>ML661343.1:17445615-18132525 GCA_007570785.1 Antilocapra americana | reverse complement strand
TTTTTAAGGAACCTCCACACTGTTTTCCATAGTGGCTGTACTAGTTTGCATTCCCACCAACAGTGTAAGAGGGTTCCCTTTTCTCCACATCCTCTCCAGCATTTATTGCTTGTAGACATTTGGATGGCAGCCATTCTGACTGGTGTAAAGTGGTACCTCATTGTGGTTTTGATTTGCATTTCCTAATCAGAGTCATTCTTATAATGAAGTCATTCTTTGTCAGAGGACTTTTATTAGTGCCAAGCTATCATTCTAAAAGGAGGTGTAAATTACATATGATTTTGTTTTACTAACTCATTTTTTGTATTTAATTACTTACTAATAATTGGGTGTAATGACCCTTCATATATCTGAAACAAAGTAATAATGATTATTGTAGATCTGTTTCGAATGAAAATTCTAGAATGCAACTAAGTTAAAGGCAAGAAGGGGAAGGAAATTAGAATAAAATATAATGGCTACTCTGAGAAATACACCTGAAAGGGACATTTATACCAAATTGCAGTGATTTTTCCCCAATTTATTGTGTGAAAATTGCAGAATGATGATTGTTCCTTTGCCAATCATTTCTCTGTGGCCATGCTGTTTTAAATATATGCTGAAAGATTTGGCCTTTTTTTCCCCTCCCGTTTGCCCTTGCAGGATATGTCAATGCAAAATTTAACTTCAGTATGAGATGCTAGATAATTTTTTATTTAAATGCTTCCAATGTCTATTTTTAATGCCAGTCTCTCACCACAAAGCAGTTAAGAAAGGTTCTCTAATATGTGTGTTTCGTGTACAGAGAGTTTTTTCTTTTATAGGTCAGCATAAACTCCCATAGGAGGCAGAAAATATTATTGAAAATTTTTTATGTGTGGGTCTGTGCTTCAGTCCATTGTGGCTGGGCTGAGTTATTTTTTAAACACGAATGCATGAGGCATGAGGTCTGGGGGTGCAAGTGTACCAGGATGGACTAGGCAACCGCTGCAGAAGGAGTGGTATTCCTGCTACCACGTCTCACCAGAGCGCAGTTGAGACGCCTTTACAGTGATCAGGTGTCGCCAAGTCCGATCTGTTCTTGCCTGCTGCCTTGTTCCCGCACTGTCTCCAGTGCTGTCCCTGAAGGGAAAGGAGGAGGCTGAGTTGTGACCTTGGGCACCAAGAAAAAGGAACTACTGCTGCCAACTAAGTCCATGAGCACCTCATTTCCCCTCACCCCTTCCCTGAGACTGGCACAGTGACATGACCTAGACTTGAACATTAATGACGGAAGACTGATCATTTGCCCATGCACTTTTTTGTTTTAAAATATTTGATGAAGACATAAGACTCTACCTAAAATGTTACAGAACATAATAAACTGCACACAATTGCACCAAGCACCCAATCCAGGAATGAGAACTAAGAGAATAATTTACACCTACCTACATGCTAATCCATTCATTTTTTTTTTTTACACAGAAAGAAATGTTCTATTTAGAAGTACATGAATTTTTTCATAGCACCAGACTATGTATTTAAAAAACAATTATTCAGTCAACCATTGACTAAGGGCACTGTGTATCCAGAATGGCAAAGGAAGAACTGTAACATTTTCTTTAAAAAATGAAACATGTCTTTCTTGAGCATTTGCAGAGAGAAATGTTCAGGTTCCCAGTCAGGAAAATTTAATTAAAGATGAATCACTGAGTCATTTGGAAAGGTCTCCAGTTGCTGGTGAAGCAAATAAAACAGACAGTCAAAAGTTGAACTTGGCCCTCTCAGAAATCTCAGCAGTGTTAAAAAACAAAGCTCCCTCTGTCATTAAAAATTGGGCACAAGAATGCTAGAGTATCGCTAAGTTAATGTACTAATTAAATTCAAAGTTCTTGTGTGTTTTTCAACACTCTTATCAGAAAGGTGAGGATAGCATTCATGTTGCTAACCCACTATGTGGAGTAAGGTGTTGTTTCTTTTTTTTTTCTTTTTTTTATTGTTTTTGCCATACATTGTCATGATATCACCATGGGTTTACATATGCTTTCCCTCCGGAACCCCCCCTCCCTCCTCCCTCCCCCCCGGGAAATCTCGCTGCACCAGCCCCGAGCATCAATCCTGGGCTGGCGATTGATTAGACACATGACAATTAACATGCTTCAGTGCCCTTCTCCCATATCATCCCACCCTTACCCTCATCCACAAAGTCCACGAGTCTATTCTATACATCTGCGTTCCTTTTGCTGTCTTGCATGTTGGGTTCTCCTTACCGTCTTTCTAAATTCCATATATATGTGTTAATATACTGTATTGTTGTTTTTGCTTCTGGCTTACTTCACTCTGGATAATGGGCTCCAGTTTCGTCCATATGAGTAGAATTGCTTCAAATGAATTTTTTTTTAATGCTGAGTAATATTCCATTGTGTATATGTACCACAGCTTTCTTATCCATTCGTCAGTTGATGGGCATCTAGGTTGCTTCCATGTCTTGGCTATTGTAAACAATGCAGCGATGAACATTGGGGTACATGTGGCTCTTTCAATTCTGGTTTCCTCAGTGTATATGCCCAGCAGTGGGATTGCTGGGTCATATGGCAGGTGTTGTTTCTTAATAGAAAACTTTGCCCATTATCCAAATCTAATCACATGTTTTCTCCAAGGAAAGTAGAATTAACTCTTGCCATCAGAACTGCACTTACCTGTCCACCAGGTTCTCTCCCATCCACAGAGGGTCTTTAGGTCGTGGCACACAAGACGTTTAAGGCTAGGTAGCACATGAGCCCTGGCTGACCCTGGCAACCCCTGGATAATTTCAGTAATCACAGGGCAGCACATGCTGGAAAGTGAAAAGTGTCTTTTTTTCAGGAAGTCTGTAGTTAAAACCAAATCAATTGAGGAATCCTAAGCCAACTCTGGCATGAGTAAGAAGGCTATAATTTGGAAGTGTCAGATTCCTTACCCTCTTTTCTCCCATGTGGTCATCCAGGACAGTGGGTACCGTGTAGCTCACAGACCCACTGAATGAAGTTGAGAGGTGTAATGATTTATGGAGAGTAGACTCCAGTCCTTCAGAAATTATCTTATCAGTCCTCCTTTAATTATCTTAGTCCCAGGTAAGCTATTAGAGGATTCTCAGTATTTGAATGACTATCTCCTTTCACTTTAAAAATCAAGATTCTTGATGATGTCTTCTGGTCTTGACCAATCAAATCTGACTCCAGTTTGGGTTAACACAGTTCAGAAAGAGATTTGTTTGTTTGTTTGCGTGCATGCTCAGTCTTGTGTCTTACTGACTCTGCAACCCCATGGAGTGTAGCCCACTGGGCTCCTCTGCCCATGGAGTTTTACAGGCAAGAATACTGGAGTGGGTTGTCATGTCCTCCTCCTGGGGAATCTTCCTGACCCAGGAATCGAACCCACATTGCTTACATCTCCTCCATTGCAAGCAGATTCTTTACCACTGCACCTCTGTGAAGCCCTTTTAGTTATTCACTTGCTAATGATATAATGTTAGTCATCCAGGAGACCCAAAGGGAAGAGAGATGGAGCCTAAGAACCAGAAATGGAAGTTTTGGAGCAACAAAAGGAGAGAGAAAGGGAGTCCATCTCAGCCAGCATGGACCTCAAAGATGACGATTGTAAAGAGGGCTCCATTTATGTTCAGTCCACAAAATCAGTTCTCAGAAATAAAAGCTGTTTCACAATAGTTTCTCCCGCCCAACCTCATTAGATTCACTGGTGCTATCTTACTCTCTTCAGAGGAGCCATTAGAAATTACACCCCAGTAAAAATTTTCAAGTTACTATTTAGAACGTATATGTTTATTTGTCTTAAATTACAAGAGTAATGTAATTCTTTGTAGACTCATCAGCAAATGTTGATGAAGATCAATTTAGAAATTAACCATCCTTAATCATTTGCTCTGTTTTTGTGTGTGTGAATTTATTTCATGTATATAGATTTCAAAAATAAAAATGACATTTTACTATTTTGCAATCTATTTTACTATACTGAAATTTAGTTCCAGTATTATATTTTTAGCACCTTTTCATGTCAGTTAATATACATTTGATGCTTTTTTTAAGGGTAATGGTTTTATTCCTCTTTTGAAAAATAATACACTATTTTTTTTAAGTCAATCACTATGAAAAAACAACTTTTAAAAGATACTCAGAATTCCACCTTTGAGAAGCAGCTGTCATCAGCGTTTGGTGAACATCATTCCAAATGGATAGAAAGACTGATTGACTTTATTATATCTTTCTACATAAATATTATATATTAATTATTTAATTTTACTTCAACTCAGAAGTGGTAGACACTGAAAAAAAATCACTGAATTTCAGATATACATTTCATCATAGAGAAAATTAGTTCCTAATAGTTTCTCCTGCTAAAAGTAGAAGATAACAGAAACATCATAATTTTGAAATAATTTTCAAAGCTGTATGTTTAATATACACCTTATCTGTTTACTTGCTGCCATTGAAAGATAGGAAATTAGAAAAATTCTGTGACCTACTTCTCCTTCACCCAGCTTTCAGTATGTGAAGGTTATTGTATTATTTTTACATTGTCAAGCTAAACATAAACATAATTTCCACAATTTAATTTTAATGATAGGCTTACTAGATACAGGAGTTACTACTAGTTCTTTTCTCAAGTTCAATGAATTTAAACATCTTGTAGTTTTGTTTTTATTGTTTCAGATTCTATTTTATTTTACTATTTACTTTTTGTTTCTGTTATCAATTTTTATTCTAAGATGGGTACTATATTCCCAGTCTTATTGTCTTCAGAAAATCTTATTGAGTTCCCTCCTCAATTTGTAGACATTGCTCTAGTATTTCCTGGCATTGATAATTACTATGGAGAAGACTGAGGTCAGCAAGATTTTCTTTCCCCCTTGAACCTGGCTTGATTTCTCTGTCTAGAGGTTTGGTGTATAATATAAAAGAAAAAATGAAAGTGATTATTTCAAATCTAACACTGCCTAAACACTGGTGTTTTTTCCTGCTCTTAGTAATCTGCATGAGCATTTTCTTCCTATCACTTTAATAATTCCCTCAATTCCAAGAATTTGACCAAGTAGTGTAGTCATGGGATATCCAAAAGTATATTGGAATACCTTGGAGTTAGAAGAGAGAGCTTTGATAGATCCTGGTGCCCTGTAATCATGGAGATCAGGAAATGAGTGTATTTGAAGAAAAGTGTGGGAAAAGATTTGTGGGTCTAATTTACTTCACCTGGAGGCTTCCATCCACTCCTTATGTCTTCAACTGTAGTTCCCCAAATACAGCTGCTTAGATTGGTTGTTTTGGCCTAAGTATATAATGCTGAATGTTTAGACCTCAGTTGTTTTCTTTTCTTTTTCTCCCTTAATATCTTAAAATCATCTTATAGGAAGCCCGTCTCATAGTCACTTTTGGAAACATTTCCACTGTATCAACAACTTGGAATTACTATCCTCAGCTTATCTAAATTATAAAGACAAGTTACTTTTGCTCTTTCTCTATTATTAGTGTATCATTATGATACAGGCATTCCGGAACCAGCTTTATAAGGTTGAATGTTTATTCTGCCGTTTATATGAGTGACCTTGGGCAAGTTAGTTAACAATTCCCCCACTCCCACCCCAATGAGTAGAGCTAAGAATAGTACCTAGCTTCTGTGACTGTTGTAAAGATTAAATGCATATTCTGTATTACAGGCCTTAGAACTGTGTCCACCTAGCACACAGTAAGTGTTCAAAGACATTTTTCTGTCTTTCTGTGTATGGTTATACATAATTTTTCACTATAAAAATTTGTCCCTTCTTTGGTTCACAATGACACTCTAGAAGTTATTCTCCCATCCCAGTACTTTGTCATTAAAGCATTAGATTTCATCTGCTCACTAGTCAGTTCTGCTCTGAAGTGAGTAACGAGTGTGTATTCGTGCACAGTTACTTCAGTCATGTTCAACTCTTTGCAACCCATGGATTGTAGCCCGCCAGGCTCCTCTGTCCTTGGAATTCTCCAGGCAAGAATACTGGAGTGGGTTGCCAAATATGAGTTTCTCCCAGTCATGTGTTCTTTTGCTAATCTGAAGTTGAAAACTCAACCAATAAGAAGTTGCCTGTAGTATGCATGCTAAGTTGCTTCAGTTGTGTCCAACTCTTTGTAACCCTATGGACCGTAGCCTGCCAGGCTTCTCTGTCCATTGGATTCTCCAGGCAAGAATACTGGAGTGGGTTGCCATGCCCTCCTCCAGGGGATCTTCCTGACCCAGGGATCGAACGCGCATCTCTTAGGTCTCCTGTATTGGCAGGCAGGTTCTTTAGCAGTAGTGCCGCCTGAGAAGCCATAGTTCTCTTAAAACTCCAGTTCAAGGACCTGAAAGTAGATCTTCCCTCTTCCTATCTCCCTAGGCATTAAAAAAAAGTTTTTTTTTAAAGAGCATATTATAGGCTGTGAGTCAGGCTTTCATGTTCATTCCAAAGACTACTTCCTACTAGATGCCAGAAGTCACTACCTTTCCAGTACTTGCAGGCGGCTTCTCTGCCAGCATCCATGCCAGGAATCCAATTGCCTCGGGACACTTCAGACAAATGTGGGCCAGGCTTTGTTCTCAAAATAAGATTTGCAATTCTTTCTAAAATCAACCAGAGTTGCAGAATGTGGTACATTGAATTTGGCTAATGATGTAGATCTTGGCAGTGGTCTGTTGAAAATAGGTGGAGTCATAGTATATGCGAAAGAAAAGTCCTCAATTTTTAAATTTTTTACCAAAATTCATGTAAGCCCTGAAATCTCAATTGTGGGTAGCCTAAAGGTATAAAGTCATACCTGCTAAGAACTACAAACCTTAAACAGCAGAATAAAAAAGGACTTTTATTTAACAGTTCATAATGTATGTCATAATTAATCTCTCAAGTAGTCAGTGTGTCCCCTAAATGATTGTAAACTACAGGGAAACAAGAGGAGGAAGTAGAAAATATCAAAACTCACCTGCTATGCATTTGAGGGCTAAGACAAAAATCTTAAACTCTTCTCACTATTTCAGCAGTTACAAATGTATAGTTGTAATGTGACATGAAGCCATTATTGCACAAATATTATTACTTTCTTTTTTAACACTGAGAATTTCAGCACTCAGTTTCAAAAACTGATACTCTTCATTAGTATCCAGTACTCAGTTTCTAAATGTATGATTACATATTTTTCTCCATGTTAAAAAAAAGGAAAAAGAAAACCAACTCAACACCATTCAGCATATGGTTTTAATTTTATCAGACTGTAGGAATTTTGGACATTGTCTGTGCCTAGATGTTGGAAGAAAATATTTTTTCTACAACAGCCAAGCCTTTCATACTTTAACCATTGGATCAGCTTCTTCTTGTGAAGAGCCTGTTTCTACAAAAGAAAAAGTAGTAACTGTAGGATTTACATAAAATTTTTGCAGTTTGCCTTATTGAGCAAATTGCCTCCTTAGCAGTAGATCGCTGGATTAAAAATAGTTGTGTCTGTGACCAGACTCACTGCCTAAAGAGGAAATGGATCTTGCTTCCTCACTCTTCAAAGCCATTGCTATATCATGCGAGGGACATTCTTAGAAAAACTTCTCAATTCCCGATTTTTCTTCAGCAGGAGCATGTGAGGAAGTGGAAACTAAACTTCCAGCCTGGATACATATTTTCAAGAATGGCTTCAGGTCTATTCATGGCTAGGTACAAAGGTGTGAACGAGAAAACTGTGGAAAGCAATGAACATGATTTACTACACACTCTGTGTAATTGTCGTGAACCTTCAGTGGCTGGGTACAAAGCACAGTCGTTTACTTTGCACTTCTGATCCAAACAGGTCCTTGAAGCATTAGACATTCTGAACCAACTAAGGGAACCCCCTGAAGGGATGACTCACATGACGGAGAGACACGACACTCAAGTGAAGTCTAGCTAGGGAGATAATATTTAAAAATATAAAACTGAGAATAGCATGAGACAGTCTTATCATTAGCACATGCCGTAAATGCTACCTGGAGGCAAAAAAGAGGGATGTCTATGGGCTGTAAAGTTGCTGCCTCTCCTGCAGGCGTGCCCCTATCAGGGCAGTGCCTTTTTGTGACATGGCAGAGGCCTTCCTGGGAGTGGACACTGTGCCTGACCAGCAGCACACGGGCAGGGCTTCAGTTCCCACTGCCCTCTTGGCTCAGGACCCTGTGCAACAAATCACATGACTGTGCCAGGCAACCTGCTCTCTTGGCTTCCTCCCCCGTGGACATCACAGATTTTAGTGTGGGGGTAAACTTGTGAAGAGCTCCCAGAAGGATATGCATATTTCCCCAGAATGTGCACTTCAGGGATGCCTCTTAATTGAACCTTCCACGTCCAAATTCTTTTCCAGCTTCCTTCCTTTTATTCGTCTTTATCGCTGTCTTTCTAACCATATGCACCTGGGTCTGTCCTGAAGTACCTACCACACTGGGCACAAAGTAGGTGCTTAGACAGTAAGTGGAATAAAGTGTTTCCCATATCACTCCCTGTAAATGATAGGAGGATTAGTAGCAAATGAAAAAGAATCCAGAAGGACTCGGAAATAGCCATTCAGTCAGCCTTCCCCAAAAAGGGCAACAGAAAGTACCTGTTGTCATGGACTTGGGTACTCCCAAGGTCACATTTTGGGGAGTTTCCTTGGTGCTTTTCTAAATATGCATTTTAATAGTATGGATGCTGTGAAGTCTCACTTATCCAAGTAAAATTTTGTTCCCATAAACTTTGACTCCAGGTACCCTGAATCTTCTACCAGGTATACCCCATCCATTTCTTTCCACCCACTAGGTTGGTACCTCAGTGTAGTATATATAGGCCTACAGAGCTGGATATCTAGTTTCTATCCTAACTTTCAAACCAAGTAGCCATTGTGAATAATTAGAGCAAGAGCTGTGTTATTGAACATCTAGATTTAAGGAAAAATAAAATGTCCTAGTGGTAAAGCCTAGACTGGATTTACTTTGTGCCTTTTCCATCTCTTCTTTCTCATGAATCAGCAAGCAGGGAGCAAAAAACAGAAGGAGTAGAGCAGTTGTATGTGATGGATATTTGGTGGAGAACCATAAGGAGCGTGAGGTTTTTGTCTTACTAAAATTCAGATTTTTGTGCCCCATATTGAAAAATAGAAAAGCAGTGGAAAGTCAGGATGCTCTAAATGCTGCCCGAGGTTGGGATGGATTTAAATCTTTACAAAGTATGTCTTTGACCTACATGTGCTATATCCTCAGTTACCCAGAGCAGGGGCACCTTAGGTGAGAGAAGCACGTGGTCCCAAGCCAGTGGAGGATTCTTCTGCTCATTAATGTGTTCTGAGAGGTGAGCTGGTGAGGACAGTTGCATGCAACTAGTTGAGGTCATGAGAGACCCTGACATTGTAAAGGAACCAAAGGCAAGATTATATGGAATATATAAAACTGTTCATGAATACTTATTTCTTGTACCTAATACATTTGCATAAAGATTTGCTTTTCAGGGCAAGATTTCACAAAAGCAAAGACAGTGTTTCTGTGATCATATAAGATGTAATCTCTATATAACAGTATGAGCATTTTTAAAGGCACAATATTAAGAACAAGATGTTTTAGTGATTTTAGCAGCTAAAGCAAACATTAATACATGGGGTGTGAAACAGATAATTCCGACACATTGAAAGTGGGTGTCCTCTGGGGCTCAGAACACTGTTGCGTAGTTTTCCACTGTACTATATTTAACAGAGGCTTTTTATAATTCAGGGAGACCAGTTAATAATGTTTCCACTTCCCAGTGGCTGACCATTGTAGATACTGATTTGGAACACATTATCCATGATAAGAATGGTGATTTTGTGTTCCATTAGTAGAAATGAATCCCACCAACATACTGAAAAGGTACAGGTTTTTTTCACCAAAAGTCATTGTTTTTGTCAACCACATGTCTTGTGCACCTACCATATAAAGTCCTCATATGAGATGCCGAGACAATGAAAATAGGGGGCACAGTGCCTCCCCAGGCTCATTGAGCCAGTGAAATGTATACCTGCTTGTTGAAGCAATTATGCTTGATTTCTAAGCCAGTCTTTAGCAGAGTTCCAGAATTTTCTTCATGGCTCACTCTCTGGCATAGGATTTCTAATGTTTCCTGTTGTACACTACCAACCCAACAAGTAGCAGTGCACCTCTCCACTCTCCTCACTGCACATCAGATCTTAGAGTGGCTGAGTGAATGCCCAGGGTCTGTTAGAGTATGGTCCACACTTTTTGGAATCACATACCCCATCGATAAAAATTATTTTGACTTTTATTGAAGTTATGTTTGATGATATATTTGAGTTCTTTGTGATGTCAAATATATAAATGTTCTTAAAAAATGATTAATTCTATGTGACAGCAATTCAGTGGTCTGGTTCTCAGTTCAGTTTAAGTCATTACTTAGTGACTTTATTTTTCTGGGCTCCAAAATCACTGCAGATGGTGATTGCAACCAGGAAATTAAAAGATGCTTACTCCTTGGAAGGAAAGTTATGACCAACCTAGGCAGCATATTTAAAAGCAGAGACATTACTTTGTCAACAAAGGTCCATCTAGTCAAGGCTATGGTTTTTCCAGTGGTCATGTATGGATGTGAGAGTTGGACTATAAAGAAAGCTAAGTGCCGAAGAATTGATGCTTTTGAACTGTGGTGTTGGAGAAGACTCTTGAGAGTCCCTTGGACTGCAAGAAGATCCAACCAGTCCATCCTAAAGGAGATCAGTCCTGTGCGTTCATTGGTAGGACTGATGTTGAAGCTGAAACTCCAATACTTTGGCCACCTGATGTGAAGAGCTGACTCATTTGAAAATACCCTGATGCTGGGAAGGATTGAGAACAGGAGGAGAAGGGGATGACAGAGGATGAGATGGCTGGATGGCATCATCAACTCGATGGCCGTGGGTTTGGGTGGACTCCAGGAGTTGGTGACGGATAGGGAGGCCCAGTGTGCTGCTGTTCATGGGGTCACAAGGAGTCGGACACAACGGCGCAACTGAACTGAACTGACACTAAAACTTTTTATTTAAAATATGGTTTACTCAAGCTTTCATAAGATAGTTTCTTTTTTCCACCTGGTATCACACCTTATGTTGATTTTAACAGCAAAATCACATCGCAATAGGAACATTTCCAAATATCCATTTTCACAGTGCAAGTTTCCTAGCAGTTTCTCTCTCATTCATTTTTAAAATGCTCTTTGGCCTTGAAGAGATAGTTTAAATATGTTTATTTTTATTAAAAATATCAGCCCCCCAAAAAACTGCTCCTTCATCCCCCTTGTCATGACAAAGAAAAAAAATATTTGGAACACTTGTCATTTTATAAAAGAAAAATGTATAACTCTTCTTGAGTTCTACAGTTCTTGTCAGTAGTTTGCCGTCACAAAATTAGGAAACCTCTCATGGCTCAAAATGTCTTCCCAATTATTTCCCTTTTCCTTATAAATTGTCAGTATTCTTCTCTTTAAGATACTAGAATCTGTACATCAGCCGCTGGGGACATATTAATGGGGGTATGCAGCAGGACACTGAAAATGAACAAAGGATTGAAGACTCCTTGGGAACTTCCTACCTGTCCCTCAGGACTCACACTGTACACGGCCATCAGACATCGGAGGGTACCATTGTTATGCCATCTGTTAAATACAGGACAGCTTAATACCTTTCTCCTTTTCATATTAAACACACAGGTTTTGATAGTTCCTTCCTGTACCCAGTGGTTAGTTATGTGCCCCATACTCGGGAGACCACGGTGTCCACCAGTGTTTCTCTACTCTGGCTGTATGATAGACTGCCTGGAAAGTGTTATAAAACCTCGACCACTTCCCAGACCAATTAAATCAAAATGTTGTTGTTGTTTTAGTTGCTGAGTCATGTTCAACTCTTTGCAACCCCATGGACCATAGCCCTCCAGGCTCCTCTGTCCATGGAATTTCCCAGGCAAGAATACTGGAGTGAGTTGCCATTTCCTTCTCCAGGAGATCTTCCTGACCCAAGGATTGAACCCACATCTCCTGCATTGCCAGGTAGATTCTTTGACCGCTGAGCTACCTGGGAAACCCAGATCAGAATGTGCACACCGCTATATTTTAAATGGATAACCCACAAGGACCTACTGTGCAGCACAGGGAACTCTGTTCAGTGTTACGTGGCGGCCTGGATGAGAGGGGAGGTTTGGGGGAGAATAGATACATGCATATGCATGGCTGAGTCCCTTTACTGTGCACCTGAAACTGTCACAGTGTTGATAATTGGCTATATTCCAATGTAAAATAAAACGTTTACAATAACCAGAACATGGAAGCAGCCTAGATGTCCATCAGCAGATGAATGGATAAGGAAGCTGTGGTACATATACAGAATGGAATGTTACTCAGCCATTAAAAAGAATACATTTGAATCAGTTCTAATGAGGTGGATGAAATTGGAGCCTGTTATCCAGAGTGAAGTAAGCCAGAAGGAAAAACAACAATACAGTATACTAATGCATATATATGGAATTTAGAAAGATAGTAACGATAACCCTGTATGCGAGACAGCTAAAGAGACGCAGATGTATAGAAGTCTTTTGGTCTGTATGGGAGAGGGCGAGGGTGGGATGATATGGGAGAACAACATTGGAACATGTAAATTATCATATGTGAAATGAATTGCCAACCCAGGTTTGATGCATGATACAGGGTGCTCAGGGCTGGTGCACCAGGATGACCCAGAGGGATGGGATCAGGAGGGAGGTGGGAGGGGGGTTCTGGAAGGGGAACACGTGTATACTCATGGCGGACTCATGTCAGTGTATGGCAAAACCAACACAATATTGTAAAAGAAAAAGTCTTTCTTCAATTTGTTACAATAATAAAATAATAAAAAGATTAAAAAGAAGAAGAAGAAGAAATTAAATAAAGCTGTTATGAGCAGAATCTAAGCGTCTCCAAGGGTGGGACCTAGACGTGTGTGTGTGTGTTTTAGAGTTCTCAAGGTGATACCAGTTTCCACTTGAAGTGCTAAAACTCAGTGACACTAATACTTCGTACCACTTTATGCAAGGGCTACATCAGCCCTCCGCACTTTTCCTTTTCCTCTTCTTGGTTCTCAGGGCTGCTTGTATGCCATGAGCTGCAGTGTGTCCAGAGGGGCCTCAAATCCCTAGGTGGAAATGCTACTGCTGTCACACGTCACAGGGGATTTTATTGTGAACAGAGAATAGCACTTTCTTCATCTGTGAAATCAAGGTTGTTGTTAGGTCTGTTCTTGGATGTTATGCTTTATTTATCTAGCAAAGCAGGAAATGGAGCATGATGTGGGCTCCTCATTGCAAGGTGCATGTGCGCATGCTAAGTTACTTAGGTCGTGTCCAACTCTCTGTGACCCTATGGACTCTAGCCTGCCAGGCTTCTCTGTCCATGGAATTCTCCAGGCAAGAATAGTGGTGGAATCATGCTCGTGAGCAAAAGCCAAGAGTTGTAGAATGGCCACCTTTAAAAAAAAAAAAAAAGTATTGAGTTAGAAGTATGGGGAGGAATGGAAACAAGAAGACTCATTATTGATAGTATTGGTGGAAATTTCTGTTTTCATTTTATTGTAAGCTCTTAGTAGTCCTGCACCATCAGATGACTAAGGAGTTTTGAATAAAATAAGCACATCTATGACTCAAAAGACATTACATATAGAGCTGGTATCCAGCCCTTACCTATTACCTATTGTACCAGTGTTAAAATTTTTTTAAATTCTATTATAGCCACTGCTCCAAGTTCCTTTGGTGACTCCAGCACCTGAGACACTCTTGACCACTTCACAGTCCAGGAGCTAAAAGGTTGATGTGTGGCATGGCAAGGGAAGTCCAGAGCCCTGCTCTGTTCTGTTTGACTTAGTGTCCATGCAATACCACTGGGTGAATAATTTCATCCTAACTTACATTTGAATGTATATCACAAGGGTACGGCACTTCTGCCATCCTCTAGTCCAATAACTTATTTACAGAAGTCAGTGTTTAACCTATACGGGTTAAGAAACTAATCTTAAAAAAAAAAAAAAAAGAAAGAAACTAGTCTGACATCATATGCCAGAGCCCCAGCCAGACCTCCCAGCTTCTTGGGCAGAACTGTTTCCTCTGTTCTCTATTGGTCGTTTTTTTCTTCTTATCCTCAGTCTAGTTAAATCTCATTTCTGGACAAATACATAAGAAAAGAGAACAGTTCATTTGCATAGTAGAATATTTATTGAGTAGCCCTAGCATTGTGCTGAAATATAAGAAATATTAGGCAGTCCCTACCCTGAAGTAATTAACAGAATTGTTGGAAATCCTATACATATAAATATCGGAATACTTAAATAGCAGTGCCACATAGTATAGCTTGGTGCCCCACACATGTTTTATGAAGACTACAAATACACCAAGAAGATAAGAATAATTAAGAAAAGCTTAAGTGGAAGGATGGATAGGATTCTTGGAAGACTGAGTCCCCACTCTGTATCCTTTCTTCGCCAGATCTGTAGGTTACCTTTTTAATTGAGGACTGCAGGCTCCTTAGGACCAGTGATTTCCTTCATAAATGCGAGGCTCCTATGGTACTGTTTACTGGCTACACACTCAGATTGTTTCTGCCTGCAGTCAACCCACCATATCTGCAGTTGAATCCATGGATGCAGAAACCATGGATGAATAGAGGACCAGCTGTACTGATTGTACCATACCATTTTATATCCGTGACTTGTGCATCCACAGATTTGGTATTCTAGGGGCTCCTGGAACCAGTCTACTGCAGATAATGAGGGATGAATATATTGCTAGAAGTTACCTCCTCCTACCAAAGTTTTCTTATCTATATAATTCAAGGTATTAAATCTGATATTAATGGGTGGAAAATAAAAAGAGAAGAACATTTTCATAGAATGATAATTAATCTAGATAAACTATTCTGAAATCCCTAACTACATGTGTGCCATTGTTTTTAACCTATTCATCTGCATTAGGTTAAAAGAGGTGAATTTCTTCCTTTAACTCATTTTCCTAGCAAGAGGTCATTCTGATAAAAGATGTTGAAGTTCTTGGACAGTTAATATTTCCTACCACCAAGTGAAGGTAATTTTAAAATATATGTAGATGATGCCTGCAGAAACTGCCGAGGGAAGAAAGTGGTCACCTTGTACTACATGCAAGAAGAGGTTAGTGAAAGTCAGTCTTCTTTTTGAGAGTCCGTTTCTATGGAGGTTCTTTGGAGTAAACATCAGAATATTATCAGAGATGAATTATAGCTCAGATGGTACAGAAAAAGAAAGTAGGAGCTAAATTTAGAAATTACATGAAAGCTTTTCAAAAACAGATATATAGCTAAGAACACATAAAAAAGGCAATATGCATTTTTATTTTCAAAAAAAAGCAGCGAAAATGCTAAGTCCTTTTGAGTTATATAGAGGTGAATTTGGTTTGATTTTTATTTCATGACCCATGTACTATCTCACCAATCAGCCAGTCATGGGAAGCTCATCAGAATTTAAGGGAAAGAGAACATCTGGACTGGATATAAAATATCTGATAAAATCTTCTTACACATATATTTGGGTGTCTAAGAAAAAGTTTTAGTCAAGTTGTGACCTTTGCATTGTTTGAAAATGCAACATTGAAATGAATACAGTGTAATGAGATTTGGGTTTACCTGTGGAGATGAGAAAATTTGAATAAAAATGTGTATGTGAATGTGAATAAAAATGTGCTGCTATTTGGAAAAACAATTTTAAATGTAAAATAATCACCGGTGCCACTCTAAATACTGTATATAATCCATAATTTAAGTAAGGGTTTAACATAGCATTTCCTTAAGATATTAGACTGTTGGCGATGTGACATATTTGGTAAGCATCATGGAAATTATTTTATATTTTTGAAATAGATTCCCCAAAGTTGAACCCCTAGAGAGTTGGTTCCCTAAATGTAAGAAAACGGCTGGGTAGGAGGTATTTCACCATAATTCCCCTTGGATCATATCTGAAATACAAATTAAAAGCTGCTTCTATTTACTGAGACATTAGTGTGTGCTTTTTACTGTGCTGTTTCATGTATAGTATTACCTTCAGGCTTTATGACAGTGCTGTAATGAAAGTATCCTTATCTCTATTTAGGGATAAGGAAATTGAAGCTTGGAGAAGCCCCAAAGCAAGTAAATGGAAGCATGGGTGAAACTCACTTGTTCCAAAGCCACAGGCCCTGCCTTAGCTACGCCTTGTGATGGTCACGACCACCTGAAACTACTCAAGCCACATAGTACCATTGGCTGCCTAACACAAGCCCTGGTTGCCTTGATTAAACCAGAGTGAGTGGGAACTGATAATACAGACATTCACAGTTCACTGTAACCACGGCTTCAGGGTACAATTTAAGGGAATGATGAGGGGAAAATACTGGACAGTCACAGATGCACAGCATTTTTTAGTGGATCGTGACCAGGACGCTGAGAAAATGCTCACTGGTAGGAATCAAATGCAATGTGATTCTTAGTTCCTCTTATGCAGATGTATAAGCCTCCTGATCACCCTAAGGATGCACAAATTATACACACTGTGTGGGAGTTGGGGGTGGAAGGTAGAGAGTAAAATCAGATTTCTTCAGGACCATGCAGGTATTATGGAGGGGGAAATGTATCCACTCCAGTATTCTTGCCTGGAGAATCCCAGGGATGGCGGGGCCTGGTGGGCTGCTGTCTGTGGGGTCGCAAAGAGTTGGACATGGCTGAAGTGACTCGGCAGCAGCAGCAGCAGCATGCAGGTATTGTGAAGCTGCTCAGATTCTGTTGACACAACTCAGTTAATTAGGTAGTTTTGGCATTACAGGACAGAGGATATTCTTCACTTTCAGAAATTATGCTCTTTCTTTTCATTATTGACAATAGTGAGGGGCAGATAGTAGCTTTCTGACTGTGGCCTCTTGTCTTCTTGGAACATGGGCAGTGTTGCTGGATCTTACAGTTTATCAAGAGAAGTAGGGAATCTGTTTATCTGTCTAATGGAAAAGTTCTCAATTTTAGATGTTGACGGCTTTCAAAAAATAATCATTTGTACAAGACCAAGTAGGTCTATAGACCATCAGCTCACTTCTAGTTTTCTTGATCCTCAGCCCCAAGTCTTCCCCACACAGAGGTTGCCCCTGAGTCCTGATTTGCCTGAGGCATTTGTAGTTGATACCTCTTGTCCCCGCATCCCAGTTGTTGAGCATTTGTTCTAGTTTGCTATTTTTTTCAAAAATAAATATTATTATTTATTTATTTAGCTGCCTTGGGTCTAAGTTGTGGCATGCAAGATCTTCATTGTGTCATGCAAGATCTTTCATTGTGGCATACCAACTCTCTAGTTGCAGGGCACAGGCTCAGTAGTTGAGGTGTTCAGTCTTAGTTACTCCTCGGCATGTCGGATATTAGTTCCCAGACCAGGGATCAAACCCTGGTCCCCGGCATTGCAAGGCAGATTCTTAACCACTGGACCACCAGGGAAGTCCCCCACCTCCATTTTTAATGGTGTGTTCTTATTATTAGCTGCATTAAAATAATCCAAGCCAAAGAATTAATGCTTTTGAACTGTGGTGTTGGAGAAGACTCTTAAGAGTCCGTTGGACTGCAAGGAGGTCCAACCAGTCCATCCTAAAGGAGATCAGACCTGGATGTTCATTGGTAGAACTGATGTTGAAGCTGAAACTCCAATACTTTGACCACCTGATGCAAAGAACAGACTCCTTTGAAAAGACCCTGATGCTGGGAAAGATTGAAGGTGGGAGGAGAAGGGGACGACAAAATGAGATGGTTGGATGGCATCACTGACTCAGTGGACATGGGTTTGGATGTACTCCGGGA
Organism: Antilocapra americana; assembly: GCA_007570785.1. Taxonomy (NCBI): domain Eukaryota; kingdom Metazoa; phylum Chordata; class Mammalia; order Artiodactyla; family Antilocapridae; genus Antilocapra; species Antilocapra americana. The sequence continues at coordinate 18,114,695 of ML661343.1, read as the reverse complement.
GTTGGTGATGGACAGGAAGGCCTGGCATGCTGCGGTTCATGGGGTTGCAAAGAGTTGGACATGACTGAGTGACTGAACTGAACTGAAAAGAATCCAAGATGGATTTGATAGACTTTCACTTAGTATTTCCAAACCCTGCCCATGCAGTTGAACAGATTTCTCAACTTTAGCACTTGGTTAAATCTCCAAATCCTTTCCAGATGCAGTGTAACTACATCGTTTTTTCAAAGACAGCATGTGGGCACTCACCGTTAATAATGGAATAAGTGTGTACAAGAGTGACCAGGAGTAGCCAGTTCCTTCCAGTGTCTAGGGTAGTAGTGAAGGATATGCTGTTGCTGCCTTTATCAACCTTTTGTCATTAGCCAATCATGCTGTGCTCTGGTCTGTAAACTACAAGGCCCAGTAACACAGCAGATCTTCAGTGAGCAGAATCAGTGGGAAATTGTTAGGTGTATGTGAAATGTGTATGTAAGATCAAGGTTGAGCAGTCTTGCTATCATGGTCTGATAGCTTTTGCTCCCATGGTTTTATCATTTATTTTTGGTGTTTGTTTTGTTGTTTGATAATGCTTTTATTTTGTAATAAATTCTTTTGGCCACAATAATAAGGTTTTTTTTACCCTGAAAATGCATATGTAATAAAATTTAGTACTGAATTTTTGCTCCTCAAAAAAATGAATGGTAACGTATAACTTCTATAAAACAGCTTGTTGATATTTAGCATCCACCATTACGACCAAAGTGATATCATCAACCACAAGAAGTTTGAAAGACACAGGTCTTCTGAAAAAATATCAGCATCTATTTCAAAACTTTTAGCTGTTACATTCAGTAGACTGTGCCCAAAAGTGACATTTTAGCATAGTCAGCTGCAGAAAATGCATTTTTATATTACTCTGTGGAGTATGACTTTTCATTTAGATCAAGTGACTTTCCTTCAAAGTTAGTTTAGTTCATTTTTTTATTCCACGTTTTCCTCTGCAGGTGCAAAAAACTGAAGCAATAACTATTAATCTGTTAACTCCCTTAGCAGAAGGAAATCTTTACAAACAATCGATAATTTGGTTTTCTCCCTTTTTTAATTTGTGGAACGGAGGTGCAGCTTTTGATAGTTAATTTGGATAAAGTGAAATATCTATTATTATTTTGAATACTATAAGTGTTTTAGCTTTTTTAAAAATGTTGAAGATAAAAGTATTTCGTGGTAATGATAAGAATATAGTGTTTGGTGCACAGTGTCATGGTAAAACAATGATTAAATTAAGCCTATGGAGCAGAAATGTACTTGCATTTAGTTATGACTCACAAGTCGTACTTGTGTTCCAACAAGCTGTGATAATCTACCAATCTTGAGTTTTGTTTCCTTGAAGTATCTGTGAAAGAATAGTATTATGAATTGATAAAGGAGATATTTCTTATGAAAATATTTGATCTGAAATGTTTATAAGTTTGCATTTAAAAAAATTGTAGAGTTAAGAATATCTACCATGTAGCAGAATTTGTTTTGTGCTTACCATATTCTTGAGCCCCTAAGAGAGATATTTTTGAATTAAAAATATTAAGATCTATAGAGTAGGACCCAATTGAAAATTTTATATTTTCAAATTTATTTACCTAAAATGGTTAATGCAATTTTGAAGAATATTTCAGGCAGTTTTATGAAAGTTAAATATATAATATATCCATGTATTGAAAAAATACAGTCTTTTGAAAAATTTATATGGATATATGAAAGTTTTATTTTTTTAGAAAGTACTTTATGTTTAAAAATATTGTAATAATACCTATATAATACACCTGATATGTTGGTCAATAAATAACATATCAAAGATACATAGCATTAACTTTTTACTAGTCTTTTTCATACTCAAAAGTGTTATATATAGACTATAAACTATATCGTAGTCTCATTAGAATGTTAACAGTTTCTCAACACTGGTCCAAATAGTAACATTTTACAATTGATTCTTATCCATAATCTTCCTGGAATTGGGTCCTTACTCAAAGTGACAAATTATATCTATTACTGTTTGCCCCCTAAGAGTGCCTAGTGAGATAGAATTCTCTTATTTCTCTTCCTTTCTTCCTATTCAGATTCTAGATGTTCATTAACCTTCTTCATTGGACAAGTAAGCATAACTGCTGTTGATTCTCTTTACAGTCTTACTGTTGAAACAACTTCTTGGTTTCTGAATTAAAGAGACCTTTAGACATGTGTTCTAGGGAATTTCTTTTCTTCTGCAAAATTCGGGGGCTAGGAGCCATTTACTTTCAGTTTTCATAAACAGTTTTTGAAGCTGCAGTGGTCAGGTTTTGTAGTGGGCATCCCAGAAAGACTGTAGGATCCTGAAATTTCTGGGTACATCTGGGCCTCCCTTCATTGAGAAGCTTGTCCTTTCCATTAATTTTTCTATCTTTGTCTCAATGTCTACCGAGCTGGGCAAGGAAATCTTCTTGATCTGTTTTTTCTGTTGTCAAACAAAATAAAATTCCAAACCAGCAGCACACTCCTCTGGTTAATAAGATTGCAGGAGCCCAGACATTGCAAAGGGCTAAAATGATTATGTTTTTTTCTGAGATGTAATATCAGGAAATGAACCACATGCAAAATGTGAACTCAACAATGAGGATGATGTGAATCTATAAAGCAGGCATTAGCCTATTATGCCAGTGTGCAGGAGAACCAGTTAGTCAGTTGTTTTGTTTCTGTAAAACCAGTCCCCACTTGGTTATTGGGAATCTCAGTGTTTGTTTAGTCACGGTTTTGCGAAGTGTGATTCAGAGAACACCCGTCTCATCAACTAATTCGAGGGGGAAAATGCTGCCATGTTCATACAGTGATGTCTCCACCCTTACCCCATACTCATGGATTCCTAGCAGCGTTATCTTATTAAAGGTACTGAGTCCTGTAGTATGAACCATCTGTTTAACTTTTTATAAATATTATTCTCTACAGTTGGGCTTCCCTTTTGGCTCAGCTGGTAAAGAATCTGCCTGCAATGAGGGAGACCTGGGTTCAATTTCTGGGTTGGGAAGAGACCTTGGAGAAGGGAAAGGCTACCCACTCCAGTATTCTTCGCTGGAGAATTCCATGGACTGTATAGTCCATGGGGTCGAAAAGAGTCAGACATGACTGAGCGACTTTCACTCTTCAGTTATCTGACTTTGGCTATAGAGCCCACTTTTCAAACAACCATTAAAATCCCAAGGAACTAATGGTCCTCAAATATTCTTTGCAAGCAGCCATACAAGTATACCTGATTCTTTTTAATCTTAGTAAACATGTATAACTTTAAAAGAATCTTCTAATTCATTTTTTGTCGCTATGACTTTGAATAAACTCTTTGAAAATAAGCTTTTGGTAGCATTGATAATGTATTCATATGTATTACCATCATAATCATGAAGGTAATAAGTAGCGTTTCAAAGAGTGCACAGTTTTTTATTTCATACCAAGATTTTACAGACCTGAACGCACAATTCTTCATAATGGAACCATGTAATTATATCAGTGAACAGACTCTTTGGAACTGCTTGGAGTATGTTATGCCATAAGTGCAACAAGCTCTGACCTACAGATGTTGCTGATCCTGATAATTATGACATGGCCTGCAGACATGGGAAGGGAAAATGGTAAGCAGAGGACGAAATAGAAAAATATTTGTTGAAATTTATAGTGGTAGAGCCAAGAAAGAGGAGTTCTTTAAAAGAAAAAGAACATTTTAAATAATAAAGGAGTGTTTTCTCCACCAAGGAAGGAATCCAACATATGTTAGAATAAGCAAATGTACCTTTTAGTGAAACAAAACCAAAAAGAGAAACACATTCTCAGCAAACATCTTGGGGGAAAGCAGTGTGCCTTATAGTCATTGATTACCGTGGTGAATGCCACAGTAAAGATGAAAAATAAAACTCTAGGATTTCCCTGGTGGTCCAGTGGTTAGGAGTCTGCCTGCCAATGTAAGGGACGTAGGTTCAATCCGTGGTCCAGAAAGAGTCCACATGTTGCAGAGCAACGGCAAGAGAAGTTGCTGCAATGAGAAACCCAAAGCTGCAACTAGAAAGGAGCCCTCACATGCTGCAACTAGAGAAAACTTTGCACTGCAGTGAAGAACCAGCACAGCCATAAATAAGTAAATAATGTTGGAGGGAAAAAAAAAAGACTTTTTTCAGTGGTGAAAACCTCTCACCATAGAAAAGCAAATCTAGTCATGATAATCAGTTTGTAAAATCTAAAAGTAGAACAATATTGCAACAGTTTAATAAAATTTTATTGAATATTTTGCTCTCTGGAACATTTTACTTAACACAGATTCACTTCACTCAGTTCAGTTCAGTCGCTCAGTTGTGTCCGACTCTTTGCAACCCCATGAACTGCAGCACACCAGGCCTCCCTGTCCATCACCAACTCCCAGAGTCTACCCAAACCGATGTCCATCGAGTCGGTGATGCCACCCAACCATCTCATTCTCTGTCGTCGTCCCCTTCTCCTCCTGCCCTCCATCCCTCCCAGCATTAGGGTCTTTTCCAATGAGTCAACTCTTCGCATCAGATGGCCAAAGTATTGGAGTTTCAGCCAGTGAACACCCAGGACTGATCTCCTTTAGGATGGACTGGTTGGATCTTCTTGCAGTCCAAGGGACTCTCAAGAGTATTCTCCAACACCACAGTTCAAAAGCATCAATTCTTCAGCTCTCAGCTTTCTTTATAGTCCAACTCTCACATCCATGCATGACTACTGGAAAAACCTTAGCCTTGACTAGACAGACCTTTGTTGGCAAAGTAATGTCTCTGCTTTTAAATGTGCTATCTAGGTTGGTCATAATTTTCCTTCCACGGAGTAAGCATCTTTTAATTTCATGGTTGCAGTCACCATCTGCAGTGATTTTGGAGCCCCCAAAATAAAATCTGACACTTTTCCCACTGTTTCCCCATCTATTTCCCATGCAGTAATGGGACCAGATGCCATCATCTTAGTTTTCTGAATGTTGAGCTTTAAGCCAACTTTTTCACTCTCCTCTTTCACTTTCATCAAGAAATTAGTATCTAGTATATTGCCTGACACATAGTAGATAAGTATTGTGTTTCTTGAAATAATTAATATTTATTAATGATAATTTTGAAATACCACAAGATTTGATAGCAATTATAGTACTTGTATTTTGTGTATTTTGTTAGCAATTCGTATAACTTTCTTAAGTACCCTAAAACAAATTGTTTTCTGTTTCATAGATGGGTTTGCTGAGGTTCAGGAAACTTGAGAGACCAGCCTGAAGACACAGGGTTGAAATGTGACAGTTATAAGTGAAGTCTGGTTGGTTCTCAAGCTATTATTCCTGGACTTCCTCTTTGCTGCTTTGGTTCTCTGGGTTACTCAGTGAGAGAGATTCAATACAGTTACCCTGGATATCAGCAAATTCAACCAACTGGGGATGGAAAATATTGCTAGGGGGAAGGAATTCCAGAAAGTTCCAAAAATCAAAGCTTGATTTTGTTGTACCCTGGCAATAATTAGCATAGCATTTACATTGTATTAGGTAACATAAGTAATCTAGAGATGATTTTAAATATACAGGAGGATGCATAGGTTGTACACAAATATCAAGACATTCTTATAAGGATCTTGAGCATCGGCCTATGCCCACTCTATTCTTCTGATACTGCGTGTAGAGGGACATGGGTGCTGTAGCAAAAGAGAATCAGTAGATCCCTAGCCCTGAGAGATTGCTTACAGGATTCAAAATTTTCATCAGAGACTTCAAAAGGCTGTGTCATGTAGTAGTTTGTAATTTTGCTGAGCCATGAGTTGAATCACAAGTGTGGAGAGGCTGTACTATAGGACTGAGTCACTGGCTTCGAGAACCCAGCCCGCAGTAGCTCAGTGTGACTTTGCTATTCTTTGTCAGTGTCGCAGTCATGGCCGTAAGAAAATGCATCGACAGCTGTCGCTCTGAGTACCGTACACCGCACACAGAGAAGTGTACACTGATGAAGTCAGAGAAGGTGCAATGGTCTAAGAAAAGACAGTTCTTGCCCAAGTTTTTGGTAGGAAACTTTACGGAGTATTTGCCAAATTGAGGACTCATTGATATCCATTATCTACGATGATCTCTAGAATGTTCTTTCACATTGAGCAAATAAATGTGGGCAGTTTGCCCAAAGTCTCAGAGCTAAGAAGTGCATATACTATGCCTTTTGCACTTTCTGTGCTATTTTCCTTTTCTTTTGCTTTCTGAACAATTAGCAGCTTTGGCTGTTAGACACTGTCTTTCAGTGTTTTACACCCAGTAGGTCATTTAACCATCAAAGTAAGTACTCTTGTTATCCCATTTAACAGATCAGGAAATAAAGGTTTACAAATGTTAAATAGATTGCCCAAGGGTCATGTTCAGCCAGTTCTGGCTGGAGGTGGTATTGCAACCCAGAGATTTGATCCCATCTCTGTATTTCCTTTGAGAAAAAAAACAAAAAAAGCCTGCGAGATTTCTTTTTCTTTTTTCCCCTCATAATTTAGAATCAAATGCCAAAATGGATATAAGCATCGAGGGTGGGGGGAAGAGTAAAATGTGCTTCTCAGTTCAGGATTAAAACATACCCAGACAGAAGTTCAGGATTTTACTAAATCAGAGGCCCTCTGTCTGTGCTGGGCATCCTTTCAAATGGAGCTGCCCTAATGAGCTGAATATTTGTGTCTAAGAGCTTCAACAAATGTGGAAATTACCATTTGGTTTTCTACTTCTGGAGTGTAGGAACCGGAATAGGTGTGACATTCCAGCCTAAAGCCGCCCTGAGCTGTTAATGAGTTTTTGAAAATCCTTCCAAAGTGACTATAAAATCTTTTTTATTTTGTCTGAAGACTTGGCCTTCTGTGGGCAGGGTAAGACTCACTGTGGTGGGAACTCAGTCCTTCCTTCCTTTTGCTGAAGCAGCCTTGGAAATATCAACAGACCTAAGATTTACCTGAATTTTATGACCACCGAGTCACAAAAACAAGATATTCCCACATTGGCACATCCTGTGGTTTCCATGTGGTCTTTCCCTAGAATTCTGCCAGAGTTCCTAAGAGTAGTTACTCGGTTCTCACAATGTTCCCTCTGAGGCTTGCCACCAGCTTGCTAAGAATTCTGAAAGCTCACATTCATTATTAAATATTTCCATCCAGTGTGTTCAACTGTAACTTGAAATAGAATTATATTTTGCATTTGGTTTATATGATTAGTTAACTCATACTTGTTTTGCTTTTATATGTACAATGTTCAAAATAAAAAGGAGAGTCAATTGTAATTGTTATTTGTATTATTAGAAATGACTTCTTTCCTTTTCATCATAGCCTATTTCATTAGTAAGTAGTTGTAATTTTGCATAATTGTGATTTTTACTACTTCACATTTGATATTTGGAAAAATAGAAAAGGGTCTAATTTATCTTCCTACTCTAACACACTAAAAAATATTCTTTTCACATACAGAATATTTTTTACCAAAAAACAGTGAGAGAATTGCACTTTCATTGAGGACATTTATATAGGCATTTTTAAAATTCTACGTGTATTTTGTAAAATGCTGTCGTAGTTTTAAATAATTTGAGAACTTCAGGTGAAATCTCTTACATAAATGCAAATTACAGTAGATTATATTTGAATGTCATTTTACAAAACAGCGAGGATAGAATTAAAAAACAAAGCTTAACTAGGCAATAGAAGTGACTTAGAAATTCAGACCTGGATGAAGGCAAAGTAGTGATCTTTGCATTTTTTGAGGCCAATATACTTGCATAGATGGTAGACACTGGTTATGGTTCATTGATGTTATTGCTCAGTGGCTCAGTCATGTCCAACTCTTTGCAACTCCATGGACTGCAGCATGCCAAGCCTCCCTATCCCTCACCACTTCCCAGAGTTGGTGGGAGTTCACATTCATAGCATCAGTGATGCTGTCCAACCATCTCATCCTCTGACGCTCCCTTCTCCTTCTGCCCTTGATCTTTCCCAGCATCAGAAACTTTCCCAATGAGTCGTCCGTTCGCATCAAATGACTAAAATACTGGAGCTTCAGCTTTAGCATCAGTCCTTCCAGGGAATATTCAGGGTTGATCCCCCTTAAAATTGACTGGTTTGATCTCCTTGCTGTTCAGGGGGCTTTCAGGAGTCTTTACCAGCACCACAGTTCGAAGGCATCAATCTTTTGTTGTTCTGCCTTCTTTACGGTCCAGCTCTCGCAATCATACATGACCACCAGGAAGGCCATAGCCTTGACTGTACAGATCTTTGTCGGCAGAGTGATGTCTGTGCTTTTTAGCACACTGTCTAGGTTTTTCATCACTTTTCTGCCAAGAAGCAATCATCTTCTGATTTCATGGCTGCAGTCACCATCCCCAGTGATTTTTGAGCCCAAGAAGAGGAAATCTGTCACTACTTCCACCTTTTCCCCTTTATTTGCCATGCAGTAATGGGACTGGAGGCCATGGTCTTAGTTTTTTTTAATATTTAGTCTTAATCCACTCTCCTCTTTCACCCTCATCAAGAGGCTCTTAATTCCTCTTTACTTTCTGCCATTAGAGTGGTATCATCTGCATATCTGAGGTTGTTGATGTTTCTCCCACCTTTCTTGATTCCAGCTTATAACTCATCCAGCCTGGCATTTCTCTTGATGTGCTCAACATATAGGTTAAACAAACAGGTTTAACAGCCCTGTTGTACTCCTTTCTTCAACCAATCAGTTGTTCCATACAGGGTTCTAACTGTTGCTTCTTGACCCATGTACAGGTTTCTCAGGAGACAAGTAAGATGGTCTGATATTTTCATCTCTAAGAGCTTTCCACAGTTTGTCATGATCTACACAGGCATTAATGTAGTTGATGATAGCCAGATAGATGTTTTTCTGATATTCCCTTGCTTTATAATCCAGCAAATGTTGTCAATTTGATCCCTAGTTCCTCTTCCTTTTCTAAACCCAGCTTGAACATCTGGCAGTTCTTGGTTCCCATAATGCTGGAGCTTAGCATGTAAGGTTTTAAGCATGACCTTACTAGCATGGAGTGCTTCCCTGGTAGCTCAGATGATAAAGCATCTGCCTGCAACGCAGGAGACCTGGGTCTGACCCCTGGGTTGGGAAGATCCCCTTGAGAAGGAAATGGCAAACCACTCTACTACTCTTGCCTAGAAAATTCCATGGATGGAGGAGCCTGGTAGGCTACAGTCCACGGGATCGCAGAGTCTGACACAACTAAACAACTTCGCTGGTGGTTACTAGCATGGGAGATGAGTGCAACTGTCCAGTGGTTAGCACATTCTTCGGTACTACTCTTCTTGGGAATTGGGGTGAGGATTGACCTTTTCCAGTCCTTTGGCCACTGCTGGGTCTTCCAGATTTGCTGACATAATGAATGCAAAACTTTGATGGCATCATCCTTTAGGGATTTGAATAGTTCTACTGGAATTGATTGCATCCACTAGCTTTATTAACAGCAGTGCTTCTTAAGGCCCACTTGACTTTGCACTCCAGAATGTCTGGCTCAGGGTGACTAACCACACCATCATAGTAATCCAGTTCATTAAAATCTTTTTTATACAGTTCTTCCATATATTCTTTCCATCTTTTCTTGATGTCTTCATTTTTATCCTTTATTGTGCCCTTCTTTGGGAGGAATGCTCCCTTGATGTTTCTAGTTTTCCTGAAGAGATCTCCAGTCTTTCCCCTTTTGTTGTTTTCTTCTATTATTACACACTGTTCACTGAAAAAGGCCTTCTTGTCTCTTCAAGCTGTTCTTTGGAACTTTGTGTTTCATTGGATATATCTTTCCCTCTCTCCCTTGCTTTTCACTTCTCTTCATTCTTCTGCTGTTCGTAAAGCCTCCTCAGATAACCACTTTGCCTTCTTGATTTTCTTTTTCTTTGGGATGGTTTTGTTCACTGCCTCCTGTATTATGGACTTCTGTCCATGGTTCTTCAGGCACACTTTTAACTAGATCTAGTCCCTTGAATCTATTCGTTACCTCTACTGCCAGTTCATACAGGATTTGATTTAAGTGGCTATTGGTTATGGTTCATAGATGAGATTAATATTACAGCTTTCACTGTGGAGGTTAATTTGCATTAAGGGTCAGCATGAAATTTCCTCACTAGACTGTTTTGCCCACAGTTAAGAGAGTGCTGTGTTTATTTTGTCTACCAAACCTTTGTTCATCTGTTCCTCCTCCTCTCATCATACATCTTTATCTCCACCTGCCAGCTAAAGCCTGTCCTCTCTGATACCTTGTCTGGCCATACTGAGTTCTGCTTGTTCAGTCCCAACGTACCATCACTCATATACAGACTTTATCATGTTCTGCTCCATATTGTCAGGCACTTTTGAAATAGTGAGGTTTTGTTGCAATAAACGATAATATTATGTGCTCCTGGAGGGACAGTGTCATAAGTCCTTGGTGCGCCCTGTATTCTAGATGTATTTATTTATGATCGTGGAGTATATGTCTAGATGAAACCATAGGGAGATGATTTGTTTCAATTGCATAGTCTTATAGACCAGGAAAATGAAGTTGTAAAGCAGTAAATAATTTCTTCTAAGGGTTATTGCTTGTGTTAGGTGTAAAGCCAGGCCTAGTATTTAGGTGTCCCTGTTTCCAATTCAGTATAATTTCTACTCTTCCTTCCTGTATACTTCATTCAACAAATATTTCTTGAGCATCAGTGACAGGCACTCTACTGGACCCTGATACTGCAACACTGAGTTTGTCTTGGAACTTGTACTGTGATTAGGGAGGATACTAACAAATATCATCTGGATAGATATACACTAGCTACTGACATAAGTGCTGTTGAGGATTATGTAGTTTTGAGAGAGTAGGTAATGGGTGGAAGATTTCCTTAACAAACTTGACTTTGGCTTGTAGGAAGTTGGGTTTATGTATGCCTTTTAAATCAGACGAATATTTGTTATCTGCTCACTCTGTGCTGGGCCCCAAAAGAAATGAGAGCCATAAGGTATAGCCCCTTCCTTCAGTGTATGGTCTAGAAGACAGTAAGTCAAGAAATGTAGAAGTTCCATGGTTCAGAAGATGCAAAGATCGCATTTTGGGGGAGAGGAGGACCATTGGGAATATCTTCATAAGAGACAGCATAGGATATGGTACCTGAACAAAAGCTAGAAGAGGTACAAAAAGGAGTAGAGAAGGTTTTCCAGATGTAAGAAAAAGCACATAGAGGTAGACCAAGAGAGGCAATTAAAGGAGTTTCCCAGTACTAAAAAGTAATCTCATTTTACAGGAAGACTTCAGTAATACAGCTGTTGAGAATGTTGTCTATTTCAGTCAACTGAAATTAAAGATAGAAATGCAAATGTTCCCTCTTGTTTCTACACCTGGAGCACATAATCCTGTGTTTTGGTTGCCAGCTATATGGACTGTTCCCCCTACCACCAGCCTACCCCTGCACCTCAAGGAACTGTGTCTGTGGACTGTTCCCCCACTCCTAACCCTATTGCTACACCTCACAGGAACTGTGTCTGTGGACTGCTACCCCCACCCCCAGCCCTATCCCTGCACCTCATAGGAACTGTGTCTAAGTCTTTAATTGCTGTGTCACCTAGCATTTCACTGGGGCTCAATAAACATTTAATCATCATCATGAAAAGTGTCTGCTCTGTTGAAACTGTTTTCTCTGATATAAGTTCCCTACCTTAGAAACAGAAACAGAACTCCTTCCATATGACATGGTTGGCCCATTGTAATGAGTATCAAATTCAGTTTTTAAATATTGCCTACATTGTTCTGTGTCATCATGTAGCTTTTACCCAGTTCAAAGAAGTCTGGACCATTTCTCCCTATGGATAGTATAATAGTTTGTCTAAATATTATTGTAGGAAAGTGCTGCAGAATTACTTCCCCATTAGCATGTGTTAAGTGGCCAGCTACTGTGTCCCAGGTTCTGTGTAGGACATGGTGTTATTGGTCAATCTTATTAAGGAAGTCCATGGAGAAGCAAATGATTGGTGCCTGATCCAGCTCAGCCACAGATACTCTTTATCTTTTATAGTGTTGCCAATAATAAAGATTAGGGATATTTCATGGAAAAATCTAGATTTTTGGCTTCCCTTGATAACTTGGAAAATCTGGCAACATTCAGCTTATATCTCAATGGCAACAATTAGTTGAAGCTGAATAGCAGCTGTCCTCTTTCTTTAGGGTCTGTGTTTCTCAGTGTGCTGTGGTTCTCGTCACTCACTATTACCTACATCCAGCCTGTTTGACTCATTTCTGTGGCTTCCTGGCCCTTATAATGCCCCTTGTTTTGGAGTGCTGTTGCCTTTCTGGGCCTCTCCTCTTTAGTTTCCAATAACAAGTTCATGGCCAGGCAGTTAATTATGACCACAACAACTAGCGTCTACGTGATGCTTGATAGCTAGCAGTGGTTCTCAAACTTTCCCATGCATCAGAATCATCCAGAGGGCCTCTTGAAGCAGACTGTTTATCAGTTTCTCATCCAGAAAGTTTGATGTAGGATTGAAGGATTGCATTTTTATCAAATCCCCAAGTAATGCTGCTGGTGTGTGGGCCACCTTTTGAGAACCACTCATCTGCTGTGTTGTAGCACAATAATAAGCCACATGAACTTGGTGGGACAAGATGTTGCCCACCAGAGAGAACATTTGGAAAGATTAAGCAACTTATCCAGTGTCAAAAGAAGAGGCAGAGTCCGATGAAAACCATGTCTTTCGAGTGTGTCCAGTAGGAGACCATCCTGTGCATGCCCTTTCTGCCTTGCATCTGCCTTCTGACTTGCACAGAATCCTCTAGAGAACCCCGTAAATCAGATGTAGCCAGGAAATCAAATTTAGGATTATACCATACATGATCATTGTCATGTCTCAGGACACAAAGAATTAGAACTTATTTGTATTCAGTGAGCAAGGACAGAAGGACAGGGCCTGAAGCTTGACCTTAGGTATAAGGTATGAGAAATACCTGCTGGGCAGAGTGGAGCATGCCCCACACCCAGTGTTTTATGCTTGGAGGAGATCCACTTGAGCAGGTGGGACCAAGACAGTCTTTGGTATTGACATGGAGCAACGGGTGCCACAGAGCCAGACAGAACATAGCACTGGGGATTCGTTGGGGAACCTGTGACATATTTTCAAAGTGGGGGTTTCATGGGAAGCTGTGATTGGCCTAGGCCTACCTGGAGTGACACTTGGAAACAGGACTTCAGAATAGTTAGACTGCTGGGATAGGACAGATTGTCTGGGCAGGGACTAGGTGCATAAAACAATTTAGGGATTCATCTTCCAATATTGGGGTGCAGGGCAGAGCTATAGGGCTTCTCACTTACCAGATCTGATGGTCAGGGTCAAAGTAGAACCAGCAAGAAAGGTGGTTTCTACAATGTTGGTATGTTAGGCTTTGTAAAACCTTATTTAAGTAAAGATTAGTCTAATGACATGAATTCCCTTCCATCTTATGGGATGAAGAGAAAAATTGGGAACCAGACATGCCTAATCACAAGTTTAAATTTATTAAATTCTATATGCTTGAAACTCGATGAAAGGGATAATTAGGTCATCGTGCAATCAAGATAGCCATTCACTAGACTAGTTCAGAAGTTTGTATATCTATACAAAATCAAGACTGTTTTAATAAATTAGCAGCCATCTGCCTCCAGTTTTCAAGATAATTAGTTATTATATCTGTTGATTTGCACATTTATGTACTGTGTAATTTACATGTATATTACACCTATGAAACCTATTTTGTTGAGATTGTTAGGCAGTGGTGTATGCTGGTTAATTTGGAGGTTGACCATACATTTTGATTTTAATCTTGTTGAAAAATTTTTAAAAGTCTTTTTACCTCTTTCCTACTAAATGTTGTATATAATGAAAATAACAAAGTCCTTTTTCTGTGTTTAAAAAAAAATTGAATAGTCTCTTCAGACTGATATGAGGTAGATATAAAGTAAATATGGAAAATCTGGGTGTGTGGGGGTAGAGGGGGCATGGTCACTATTGTGCAAATCAAATCATTACTATTAACTGTTCTTCTAGTAGTTTTACATCCTAATCCTCACACTGAATCATAGAAACTAATGCTGATTAGTTGAGTCTGATTGAGTTTCTGCTAAGATATAACACTTATGGGCTGGGTATATTATGTGTTTGATTATAAAAAACTATAAACATAGAGGGGATAAATAACCCAGTCTTTTTCCATTTAATAATATGAACTGTTTTAGGATTATGAACATCACCTGAAAATAGTGATTATTTGTAGCATACCATCCTTGTTGTTCCCATGGGAGCTGAATAGTCTGCTTTTTCTCATGTCATCATTAGGTAGCTACAGCATTTACTCTGGAGGAAGAGATTTGGGACTGGGTTTTATCTAAGGAAAAGAAAAAAGAAAAAGCGTTACTTTATTATAAACCAGTTTTAAAACCAATATGTGAGGAAAGACCTCACTTGTGCATAATGCAGTGTGCAAGTCAAGGCAATTTTCTTCGATGGGAAGGCGATTAAAACTGCTTTTTTTTTTTTAAACAGGCTCATGCACAGTTAGTTCGAGAAGTTGATGTGGAGAAGGTGTCTGCATTTGAGAATCCATATGTAGATGCAATAAAGAGTTTATGGAATGATCCTGGAATCCAGGAATGCTATGACAGACGACGAGAATATCAGTTATCTGACTCTACCAAATAGTGAGTATTCCTCCAGGAAGCCCTTTGCATCTTCCTCTTTCCTTTCATGGTTCTCTGCAATGAGACCTTCTCTGTCCTGTGGAGCGTATCTGATTCTGACTGTACAGTTAGGAAGTATAGATGTTAAATTTGTGCCAGCCTTATAAATTTAGACTCTGTGTAAGGGATTGGCATCATGAGTCAGGGAGAGTATTTCTTTTATTGTTTTCTGTTTTAAAAGCAACTGAAGACTCTAGGAATCTGCATTCACCCATCTCTTCCCCCAAATTGTAAACCAGTGATTCTCAAACATGTACTTCATTGTGATTTGAAATCTGATAATAATCAGTTTTAATGCAAGTTTCTGATCTTATTCATTGTGTTGGAAAGCACCTACACAGAAGAACTTCTGACAAATACACTTGATTATGGCTTCTCACGGAGAAGGCAATGGCACCCCACTCCAGGACTCTTGCCTGGAAACTCCCATGGACGGAGGAGCCTGGTGGGCTGCAGTCCATGGGGTCGCTGGGAGTCCTACACGACTGAGCGACTTCACGTTCCCTTTTCACTTTCATGCACTGGAGAAGGAAATGGCAACCCACTCCAGTGTTCTTGCCTGGAGAATCCCAGGGACGGCGGAGCCTCGTGGGCTGCCGTCTGTGGGGTCGCACAGAGTCGGACACGGCTGAGGCGACTTAGCAGCAGCTGCAGCATGGCTTCTGAAACATCAGACTTCCTGATTTCCAGACATAGGACCTGACTGCTTTCTGGGACCCACTGTTTTGTTGATGGATAGGTTTGCTTTTGCGTGGAAATTGCGTGTGAGTCTAATTTTGCATGCATTCCAGAATTATTTTGTAAGCTGTCAATCACAATCATGTGTCCTAGGACGGATTTGCATCCTAAAGAGATTTGTTAATTCTCTAGATTAAATCTTGCCTAACAGAAAGAAAAGTAAAGATTTGGCAATCATTGTATTAATGTAATCAATGTGGTCAGCAATGTAGATAATCAGGCGCCTGAAAAATGGAATTTTGGTTTTTTTAGTGTTTTTTTCAGATTTCTGTCTCCATTAATTATGTTAACCTAGCATTTGCCTCTTTTATTGGTTCTGGGCAGACAGAAGAAAGGGTGGAAAGCATTCAGCAGCCTTACGCCAGTTTGTATGTTGAAATGACCCTCTGAATGAGGGCCTGACTATAGGGGAAATAAGGAGCCCTACAGGCCGATTGACGTCGCTTAACAGTACAGGGAAGATCCAAGAGCGATTGGGCTGTGTTTTTGCAGTAAAGTAGATCAAGCTCTTACCCTAGTTCTAGGCATTTGTTTAAGATAAGTTATGATTCAGGTCAGCCACAGAAATATTGCCTGGACAAAACAGTACTTGGATTCCCAAGGTAAATCTGAATTACGTCATTCTGAAAAGTGACGTGAAATGCTCAGGAGACCATGTCTGTCGTGTTTAAGCCAGTACCCACCCTGTGTGTCTCTGAAACGCGTGCTTCCTCATTCCTGGCTTCCTTTGTCCTCCTGGCACGTTGCCTGTCTTCCTCTTCTGTGTCTGCTTGCCTTCCTTCGTCCCTCCCCCTGCCTCTTTCCCTCTCTCCTCTCCCCTCCCCGAGTTCCAACTGTGTAAGTTTCTGTAAGTACAGAGATGAGAAGATGCATTCAACTCTTTTTTTGTTCCAAATTCTGCCCCCTCAACCTTTGCCCAGCTGTCTTCCTTTTCCATTCTGCCCCCTCTGTCCTTCTGTTTCCTTTGCCGTTTCAGATCTCATCCAGCTCCTCACATTGCTGCTGTGTTTCACCCCTTGTCCTTGTTCCTGCTCACTGTGTCTTCCCCTGTCTGCTGGTTTCCTCATCCGCCCTCAGCTCTGGTCCTCCTCTAACTCCTCCTCTTCTCAATTCACTACTGTGATGCCTCTCCTGGCCCCTACCGATGAAGAACTCTGCCATTAAAGTTACAGTCACTAAGAAATCCTCTTGCCTCCCATCATTTCTGAACCCCTTTCTTTTTACTTTAGCATAAATCCTGTCTCTCCCCCTCCTCACCTGTTCTAGTCTCTACCTGTCACCTAGTTCTCTTCTCGCTACAGAGAAGTCCTGTGACTAGGGCATCAGAGCACCAATGTCCGATAATGATGTGCTTACCAAGTTAGGGCTCCCCGTTAGGAAACGATCTGCTTCCTGCTCCTGGAATAGGCTCTCTGAGAGATTCCTGTTTGCCCTGAGGATACCTGGGTCAGTTGCTGCAGCTGTTTTCTTGAGACAAAGCTCCACCACACATCTGGTAGCATTACTTCAGTTCAGATTTGTGGACTCCTAGACAGGTACCCATGAGGTGCTTTAAGGCTAAGAGTTATCCCCTACAGTTACTCCAGGCCCATGTTAGCTTTGTGATGCTGGGAAAAGCCACCATCTTAGACTTCGGTCACATGGGCTGCATCTGCCATAAAAACACACTCGCTCTGCAGGCACATCCCTCATTTTAGAGCTCAAGACGCAGGGGCACCTGGGACAGGCTGATGTCAACCCCTGCAAATGATGACTGTCTAAACAGTTCTAGTTTCCCTTGGTGGGGATAGGGAGAACTCTATTTTCGAAACATATACATGTGGATATATGTGTATATGCTTATACACCTATTTCATTTTGCATATATTTAGGCAAAAGTAATAAATAAGTTATAACAACATGTCCCTATATCCACATTTCAGTGTGCGTCTTTAAAAATAAAATAGGACATTTTCTTACATAATAAGTAATACCATATTATACCTAAAAACTAATCATCAGTCCTTTTTATCATTCTCTATCCAGTTCTTTTTCATATTTCCCGAATTCTTTCAAAATGTTCTTTAGAGTTAGTTGATTTTAGGACAACATGCTGCATTTGGTTTTTATGTCCCTTAAGTCTTAACCTCGTAGAAGCCTGTTTTGCATTTCACTGGTATGTCAAAAAGACTGGCCTGGATTGGGTCTGACTGCTGCCTCATTGCATGATTTAACTTTCTCCGCTGCCTCTTGGATTTTCTACAAGCTGAAAGTCACATTTAAAGGCTTGGTTAGATTCCAATTAAACACTGTGAGTAGAACACACAAGATTTGGTACACTGGTTTACACGTCATTGGTAAGTTAAGGTTCACCAGTGAGCAGAACACACTCTTAAGTGATCTCGTGCACTGGTTTATCCATCACTAGTAAGTTAAGGTTCACCACAGTGTTTGGGCACTGACAGCCTCCATTACAAACATATGTTGTTTTCCTTCTGCCACCAAAAACAATCTGTGTGGTGTGACTTTGACATTGTGTAGTCTCCAGTTCCCCATCAACTCTTCACCTGATGTTTTAATTCCAACCATTAAGTCTTGTCTGGTATAAGAATGATGACTTTTATCAGGTGGTGTGCATTGGCATTCTTCTGTGAAGTACAAGATTTTCTCCTCTTGATGGTATTTGATGGTCCTGGAATACATTTTCTGCCAAAAAGTATATGTTTCAGTCTTTTTGTTACAGTAATTTTTTACATAGACTAAATAGATGGTGACTGTATAATTTACCATCAAAACCAGAACATTTTGTGAAGGAAAGGGTTAATATTAATAATTATGGTGAAATAGCAGTTGTAAACTGGAAATCTCCTCATCAAGTAGGAACATTTGATCATCTTAGCTAAATGAAACCCAGGGAGGTTTCATTTTTCCCTTTGTTTTCTCTAGAAGACTCTTGTTTACTTTCAAGGATTAGAACCAATCAGTTCCTGCCAATTATGGAACTTGTGTGGAAACCTGAGTTAGCTGGCCCCGTGTTTCTGTTATCTTCTTAGGATATTTTGGCACTTTTTGTATTGTAGCTCAGTGCCCAAGATAGCTGGCCTGCCTTTAATTCCATTGTGCCAGGAGGCCAAGTATTGGAGTCACTTTGTTCTTCCTCATCTTAGTCCTGGGCACTTTCCTTAGCCAGGAATACCCTTCCAGCACACATAAAAGACCAGTGGCTCTTTAGACCACAATTAGCGGTCCAGGTAAGGTCCCCTGAAGTTCGGGAATGGTGCCAATGAGGATGTAGCTCACCTGTCTTGAGCATCACTCATTCCCAATACTGAATTCATTTTCACAGAGTGACTCAACACAATTCCTTTTCTCTGAATTCAAGACAGTTGTTACCCTTTTCCTTTCTGACCTTTGTGTACTTTCCACTGATGTATCTTTAGTATCTTATCCTGCATCTTTGCTTCCTGTGGGGGCTTCTATGATGCTGTATCTTTATGATTAAAATTTTAAAGCTTTGTTGATATTCTGGATCTAATTTCTTAGGCAGTATCACCACCTGACAGAATTTAAGACCAGCCTCCCTGAGTACTGACTGCCTCTCTTGCGGCTCTTCAATTTAGATTGGGGAACATGTAGATGTTAATATCTGATCTCTAGCCATGTGAGAATCGGTGCCTGCCATGCACATCTGCTTAAAGTTTGCAGCGTAACAGCAGTTTTCTCCAGAAACCTGCTGGTTGTGAGAGTCAGTGCAGGCCACTTGCCAGGAATACTGAGAACAGAGCCCAAGCATGCCTCTCTTCTTTTCTCTCTGGTGAACTCTTATTTATCCTTCAAGACCCAATTCAAGAGTCACACCCTCTGAAGGTCTTGCCCAATACCAGAGGTTATGTGTCACTATGCCCTGTATCTTTTTTTGTTTTTTAATGGCTGGGTCTTCGTTGCTTCATGGGCTTTTCTTTAGTTGTGGCGAGCAGGGACTTCCCTCTGGTTGTGGTGCATAGGCCTCTCATTGTGGTGGTTTCTCTTGTTGCCAAGCATGGGCTCTCGGGCACACGGGCTTCAGAAGTTGCAGTTCCCAGGCTCTGGAGCTCAGGCTCAATAGTTGTAACACACGAGCTTAGTTGCTCTGTGGCATGTGGGGTCCTCCCGGACCAGGGATTGAGCCAGTGCTCCTCCGTTGGCAGGCAGATCCTTTACCACTGAGCCATCTGGGAAGCCCTGCCCTGTATCTTAACACACGTACAGATCTCTTTTGTATCTGTTATCATGTTTACTGACGTGTCTCTCCCCTCTGCCCATAGTGCTTAACATTGGGTGCTCACGTTTGACCTTTGCAAATGATTGTTCCATGAAATAACACTTAGATAATTTCCACAGTTTCAGTGACCATGATGTAGGCACTGTCTGTCTTTGGCTGTTATAAATGAACTATGATGTGCCAGAGCTACAGGCATTTAAGTCTTTTTTTTTTTCCTGCCATTTTTGAAGGTCTGGCATCCGTGAAAAGCTATTACCAAAAGAGCTTGAACACTTTTTTTTTTGCTACACTCTTCCTATGTGTTAGATTCTGTGTAGTTGTTTACATGCAAAGCTGTAGATATTTCTTATTATCTCCATGAAACAGAGGAGAAAATAGGGTCTCAGAGGGGCTGAGTAATTTGTTCAAGGTCACACAATTAGAGGCTCAGTGGTAAGGAATCCGCCCACCAATGCAGGAGATTTAGGAGACTCTGATTTGATCCCTGGGTTGGGAAGATATCCTGGAGGAAGAAATGGTAACCCACTTCTATCACACAAGTGATAGAAGAACTAAAGTCAGATTTGCTGCCTCCAGAGGCCAAGTTTTTAATCACTGAAACCTACCCTCACAGAGGAGGATAGATGGATGGATGGATGAATAGAAAGATAGTTGAATGAATGAATAGAGATTGATTGATTGATAATTGACAGGTATATTGATGATAGACTAATAGATAAATTTTTTGTTTGTTTAGTTCCTGAGTCATGTCCAGCTCCTTTGTGACCCCATGGACTGTAGCCCACCAGGCTTCTCTGTCCATGGGATTTCCCAGGAAAGAATACTGGAGTGGGTTGCCATTTCCTTCTGTAGGGATCCCACCCAGGGATCAAACCTATGTGTCCTGCATTGGCAGGCAGATTCTTTATCACTGAGGCACCAGGGATGCCAGTAGATAAATACCTATGAGTTTAAAATCACTTACCATGAAAAATGCAAATTATTTATTAATCTTCATAATGTTATTGGAGTGCCAGGTGGTACAATGGTAATGAACCTGCCTGCCAATGCAGGAGATGCCAGTGATGTGGGTTTAGTCCCTGGGTCAAGAAGATCCCCTGAAGTAGGAAATGTTAACCCACTCCAATATTGTTGCCTGGAAAATTCCATGGACAGGGGAACCTGGCAGTCTACAGTCCATGGAGTTGCAGAGAGTCAGGCATGACTGTGTATGAGCACAATAGTGTTGTCTGTATGTAATTCTATATATGTGTAAGATCAGTGGGAAAATTAAGTAGAAGTTACTGGGAAATACAACCACAAGCATTTTGATTATCATCCAGAAAATTTAACTGTGCCACCTGGGAAGCTCTAACTATGTTTAAGAATATATCAGTTGTTCATACAACATGGAAGATAATATAAGTCACAGATAATTGAGAAATACTGTTTCTTTATTTTAGTCTATAGTCTTAACCTTTTTTTTCCCGTATTCCATTCAAGAATTTTTTACTGGAGTCAAACTAGAGCCATAAAAACACTAAAATAATTTGAGCTTTCCCTTTTCTACTTTGATTAGCCAACTTGCTGATCATAATAAAACAATCAGATGGCTCAAAGGACAGGCAACACTGGTAGACGCAAAGAGATGGGAAATTCTAGATGAGCAGTTTAGGAAAAATTGCAATTGGCTTTCATTTGGTGTATTCTTCCAGTTCTATTTAATGAAAGACTAAAAAAGCATTCTAAGATGCAGGAAAGTTTTGTAGATTCCCTTATTACCTTTTTTGTTATTGATTTTTTAAAAAATAGTCTGAGAACTCTGAATATCTTTTGATAAAGAGCACAATAAACAGATGGCTGTAGGTTTACTTTTTTTTTCCCCCTTTTTTTTGCTGTGGTTCACCACCTGCCTTAATATAGTGAGACATCAGGTCAAATGAGTTCACTGCCTACAGTACCAAAAGCTCCCTGACATTAGCTAGAGAACACAAATCTCAATCAACTTGTCATGTAGTGTGAAGTCTTTACACTGTAGGCATTTGGCAAAAGACTGCTTTGTCCATGTTTACTGTAAAGTGGAAATGAAAGTTGCTCACTTTCTGACTCTTTGAGACCCTGTGGACTATACATGTATGTTCACCATAAGGGACCAAGTAATCCCTAATCTTGCTTTCCTGAAGTGCCCTCCAAGGTTGTCAGTAAATCAGACACCTTTTTGAAATTTCTGCATGTTCCACAGCGCATAAATCCAAAGTACATGATAATTGACTTTTAAGCATAAGTCAGATTTGGAGTTTACTTCTAACTTCATGTTTAAATTTTTAATTTAAAAATGCACAAGGAATTTGAATGTTGCATTTTAAATGCAAAATGAGTTTTTGGAGGTATATTAGCGTATCTACCTGATTTCAGGCTGAATCCTTGTTAATTGACTCATGTGCCAAACACTTGAACCCAAGAGTGTGTAGGCTCTGACTCTCGCAGCGATTATAACTTTACTCTTTATCTGATGATTAAAAAGAAGTGTAGGCCTTCTGCAGGCTTTTAGAGGCAGATGAGACATCAGATGGTGAGTCCATTGAGGCAAAGTCTAGCATTTAGTGGAATTACATCTGCCTCTCCTCACCTGTGGGACTTTGGCTCTGTAAGTTTCATTTGCCTCAGATAGTGGTATGTGCTCTGTAATCTCTAAACTCTCTTGTAAATTCTGAAATCCTTTGCTTCTGTAACATTTAGATCGCCTTTATCTGAGAAACAGTTATCCTATGCAGTCAAGTGAAAACCTGGCATCCCTCCTCAAATTTACCTGGAAATGTATAGGTAGAGAGACTATCCTCTACATAGTTAAATTACTCAAAATGCTATTTTGAGCTCAGAAGAGGATAATTGATCTTGAATATGTTTGCTTTTTTTTTTCAAAGAGTGATAGTAATAACATGGAATGGACCTTTTTTCACCTGAGTGACATATTTATTTCTATTTTTGTTGTCTTTTATCTAATGAGCCATATCTCCTAATAACCTTTCACAAGAATGAAACAAAATATACCCTGTAATTTAGGCTCTCTGTTGGCTCAATGGTAAGGAATCCGCCCGCCAATGCAGGAGATATAGGAGACTCTGGTTTGATCCCTGGGTTGGGAAGATCCCCTGGAGGAAGAAATGGTAACCCACTCCAGTATTCTTGCCTGGAGAATCCCATTCTGGTGGGCTACAGTCCACCAGAGGAGCCTGGTGGGCTATAGTCCATGGAATCTCAAGGAGTTGGACACAGCTGAGCATGCACGCATCCTGTAATTTGTCTTCCACAGTGAAGAATCCATCAGATTCTAAGACTTGGTCTCTAGTATTGCTTTTTCAAAATGCCTGGAGCTGCTAGAGATGCTAAGACTTAGATAACACTAACTTCTTTCTAACCTTTATTACAGAGATGTGATAGGAAAGGGGCTTATCTCAGTACCTGCTGATCATTCATTCACTCTGCTTGAAGAGTAGGCTGGACATGGGAGACCCATTTCACTCTATCACTTTTCTGCTTGCTCGCGTTTTGGCAGAGCGTTTGCATGTTCAGTTGCTTGACCTCTTCTTTACAGTCCTTACCACAGTCCACTCAGGATGACATGGTACCCAGATGAAAACAGGGACGCTGTTACTACAGAACAGGATTGGAAAACCTGTAGGCCAAACTCAGCCTGTTGCCTGTCTTTGTAAATTAAGTTTTCTTAGAACATAGCCAAACCCATTAGTTTATGTATTGTCCAAAGCTCATTTTGTGCCCAGTGGCAGAGTTTGAATTGTTGCAACAGAAACTGAATGGCACACAGAGCCTAAAATACTTACTATCTGATTTCAGCCCTGACCCCAACCCTACAAAAGAAAAGAAAAAAGTTGCAACTTCTTCCTCCATGGAAGAAGACTGACTATTAAAAGACAGCTAGTATTCTGCTTCCACTTCTTCCATTTAGGGAGACCCTACCTTATGCCTGGGATGCTCAAAATCAACCTGGAGATTCATTTTTGAGAATGGAGAAAGAATGGCTTGCTGTCCCTCAGCAGTACTCCATCAGTAAGCTTACTTTGCACAACAAAACTTCAGATAGGAAGTGAGCTTCAGAGAGCTCTAGATTGTGTTCCCTGGCAGTACCTCTAAATGCCGTGCAAAGGATGTCCAGGACTAATGATGGGATAAATGACCAGAAACCTTGACTGAATAGATTTGGCTCTGAGAACCAGGGTTGCATCTCACATGTCTTGGCTTTGGCCCCACGTGGTGCCTGGTACAGGAGGGCGTGATAGGATTTAACAGTCCGTGTAACCAAAGGTGGGACTGACCCACTTCCGAAAGGGGTCTAACGTAACATGTGCCTGACTAGGAGGTAACCCCACCTCCGGTCTCAGGTGAGCCCAGGACCTCTGCTTTCTCCATCTGGCTGGTTCCTTTATTTTGACTCCTCTTTGAACTCTGATGGGCTTACACTGATGTTTTTCTTCATGAGCAGCAGGGCTTCTTGATTTAAAGAATTTTGATCTATGATTAGTTTAACTAGCTTAATATGACCAGCTCCTCAAACCCAGACATCCTTGTTAAAATGAAAGTTTTGCTTCTACAGAACCAGTATCCAAGTTAAGGAGACATGACCACGGGAAACCTGCGTTAGTCAGCAACCTTTTGCTCATGGCCGTCTCTTGTCTACCATCACTGGAAGCTCTCTTATGAGCCACATCTTATCTGCACTGTAAGATGGCTGTTAGCTGGCATATTTATCTCCATTGCTAGAACACAAGCTCCTTGAAGACAGGATTCACATCTTTTTTTTTTTTTCTTTGTGGCTCCCACCCAGGGCTATGCACAGTGCCTAGCCTTCAATATAGACTTTCAGGGAAAGTTGTTGAATGATAGAAAAAAAGAAAGTAAGTAATTTATGTGTCTGCTGATTTCTTCCCATCTCTCTTCTCTTTCCTCTTTAGCCTGTTCGAGTCCCCTTAGGTCTGCGCCGTGTAACTCATCCTCCACTTTTCTATGCAATTCTCCAGTGACCAGTTCATAATCATCTCTCCCTTCTTAATGCATTCAGAGTTAGCACCTCACAATTTGGCACTTAATTATTTCTTAATTGATTCATCTGTGCTATCTTTACTTCCCAGGTAACCTGATGTCCCTGCAGACAAAGAATATGTGTGTGTGTGTGTGTGTGTATATATATATATATATATATACACGTGTGTGTATTTTTTACCAGCTCCCTGTGCCAGTCCCCCTCCCTCTCCAACACACACAGTGATTTGAATTTGACATACAACAGATTTTCAATAAATAAGTGTAAATTAACTGAAAAATGAATTAAGCACTGTCATTACAGTTCAAGAGAGGCAGACTAGAATAAAAAGTAGCCTTCTGATGTTTGTTACATCTTAGAAGTATAGAAATTGTGTTAAAATTAGTCAACAGCTCTGAAAATTGTCATATAAAAGAGGAATGAATTAACAAAGCCAAACAGGCAAACTGAAAAGGCCTCTCCCCCTCCTCTTCTCTCACTGTACCTCTGTCTGTTTCATTCTCTCTCCTGTTTTTGTTGCTGTATAGTTGATTTGGGACTCCCTGGTAGCTCCGCGGTAAAGAATCCGCCTGCGATGCACATGGTGCAAGTGCAATCCCTGGGTCAGGAAGACCCCCTGGAGAAGAAAGTGTCAACCCACTCCAGGACTCTTGCCTGGAAAATCCCATGGACAGAGGAGCCTGGTGGGCCACAGTCCATGGGGTCCCCAGAGTCAGACCCAACTTAGTGACTAAACCACCACCACACCACAAAGTTGATTTACAGTGTTAGTTTCAGGTGCACAGCAAATTGATTCAGTTGTATGTATACATATTCAGTTATACATATACATATATTCATTCTTTTTCAGATTCTTTTCTCACATAGCTTATCATAGGACCTTAAATAGAGTCCTCTGTGCTATAGAGTAGGTCCTTGTTGGTCATCTATTTTATATATAGTTGTGTGTGTGTATTCATTCCAAGCTCCTGATTTATCCCCTCCCCCACCATTGTTGCCAGAGAATGCAATGGCAGCCCACTCCAGGACTCTTGCCTGGAAAATCCCATGGACAGAGGGGCCTGGTGGGCTGCAGCCCATGGGGTCGCTAGGAGTCAGACGTGACTGAGCGACTTCCTTTCACTTTTCACTCTCATGCACTGGAGAAAGAAATTGGAGGCAGCCCACTCCAGTGTTCTTGCCTGGAGAACCCCAGGGACGGGGGAGCCTGGTGGGCTGCCGTCTGTGGGGTCGCACAGAGTCGGACACGACTGAGGTGACTGAGCAGCAGCAGCAGCGGCCATTGTTGTTTGGTTTTTTGCTCTTTTAATTACAAGGTCATTTTGTTTCAGCAACAGACTTAATTAGAAATCTTTTGCTCTGACCTAGGCCTGGTCCTAGAGCCTGCCAGCTCCTTCCCCACTTGACTCTGGTAGTCTCTTTGTGGTTGACATTGAAGTCAACTATTCATATATAACATACTGAAACTGTTTATAAATGCAGTGATATAGAATCTTTTTAGAGCTATTTAATTTACTTTCAAAAAATCTGATTTTCTGAGTTGGTTTAGTTTTTCTGCAAACGAAGGTTGAAATACGTGGTCTTTCCTGTTTCATCCCACAGAATATTTTCCCTTGAGTAGCTTTCATAAACTGTGAAATTGTAGCCCCCTGATACTGGGTGATCTTGTTTTAAATCTGGAATTTTGTATTTAAAACAAATAATTTCTTATGAACAAATTCTCTGTTGTACCTCCTTGAACTCTGATCATGGTGTGCCAGATGTTAAAGAGGAAAAAGGAAGGTTGAGCTCTTGAGGAGATGAAAGTGTTTGTGTAATTAGTAATCAGAACTCCTGTGCAGCTAAGCCACCTAACCAGATTACCAGCCAGGCTCTTCTGAATAGCAGGATCTACCAAAGGAGAGGGGGCACATAGGTGGGTCTTGGCACCAAAGCCTGTGCTTGACTGTCCCCTCAGGATGGCAGCTTTGCAGAACAGTTACTTTACTTTTTTTTTTTTTAAAAAAAGTTCACTTTGAACGTTTCCTTTAAATCCTGTGGTCACGTAGCACAGGATGTGTGACTGTGTGTTTCTAGTTTCTTAGCTTCCACTGCTTTTGATAGTGTCAAACAAGATCTCAGGCATGATCCAGCTTTCAAGTACCCTAAAACTGTTCCTCTTACAATGAGGTCTTAGTTTTGTTTTTTTTTTTTAATGAAGTTGACCTAGTTTTTCTAACCTTCTTTTCAATAATTAAAAATGTAAAATTCTACCCAGAATCATTTTCTGTGCCAGGGCTTCATCTTAATATCTGACTTGAACTGCAAATCTCTTACTAATTCAGCTTGAGTAGGAGGCTCTTACACAGGAGTTAAAGAACCCCGATACATGGCCCATAGTGTTGTTACATTAAATGCTCCAAGGTGCTGTATTCAGTTATCTTACTATGTTTGGTTGGATTTAGACCCAATGTCACAGATTTCTTTTTCCACTTAACCACCCACGGGTTCTTTCCCCCTTTTGGTATAATTGACAAGGCTTGTATGCCTAATACTTGTGTTAATTTTTGTTAAGCCCAGCTGTAATATGATGCAGTTTACTTGCTGAGTCATCTCAAAATTTTATTCATATTTCTTTCACTTAGAAAAAAAGAAGCCACTTGAATTTCTAATTTCTGTGCTATTCTTAGGCTTAGATTTCAATTATCCTTCCAGTCATAGGTAGTAGAGTAGGGCTTTTTCTTTTTACTTTAAAAAAATTCTCATTACATGTCAAACTGGAACATAAATTAAATTTGAGATTCAACTCAAAACAGTTTTCTTGCCTAGAGAATCCCATGGACAGAAGGCCCTGACAGGTTGCAGTTGATGGGGTCTCAAAAATCAGACACGACTGAGTGTCAAACACTTTCAAAACTGTTACTGACAAACTTGTCAAAAACTAAGGAATCTCTTTTAAAAATATTCAGAAGAGAGATGCCATATTTAATTTGACTGGAGCATATTATTTGAGTGATGTTCAAGTTTATCCCATATATTTTTAATCATTTAAAGTAATGGATTATATCCCATTTATGAATTTATTATTGTTCTGCAACCAGAGATGGGATCCTGAAGTTAAGTGTAAAAGGAATTTAGCAATTACAAAGTGTAATTATAAACAAATGGGCATCATTTCCTTAAGTCTTCCATATAAATCAGTCATGCAAGAGAAGGATGTTTCGTGGATTATCACCAAGGATTAGAGACAGATCAAACAGGTTCCCAGAAAATTACTCTTTCCAAAATACGCATTCTTTCCTTCCCTGATAAACTCCTCTGTTCCTCCTCTTCATATAACCTTTTTCTTTCCACAAGTTGGTAAACTCCTTTCATGCAGGGATCATATCCTGGGGATCTTCATTTCCTCAGCTCCCATCAAGATGGTTGTTGAATTTCAGAATGACCCTGCATTTTTCCTGGTAGGAAAGGAACCGAGGAAATTTTACTAACACAAGTCTGTTTGCCGTCTTGCTTTTCACTGAAAACCATCAGAAGCTTGTTTTTTCCTTTAAAGATATTGTGTCACAGTCATCTGTTAATAAGGGACCACTCCCTGTGTTTGTCCTGGATTAGAGTGAATTCCGGGGCCTGAAAGCTTGATACTGATAGGCATAAAATGGATGTACCAATTATATCATTCAGTGGCCAGGCCCTAAAAGGCTATCAGGAAGCACATCAACTAAATGAAGTCAAATGGATGCTGCCTTTCGTTTCTGTGTTGTCTTTACGTTCATCAGAGGCATGTTAATTCAGAATTTGGTTCTTGCACAATGCAGGCCAGTAATAACCCAGAGAGGTGGTTACATGAAGATGGGTACCTAACAACCCCCATCCTCTTTGTTTTCTCCTGGAAGGTATAAGCTACCTTTCTAACCACTACAGTGTTTTCTATGACGTAGTTTTAATTTGGGTCACATGTTGAGCAACTTCTATGTTCCGATCCCTTGGTGGAGTGTTGGTGACCAGCCACAGACAAAGGGAGTCATGGTCCCTGACCCCATGGAGTGTGAGAACCTTAAGTGGGTAAACGTCTGTGGGGAAAGTGTTTTTTTCCTTAAAGCAGTTATGAAGTTTTCAGTTATTAAGTGTCTCAAAGCAATGACAAGTGATTAAATGCCCATGAATGGATTGGAGTAAGATGAGTTTAATCGACTGAACTTCCCATTTTCTAGCACAATCCTAAATAAGTGTTCACTCCTAGACAGTTAAATAAGTCTCATGTGAACCATGGAGTTTTCTCTCTCTGACATAAGGAAAGAGCTACCACCAGCCACTTGTTACATATACATTGCTTTGGAAATGTACCTTGTACCTGTCTCCATAGCAACACCCCAAGAATGACCTCAGCAGCTACTCAAAATCATTCCTACAAAACAAATTATAGCTATAATTAACTCTGAATTTACGCTGCAATGGAAGTTTGTCCAGACCTTGGTGTTTCTCTGTTAAAGGTTAATTGAATGGAATAATCCAGCATGAACCCATCCCACCCATATTCCATCAAAATTTTCCCCCCAAATAGGAGGTGCTTCAGTGGAAAGTGCAATTCAGTTAAGAGAGTATTCCATTGTTACCTCTTCTCAGAATGAGACAAGAATCAACAAATGAGCATGCACTAGTCTTATCGTGCTAGAATTCCATTTCTAAGGGAATAGAGTAGCTTTTCTCCCTAAGCAAATGTGAAATGCAGGAGGTACTGTGAGTCCCTCCCAAGTCCTGAAGCCTGGGATGAGATCCCCACATGGGATTGAGGCTTATGCAGGTAGAAGCTGTCCACGTTGGCCTCTCTTTGGCGGTGAAAGATGCTCATCTAGGCACATTTTGCCAGTTCCTCCGATTAAATGCAATAGGTCTTCAGTCCTGGTGTATCTTCTGAGCCACCCAGATCTTCCTGTAGGAGAAGAGAGTTCATATGTCTTTTGTTTGGTTGGAGGGTTTGTTGTTGTTCTGTTTTTCTAGTCTTGTTTTGGGGTGTTCTGGGTTGGATTTTGTTTGACTTGGTTCCTGTTCTAGGTAATGTATATTGCAACTAGCAGATCTTGATACCAGTCCCTTTCGTGGCTATTTTTTTTCTTTTGTTGGACTACATCAGTGAACTGGACCTTTCTTTCCACCATCCAACTGAAGCAAAACAACAACAATGTCAGGCAAGAAATGCAGTTTGCTTTCCAGCTAATTGGAAATGTATGAGAATCTTTAATGACCATTTCCTTGCCTTGAAATGTTTTGAAACCTGGGCAATGAATAGAATAGAGCGTAGCAAGCAGCAAGTGCCCAGTATAGGCTTATTGTTAGGTTGACGTTGTTACTCTCTGAACTGTGCTTATATTGAAAAGGAGCAAAAGAAAGATGAAGGGGGGTAATACTCTTGCAAGTGTGAATGCTTCAGATATTTAGCTATGATCTCAGTAGTGCCTGAGGTTCAGGAAGACACACCACTGACAGTACTTTTAGGGCAGCCTCTGAATTCAGGTCAGTGGCTTCTAGTCGCAGATGTGTATCCTGACTGTATCTTACTCATCATGTTTTTCCCAGAGCTCAGTTCCCCTTCTGAATTGGAGAGAGACCTGCAAGGTTCTCATGTGCAGTGTGACAGGAAATCTCCCACTTCATATGCTGGTTCTTTCAATTCTGTGCAAAATGCCTGTGCCTGCATGCTAAGTCACTTCAGTCATGTCCAACTCTTTGTGACTGCATGGACTGTAGTCCTCCAGGCTCCTCTGTCCATGAGGATTCTCCAGGCCAGAATACTGGAGTGGGTCGCCATGCCCTCCTTCAGGGTATCTTGCCATGCCTTCAGGGGATATTTCTGACCCAAGGATCAAACACACATCTCTTATATCTCTTGCATTGGCAGGCGGGTTCTTTATCACTAGTGCCACCTGGGAAGCCCTCTGTGCAAAATGCACATTTAAAAACAAAGTGGCAATGCGTGGTCTGTTGAGTTCATCTTCAAGAAGCAGAAAGCCACAATTTATCTTCCCACAGGAACACATGAACACCTTGTGTACAAGACTTGGTCGCTTTCTGTTCTGACCTCTGGATAAGGTGAAGTGAGTAGAAGTGGTTTATTGGGCAGCTTGTTTCTAAACAAGCTTACCAATGGGAACTGGAAGTTATCTGATTCCTCTGAATTAAATTTTTGTATATGGTAGTTAAATAAATGATGATCTTGCAGGTTTCAAAATGTATGTTCAAGTTTTTCTAATCAAGTACCTGATAAATCAGAATATTCCATTATGCAGAGTAACCAGTTATATTTACATTTATGGAGTGATGAGCTGGTTTATCTGTAGAATGAGATATAGGCCAGCTCCCAGAACACTGGCTTATTAACCGCATCAGGCACCTCCAAGATTGTGCCAAGATATTGCCTAAAACTTGGAGTCCAGTCCATTTTTATACTTCCTTGCTTCCTCTCAAGATATTCTCCCAGCCTCTCCCTCCTTTTGTCCCCTAGCTACTTTTGTAGTAATTAAAAGTATCAGGCTGGTTCCTATCAGTCAGTAGAGAGCTAATTGCCAGCTAGAGAATCGTTGATGTGTTTGAGGTAAGGCCTCTAGAATATTCATTCGTTGTTTTGTATTAAAAATTTCCAGACTAATACTTTTTTGTCTTAAAGAATTGATACAGCTGCAAAAAAGGCGGTAATTTATTTCTTTGTTAAAGCCAGACCTAGCTCTACTGTTTTATGATCCCATGAATCTTAGAGACTTAATGTGGTATTTTTTTCACTACTCAGTTTCAAATTTAACTGTATCATTGATATGGAAACACCACTAGCAAGAAGGATATTTGAACAATGTTAAAACTAACTCTCAGCATAGGATATCATCCATCCATTCAGCAAATAATCATGAAGTACTATTTGCCAGGCACTCGTTTAGGTAGTAAGGGATAATAGAGTGTGAGACAGAGTCTTTATCCTGGATAGGTCACGTCAGCTGAGTGGTCATGCTCTTGCTAAGTTATGCCTCACACCAGACATTCCCTGTTCTGTGTCTCAGAACTCACTCTGTCTTGTCTGTGGGCATAAAGGTATTAAGGATATAGTCTCTTTCATGTCTACAATGGTTCTACCTTTTCTTTAAATCTTATTCGCATGTTAGTTACTTTCTGTATGTCCATTGTAGTTGCATGTTTTGAAATCATATCTTTGCTCCATCCCTTTCAGGGCCAAAGGGATCACAGGGTCTCTTTGAAATCATGAGGATACCCTGCAGAACAGTCATATTTACCTGTTTCTCATCAGTTATGTGATTTCTCACCAATTATGTGATTCTCATATTTTTTTGCAAAATATTTCTCAAATATTTTTGCAGTTTTAGAGAATGAAATATAACATTCTACTGATGGAGCACATATGTGTGGTTGCCAGGGGTTAGAACTGGGATGGGTAACACAATGAAGTTTTTCTGATAGCAGAACAATTCTGTATCCTGATTGTGGTGGTGACTGCACAGATCTCTATGTGAAATAAAATGTCACAGTTGGATATACCCTCCAAAAATGTGTGTGTGTGTGTGTGTGTGTGTGTGTGTAAAAATTGATGAAATCTAAATAACGTCTGTAGTTTAGTTAATATTATTGGATCAAGGTCAGATTCCTGGTTTTGATAAGGTACTATGGTCACATAAGATGTTATTTTTGGGGGAAATTAAATGAAAGGCACAGGAGAATTCTCTGTAATATTTTTGCAGCTGCTTGTGAGTCTAAAATTATTTCACAGTGAAAAGGCTTTTTTTTTTTAATGAAGATGTGTTATATAAGCAGATAAATTTAAAGTTTAGGTGTGATGATTCTATACACTGTGAATATCTGGCCTTAGATACTGATGCCTCAGTAGCTAGAAATCTCGTGGCTTCACATTAATTGTGAATGAATCAAACTTTGGATAGAGTTGAGGACATAGTATGCTATTGTCTTATAAGGAAATACATTCCAGGAAAGGACTCTGGTGTTCTGTAAAAATGTAAAAAAAAAAAAAAAAACAACTCTTCCTGACCTTATGTGTCATCTGTTATCTGTTTATTTATATGAATAACATTTGTGTAAATAATTCAAAAGCTATACCTGCTAAACAGACCTGCTCAACAAGTAGAGGACAGGAGACTGATTTAATTCTTTTCTTCTCCCCCTTTACTTTTGGTCTGAGTTCTATTTGATTATAAGAGAAGAAATGAGAAATACTGTGAACCGTATTGTCATAGATGGACAGCCTTGCTGTGACTTGTGGAAGGTTGACTGCATCTATCACTTTCTGATTTTCTCTTTCTTTTCTCTTAGGATGCATTGTTTGCCTTCCTTCTCCATCAGCAGGCCATGTGCGATGGTATCACTGACACTCTCACTGTGTCTTCCCTCCTCCAGCTATCTTAATGACTTGGACCGCGTGGCCGACCCTGCCTACCTGCCTACACAACAAGATGTGCTCAGAGTTCGAGTCCCCACCACAGGGATCATCGAATACCCCTTCGACTTACAAAGTGTCATTTTCAGGTAGTAACTGAGTCCATAAAATCCACTTCCCAGTTCTTTACACCTAGAGCACGTTGGTGAATATATATTGAAATCATGTATAAACTTTAAAACAATAACACCTTTATATCAATTATTATCATTAGATACACAAATGAAGTAATATGTCCCTGAAAGAAGAAGTAGAAGAAAGACGCATGGACAGGTTTCTTATTTCAGATTAAATCACTAAGAAATCAGTGAAATCAAAATAAGTTGCTTCAAAAATTTAAAACTACATGGTTTTGAAAGTGCATTGATTAACCTAGCCTAAATTTACATAGGAAAATAGAATGAAAATTTATTACTTTCACCTTCACTACTGCTATTCTTTCTGGGTAATACTTCAGCAGAAGTAGTCTAATTTAAAAAATAAGACTGCTTTCATTTAACCTCTTATTACACAATCACTCAAATGTACTTTTCCTTAGAATACAAGCCACATGGTGCATGGAGGAATGAAACCATGTGAATATATTTTTGGGTCTAGAAAGTTGAGTTACTTGGAAGAACCCATAACATTTAAGGCAGCTACACAGAATACAGGGTTGTGAAGTGGGAGTCAGTGTAGCTTCTGCAGTGTGACTGCCGTGTTACTCTGGTAAGCAGGTCTTCTGTCATTGCCTGCAAAGCACTGTGTGTTTTATTCTAGTCCGTCTCTGCACCTGTGGTGGCATCTGGCTGCCATACACTATGCTGTTAGACACATCCATAAAGAGGGTGACACTTTGGAAATAATTTCTGAGCATCATTTTTTTCATCAACAAAATGGTTACATTAGATGATCGCTAAGGTTCCTTATAGCTTCAGCATTCTGGATTAAGTTTTGAGTTCATAGCATTTAGAGATCTTTAACTTGAAACACCGCATTTCCATCTGCTTCTAACCTTGTTAGAATATTTTCAGAAAACATGTAGCGTTTCATGGAGATTTTCATCTTCTCTTTGCTTTATGATTAGTGAAATCTGAAACCATGTCACTATTCCATCTTGGGAGGTTGTTTCCTTCATTTTGTGCACTAGCTTTTAAAGGACATTTTTTGGTACTTCAATAAAAGTAATGACAGAATAATAATTTCTTGCTACGATCAAAAGCATCTTATAGAGCTTATCATGACAAAATTTCAGCGAATGAGGATTTCATATAAATGAACATATTATTCACTCAACACCAGAGAAGAGCTAGCATTTTAATATTTATAAAGACCTAAGAATCTAGTTTTGATGTCTGTAGTTCATAGGTCTCCCTGGATCCATTGTTTTGTCCCTCAGATATCTCTTTCATGAAAACTTTTCAAAACAATCACTGGAACATCCGTGATTTCTTAATTTAGGTTTGACGCTGAGAGCCAGAAAGACACCCAGAACAACTGCAGTTCCCAGCAAACACTTTCAGAACCCTACTCTCAAACTTTTGTACCTAATACTCCCATTTTCTGAAAAATATGTATCCTGTAAACATTGTGCACATTTTAGTCAACAATTTGAAAAAACTTAGATTCAGTATTAAGTTCTGCTAGATATTTTCATGTGTACATTAGCATTCAAGTTAATTGATGTCGGTTCCTGAGCAATGAGTTAGCACAGAGTTAATGTGTAAAAAACAAATTCTTGAAATAATTCATACGGTGACTTCTTGCAGCATCTTAATTTTATACACATGACTTCTAGCAGCAGAGCAAGTTGATTTGTGCATAAGGCTTATTGCACCATATTATCGGCGTGATTGTACAAATTATTGTCAATATTGGAAGAAAAAAACAGCCTCAAACGCTTGAAGGTCATTGGGGTTGTGTTTGCGTTTACTTGAAGATTTACACACTCATGTTGAAATGTATGGCGTCTTACATCTTTTAAATGCCATTGCAGTCATTTCTAGCTTCCTTGAGAAATTCATGAAGATCTTCATTCTCATTTTATAGGAAAAGAAACCGAAGACAGTATTTGCCATTAGAGCTGAACACAAATAAAACTCATTTTGTTTCTGACTCCTCTGTGCTTGGTCAAATAAAACACCCTTTTTGCTTGGCTTGGCACAGGATTTTTTTCTTTTTTTTTTTAAAGTCATAATTTTGATACATACCAGGTAATTCTTTAATAACTACAATGATTTATTATGTGGAAGGCCTTGACTTTGATTTTGGGTAACAGAAAATTAGTAGATGGTCAATAAATAGTAGTTGAATTGACTTTGGTGACCATTCCGTTCAGAAAGTATATTTCTTAAGTTCGTAAGTAAGGCTGTATTTATATTGATGCTTTTCTTTATGTGCTATTAATATGAATATTATTCACCTTGCAGAATGGTCGATGTAGGGGGACAGAGGTCAGAGAGAAGGAAATGGATACACTGCTTTGAAAACGTCACCTCTATCATGTTTCTCGTAGCGCTTAGTGAATATGATCAAGTTCTCGTGGAGTCAGACAATGAGGTGAGTGCTCTGGGATCAGGCAGTGGATTATCATTTTGATATCTGATACAAATAACTGATAGGGCTTGGGATAAACTGCCTTCGTTGCTTTCTTGACGACTCATTTGAGAATTTTTAAAATAACCAAAAATAACCCTGTTGTACCACTCAGAACAATAAGATATTTGAGCAGGTTTGTGTGTTCATTAGACCCCATTTGATACTTGTTACACTAGACAGAGGCTCTGAAGATGAAAGTAACAAGGGAATCCTTAGGCTAATCATCACACTATTTTATAGCCTTCTTCCTACAGTTTGGAGCTAAGAGTGTTGGAGTGAGTCAGCCTGTTTTGTTTTGTTTTCATTTTGTTTGAATCATTGTTTGTGTGAGGGGTGGGTCCCAAAGAATACTCAAATCTCTCTTGGCAAATGTGAGTGACTTTGCAGCTGGATTCTAAATCAGTTTGTTCTGGAGCCAAGAAGTGTCCTGGTGATGTGGCCTCTCTTCTCTTTCAAAATTCTGGAGGCTGTTGCATAACTATCTCTTCTAAGCACTGAGTGAATGAAAAAGCATATGCCTGTCTGGAGAGCTGATTCAGGGTTGTCATCTCCCTATTGCATGAAATTCTAACAAGTATAAATAAGGATTTTTAGGATGATAAAGGCACCATCATGAGTCAGAGTTGATTGTGGAGAATAATTAAGGGGTATAGAAAGCTGTGACTTTGATCTGGAGTTCAGTGTGTGCATTGGGGAAATGGAGAAGACACCACTGTTTTCCTGCTAGAAGCAGAGTTTGCAGACTGACATGTCAATAGCAGATATTAAATATCATCCTAATAGGATAGAAAATAAAGAGAAGGATATGAGAAATCCCCAATAGCTGATTAAAATGAGATCTGGCATATTAAAATGTACTTCTGATTTTGTACATTTTGGGGGTACACAAGAATTCTGGTTTCTTGGTCCTTTTAAATATTTTATTTTTCTTCACGTGTTAATATTTCCATTAAAATACAGATCCAGTAGTCCTTAGCATTTCTTTTGTATATAGGATTGATAAAAAGTTGATGAACACATATCCCATATGAAGATAAGTTACCTATTCATACATTTCAAATGTTTCCTGGGTTACAAGTATATGGGCTTTTGAACCAAAGAAGATTTTTTTTTTCATGTATATCTTGTTATTTAAAGGACTTCTTTTTAATAATGAGGTTTATCACCATTTGCCTTCTGTAACACAAAGTACCTGAAAAGTATAAGATACATGAGAATTAATCATCACACTTTTGAGTTAAGCAGTTGCCATCAGAATTTTAGCTATGATAGCTCAATATGTATTTTTATTTTTATATCTGTTTGTTATTCCATAATCTTTTGATATGATATTTTAAAGACATTACATATTTTGGAAGAATATGACAACATTTTTTATTTATTTGAAAGTTGAATCAAGACATAAGATATTTTGAGGGCTCATTCTACTATGTGCTGGATACCAGGGTATCTAAAGAGGTACAGAATTGGGAGGAAGAATTGACACTGGCCTAAAGGACCTCTTATAAAGAAGGATGCTTTTGTCAGTATAGAGAGTAGGAGAGGAGAAAGGCCTTAGTTATAAAGGTCATCATTTCTCCTCTTTAATTTGCTGTCCAGTGAAATAAAATTTTAAGATGTTTTAAACTACACAGAAAATGTAAGAAGCATACATAATTTAATTTCTTTTGTCACTATTTACATATAACTAGAGGAAAACAAATGCTTACCAATACATATTTTATATAAGATAAGTGCATTATATTTATAAAGAAATATATTTTGTGGTTTAATGCTAATGAGTTTACCACTTCAAAACCTGCAGTTCATCAGCTAATTTTAGCACATAAATCCAGTTTAAGTTTCCACAGAATGAAAGTTTCCACAGTAACTTGCCATTCAATGTATAGATACTTATGTACATCTAAAAATATATCAGTTTCTTGATTCCTGTGGTGATGTCTTATGCTGCAAATTAAAATAATAAATCCATTACTATTCATTAGGACTCCCTAATCACTTGTGCATACTTTTTAAGCCTGCCTTGTAATTTTATGGTGTTCTATTCTCAAACATCAAGTCAAATCTGACTGGTAGTACTGGAGATGGTCTTAAACATAATAAGAAAAAATAATGCTGCTGATTAATTTCTTCATCCATGTTATCCACAGTCATCACTGTCGGTAATTGGGAAACACTATCAAAAGTATTTTTAAATGTCAGGATGTATTCCATTATTCTTTTTTATTTTCCAGTTAGAATAATATATGAAAATGTCATTGCCTCTCTACTTTCTTAAATCTTTAAGAAAACTCAAAACTATAGAATTCTACTTTCCCCACATTTTTAGGGTTTGGTGAGACAAAGCTAGAATAAACTCCTAAAACATTTTGTTCTTTTGAAATCTGATGTTTATAACTCTAATCCAAAGCAGACTTTGTTGTACTTTCCTTGATATATATTCATGAGAAAAACGTGGGAATGGATACCGACAGCTGCCTTTTTATCTTAGAGAACTGTGGAAAATGCATTGCAGATCACTAGCGAAAGCAGTTAAAGGAAGTATTTTATTTTAGGTTATTGCTTTGGCTTTTAATATTTTAAAGCTTTATGTATTAGTCCTTAGAATTCTTAATGTAGGTATGCGTTTGTCTGTCTAGATTCTGTCTTCCAGGAGTTTGGGGAATTTTATTTCTTTATTTGGGGAATTAATTTCTTTATTTTTTTCCTCCAAAGAAGGAAATATGTGGTCAAACAGTGGGTGAGCATAATCAGGGTTGTAGAGCTGTGTTGATTTCCATATTCCTTTTGCTGTCTTGGTTTCCCTGTGATAGCATACCACCATGGAGCCAGCTATTCTGTTGTAATCCTTTCATGTGTACATTATTTCAGTGTCCCTGAAAGCCAAGAAAACACAATAAAACATTTGCATAACATAGTTCAGGTCATCGGTGTGTATCCAGACTCCATCTTTGAATCCTGTTTTTCTGGCTCTCTGTTATGTGAATATCTGAGCACTAGTACACTGTTGTTTCTCAGATACTGAATCAAGAACTGTCTTACAGACCAAGCTTTTTATAGGATCACAAAAACTCAGATTTTGTGTGCATGCTTCTCAGTTCAGTTCAGTCGCTCAGTCGCGTCCGACTCCTTGCGACCCCGTGAACCACAGCACGCCAGGCTTCCCTGTCCATCACCAACTCCTGGAGTTTATCCAGACTCATGACCATCGAGTCGGTGATACCATCCAACCATCTCCTCCTCTGTCGTCCCCTTTTCCTGCCCTCAATCTTTCCTAGCATCAGGGTCCTTTCAAATGAGTCAGCTCTTGGCATCAGGTGGCCAAAATATTATAGTTTCAGCTTCAACATCCGTCCTTCCAGTGAACACCCAGGACTGATCTCCTTGCAGTCCAAGGGACTATCAAGAGTCTTCTCCAACACCACCGTTCAGAAGCATCAATTCTTCTGCTCTCAGCTTTCTTTATAGATTAGAAATTTCTTTATAAATTTTTTCATGTTTATATGAAGTCTTTAAATGAAGCCATTTTGAAGTTATTCAACTGCAACCAAAGCCTGAACATTTTCTTTGACAGTGTGAAGCATGTGAATCGTTCTGCTCTAAAAACTCCAAGTGAAGTTTAGAAATTTTTCTCAGATAAAATTCAGCTCTTGGGGGAGGAAACTGACTAAAAATTGAGGAGAAGAAACCCAAACTCCAAAAGCAAGAGCTTAGGTTAAGACAGCCAATCTTGGTGGGATTGGTTCTAGCCCTCCTTTATCCACTCTTAATCAAATTATGAAGTCAGAAACTACATCTTGCTCCTCAGTCATTAGTATACTTATCTCAGAGTCGTGGCCCAATTTATAGGAATATTCCTGAAAGATGTCCTACTTTTTTTTTTTAATATTTAACCCCTTTCCCATTTCCTCATCCCTTTGTTCACTTTCAGCCACTTGTTTCTTTTGTAAACTCCGTCACACACCCTTTTCATTCCCTGGCATTTCTGTTTGCTCATTATTTTGCTCCTTTTTAATTTCTTTGTTCTCAGTGCTGGAAGGAAGCCAGGAGGAGGTGTTCTGGTCACCGTTTATGAGTCCGAACCGGAGGCCTGCACTCGGAGCTGCTGAGGGTGTGGGGCAGTAGATGCACAGGGGTACTTTCTGTGTGGGTGTGTATTGCAGGTCTTTTAAAGACTTTACATGGGACCTGCATGAGTGTAATCTCTGAGATAGTTTTTTATTAATT
This sequence comes from Antilocapra americana, assembly GCA_007570785.1. Classification (NCBI taxonomy): domain Eukaryota; kingdom Metazoa; phylum Chordata; class Mammalia; order Artiodactyla; family Antilocapridae; genus Antilocapra; species Antilocapra americana. Next base: position 18,074,717 of record ML661343.1, on the reverse strand, counting down.
ATATGGGAAATATTGTTAAATACTGTATTTGATACAATCTGATTTCTGTAATCACAACAAATTGCATATATATGTAAGTATTATATAGAGAAGGTTATTAGCATCCACCCCTTCCCCTGAGAAAAGAAAGGAAATAGAAGATTTTCTACCAAGACCAAAGTGTAAACAGTAATTGTCCCTGTTGCTAGGTGGTAGCATTACAAATAAGTAAAATGATAATTTTTTTAAGTAAAATAAAGTAAGACATCAGCTTGGAACTTTAGCTCTGCTGTCTACCAACTTTATTCATTCTTCTTTTGAATTATCTTTCTTTCTTTCTTTTTTTTTTTTTTTTTACTTATTTGTGGAAGTTGCTTATAGTCTTGGATTTGAGCCTTTTGCTATGTGTATTTCAAAGGTCTTACTCTACTTTGTAGCTTGCCATTTATTCTCTTAATGATACCTTTTGATCAATAGAAGTTACAAACTTTAATATAATAAATATCTATTAGATTTTTCCTTTATATTAATATTATATGCCTCTCTCTGTGTGTATATGTGTTTGTGTGTGTGTGTATAATCATATATATAGTACAATAAAATAAATCACCTAAAAAATCTGGTTGAAAAGACCATAAGGATTGGAGAGTGAGATTAAGAATTGAAATAAAATCATACAATTAGGTACCTTTCCAGTGGTAGTCCATAGATTTAGTCAGGTGTCTCTTAATAACCAATAAAAGGAAGAGTAATCATAGTCTGTTACAGTGTTCACTTTGTCTATTTTAAAAAGTTTCTCGTGGTACAGAGCCCTCCAAGTGACTGTTCCAGCAACTTTGTACAAAGATGCTACAGGAGGTAGTAAATTGTATCTGTGATAATAATACTCTTCCAGGAAACTAAATATCAGAATTCCTAAGGCCAGTTTATCTCTGTGTAAGTCAGTGTTGTAACATCAAAGTTTGTGACAGGCCAGTAACATGAGGTCTAAGTACACAGCTTGATGTAAGAATAAAACCAAGAATGGTCAGGAAAGTAGATTTTGTTTACCTTTGTTTTTATAAACTATTTCAGTGATACAAGAGACTGTAAAATTCTTCATGTGTGATTTGTCTTTTCACTTTTTCTTAGAGAAGAGTTTTAATCATAATGTAGTCAACTCAGTTTTTGTGTTTCCAAAACACAAATTTGATTGGGATTTTAATAAATGTATAAGTAAATTTGAGGTTAGTTTCTCAACTTTATTGAATATCACCATCCATAAATGTGACATTATATAACTCATCATTTATTGTTTAGAATGCCGTTTATTGTTTAGAATGCTGCTTTTGTCATTGAAGTGGTCAGTTTTTATAAATGTTCCATATGTGCTTGAAATTGTGATCTCATATTTTGGGGTGCAAAGTTCTAACATTATGTATGTTAAAGCCACTCCATCCCCACTTTCCCAGGGTACTATTTATTTGACTTCTAACACTGTAGATTAATTTTGCCTATTTTGAACTTTATATAAATGAAAGTAAATTCTTTTGCATTACCTTCTTGTGTTCAGAATAAGATTATTAGATAAATCCATGTTGTGTGTAGCTGCAGTTTTTCATTTTGATTACTTTATATTATTCAGTTGAATGAATATATCACAGTTTATCTTTCCATCCTATTTTTGATGGATATCTACGTGGTTTTCTCTTTGGGACTGTTGCAAATAATGCTAATATGAATATTCTTCTCATATTTTTGTCTTATATATGCCTCATGGTCTCTTGGATAGAAGTAGAATTGATCATTCACAAGAAATGTGTCCGTTCAACTGTACTAGATACTGCCTGTATTCATTTCCTTGGGCTGCTATAACAAATCACCATAGATTTGGTTAGTTACAACCAGAGACATTTACTGGCTCATAATCCTGGGGGTTAGAAGTCTGAAGCCAGTATATCAGCAGGCTGAAATCCCTCTGAAGGCTATGGGGGGATCCCTTCTTTTTCTCATCCTGTCTCTCTGCCTGTCTTCACGTGGCCTTCTCTTCTGTGTCTGCGTCTTCTCTGCTGTCTTAAAAGGACTCTTGTCATTGGATTTAGGGCCTAGTAGATAATCCAAAATGATCTCAAGATCCTTAACTTAATTATAGTCACAGACTCTTTTTCCAAATCAGGTTGCCTTCACAGGTTCTAAGGATACAGTATGGACGTACCTTTTGAGGGGGTCACCATTCACCCCACTTACGCTACCAGTTTGAACTTTGAAAATAGTTTACACTTCTACCAGCAGTATATGTGTGTGCCATTGATCAGTATCCTTGCCAGCATAGATATTGTCAACTGTTTAACTTTAGTCATTATATTAGGTGTTTAGTAACATCTCTTTGTGGTGTCAGTTTTCATTTCCCTGATTATAATGAATTTGAGTTCTTTGTATATGTCTTTACCATTGTATGTTCTCTTTTTGAAGAACCTATTCAATTCTATTGCCAGTTTTATATTGACCCGCCTTTTTGGAAAAACATTAACATAGAATTCTTTTTATATTCTTTTTTTTCTTTTTATATTCTTGATACAGTTTCTTTGTATGTTATCTATATTGCAAGTAACTTCTGCTACTCATTGACTTGCTTTTTTATGTCCTTAAATATTGTGTTTTAGTGTGGTTCATTCTTTTGGTCTTTTAAATTTTTCCTTTACATATCCTCCATAAGGAATCTTTCCTCCCAATTGTAGTGCCTAGAATGTATATATTGGAAATGGACTTCTTAACATGACATTTGCTATAATTTTTTTTGTTTTTTTGATTGCTACCTGTACAGTTCCACCTTTATTTTTTTGATTCTATGTTTTTGTTCATTCGCTTATTCATGTCCTACTCTGGGACCCCATGGATTGCAGTACCCCAGGCTTCCCTGTCCTTCCCTTCATCTCCCGGAGTTTGCTCAAACTCATGTCCATTATTAGGTCAGTGATGCCATCCAACCATCTCATCCTCTGTCACCCTCTTCTCCTCCTGCCCTCAGTATTTCCCAACATCAGGGTCTTTTCCAATGAGTTGGCTCTTCTCATCAGGTGGCCAAAGTATTGGAGCTTCAGCTTCAGCATCAGTCTTTCCAATGAATATTCAGGGTTGATTTCCTTCAGGGTTGACTGGTTTGATCTCCTTGCTGTCCAAGGAAACTCTCAAGAGTCTTATCCAGCACCACAGTTTGAAAGCATCAGTTCTTCAGTGTTCAACCTTCTTTCTAGTCCAACTCTCACATCCATACATGACTATTGGAAAAACCATAACTTTGACCATACGGACCTTTTTTTAATTCTAAATTCATTTAAAAATTAAATGCTAATATTAACGCCAGCATTTTAATGTTATAAATATAAGTAACCACTCGCTTGTGATTTTTCTTTGATATTAAAATAATTTGCATAGCAACTACCCATTTATGTAATTTGAGAACACTGGAGAAAATTTTAAATAATTTAATATAAATTAAACTTTTATTTTAAGATATATATATATTTATTTTAGGTAAATGAAAATATATGTGTAAAGTAAAAATTACATGTACTGTAGAGTAATTTGTTATATAATACACAATCTTGTGTTATTAAAAATATAGTTTGTATAGCTTGGTTGACTCATAAAAGTATACAGAAATGAATTGCTGAAAAGAAAGAAAAAGAGAAAAAATGCCCTCTCATTTTGGGGGTGAAAAAAAGCCATCTGAAAAATAATACGTATGTTCCCCTCCCCCAACTTAGATTTTTTTTTCCCCCTAATATTCCACTTAGGTTATAAACTTGTCTATTTTTTAAATTCCACACTTTTACGTTTTGAGACTTCGTTATTATGTACATTATAAGTTTGAAATTTTTATTTTTCCTGTTGATTTATCCTTTCTGTCATCAAGAAGATGACAGAAATGCTCTTTGCTGAAATAAAGCAGTCATGCCAGAGCAAACCAGAAGGGCTGGTGTCCTTTCTTTCAGTCTAGGTGAGTCCACCGAAGACGCCCAGGTTTTTTAGAAGAGGCGGGGACTGAGCGGTAGGAAGCCAGTTGGTGGCAGCAACGGGGCGGGGGCAGCGATGGGCAGACTGTACACACACGAGAGAGATTTGTTCAACTGGTGACCCACTTGGGAGGGAAAGAGTATGTCAGAAGCGGGGTCCAGCCATGTAGGAAGTAGAAAAGATTCTATTGAAAAGTAGTAGAAGAGATTAAGGGGCGTCCCTGGTGGCTCAGATGTCAAGAATCTGCCTACAATGCAGGAGACCTGGGTTTGATCCCTGGGTCCGGAAGATCCCCTGGAGAAGGGAATGGCTACCTACGCCAGTATTCTTGCCTGGAGAATCCCACAGACAGAGGAGCCTGGCAGGCTACAGTCCATGAGGTCACCAAGAGTTGAACACAACTGAGCCATTAAACCGATTAAACATCCTATTAAAATTTAATTCATAAAACATCAAATTTGCTCTTTTACAGTATACACATCAGTGGATTTTAGTATTTTAACTGAATTGGACAAAATCACTATTATATAATTATTTTTATATATAAAGACATTGTAGTTTCTTTTAGAGCAGTTTTAGGTCCACAGAAAAATTGAGGAAAGAGTACAACTATTTTCCCCACTCGTAGCTTTTGGCCTTATCTTCATGCTCTAGCAAGGAGTCTGTTACATGGTACATTTGTTACAATCAGTGAACCTACATTGACACTTGATATCACTCAAAGTCTATAGTTTACCTCAGGATTCACTCTTTCTGTTGAATAGCCTATGGATTTTGAAAAATGTACTGATACAATGACATGTATTCACCATTGTGGTGTCATACAGAACAGTTTTACTAGTCTCAAAACCCTCTGTGCTCTGCCTCTTCATCCTTCCTCACTCCCTCCCTCCTGCTCTCCAGCAGCTACTGTTCTTTTCACTGTCTTCAGTAAATGTTATGCAGTTGGAATTATACAGTATGTAGACATCATATTGGCTTCTATTACTTAATAAAATGCATTTAAGGTTCCTCCTTGTTTTTTTAATGGCTTCTTTTTAGTGCTGAATACTATTCCATTGTCTGGATGTAGTATAGTGTATTATTCTATTCACCTGCAGAAGAACACCTTAATTGCTTCCAAGTTTTGGCAATTATGAATAAGGCTGCTCTCAACATCCATGTCCAGGCTTTTTTGTAAACCTAAGTTATCATCTCCTTTGGGTAAATACTGATGAGTGCAATTTACTGAATCATATGATAAGAGTATGTTGTTTTGTTTTTAAAAAAAAAAAAAACTACAAAACTGTCTTCTAAAATTGCAATACTAGTTTGCATCTCCAGTAGCATTTTACGAAAACTGTTGCTCCACATCCTCCCCAACATTGGATGATGGCAGTGTTCCAGATTTGGGCCATTTTAATGAGTATGTAGAGATATTTCTTTAATTTGCATTTCCTAATGGCATATGATACGGAGCATCTTTTCGTAAGCTTACTTGTCATCTGCATATCTTCTTTGGTGAGTTGTTTGTTTAGATATTTGGCCCCCTTTTTTTCCTGGTTGTTAGTTTTGTTACTATTGAATTTTAAGAGTTCTTTGTATATTTTGGATAACCATCTTTATCCATTATATCTTTTGCAAATATTTTCTCCCAGTCTGTAGCTTTTCTTATTCTTTTTACATTGTTTTTGCAGAGTAGTGTTTAATCTTAATGTAGTCTAGTTTATCAATTATTTCTTTGATATTATGGCTTAAAACATCGTTGCAATGTCAAAGTCATCGAGATTTTATCCTGTGTTTTCATAGTTTTGCATTTTACTTTCCTGTTTATGATCAATTGTTTAGTTAATTTTTGTGAATTGTCTGTGTTTAGAGTCCTTTTTTTTTAATGAATGGATGTCCAGTCATTCCAGCAACATTTGTTATAAAGACTATCTTTTCTCCATTTTATTGCCTTTGTTGTTTTGTCAAAGATCAGTTGACTCTAATTATGTGGGTCTGTTTATGGATTTGCTGTTTGTCTGTTCCTTCACCAATACTACCTTGATTATGACAGCTTTATAGTAAGTCTTGAAGTAAGATAGTGTCAGTCCTCCAGCTTTATTCTTCTTCAATATTGTGTTGTCCATTCTGGGACTTTTACTAATCCATATAAACCTGGAATCAGTTTGATGATAACTATAAAGTAACTACCTGTGTTTTTGATTGGAATTTTGTTGACTCTGTAGATCAGTGAGGAAAAACTGATACCTTGGTGTTACTGAGTCTTCCTATCTGGGAACATGAAATAGCTCTCCATTTATGTAGTTCTTTGATTTTTTTCATCAAAATTTGTAGTTCTTTTCATTTAGATTTTGTACATATTTTGTTAGATTTACAACTAAGTATTTCATTGTTTTCTGCTAATGTAAATGATACTGTATAATTATCATGTCATCTCTGACAAACAAAACCTTTATTTCTTCCCAAATTATATACCTTTACTTCTTTGTCTTGTCTTACTGCATTAAGTTGGCTTCCCATTAAAGTGTTGTAAAGCATTGGTGAGAGAGGACATCCTTGCTTTGTTTCTGGTCTGAGCCAGAAAGCTCCTAGTTTCTCATCATTAAGAGTGAGGTTAGCTGTAGGATTTTTTTAGATGTTCTCTATCAAGTCAAAGAAGTTCCTTTTTATTTCCAGTTTTGCTGAGAATTTTTATCATGAATGGGTGTTGGATATTGTCAAATGCTTTTTCTACATCAATCAATAGGATCATATGATTTTTCCCTTTTTAGCCCATTGATGTGATGAATCTCATTAATTGATTTTAAGATATTGAACTATCCTCTCCTACATGGAATAAATCCCATTGGACATGGTGTGTACAGTTCTTTTCATACATTGTTGCATTTGATTTGTTAATATTTGTTGAGGATATTTGCATCTTAAGCTCATGAGAGATACTGGTCTGTAGTTTCCTTTTAATGTCTTTGCTTTTTATATTTGAGTAATGTGATTTTAAGGAATAAATTAGAAAGTATTCCTTCTGCTTCTGTCTTCTGAAAGAGATTACAGATAACTGGCATAACTTCTACCTTAAATATTTGATAAAATTCACTAATGAAGCCATCTGGGCTTTTTGCTTTCTGGTTTGGAAGGTTATTAACTGTTGATTCAGTTTCTTTACTGGATGTTTAGATTGCCTATTTCTTCTTGTATAAATTTTGCCAGATTGTGTCTTTCAACAAATTGGTCCATTTCATGAAGATTATCAAATTTGGGGAAATTATAATATCTTTTATTATCCTTTTAATGTTCTTGAGATCTGTAATAATGTCTCTTCTTGAATTTATGATATCAGTAATTCATATCTTCTCTTTTTCCTCAGTTAACCTGGCTAAAAGTGTATCAATTTTATTTATCTATTATTATTATTAATGATCTAATGTGATCTTTTCAATTATTCAGTTTGTGGAGAACAACTAGATAATTTCCTGATTTCAGTGTCATTGACTTCTGCTCTAATATTTATTATTTATTTTTGTCTGCTTACTATGGATTTTATTTTCTCCTTTTCTTTAGTTTTCTAAGGTGGGACCATAAATAATTGACCTTTCTTTGATCTAATCTCTTATATGATCTCTCCTCTTTTCTAATATATGCATTCAATGCTATAAATTTCCCTCTAAGCACTATATTCTCTGCATCCCATAAAGTGTGATAATTTTTTTTATTTAGTTCAAAATATTGTAAATTTATCTTAAAATTTCTTTTTCCCCTTCTGTGTTTTTTAACCTCCACATATTTTCGGATTTTCCAGTCATGTTTCTGTTACTGATTTCTAGTCTAATTTTCTTGTGGTCTGAGAGCGTACATTGTGTCATTTCTTATATGTGTTAAGGTATGTTTTATGACCCAAAATGTGGTCTGTCTTATTAATGTTGAGTGTGAGTTTGAGTAGAATTTCTATTCTGCTGTTTTTGAATGAAGTCGGCAGTAGCTGTCAATAATATTCAGTTGATTGATAGTGCTGTTGAGTTCAGCTATGTCCTGATTTTTTGCCTGCTGAATCTGTCCGTTTATGGTAGAAGGATGCTGTTATATCAGTTTTTACCTCATATATTGTGACACTCTATTTTTAGGTGCAGGTTTACATTAAAGTGGGGCTTCCCTGGTGGCTCAGAGGATAAAACGTGTGTCTGCAATGCAGGAGACCTGGGTTCGATTCCTGGGTCGGGAAGATCCCCTGGAGAAGGAAATGGCAACCCACTCCATTGTTCCTGCCTGGGAAATCCTATGGACAGAGGAGCCTGGTAGGCTCCAGTCCATGGGGTCACGAAGAGTTGGACACAACTGAGCGACTTCAGTTTCACATTCACTTACATTAAAATATTGTTACGTCTTCTTGGAGAATTAAGCCCTTTATGTAATGTCCTTCTTTACTCCTGATAACTCCCCTTGCTCTGAAGTCTGCTCTGTCTGAAATTAATATAGCTAGTTCAGCTTTATTTTGATTAGTATTAGTGTAGTATATATATCTTCATACATTTACCTTTAATTGACATGTTTCTGAATATTTGAAGTTATTTTCTTGTAGATAACATATAATTGGTCTTATTTTTTTTATCAACTTTTATAATTTGTTTTTAAATTGGTGTATTTAAACCAGTAACATTTAAACTAATTATTAATATGGTTGGATCAGTATCTGCCGTATTTGATATTGTTTTCTATCCATTGCCTTTATTCTTTGATCCCGTTTTGTCTTCTTTTCTGTCTCTTGTGGGTTTAATTGAATATTTTATATGAAAGCATATAGGTTGTATTCATAACTTGAAACAATCTTAATTCTTCCCTTCCATCTCTTGTATCATTGCTGTCCTTCATTCCTACTTACATAAGAATACATAGGCATATATAGAAGCACTCATAGTCAAGTACATTATTCTTTTATTATTTTGAGCAAATGGTTCAAAATCAATTAAGAATAAGAAAAACAAAAGTTTTTATTTGACCTACATTTATTCTGTTTCCATGTAGATCTGAATTTCTGACCTATATCATTTTTCTTCTAAATAATTTCTTTTCTTGTAAGTCATATCTACTGGCAATAGGTTTTCTCACTTTTTGTCTGAGAAAGGTGTTATTTTTCCTTCACTTTTGAGGGATAATTTCATAGGGTACAGAATTCTATGGTGGTTATTTTTTTTCATCTCAACACTTTAAATATATCGCTGCTCTCTCTTCTTGCTTACATGGTTTCTGAGAAAGGTCAGGTGCAATTCTTATCTTTGCTTCTCTATGGGAGTTTTTTTCTCCTCTGACTTCTTCCAAGATTTTTTCTTTGTCTTTTTTGCAGCTTGAATATAATATGCCTACATGTGGTTTTTCTATTTGCTTTTTATTTTTTTTTAACATTTATTACACTTAGTATCTGACTTTAACTTGTGAAAATACCCACTCTTTACTGCTTCCAGTATTCCTCCTGTTCCTTTTTCTCTCTCTCTTTTTGTCCTTCTTTTATTCCCGTTATGCATATGTTACACCTCTTGTCATTGCCCACAGATCTGGCTGTGCTCCTTTAATGATTTTAGTCTTTTTCCTCTTTGCTTTTCAGTTTTGGAAGTTTCTACTGAGATATTATCAAGCTCAGCAGTTCTTTCCTCAGCATGTTTTTTCTAGTAATCAAAATGCTTTCTTCATTTCCATTACAATGTTTTTGACCTCTAGCATTTCTTTTTTATTCTCTCTTAGAATTTCCATCTCTCTCCTTATATTATGTGTTCTTGCATGCTGTCTACTTTATCCATTAGCTTCTGTAGCATATTAATCATAGTTGTTTTAAATTGCCAGTTGGATAATTCCAACATTCTCTATTGTATCTGAGTTCCAGTCTGACACTTGCTCTCTTTAAACTGAATTTTAGCCTTTTAATACTAATTACATACATCCTGTAATTTTGTCTTGATAGCTGTTCAAGATATACTGGGTGAAAGGAACTTCTGTGAATAGGTCTGTTAGTAATGTGGTGGGCCAGGTATGGGAAAGGAGAAGCATTCTGTAGTCCTGTGATGAGGTCTCAGTCTTTTATTAAGCCTGTGCTACTAAGATATGACCTTTGCAAATACTTCTCATATCTTCCCTGTCCCCTCAACATATACACCTGCCCATTAGGTGGGATAGGATGGCTTGAATGATTTGAAAGTGGCCGTTTCCTTTCCCCAGCTTAGTTAAGCTCTAATAAAACCTAGATACTTTAGACTCTGGTAAAATAGTTTCTCTTGAGGGCAGCTCTTGTTAAGAACAGAATGCTCTGTTCTTTTCATAATGGTTCTTGTCCACATTGAGCCTCCAGCAGTTTGTCAATTACAATTTATTTTCCTACCTCAGCACTGGTTCCCATAGAGATTTTTTCTCATGGTCTCTGCTCCAGTAAGTTATGATTCTGTACCCATATATCTGTCTCTCCAGTTTGGGGGACAGTGGTTTGCTTTATGTCCATCCTTCTCTGTTGGATTTGAAAAGAGTTGTTGATCTTAACTTTTGTTCACCTTTTTATTTGTTAGGATAGAGTGGCAACTTCCAAGCTCCCTACATGCCAGACTAGAAACAGGAAGTCACTACTCTGTTATTTCAGGGTATTTTAATCACCCAAAGTGAAACTCTTTTCCTGATCATCTGTCATTCCCTCTTCCTTCCACTCCCTACCTTTAGGCAACCACTAATCTACTTTCTGTCTCTATGGATTTGCCTATTCTGGACAATCATGTAAATGAAATCATACAACGTGGTAACATATTTTAGTGTCAATATTTTAATTGACATATAATATTCCATTGCAGGGACATTTGGGTTGATACACATTATTGTTACAAATAATGCTGCTATGACCGTTTGTGTACACTTTTTTCTTTGGACATGTATTTTCCCTTCTTTTAGATACTCCTAGGAGTAAAATTTCTGTGTTGTTTGGTAATTCTGTGGTTGCGTCTAAGGAATCACCAGACTGTTCTCATTGTAAGTGTACCACTTTGTAATCCTACCAGTATTAAAGTTTACCAGTATTACTTTACCAGTATTAAAGTTCTAACTTCTCCATATCCTAGCCAACACTTGTTATCGTCTGCTTTTTTTAAATTTTAGCCATCCTAGTGGTTATAAAATGGTATCTTATTGTAGTTTTGATGTCCTCAATGACCAGTAACATTTTTATTTGTTTACTGGCCATTTGTATATCTTTTAGTGAGAAGTATCTATCCAAATTTTTTACCCATTTTAAATAGGCTTTTTTGTCTTTTTATTGTTAGGTTGTAAGAATTCTTTATACATAGTACATTCTAAGCATTCACTGGGCTTCCCTGGGTGGTCAAGATCCCCTGGAGAAGGAAATGGCAACCCAGTCCAGTTTGCTTGCCTGGGAAATCCCATGTCCATGGAGTTGCAAAGAATAGCACATGGCTTTCACATTCACTTTTCAAGCTTTTATCAGAAATATAATTTACAAATATATTCTCCCATTCTCTGGATGATCTTTTCACCTTCTTGAAAGTGTCCTTTGAGAAACAAAAATTTTTAATTTTGATGAAGTCTAATTTCTCTCTGGGCTTCCCTGGTGGCTGGTGGTAAAGAATCTTCCTGCAAGTGCAGGAAGCATGGGTTTGATGCCTGGGTTGGGAAGATCTCCTGAAGAAGGAAATGGCAACACACTCCACTCTTCTTGCCTGGGAAATCCCATGGACAGAGGAGCCTAGTGGGCTATACAGTCCGTGAGGTCGGACACAACTTAGCAACTAAACAATTTCTCTTTAATTGCTTATGCTGAGGTATTATATCTAAGAAGTATAATTTAAGGTTATGAAAATTTACATCTATGTTTACCTCTAAAAAATGAGCGTTTAGCATTTACATTTTCATTTTTGATCCATATGAGTTAATTTTTAAATATGGTTAAGGAAAGGCCTTTCCTTAATGCAAAGGCCTTATTTTGGGCCTTTCCATATAAATTTTAGGATCAGTTTATCCATTTCTTGAAAAAATAATCCAGCTAGGATTTGATAGGGATGATGTTTAAGATGTCTTTCAATCAGGAGAGTGTTGCCATCTGAACGTTTGAGAAGAATGTGAATTCTGTTGTTGTGTCTGTTCATATGTGTTGGTTCTAGTTGGTTTTTGTGTTTCTCAAATCTCCTATTTGTTAATCTTCTGCCTAGTTGTTCTATCCATTATTGAAAGTGAAGTTTTGAAGTTTTTAAACTCTTCCATTGTCCTTCTCCTTGCAGTTTTGTCAGTTTTTCTTCATGTATTTGGGACTTCACTTTTCGGCACTTATGTGTTCATACTTGTTAGATTTTCTTGACGAATTTAACCTTTATCATTATAAAATGTCCCATTTTGTCTCTAGTAACAATTTTTTGTCTTAAAGTCTATTTTGTCCCATACTGTGTAGTCACCTCAACTCTTTTTTGACTACTTTTGTGTAGTATGTCTTTTTCTATCTTTTCATTTTTAAACTTTTTTTGTCTTTGGATCTAAAGTAAATCTCTTGTAGCCAGGATATGGTTGGATCATATGTTTCTTCCCATTCTGCCAGTATGTCTATTGGAGTGTTAGTTCATTTTAAATTTAATATTATTGCTGGTTTTTACAGCTGCTGAGGCTGGGAGACTTGTTAATTTTCAAGACTACCGTAGAGCTGGGAAGAGGGATGGGAATAGCACAAGTTAAAATGCCACAAAACTCGCTGTTCTCACCCAGTTCAGCAGTTTTTCTTAAGTAATTTCTCTTTAGATTGTAGCAAGCCTTTGATTAATTTTCAAAGTTTTGAAATTATTGATGCTGACAGAGTGTGCCACTTCATTTCTTTTGTGGAAAGGTGGAGTTGTGTAGGTTCTTGCTCCATCCTCTGTATGTGCTTCTCTAAATTGATTTTTAAAGGTAAATTTGATCATTCTCTAATCACAGAAATGCAGTTGATGAGTGAAAGTGCCTTTTTTAACCAATTAGAATGGCAATGATTTAAAAAAGAGATATAGAGAAGCAAGCATTCTTATATACTGCTGGTGAAACTGATAGTCATTCAGTCGTGTCCAACTCTTTGCAACCCCATGGACTGTAGCCCACCAGACTCCTCTGTCCATAGAATTCTCCAGGCAAGAATGCTGCAGTGAGTGGCCATTCCCTTCTCCAGGGGATCTTCTGACACAGGCATCAAACCCGGGTCTCCTGCATTGCAGGCACATTCTTTACTGTCTGAACCACCAGGGAAGCCCTATATTGCTGGTAGAAGGATAAATTGGTACAGTCTGCCAGTTGTATAATTTGTAAAACCCTTTGAGGTGGTTATACCCGTTGATCCAGTAATTCTACTGCTAGGGATTTATGCTTCATGCTCAATGATTCAGTTGTGTCCGACTCTTTGCGACCCCAAGGCCTGTAGCCCACCCGACTCCTCTGTTCATGGGATTTTTCCAGCAGGATTACTGGAGTGGGTTGCCATTTCCTCCTCCATGGAATCTTGCTAACTCAGGAGTCAAACACTCATCTCCTACATTGGTAGGTGGATTCTGGACCACTGAGCCACCTGGGGAGCCACTCAAGTGCTCCAGATTCCTCCGGTTCACAGCATTTTGAGCATCTGCAAATGTGGAGCTTTAATTTATTTTGAGCTTTAAACCCTCTGCATTTGCTCCATCTAAGATGAACAAACAAATATTGAGATAAATCCTAACCTCATAAAACTCTCTCCCTTACTTCAATGAACTCCTTAATTTGCATTATCTCTAAAGGCTGCCCAGTTTTGAAGACATTTTCAGCAAATTGACAGAAAATGGATGTTTTCTAATATGGATAAGCTTCTTTGACTAGCCATTTGTACTTATTTCTCTATTCACTCACACCTCCACTTTATGCTTCTTAAAGCAATTAGGAAAAGAAAAAGCAGACTAAAAAACTTTAAAAAAAATTTAATCGCATTTAATCCATGAGCTTAAAAATAATATTTCTTAAACTTTAAAATATCTAATTTCTTAATTCACACAATATGTGTGTTCATGGAAAACATCAGAAAGTGCAGATGAGTAAAATAAATGACACATAAAAACATAATTGGCCTTCATCCAACCATTCAGAGATAATCCCCACTAACAATTTCATGTTAATCTCCAGACATTTTGAATGCATCAGTAAAAACACCTGTATTATATCATCAAAATCAGATTCATTTTAAAATTATTTAAATCATTAAATATTAAAATAATTAAAATGTAATAAATCATTAACATTATTTTTAAAATAATGTTATTTTGAATTTATTTTTTACATCAGTATATAATGAACAACTTTGTTTGGGTATTAATTATACATCCATAATATCATTTTTAGTATCTAAAATAGTATTTTCTTAAAATGCAGTCTAATTTGTTTCACCAATCTCCTACTTTTAGATAATTTAGTTGTTCTCAATTATTTACAGTTATATACAATGTTGTGATGGATTATTTTCTCCAGAAAAATAGCACATTTGTTGGAATTCCAGACTCAGTATTTAATAGGTCTGGATTGCATGAAATTTTCTTCAAAGAGATTAGATTAAGACTCTGTCTAAGGCAAGAATAGCCACTATTGTTTACATTTTTTCTGCTGCTACAGTGACATCACTAGTATGTTTTTATCAATGAAGTGATGAAATTAATGAAAGCAATATTTTATTTTTTGAATTGCCAGTTCATGTGATGTGAATTGTCACTTTCAAAAAGGAATAAGGGAACAGAGATTTCTTTTTAGGAACATTAGAAGACAGTCCTTTAAGAGGCAACAGGAAAGTAGGAAGTAAAGAGAGTCCTGATTTGAATTGCAGCTACACACATTTCAAGCTGTGTAATATTTATTTTTTTTTAACCTTTTTATTTTATGTTAAAGTATAGCCAAAGTATATCAGTATCCCTGTGCCTCCCTTTTAATGTACAAAATAAGGATGCTATTTGTCTCAGTGTTATGAGGATTATTAAGATAAATAATATGTAGACTAATTGGAGCACATAGATGTCCATTTGGCAAATGATAATTCATATTATTGATAATTTTAATGATAAAAAAATGCTGTTATAAGTTTCATTTCTAAACATCATCTGTGGCTAATTCAGTAGAGATGAGTTCTTTAAAAGAACTATAATTTGACATTTATGCCTTATAGCCAGAGTAATAGACTTGATTAATATTTGTTCAATAAGGTAAAAACATGATAAAAAATGTTATTTGTGCAAATGCTAAAAGAAAAAAGGAAGCTTTTTTTTTAAAGGAAATTCCTTGAAGAACAGAAGGAAAGGGTTTTTTAATATGCATTAATAAAGGAGCTGAAGTCAATATGCTTTTAAGATACAGCTATTCATATTCATAATTTGTTATCTGCTTACATGTTTTGCTTCTCATAGTGTTTATGTTAGTACTGTGGAATTAAAAAGAAATTCTCACAGATCTACTCAAGCACATAGTGGTTCATACAGCTCGGAAGCTGCCTTCCAGATTCCTTGAACCAGGAATTTAGTTAGTAATCTCTCTTTTCTCCTCCTCAGACAACCCCAGATTACATCTTCCCAGTTTAGCAACCCAACAGAAAATGGAGTTTCCACTCCAGCTTAGAACTGAAAATCTCAAGGAGGGGCCAATACATTATGTTGCCTGTCTTAGTGTAAGGTAACACTGACCTAGGGGTCAGAGGCAGATTGGATATCCAGAAGACTGGGGCATGTGGAGGAGAACACACCTGGCAGGAAAAAAGGGAAACAATAGCCACCATAACAGTGGTTCCAAATTGTGATTTCAGTACAGTAAATTGGAACTGTTATTGAGTTGTGAATTCCATATGGTGAGTCTTGAGCAGTCTCATTAAAAAATAATGTTTTATTTTTAAAAGAGAAATTTAATTTAAACGAAGTTGTATAGAAGCTGTCAAAGAATGTCACAGCCAGGAGAATGATTGTTTCGTGAAACTTCAGTTTCCATTGTATCTGTGTGTGTGTGTGTGTTTGGACCAAATGCAATGTAAACTTCAGATTGCGATTTAGAAGAATTCCAGGTCTGCGTTGCACAGTGCTCTTCACTGCCAAGTCATTGTCGTCTATGGGAAGGTGGTCTGCTTGTTGCTGGGATCTTCTTTGGAGTAGGCATGTGGGAAATAGTTGCCTCCTAACCTCCCAGTTAACAGAGTTGGGTTTGGGTTTTGTTTTTGGTTTGAGAGTCTGGGGACATATTTTTTCCTGTGACTCAGTTTAAGGTAAAACTGTCAGAAACTGCTGCAACTGTAAATTCCATTCAGTTTGTATGTTTTTTTGTTTGTTTTGTTTTGTTTTTTGGTTTGTATGTTTTAACTTACAGAACCTCTTACAGTGACGGGACCAGCTTCCCAGGTTGTTTAAGCACATGCAGTCACAGAGGGCCTCGCTTTTGGTTTAATGCTCTGATGTCACCATATTAGTTTCTGAATGTGGGCCACACAATTTTTGTTTTGCTCTGGGCCCTGCAAATTACATAGCCAGTCCTGTCCACTAACCACTGAATCAGAGGGATCAGTAGTTCGAGTCAGTTTTGTCCCACCCAGAAGATTGTAGACATCCTTCCTGCTCACTTGTGCTCACGGGGTATGTGATACTGACAAGAGGAATATATCTTTAATTCTCTGTTAGGTTTCACCTGGTGCTTCTTAGTTTTCTTTTTTTTTTTTTTTTTTAAATAATGACACTAAACATGCTCTTCCTGATTAATTTTCAGCATGTTAATGCATACCATAATTAGCAGCTGGTTTCCTGCCTCACTTCCCCAGCGGTGCCAGGCTGACATGCCCAACAAGCTCAGGCTAAACTAATCCTTGAATCTGTGGCAGCCCAAGCTTATGTTTAATGTATGCCCTATTTCTCCCCATCCCTTCACTGGCCCTGCATCCTTTAAGCAGGCTGTCAACTTACTAAAAGGAAAGAGACAGCATCAGATTTAAAAGGTCTTTCACACATGCTGTGTATTCATTAAACTGAGTTTTTAACAGATAGTGTTCAGGTACCAGAGTGCTTCTCGGCTCATCTTAGGATCGTCCATGAAACTAGGTTAATGACTAGACCCAGTCCGCTGCTAACACTTCCCTGCCAATAAAACCCCCACTAATTAAAAACAATACAGGAAATGGGTGAAGCATGTTTTATTTTTCATAACCTGAAAAATAAAAATCTTAAAAGTTTTCCCTTTGCTTTGTGATTGAGTGCTGGATTGCCCAGTGTGCAGTAAGAGTCCCATTGGCACAGATATAAAACATATATAATCTTTTGTTCTGATTCAGATTCACTACAATGACCAGAGGTTCCATGCCTTAAGTTGCTTTTCTACTAAGAAGGAAGGTCTTGCCTGAGGTCTTGCTCTGGAATTTGTCAAACCAAAAGGAATAGCTCCTAAAAGCCAAAAGCCAAAAACTTCCTGAAGTTGGAACAGGAATTTAATGCGGTTTGAGCCACCAGCTCAATGATTCACAGGTTGGAATTTCAGACGCTACCTCACACAGAAGTGAGCTCTTTCAAAGGGAAAGACAATCAAGAGAAAAGAACCAGGGGGAGGAGGTCTTTTCTGACAAAAGCCTGTTGTTGACACTAATAATGAGTTCCCTGTTTTGGTTTTTTTGGGGTTTTTTTGAGCCAGGCAGGCTCTGGTCTCTGGTTTCATTTGAGATTGTGTCTTTGGGGTCTTGGAACGTTAAGTGAAGTGTTTACCTGCCTTTCCACAATTCCTTCTGGCAACAAGCAGATTATTAATGAACCAGCATCTAGTTGGATAAAACTCATACATTCTTATTGGACCTTATGCCTGCCTGGGATGGCTGTGTGAAGGTCAAGGAGAGTTTGCAGTTTCTTCTCTCCCCTTGCTGTGTTGTGGGACAGATTTGTTCTTGTTGAGTGGTATAATGTAGGATGCTACTCCAGTGCAGTACAAGGAACAAAGGCCAGCTTCGCTCCCTGCCTTCCAGGGTAGTTGAATGATCTAGTTGTCTGATCAGCATTCATGATCAGATAATGAATCAATGTTCATTGTTAGATGTTATCATTGTCTGTCCTCTCTTGAGAGTACCTTTTAAACCTTAACTGAAGATAAATTTGAAACCTAATCTTGTTGAATAATATACATAATAAAGACTGAAATTAACATAGATTTATCAGTATTCCAGACCATATGCTAAATTCTTAAACTACCCTGAAATTTCTCAAGTTAGGCCAATCATTTTGCTCATTATTCAGTTCCAGTAACCAACATGCATCATCACTAGGAGAAAAACTAGTGGTCATCGCTATTTCATTAATCAAGTATACCACCCTCCATTAAGAGTCTGTTTCTTTGAAAAAAGGTAATTCTTTTTGGAATTATTACAATTGGTGGTCTTCTTTTGAGAGAGTGTAACAGTCTCTGTAGATAAGAAACTCACACATTCTTACGGTACTTTATGCCTGTGACACGACTGAAGCAACTAGCATGCACACTCCTGCCAGGGGATGGCTGTGTGAGGGTTGAGGGGAGTTTGCAGTTTCTTCTCTCCCCTTGCTGTGTTGTGGGGCAGATTTGTTCTTGTTGAGTGGTGTAATGCAGGGTGCTACTCCAGTGCGGTACGAGGAACAAAGGCCAGCTTTGCTCCCTGCCTTCCAGGGCAACACAGGCCCTTGTTTTCAAAAGCTCCAACCTCAGGACTTCCCTGGTGATTAATAATCCAC
Source organism: Antilocapra americana (assembly GCA_007570785.1). Taxonomy (NCBI): domain Eukaryota; kingdom Metazoa; phylum Chordata; class Mammalia; order Artiodactyla; family Antilocapridae; genus Antilocapra; species Antilocapra americana. The sequence goes on along the minus strand of ML661343.1, from coordinate 18,056,043 downwards.
CTTGCAATGCTAGGGAAATGGATTCCATCCCTTCCACCACGATTCCACATGCCACAGGGCAGCTAAGCCTGAGCACTGTGGCAAAGATCTCGTGTGCCACAACTAAGACCCAATGCAGCCAAATTAATTAAAAACAGAAAGTACAGCCTCAAAACATTAAAACATGAATTATCTGCATTAGAAGATATTGTAGGGCTTATTCCCTTCCAGAAGGAGCCAGATGGATGGCAGGGGGGACTGTTACTTCAAAACTTCATAGTCTTGATTAAATATTCATGATGGGTTGAAGCGGGATGAAGAAGGTGGAAGGTTTTGCACATGAGATCCCATGAGAATAGTCCAATTTGAGATCTATATTGTTCTTTCTCCTTTAAGCAATTTTGTCATCTTTAAAGGAGAGACTTCTCCTTAGACATTAATATTCTCATTCCATTTTATCAAACTGCACTGGAAGGTCCTCATGGAAATCTGACAAGAGTTACTCTCATTGTTTCACTTTTGAGTACTTATCCTGTATCCTGGCATGTGTCATTTTCTAATAGTTTCTATGTATATCTGAATTCCTTAGTGAGCTTATAAGCTCCTTGGCAAGAACAGCTAGTGATGCCTATTGGTAGAGCAGCTGGCCACCTACGTGGTACGTTTACAGCAGAGGCAGTACAACAGGGTGGTGGGGGAGACTCTTTGCTCCCCAGGGAACATTTGCCAATGTTAGAGACGTTTTTAGGTCCCACAGTTAGAGGAATACCACTGGCATCTAGTGGGAAAGGTCCGGGTTCTGCTCAACCTCCTGTAATCCAGAGGACAGCCCCTCAGAATGGAGAATTATCCTGCCCCAAATGTCAAGAGGGCTGAGGTTGGAAAACACAGCTTTAAAGGAACCCAGAGAACCACCAAACCTTTCCCCTAGTTCATCCCCTTGCCAGCTCACTGAATCAAGGATTCCAAATTCAGAGGTTCCTGCATTTGGCCTGCGTCAGACCTCCCTAAAGTGGCAACACACACCAGGCTTCCGCTGGCATTATGTATTAGGGCTGTGTCAGTTGCCCAAGGTCTCTTCCCAAAGGTAGATTTTGTAGAGAAAGATGAAGTACAGGAGCACAGAGAGTAGTTCGGAAGGGAAGGGCACTGGAAAGGCCTTACCAGAACCTAAAGTTAATTAATTTTTGCTAAGAACAGCCATTTTTGGTAAACTGCCCCTACCATGGGCCCCATGCAGCCACTTCGTTGAAAACGAGAGCACAGGGCACTCACATAGAGGCGGTCACTCTTGATGGAGTGCTGGTCCACTCCAGCAGAAGCAGTTTCAGTTGTCACTAGCTTACAACCCCTCCTCCCTTGGGCTGCAGACCATGGCAGCAAGACCACATAACCAGCACCCTGGCATCTGAGTGCCATGGTCTTGTGTGCCCCTGGTGCTGAACCCAGCCTGAAACAGAGTGTTTGTGCAGTTAACGCCTCTTTCTTCTGGGTCACACTCGGAAGTCTCATCAAATAAGCCTTGTTTATTAGTCGACAATCTCAAGGGACTGAATTCCCTGGTGGCTCAGACGGTGAAGAATCTGCCTGCAGTGCTGGAGACCCGGGTTCGATTCTTGGGTCAGGAGGAGCCCCTGGAGAAGGGAATGGCAACCAACTCTAGTATTCTTTAGTATTCTTGCCTGGATAGTTCCACAGAGAAACCTGGCAGGCTACCGTCCGTGGGGTCACAAAGAGTCAGACACGACTGAGCGACTAACACTTTCACCAGGGACAATGATGGTTATTTTCTTTCTCCCAAATTCTTAGAAGTGTACCTTCCTCTTTTGAAAGTGTTCCAACAATTATCAAAAATTCACTCTCTCTGTATGTATTTTGAGTTAATGATAAAAGAACTAGCAGAGTTTAAAAATAAAGTTTTAAGGAAACAAGAGTTTTTCTTTAAAAACAGTCTTTATTTTTTGCTTCTTACTGATACCAATTTTTTTTACATATAATTGTCCACTTATTAGGTGTATAGCTCAGTGGTATTAAGAACATCCACACATTTGTGCAGCCATCAGTCCACCATCCTTCTCCAGACTTTTTTCTTTGTAAACAAGCTAAACCCATTAAGCATTAACTCTCCACTTCCCCTTTCCGCCCCCCTCCCCTGATGACCATTCTACTTTTTGTCCCTAGAAATTTGACTACTCTTGGTATTTCATAAGTGAAACTGAAATTGAAAGTCACTCAGTCATGTCCGACTCTTTGCGGCCCCATGGACTGTAGTGGGTAGCCTTTCCCTTCTCCAGGGGATCTTTCCAACCCAGGGATTGATCCCAGGTTTCCCACATTGCAGGGGGATTCTTTACCAGCTGAGTCACAAGGGAAGCCGAAAAATATTGAAATGGGTAGCCTATCCCTTCTCCTAGGTATCTTCCCAACCGAGGAATCAAAACGGGGTCTCCTGCATTGCAGGCAGATTCTTTACCAACTGAGCTATCAGTGAAGCCCATGTCATAAGTGGAATCATACATTATTTGTCCTTTTTTGACTGACATACTTTGCTTAGCATAATGTCTTCAAGGATCATCCATGGAGTGCGTATCACAGTTTCCTTCCATTTTGAGGTTGAATAATACTTCACTGTATGTATGACCCCCTTGGATTGTAACCCACCAGGCTCCTCTGTCCATGGAATTCTCCAGGCAAGAATACTGGAGTGGATTGCCATTTCCTTCTCCAGGGGATCTTCCCAACCCAGGGATCAAAGTCGGTCTCCGGCATTGCAGGCAGACTCTTTAACAACTGAGCCACCAGTGAAGCCACTGTATGTATACACCACATTTTACTTATCCGTTCATCCATCGGTAAACATTTAGGTTGCTTCTGCTTTTTGGCTATTTGAATAATGCTACTATGAATTGGGGGTTTGTTGTTGTTGTTTAGTCATTCAGTCGTGTCCAGCTCTTTGCAACACCAGGGACTGCAGCATGCCAGTCTTCCTTGTCCTTCTCTCTTGGAATTTGCTCAAACTCTTGTCCATTAAGTTGATGATGCCATCTAACCATCTCATCTTCTGCTGTCCCCTTCTCCTACCTTCAGTCTTTCCCAGCATATAGGTCTTTTCTATGAGTCAGCTCTTTGCATCAGATGGCCAAAGTATGAAATGGATATATAAATATTCAAGTTCTTACACCTCTTTTGAGTTACTACTTTGAATTCTTTCTTCTCCCAAAAGTGGATTGTTGGATTATATAGTATTTCTATTTGTACTTTTTTGAGAAACTGTCATACTGTTTTTCATAATGGCTTGAATATTTTTATTCAAGTATAAGGGTTCAAATTTTACTATGTCCTTGCCCAACAGTTATTATTTTGGGTTTTGTTTTTTTATAAAAGCAATCCTAATAGATATGAAGTAGTATCTCACTGTGATTTTGATTTCCTTAATGATTAGTGATGTTGAACATCTTTTTATGTGTTTATTTGTGTGTCTATGGAGAAATGTCTTTCAGTTCCTCTGAATCAGGATTTTTTTTTATGTTGTTGTATTTTAAGAGTTATTCACATAGTCTGAATATCAAACTCTGTGATATATGATTTGCATATTCTCTCCCATTCCATAGGTAATACCAGCTTCTTGAAGTCATTGTCCTTCTAGCATACTTACTACTAATGGCACACGGTCACTTCAGTAATAAGAAGATAGATTCATGTATGTTAATGATAATCATTTTGACCCATTCTGAAGGCAGGGAGAATGATCAGTATGACCTTTGAATGTCCTTCTAGCCCTTTGGTTTTTTGAAAATGGATAAATAGTTCTTAGTAACACTTTTGTAAATTGAAGTTTTTATTACTGTTGACTGTGAAGTCAACTAAATGTCCACTAGATGGTACCCTAGCTAAAGAAGGGAAATATTTGCATAAAGCTGAAGGTAAACTCCAAAGTTGTCCTGACAAAGACTTGCTGCTTCACAAAAATATTGCGTTTTTTTTTTTCTTTTTTGACAAACTGACCACATTTATAAAATGTTAGAACTTAAAGTTAGGGTTTACCTCTGTTGACCTACTCCTTAAAAATGAGAAAGTTGGGATCCAGTGAGGTTAAGTACTTGCCAAATGTCATAGCTAGTTACCGACGAAGCCAGAGTTTTACTCCCCAACTAATATTGAATTTCCCATATTGCCATTGCTGACATTATTAGAAAGTCTTCGTAGAGTGTCCTGGAGGGTGCTAGGACCTAGGCTAGTGTAACTTCTTCCATGAGTAAATCTGACTACAAAAATGAGCAAGATACTGTATTGCTCTTGTGAAATATCCTTGAGCTATAGATTAGGAAAACAGAATTCCACTAGTTTACCTATTAATCTTGAGAAAATCACTTAATATCACAGTCCTAGTACACATCATTAAATTAAGAGACTGAATTAACTGTATGTAGATGACCTTCAGGCTCTATGTTATATAAAAATTTAGTCCAGAAGCCTGCTGTTTACCTGCAGGCATGCTAAATTGCTTCAGTCATGTCCGACTCTTTGCAGTCCATGGACTGTAGCCTACCAGGCCCCTCTGTTCTTGGGATTCTCCAGGCAAGAATACTGGAGTGGGTTGCCATGACCTCCTCCCAGGGATCTTCCCAACTCAGGGATCAAACCAGCATCTCTTATGTCTCCTGCACTGGCAGGCAGGTTCTTTACCACTAGCACCACCTGGGAAGCCCGATACTTCCCTGACTGAACCTTTTTTCTAGTTTCAGAACACAGTTTTATATTTCTTTTTCCATAGTAAAATGGGATGAATTTCTGTTTTATCTTTTCTAATGGCTTCGGATGAAAATTTAGGCACTAGCTAACCATTTTTAAACCTTTTGCAATTTTCACATTTACTAGTGTTGGTGCTAAGCAGTACCCGTAATACATACGCCTGCAATTAAAACAGCACTACTAACAAGATGCCATAATACTATTTTGTAGCAATGTATTGCAGAATGTATAAATGTAGCACTTACGTGGAACATTTCTACGGGCCTCCCAGAGCAGCTTGCAGTTCTCAAGACTGCTAATCATTTACAGATTTTCACTTACTGTTTCTCACCTGTCTTCTAAGTAAATCGGGACTGCATTACCAGTTTGGAGAAGGAAACGGCACCCTACTCCAGTATTCTTGCCTGGAGAATCCCAGGGATGGGGGAGCCTGGTGGGCTGCCGTCTATGGGGTCTCACAGAGTCGGACACGGCTGAACTACTTCACTTTCACGTTTCCCTTTCATGCATTGGAGAAGGAAATGGCACCCTCTCCCGTGTTCTTGCCTGGAGAACCCCAGGGACCAGGGAGCCTGGTGGGCTGCCGTCTATGGGGTCACACAGAGTCGGACACGGCTGAAGCGACTGAGCAGCAGCAGCAGCAGCGTGCTTTTGCTTTTCACTCCATGTATGTCTGGGTACAGAATCATCCCACAAACAGGACATTTTCAGCTTCACATTTGTACAGCTCAGTAATGTTCAGAGTAACAGTTTTTGTTTACCCTGGCAATGAATGTAAGTGATATCTCTTCACATTTGATCTATTACAATACACTAATCCCTCTCCAAAGTCAAGAGTTATTACCCCCTTGAAAAGTACACCAATTAGTGAAATCATAAATGGCAAGATCATTGGCTCACAGAAAATAGGGATATGGGGAAAGCAATTTAAATTGCTTTGTGCATAAAATATTATTATCACAGTGTATATAGTTCTTGAAGGCAAAGAGAGGTGAAAACCTTGTTCCCCTTTCATGTCCTGTACTCTTATTCAGCACACACATGGCAGTCTTGAGCTTTGTTTTACCTTTTAAAATATTTCCAACCAGATGCTTTGCTCTGTGGCTAGCCTTTTACTTTGTTTCATTCTTCTAGATATCTGAAAAGTATCTGTGTCACTGTCGGGCCTTTTCCTAAGTTGTCCCAAGGTTGAGGGCATAATTTCCTGGGTTACGTGTTGAAGGAGGACACGTGAGTCTGTCCTCTGCCCTGTTCCACAGACCTACCTCCTATTTGCAGTAGAGAGAGCAGTAATTATAGGAACATCCTGCACTTGGTGATTAAGGAAACTGAGCTGAACAGGGGCTTCTAAATATTTGGCATATAAAGAGAAAAACATGTTATCACAAAATTCTGATTGACAAGGGACTATCCCATTTTTGTTCTTTGTTTTGAAAAATACCTTATGAAGAAAGTTCACTTTTTTCTGTGATTGAATTTAACAGAAATGTAGATTTCGGATTGGTCTTATTCATTTAACACTCAGGTATTTTCTAATTATTCATTGAAAGGCCAAAAAAATAATGATTTACTAAAATGTGTAAAGATATTAGAGACCTGTAAAATTATGATTTCTGCACATAATGGCATTAGGTTTGGCTTACTGATAACATTTGCATGATGTTGTTTTGAATATCTTACTTACATTGACCTATAAAACATAACAATGATTTATAAAATCTGAAATATGTAATTTCAAGGGGAGTCTATAGAATTTTTCCAAGAAAGTATGTCTTTAGAGATTTAATACATACCCAGATTGGTTCATATCCTAAGGACACTCTGTTAAGTTCTTTTATTTACTTTATCTGTATATTTATTTTAATGGGCGGGTTTTAGTCTTTACAAATGCCATGATTTGTTTTTTAAATCAAATATATAGCAGTCTCTTTTGAAAGCAATTTGGATATCTTTCAAAATTTCAAATACACATGTCCTTTGCCTCAGAAGTTTTACTTGTTTGTGCACATTTGTACAAAAACTTAGGTGCAGAGAATGAAAAGACTAGGGGAAAAAACTGAATGAACATCAAAATGACTAACTTAGAAGATTAACTCAAACTTTTCAAAAACATGTAAGCTAGGTTTACATTGCTAACATAGAATAGTCTCAAAAGTATATAATTAAGTGGAAAAAAAACAAAGCATAGACAATACATATAGTATATTTCCATTTATCTAAAAATTATGAATACCCAATACATATTATATGTTTGTATGTACATACCATTTTTCCAAAATGATAGAAGAAAAAATGGGAGGTAATATGAATCTGAAATAGAAGGAATTCCTGCTTTTCTTTGTTTATTTTTTGATGTTAAAATGTTTTTACCATGTATATGTAATTTTCATTTTAAAATCAAGCAATTAGTTTAGTAACTAATACTTTCATGTTTAGTAACTATTAAAACATAGATGTGTCATGCATAGCATTTGTGCCATCTCAGTATAGTTCTGCTTTTTACTTATGAAATGTTTCTTGAATGTATTCCTTGACATTGTGTTTTGAATGTTTATGTCTTCAGGGCTTTTAGTTGAGTTGCTGCTTTAACTCAAAGATAACTTTAGGGAAAATCATAGGTCCTTGAGGATGGATCCTTTGCTGGTTAAAAATAAATAAACAAAGGGGATGCAGTTTGTAGTACTTAGGATAGATTTTAGCCTGTTAAAAAACAGTTACTACAAATTTACAGCATGTTTATGTTTTTAGTACAAGCAGACCTTAACTTGAAGGTTCTGTTTCACCAGAATAATTTCATGAAGCCCTTGCCTTTCTAAAATCTCATCAATTCCAGTTGGTACCTGAACTTTCAAATACGAACTCAGTTTTAAGGCTTTGATCCTCAGTAAATGACACAAGTTCCAAGTTGAGATAAAAAGCTGTTACCAGTGTAAATGAAAGCTGTGGAACAGACCTTGACAAGGCCCCGTAAAAGCAAGCAGGAGGAAGCAGAGTGCTTATTAGGGTGGGCTTGGGTAGCTCTCATGGGAAGGAGAATAACAATGAATCACAGAATTTTGCAGCCAGAAAGGGTATCAGTTACCCTTCTTATTTTACAGATAAGGAAACTTAAAGCACAGAAATGTGAAGGGGAAATGAGGGCACCGTCTTCTCCTAATTCATGTTCTCATGGTTTATTAGGGGAAAGCTCAGCTGCTGTAGCCTAGCAAAGCATCCTGAAAATACGGTGGCTTCGAGAGTTATTGACATGAATTTCTTTTCTAAGGAAGAAACCCAGTTCAGCCCAGCAGTTCTGCTGCTCGTGAACAGTCAGGAGCCCAAGTTCTCTCAGGTCACTGTCCCACATTCCCTAGGGCACGGTTATCATATGGGCAGTTGGAGCTGGGTCACTGCCCCATCAGGGTTCATTCAACAGGAAGTAGAGGACAGCATGTGGATTACATCTGCGGTCTAAGACCCAGACTCAGACTGGCACCCATCACTTTGTTCTGTCCCATTGGTAAGAATTTAGTCAGATGGTCACATGTAACTTCAAGAGATGCTTGGACATGGAGTCTGGCTAGAAAGTCAGGTGTCTGGCTACAATTCTGTTATTAAAAGGAGGAGGGAGAAAGCCATTCGGATGGATAGCAAATGGTCTCTACCATAGATGAAGACCAGACTCCCAGTCAGGTGCAGTCAGCAGTTTTGGTTTTCAGAAACCCACAACCATGTCACATGGTTTCCATCCAGGTTATAATGTGCCCTTGAAGTCAGTTTCCTAATTTGACATACATGGCAAGTCTTAGAACCATCTGTCCTGTTACTGACTCCTATAGATTCCCACATCCTATACTGGAAACTCAGATAGCAAAGAGCATCACTTTCCTGGTCATAACATGCCCACAACCCAGAATCACATTGTGTCAGCCATCAGGGTCCGACTATTATATCCAGACCTGGGAGGATCTGTATGTTTTGTTTTGTTTTTAACTGGGGTCATTAAAATAAAATAGCTGTTATGATTTGGGAACTTGTTATGAATGTTCAGAGAGATAAGACATATAAAATGTCAGGAAATACCTACGGAGTGGAACAATCCAGGAACTGTGCTAGAAGCTTAGGACGTCCTTGTCTGTAAGACATTGCCCCTGTCCTTAAGAAGCCCCTAGCCCACTAGAGGAGACCTGTAAGTGGGCAGTGATAGTGCAGAGTGGCAGCACAGTACTCCCATAGCAGCACATGTGCACGATGTGGGACAGAGACAAAAAGGCGCCTAACCCTGGGCTGGAGGGACCTAGCCCTAAGGAAGCGTGCCTGGACTGACGCCCAACAGGTAGGCGTTTGCCAGCCAGACTCCGAGATCTTGAACATCCTTCTTTAATTTGGCCTCACCACACTCCTCCAGGGTTCCTTCTCAATAGTCCACTCATCAGGAGTCATAGGGATAAAAAAGTCTGAGATTTTTCTTTCATAAGATATTTTTTACCTTTACTTTGGCATTGTGAAGTTGATCCCCACACACAAAGAAAGGAAAGTGGTTTGATAAAGATAACATGGGGACATAATAGTTCTGGGAGACTGCTTTCACTGTTTCAAATTAGGAAATCAGAATTCCCTGGGGGTCCAGGGGTTAGAACTTGGCACTTCCTGTGTCCTGAGTTTGATCCCTGGTTGAGGAACTAAGATCCCACAAGCCACGAGGTGTGCCCCCCCCGCAAAAAAAATCAAGTTAGTAAATCATTGTAACATATATACATATATGTATATATATATATATACACACACAGACTAACATTGTTAAATATCCCAGTGGCTCATGAACAGTGCAGTTAATTCTGATATATTGTTTTTCAAGGGAGAATATCTCCTGGCTTTTCTGCCATTCATATTATATAATCGTGATTTTAGGAAGCATTTTAAATAAATATACATAAATAAACATAATCATCAGCTACATACCATATTGATATTTCTAGACTTCTCTAGGGAAAGAGAAATGGCAACCCACTCCAGTATTCTTGCTGGAGAATCCCATGAACAGAGGAGCCTGGCAGGCTACAGTCCATGGGGTCGCAATGAGTCAGACACGACTTAACGACTAAACCACCACCACCACCACAAGGGAAAGAAGTATTTTTTATCTACCCTATGAGAATGGTTTAAATTATCAAACTATATACTTCCTCTCCCTGTCACCCCCAATCATATCACCATATTCCCAAGGATCTTCCCAAGACAATTTTATATTTATATTGAATATATTTAATTTAAAATATAATATGCAAAATTTAAATATATATAAATTTGAGTCTATCTGCTGGCATCTTTTAATCTGTGAAAGTTTATTTGTGCTCTAATTAAAGAAAATTCTTAATCTTAGCCCTTATTCTGAAAAGAGTGGCATCCACAGAGCAATCCATAGGCAAGATAAGCATGACTGTTGATTTCATGAAAGAACCATCCATCATCAAAGCCAAGAAAACATGTTAGACTAGTAAAAAGTGAATACTAAGATGTACCTTTTGTAGCTAGTTCATATTTTACCCTGAATACTTTGTCAAAACACACACACACATATAAGTTAATGAGTATACCACCTCTCCATAGTCACACTGAAGAATGTATATCTCAAGTATATGTCTGAGCGATGTCACTCCAAAGCTGGACTTAAATTCCCTACTCTACCTATTTATGAAAAAAAAGTTCTCAGCAAATGCATCTATAATAACATTAATTTTGAAATTGCCCTCAATTTAAAATCACTGTGGAGTAAGTAAAACAAAAATCATGGGCAGAATAATATCTATAGAAAGCCAGCAAGTTTGCACAAGGGTTACAAGGTTTAACAACAGACACTGTTCTACATAACAGAACAAGGAAACAGAGAGTCTTGGAGTGAAGGGTGAGAAAACCAGTTCTCCTCTTGGTGTTGCCAGAAATGCTTTGTGGGTTTTTGAGCCAGCTCTTCAATCTTGCAAGTTGCAGTTGGAGCTGTGGTAAACAGAGATTGGGTCTGAATGAACTCAGTGTTCCTTCCTATTTATTTCTTAATACTTGAGTGGGAGTGCAAAGCACTGTTCACATCGTCCTATCAAACCTTTATCAGGCTGGCCTATCATTGATTAGGAAACATTCATTGAGTACCTGCTCACCTGCCCAGTGCTTGTTACTGTAACCCATCAATGCATGAGACACTCCTAAGTCTCAAGAATGTCAATCTTTAATAAGGCTCTTAATGAACCATTGGAACACTTTATCTTCAGTTTTTCAAATTCTGTAGTATTTTGGAATGCCATTTTTTTACTGAGGTACAGTTATTCCAGTTTTGCAGAGAGACCTTTGTAAGCCGTTTGTTTAATTGTCTGTTTGACAGTTCAAGTGCAAACAGAAACACATGCCACGGTGATTAACTTACAGATGACTTCAGATTTTTTTGAGATGAGCTTTTCCTTCTCAGTGTGTTAAGACTTAGTCACCCACTTCCAAGGGAAGCACGAGCACTGCTAGCACTCTTTGATGTGTGGGTCTCTCACACTGCCGAATGCAGGCCTGGCAGGCCTGCAGCCATCATGTATGAGGGCCGTGGCATCTCATTGCTGATTCTGTTTTACATTTCTCTTGGCAGAGCTACAGTTCCTGATAGGACTAATATAATAATTTCACTTGGATGGCTTGTGTTTTTTGGAGGGGTGTTTTGTTTTTTTTCTTTTGGAGGTCTGTCCGTTCCTCGCCTCGTTTCCTAGTTGACCTGGCAACAACCATCAAATTGAAATTACAGGAAGTAGAAGGTCTTCCTTGTTTATTACTAAGGAGAAAGGAGAGCTGTGGACTCAGATACAGATTGACTTGTGGTATCCACAGGGTGGCAGCATTACTTTGAGTGAGCTCAAGGCTCTCTAAACCCTTCTCTCCTCTGCCCGCCCATCCACCCCACCCTCATTATAAAATTTCTGCCCACTTCGAGACTAACCACTGTATTCATATCTTCCCTTCACTGGGCTTTACAGAACGCACTCAGCTACCTCAAAGTTCATTCAGGTTGCTTAAGTGACGATTATAGCATCTGCTTGTTCATTTTACTAGTTACACGCCAGGCTCACCTAGAGTTAGATCTCAGTACAGGACTCCTTCAGGGCCAAGTGTTCAATCAGAGAAGCCACCCATCCCACTCTAGAACAGTTCTGTTCTTTGGGTAGCCCCTCCTCGTCACTTACCGAATCACCACAGACCTCAGCAAGGTAAGACCACAAAGAAAGCTAGACGGGCTCTTCCAAAATCAAGGTAAGAGGCAGTGGGTTTGAGGGGGAAAGTAGAATATTACTGATTCCCGTGTCTGGAATAATATTGAAAGCAAGAGCCTAATAGCACCCTTAAGCACCTCTAATTGCTAACTGGGATTCTCCTGACTGTACATGTTGCCTGATGTATAAAGACTGTGAAGGGAAAGAGATTTGTAAAGGAGTACACCAAAAGGGGAAAACCGGAAAGGCAAAGCAGTACCAGCTCTCCCTTTATTAGACTTATGAGTATGATTTTCAGTTACTTTACAGTTGAATGAGTTACTGCCACTGTTTTAGGTATGTGCCATTTTTAACCCCTATTCAACACGTATGCTCACCCAACAGACTTCTTGTTCACCTGCCATGACGAGGTGGTATTTGGGTTTGGGGAGAAATAAGACACAGCCTTTACCCTCCAAGAAGCTCCTGGTCTGTTTGCATTGATATAACATATACATGAATAAATGTAAGGAAATTTGTCAAGGAGGTTGATATCACAAGTGATGTTAACAAACCATGTGTGATTTCATAGATCTTTTTTTCCAGCTTGATGAATGAGGAGGCCTCAAGAAGGAGGTGGCTTTTAAGCTGAAACTTAAAGATAGGGCAATTTTCAAAAGAGGGAGATAAGAATTAAAGATATTCAATCAGAATGGTAGAGATACAGGCAATAAATTAAAATATATATATAGGCCTATTTAGGGAAGGTTGAGCCACTGCCTTTGGCTAGAGTGTATGGGGGTCAGCCTCTGTATACCATCTTGGGAATGACCTTTAATGATTCATATTCTTTCTTTTTCTAAGTTACATACTGATGATAGTCTGATGATTACCAATGGGGTTTATTATCACAAAAGCCTGTTTATTTTTAAAATGTCTTTATTAATTCCCCATTTGTGTTTGGGCTTCCCTGGTACCTCAGCTGGTTAAGAATCTGCCTGCAATGCAAGAGACCCTGGTTCAATTCCTGGGTTGCGAAGAGGCCCTGGAGAAGGGATTGGCTACCCACTCCAGTATTCATGGGCTTCTCTGGTGGCTCAAACAGTAAAGAATTTGCCTGCAATGTGGGAAACCTGGGTTTGATCACTGGGTTGGGAAGATCCCCTGGACAAGGGCATGGCAACCCACTCCGGTGTTCTTGCCTGGAGAATCCCCATGGATGGAGCAGTCTGGCGGGCTACAGTCCATGGGTCGCAAAGAGTCGGATGTGACTGAACAACGAAGCACAGCACAGTATCTGTACGAAGCACAGCACAGTATCTGTATTTGCTGATTGGTTTCTTTACTTTATTTGGCTCCGTTGGGCCTCAGTAACAGCACATGGGATCTTTGTTGCATCACTGGGATCTTTTGCTGCAGCCTGCAGCCTCTCTAGTTGCAGTGCACACGCTCAGTAGTTGTGCTACGCAGGCTTGTTTGCTCCATGGCGTGTGGGATCTTAGCCCCCCAACCAGGGATTAAACCCATGTCCCCTGCATTGCAAGGCAGATTCTTTAACCACTGGGCACCAAGGAAGTCCTTACATTTGCTAGTTAAGTAAAGCTACGTTAGGATTTAAACTGTTGGGAAAAGGCAGGTTCGTTTGCTTGCTTGAATGTTTTTCCTATTTTACATTTAAGATTGGGTATCCAAAACCTCTGTTCTTGATAATCTAACAAATACAAGGATCAGTACAGCAAGTTATTAGTCTATGCATTAAGAATTTTTCCACATTGATAGAAAAGAATTGTAAGATTACTTCTTTAATGTAATATGAATTTGGCGTTTATAAAAGGAAAATGTTTGCAGCTAATTTTCCATGGAAATTTTAATAGTATTTATTTAAGACGATTTAGTTGTGACTGATCAGCTATACTTTTGCCAATCAGAAAGTCTACTGAAAGATTTCAAACCTGTGTATCCATTTGGCTAGAGATTTTTAGCCCATTGGTATAAAATATTTGCTACTGTAGTATGATTGAGGAGACAACAGTCCAAATTAGTGAAGAAATGCAGAATACCTACAATATTTTTCTTCATCACATCAAGACCCATCACTGAGTATAAAATCACTTTAATGGATCTTGTTCAGCATTTTTTTTTAAATACAAGTGGTTGGAATAACCTAGAGGAGACAGAATGCAATTGAGTAAAAGGAGAGTACATTACATATAATAAGGAAAAATACTGTTTTGTGAAACTTAGCTTCAGTTGTGTGGTTTCTGTGTGCATTTGTTACTGGATTGCTGTATAAACTGTATTTCTTACCAAATTTCTTAATAATATTTGAAAAACATTGTTTTAGAGAAATGTCCATTTCTTTCTTTCAACTGTGTACATAGTAAGTAGAATTACATCCACAACTGCTGGTCTGGAAGACCCGTCTAAGGCCCGGTGTCAGTGACTAGAGAAAAATGACCCACTGTTAGCCTATCATTTATGTAAATAAATGTTTCTAAAGTACTTTGATTCTCATCAGGAGCTTCTTTCCATATATACATGTTCCTGAGAAACTGAAAGCAAAGAAATGATGAGGAGGACCTGCTAACATATTTGAAGCTTACTGCCTGTTTTTCTTGAAAACATTCTGTTATCCGGTTAAGGGAATTTGACAAGGGGTACACTGGGATGAACACCCAGGAGCCTTACTTTGTGAGGGTTTAGTTGGCATCGTCAGCTCATTGCTCCTGTATGTTGAGCCTTTTCCCCCACAGGGGGCTGATACCAGTCTGACTGGGCTACAGGCAGGAAAGGGGCATAGGCCGATGGGGAGAGAGGAGAAGAATGCCAAAGCCATCCATAGTATGGAGAATCTTGGAGGCAAAGTGAAGAGTGAGGACCCCTGTTCTTCCCAAATGCAGAGGCTGAGAACTAGGGGAGTGGAGGAGCCAAGAGCATTGGATACGCCAGCCTTTGGAAATGTCAGCAGCAAGGATCCAAGGGCCCTTCCTCATCTCAGGCCTCCTCTCTGCTTACCCTGTCTCCAGCTTGCCCTGAGGAATCTCTCCATCCTTGTGCTCAACTTTTTAAAGCTGGAGGCATCTGACTAAAATAACAGAAACAATCCTGATACAACACCAGCCACTGTGCCTGGACCACGTGGTACACTTGATTCCCACACTACTGAGCCAGTAACCACTTATTAAACATATATTTACTGTGGAACTTATTAAACATTTGTCCTGTGCATGCTGTGCTATTGATTTCCAACTTCTTTTTATGCAAGAACATTTGACATTTTCTCTTAAACTAGGAAGGGCTAGGAGTTTGAGCAAAGAAGGGTTAATTAACTTTGTCTATTACCCAGTGTTTTCAAAAATACCAAAGCCCCAGAGTCATGGTAGATTTTACTATGCAGCCTACTGGGCAGGGCTGTTCAAAACTGACCCGCTCATCACCCTTCACAGTTGTTGAATGGGAGGCAATTCATGCCCCCACTTTACTGCTTAAGGCATCAGCTCTACAAAGCTTTTTGTACTTGTCCTTAAAAGTTAATTAGGGGTGTCAGAGAAGAAGCGAGTGCTAGGTACATCTGTTTCCTTTTCCCAGAATGGCAGTGAATCCTTTGATCTTTCCAGGGCATTTAAGGAAAGCCTCAGTCATTGACTATACTTTCATGGCCTAGGTTTTAGATTTTCAGCTCCTTGAAATGATGGCATTACAAAAAGATACTGTTTGAAGTGCAGTGAGATGTAGATTTAAAAGCAAAGGTTAAGTATTGAAATAGTCCATTTTAAAATAAAACCTGGATATATTTATCCTGTTAGTATTTCTTTCACTCAGTGTTGTTTCATCTTAAAATGTTAGCTAGACGGGCCTCTAGAGAGGGAAACTGGAGCCTCTAGAGGTGAATGGACTTCCCTCAAAGTGGCCCTGAGGACTTGGCTGAGCACAAGACTGTCCTGACACCTGTCTCTATACCACAGTGTCTGGCTAGATCAAAACATGGGGACTGTTCACTAGCAGCTTAAACATGTTGCTTTTTAATGAGAAGGCATGCATGCTAAGTTGCTTCAGTGGTATCTGACTCTTTGTGACCCCATGGACTGTAGCCTGCCGAGCTCCTCTGTCCATGGGATTCTCCAGGCAAGAATAATGGAATAGGTTGTCATGCCCTCCTCCAGGGGATCTTCCTGACCCAGGGATACAATCTGCATCTCTTATGCCTCCTGCATTGACAGGCAGGTCCTTTACCACTAGTGCCACCCGGGGAAGACCTTTGAATGAGAATTTTGTTTAAAAATTCTTCTCCAATTGATATCCTACATGGCTGCATTGGAAAAGCATGGACCTAGTAGCCAGGGAAATTCAGAATTGGGCCTCAGGTCTCTCCATCTGTACCGTGGGAAAAACTAATATTTCATCTCACAAGGTTTTGTGAATTAATTGAGGTAACATGTAAACCACCTGGCAGAAAGCATATGCTCAGGAAATAAGTTCCTGCACAGGAACTACCAGTTCTAGACCCATTCATAGAATCAGGGGGGTTGATCTCTAATTCTACCTCGCCTACCTTTGCTGTCATCTACGAGGTCCTCTGGATAGATGCATGGACTTTCATGTTGCCCCCAGAATACCTAAGGCTTTCCGAATAGCTTGGACTCATTCCCTGCTGGTCTTGCTAATGTTATAAACTGGTATTCATGAGGACAGTAATAACTAAAATCAGATTGATATATTGCCTTAGAATGTCATCTTTCCCGCTGGAGATTTGATCTCATTTAAAGCAATTAGAGTGCTCTCTCATAATCTCCTTGCCAGTCTTATTTTCTTCTTATTGGTCTTCTCTTTGCCTTTTTCTATATGAAGTCGTCTCCTTGACAGAGTAATCAAGAGCAAAGTAGAAGTTAAAAGGTCTGGTTTTGTAAGTGACATTTGTCTAGCAATGGGCTTGTCTTTTCCTTGAATTTCTTGCTTTTTTATATTACTTTTTTAATATAAAATAATAATATTGTTAATTTCCTAACATACATTAGTCCGCTTTTTACCATTTTAATAACCAAAGGGAATACATGTTCATCATTTAAAATTCTTTATATACAGATGACTATAGAAGAGAGTAAAAATTGCTTCATATTCTTACTCAATATTCTTCATTTCTAAATTTAGAGGAATACTAAACAGTTTTGTGTACATCTTCCCAGAGCTTTATTTTTCCCACATGAACCAGTATATCTTTTTTTTTTAGTTTAAAAATTAATTTGTATTTTTAAATCAATAATGGTGACAAAGCTGAATAGCTTAGAGTATAATTTTAAAAATAGCACTTCCTCAGCTGACAGCCAACCACCAGTCTGATAACCAGATACACTACTGTCAACTCTTACCTCTTGTTTTTTGTTATTTCCCTCATATTTCTAAGTGCTGTATTTATACCACAATTTGTTGATTTGTTAAGTTTATTTTCCTCCTGTTATGGTGGATAAAAATCATACTGTCTTAATGCCCCTAACCCGTTTCTTCTCCCATACCTTCCACATATGTATAACACAATTTTTGTATAATTCAGTGTTTACACTATGTGACAATGTAAGTGTTATTCATTGATGAGCTAAGTATTAATAGTAGATTGTGGTTTCAGTCATTTTGTGGTAAGCTTTCTATGGTGTTAATAATTGCCTTATATTTTTCTTTTATTTTCTTTGTCTATGTTACTGATTTTTTTTTTCTAATTCATCAACAGATCTTTGAAATCTTACAAAAACATCATTAACATATTTGATAACATATCAGCTCCTTTTTTTTCTTTTAATTGAAGATCTCCCTTCTGGTTTCCTTTGTCCACCTTTTCTAATCATGACCAGCTGCATCTTATGCACATATCATTCTGTAACTTTGTTTCACCATCATCCTGGGAGTTGACAACACCTTTCCTATGTTGAGTACCTTGTTTCTGGATCCAGTGTTGCCTTTTTTCTTGGTTTCTTTCCTTATTTTACTGGGGCATATCCCCCTGTAGCTTTCTGAGTAAGAGTCTAAGGGAGATAGTTTTAAAATTCCATCCATATCTAAAAATGTCCATGTTCTACCTCAAATGTGATTTCTTTTTTGGCTGAGTATAGAATTCTCAGATAGAAACCATTCTGAATATATTCCATTGTCTGCCAGTATTCCCTTTCAAAAATCCATGGCTCTTCTGCTTCCTTATTCTTTTACATGCAACCTGTTTCCTATAAAAGGTTTTAGAAACTTTTATTTATCCTAGGTATTCTCAAATTTGAGGAAAGATCTCTTTTGCTATAGCTCTCTTTCTACCTCTCCTCCCCTCAGCTCTTCTGGGACCCTTTCATCTAGAAATTTAATTATAAGAAATTTTACTTAGAACTTACATGAAAATTTTGTTTTCTTTTGCTATAACTTCTTTTAACTAAGTGGAGAACTACTTTTGCTTTTTATTTTTCTGAACTTTTCTCTCTAATTTTCTATTTCTTTTTACTGCCTGACAAATTTCTTGAAGTTATCTTCCAAACTATCTTTTTTGATTGTTTGTGTTTTAGCTTTTGTAGATTTTCTTTTTTAAAAAAACCCCTCAGAGCTCTTTTTATTCTCCATATGTTCCCTTTTAATTTAGTATCCTTTTAGTTTCAGGAATGTCTTCCTGAGGGGTTTTTATTTTTTCCCTTTTCAATGTATTTTCAGTTTTTTTTTTCATTGATTTCTTACCTAAGGTTTCTTTTTCTTCCTTCATTTTCTTTCTCTCTCTGTCTCTTTGCTTAGGTTTCTCTTTCATGCTGGAAATTTTTTTCAAAGGTTTGGAATTCCTAGGTATTTTACAGTTATTGTTGTTTAGTCACAAAGTCATACCTGACTCTTTTTGCAACCCCGTGGACTATAGCCCGCCGGGCTCCTCTGTCCATGGGATTTCCCAGGCAAGAATACTGGAGTGAGTTGCCATTTCCTTCCTCAGAGGATATTCCTGACCCAGGGATCAAACCTCTATCTCCTGCTTGGCAGGCAGATTCTTTACAACTGAGCCACCTGGGAAGCTCATATTTTACAATAATGAAACAGGAAGCAGCTTTCTTCTCCATGCCTCCTCTCCAGGCAGTTCTCTGAGTTAGGAATCCAGGTTTGAGAAGTATAAAAATGGCATGACCCTGCTGCTCCTCTCACCAGTCCCAGTTTCTGCACCGCCATGAGTTGTAGAGCTTGACTCCGCTGGGTTCTTCTTCCTCTCCAAGGGCCAGTGCAGTTCCGGTCTTCTGTTCTCAGTGAAAAGTTAGCACTGATCGAGTCTTAGCCTGCCTGACATATGAAAAGGTGTATAATAACTTTCAGCATCCTTTCTGGGTCAGTGCAGACATGACGTATCTGACACATATTGTTAACACATCTGCCGCTGGACTTGTTTTCCGTTTTTTCATTAGACTTTGTTGGTGTTTCATTTTGATTAGACTTCATGTAACTTCCACCGTCCACCCTGATCTTAATTTTATTAGATCCCTAAAGTCATGAGAACATAGCGTGTGTAAGATTTACGCGCCTCTCCTTTTGTCATAGCCAGGGATGAGCACAGGGTCACGGTCACCCAGAACCCGCTCTACTTTGTTTCTGAACTTCTACTAGGGGCTCAGAGCCAGATCGGGGATAGCAGTTCTTCCTCATTTACTTGGCTTTAGGGGCTTCCCAGGTGGCTCTAGTGGTAAAGAGCTCGCCTGCCAATGCAGGAGACAGAAGAGACACAGGTTCAATCCCTGGGTCTGGAAGATCCCCCGACGGAGGGCATGGCAACCCATTCCCGTATCCTTGCCTGGAGCATTCCACGGACAGAGAAGCCTGGCGGGCTCTAGTCCATGGGGTCACACAGAGCTGGACACAGCGGAAGTGATTTAAGCATGCATACAGGAAGATGAAAATATTGATGGGGTGGAGGAGACAGATTGGGGGATTTCAGGTGTTCTTAGAGTTGAATGAAATTTGTAGCTTATAAACTTGCAAAATCTTAAAAATGTATTGAATATTTGACAAGTTTGGCACAACTCAGCTACCAGTCAATCTGAAAAGATGATCAGACACAGTGGACATTCACCATCAACTGAATGTTAGCCAGTTTACAGCACACATCCATCCTTAAAGTTGAACTGTTGTTGCCTCACTCAGCCTCTGGCACTTTCATGATCTGTGGTGTCCATTTCCTGCGTCTGGTCCTTTTCAACTGTAGAATTAGTTTTCATTGTTTCTCCTTTTATCTCTCGTCAAGTCTCCAACACAATAGGACTGTGGGTTCACAAATTTCTTAACACCTTTGTAGTGTCCAGATACCTGAGAAGTTACTTAACCACAGAGGTCTCAAGTTGGATGGACTCTTTGAAGGCTGTGTGCCAGTCCTGTGCCCTCTCCCACTGAATCTCCATGGTAACACCATGCGAGTCTAACAATGGTGTGTCTGTGACCACAGGCACAGATTTTCCCGTGTGAATTGCTATTTGTCTTTCCAAGTCTTCCTTCATGTCTTTCAAAATTGCTTTCTTCATGATACTTGAATTGTCCACCCACAGTTCCCACCTCTTTTCTTTAACTGTAAAAGACGTTGATTCTGTGTGTTTTTAAGGTTTCTGTTAGTTTTATTCAAATGGTGTTTTTGTTGGACTTGTCTCTGATCTCACTTGGTTATTAGTTTCTGGGAGAGATCTTATACCTTTTCATCACCTGCAGAATACAATTTTCCATACATAGTAGAACATTGATACTTTACCTTTTTTTGTCTGATTGCCCAATTTAGTAATATTATATTGCAAATGTTTTATAAAAAACATTTCATTAAAAATGTTTAAAAATCATTCATCAAGGTTTTGTCAGAATAAAGAACAAGGAGAAGAAGCAAACTCTTCTCTAGAGCAGAATATTGAAACTTTCCACTTTAGCAATTTACAACCAGTTTTCAGTTTTTCATTGGTGGAATTCTTTTTTGTTGGAAAAATAATACTTCATCTTTATAAATTTTATAATATATCCTTTGTACCTTCTGTTAATTCCTGTCATGTGCATATTATACAAAATGCTGGGAATTATGAAAGGGAAAGAGCCTATTGTTTCTTAAATTTTTTTAGTCTAAAGCATAATTGAGTACTTTATTGTTTTCCAAGGAGGAATCTCTTGAATTGACCCACAGGGTCGGGTGAAATTCATCTGGTGAATTTCTTGTGCCTCCAAATAAGTCATTCAAGATGAGGATACTGATTTTTTTTTTTTTTAAGCAGACAGTAAACACTGCTTTTAAAAGGTGCCAAGACCTCATTCTAGTGTGCAGTGTCAAAATAAAAGCACTGGTAACAGAACAAGGATCAAACAGATCATTGAAAACTACAGATAATGCATGCAACAGAATTTTAGCCAAAAGTTTACCTTCAAATCCTATAATCATGTTTTAGTAGACACACAAACCAAAGTTGAGTGGTTTGAATTTTTCGTGTTTATTTTTCCTACCCTCCTTCCATGTTGTCTTCAGTCCTCTGAAAGAAGAGAGTAAAAGCAGAGACAGAGCCAATCCACATATAGATCCTTAATAATGTTTTCTTATTGACTAACAATGTTTGTAGATTTAACTTTTTTAAGAAGCTACTTAAAGTAATATGAAAAGTATATCTCTAACTTCACATGAGGACTATTTCACAATAACTTTATTGGTTTTAAATGCCAGATGTATGGTGTTAAAACAACTGGAAAGGCATTTTTACATGTGTGGAACATCTGAGTAAATAGATCTACTGCCCTGACACTGAAAATCAAGCAAATGAATTAAAACACTGAATGTCTTTCTCATGTATTATCCTCCATGCTGTAGAAAGAAAGAAAATGGAAACTGTTTCCTGGGGAGAAGAAAAGGAAAATAAATTTAGAACCTCAGTATCTAAGAATTACAGAAAAAAAGGTAAATAGGGAGGAAAATATAAGGTGAAGGATATTACAGCAAAGATATATGTGCTTTGTCATACATTATAAATTTTCTGAAGATAAATTGAATATAAAACATATAGATATAAAATTGCTGATGCTTCAGATAGTTTTGTAACTACATACTAGGTGTGTTACTTTAACTTGCTTTTTATCAGGCTCCCCACCTAGAAAGTAGGAGTCACAGAAATGCCTTCTGCTTAGGATTGGTGTGAGAATTAAATACTGTTCTTACACCAAGGGTCAGCAGAGTGGCCCTCAGGCCAAATCCAGCCCACCATCTGTTCATGTACACCTTGCAAGCTAAAATTGGTTTTTACATTTGTAAATGGTTGGGAAAAAAGTCCAAATAATAATAGTATTTTGTGACACATGAAAATGATTATAAAACTTAGCTTTATTGGAACCTAGCCTCACTCATACATTTATATGTTGTCTACAGATATTCCTGCTCCATGGGCAGTTAAGTTGTTTCAATAGAGACAGTGTGTCCTGCAAAGCCTAAAATATTTACTGTCTAGTCCTTTACAGAAAAGACTGCCAACTCCTTTCACATACTAAAGTCCTTTGAACAATGTCTAGTATATATGCACACTAAACAAATATTAGTTATTAATATGATTAAACCTTATACAAAACAACTTTCCTGGTGGCTCAGGCGGTAAAGCGTCTGTCTACAATGCGGGAGACCGGGGTTTGATCTCTGGGTGGGGAAGATCTCCTGGAGAGAGAAATGGCATCCCACTCCAGTATTCTTGCCTGGAAAATCCCATGGACGGAGGAGCCTGGTAGACTACAGTCCATGGGGTTGCAAAGAGTCGGATACGACTGAGCGACTTCACTTCACTTATACAAAATAAATAATAACATTCATATAGCCAAAAATACATGTCACAGTCTGAAATGTTTCATCAAATATTGTTCCTGAAAATAAGACTAAAGATTTTTCTGTTAAATTATGTGACAAATTAATATTGTTTAAAGATGTTTTTTTAAAAAAAAAAAAAGAAAGCCTTAGGAATATAATACTCCAAACTCACTTTACAAAAGGCCTAGTTTTAGAATATATATTCCTTTTGAGAAAACTTTTAAGTCAATACCTTACATCTCCTTTCTTTGTAATGTTTTTGTTATGTGTTCAGTTTATCTGCTCCAATTCCAGACTTATTTCCTATCTTAATTTTCCATTTTTATCTGTTGTCTGATCCTTCTGCAGTGGAAGAAGAGAGAAAAGGCTTAGGAACCAAGAGTTAATGGCAAGACCTTTGATGTGTGATCAGGGATGAGTCAGGTCAGGTAGTACAGGGCTCAAAAATGCAGTCCATATGAGTTCTTGGAGCTTATCTCTGTGGACACAAGACAAACAAAATTCCTATCTAACACCTATTGCGTTGGACAAAGAATTAAGCAACCACATGTTTCTGGGCCAAATTTGACCCATCCCTGGAAAAATTTTAAGTCTGCAAAGGAGATATTTTACTTACTTGCTTAGTTTATTTCATTTACTCCTGTTTTTCCTAGACTTTACTAACACACTAGGAATTTGTTCAGATTCAAGTTGATGTACTAATGTGTACATGATTGCTTTGTGTAGATCAGTCAAATCTTCCTTGGACCTTTTCAGGCTACTCAGTGTTTACGAGCTCAGTGGTATTGTCCATGCCTGTTTTCATTTTAATCTCTTACCTCAACATACTGACAGCCTGTTTCTATTTCTCTTTATCCAACTTCTCCAGCAGTTTGGCCAGGTCACTATTCATCAACTGTAGGATCAGAAAGTGGACAAGTGAAACAAAGGAAGCTGGCACTCAAACACACTTTGCTCCTTGCTAACAGCTCTAGTACAGCCTGCAGAATCCTTTTTCACTTTGAGGTGTGAATGGATTACAGTAAAGATAGGGGGAAGGTCAGTGAATTGAAAAGTCAATGGTGTGACTACTCAAGATATTAACTGTTTGAATCCTAGCTCAGTAATTGAGGAGCCTTACAGGCTTCTCTGGTGGCTCAGATGGTAAAGAATCTTCCTGCAATGCAGGAGACCTGGTTCAGTCCCTGGGTTGGGAAGATCCCCTGGAGGAGGGCATGGCAACTCACTTGGGTATTCTTGCCTGAAGAATTCCATGGACAGAGAAGCCTGGCAGGCTACAATCCATACAGTCGCAAAAAGTCAGACACGACTGAACAACTAACACTATAGGAAAAAAAGAAGGAAATAAGTTAAGGATAGACTTTGGCTCACTGGCATTAAGCATACAATTAGTAGGACTTGGAGCACAGGGTATACTGTAACTATTGAAATTAAACAATAACAAGATCAATGTGCTATAAAATAGTCTTTGAAAGGAGGTTTCTATTTGGTCACTTGTTGTTTCTTTACCACTGAGCCACCAGAAAAGCCTATAAGGCTCCTCAATTACTGAGCTAGGATTCGGACAGTTAATGCCTTAAAATATTAGAAATATGAGAAATATGAAAGGAAGTAGTCCTGTCTTATGTAAGCTATGGGACTGTGGACTTCTACATCATTTGTCATATTTCTTCTCACCTATGTTGAGGCTGTGGGGTTTCCTTGGTCTGAGGGTGACTGCTTCTCCTTATCCTGTCCCTCCAATCTCTCTGTCTTCCTTTTTCTCTCCTCCCTGCTCTCCTACAACACACTCTGGTCTGCAAGAGTCCATTGCGCAAGGGCCTGCCTGCTTTGTGACCTCATCTCTGCTGGAAACCTTAGTCCTGGAAGTCATAGGCAAATGTGCTGTGTTTCTTTGCTTCTCTAAACATCCCATGCAGGTAGAAGACACTGGTTCATGCACGGATAGAAATTATACTATTAAAACCTTCAGAAGCTGTCTTCAAGCCTAAAGAGTTTGCCAAATGTGATCTCCAGTAGCCACTTGCAAATATTTGCAAAGACTAAGAAAATTACAGAGGAAATGATATCTGTCCGGCCAAGCTTAGTTATCTTTTATTATTTCTCTTTCTGTTGTCAATTTGGATGGCAGAAGTGGGATGGCTAGGGAGCTGTTCTTAATTATTTCTCATTCCAGATGCTCCACTTATACATTAATCAGTTGTTTTCTTGGTTTACTCTGGGGTTGAGAGTTGTTGGGCTGCATACCTACAAGCCCAGTATTTGCCAGTCCCAAGAAAAAGGCAACAGCCCTGAGTCAGCCACAGAGACATCTTGATGGTTTCATAGATGGGGGATCTTACACATCTGAAGTTCAGGGACCCTGGAGCGATACCCCACTGTGGCGGCAGACAGCAGGCAGGACAGATCAGCAGTCTTCACTACCCAAGGGTGGAGGGAGGCTAACCATTACAAGGGAATTGACATCAGTTATCAGTTACAAGGGAAAGCAGTTGGGTGTGCCCCTCTCTGTAGGCCCTTTGATAAACTATCACAGTGGAGATGTTCTGATCCACAGATTAGAACAATCACTAGCTGAGACCTAGGGGCAAGTATGCAGACATTTGCTGTTTAGGTTCTGTGATTAAGAGGGAAGGTCAGTCATGTGAGTAGCAGGGACTGATAAAGCAAGGGATGTACAGAGAGCAAGAGAACAATCATTTTGGGTGGACCAATTATATGAGTACTAACCGTTTATAGAGATTTTGAAGATACTTCCCCTTAACATGTGGAGAATCTTGGGAAGAAACTGACTCTAAGCATTTGGCAGAATCCTGGATGACTTTTCCAGTTTTTTATAAATCAGATGTATCTGGACTTGAAACCATGGATAGATTAACTTTGTGCAATTTCAGGAAATAGATTTCACTGGATTTATAGTTTGGCTAAAGATTTGAGGTCAGCGATCACCTTACCAGGAGGGTCTTATATAACAATCTTGCCATGTCTGATAGACTATAGAAAACTGCTGTGTGCTGGGTCACAGCTGAGCGCTCTGTGTGCAGCTTTCCATTCTGTCCTCCTAAACCCTGGGAGATATGAGGAAACTGAGGTGCAGTCACTTGTCCAAGGTCACAAGAGTCATGTTTCAAACCAAGGGAGCTCACGGTCCTGGCCCTTCCCACTCCCACCTCCTCCCAGCAACGGAAGCTCAGCATAGGTGTTTTGAATGTGTGTTGATGTCAGAGCGGACACATATCAATGAGATCCTACTGGAGATACAAAGTCAAACACATTAAGCTTTTTCCTAAATAATCAAGGAAAGAGAGAGATGCAGACCAGGCTTGCAAATTTTTTTTTTCATAAAGGCTTTGGAGTTCCTGTCTTTTGAGTGGTACATTTATTTACCCAGTCAACATATGTAAATGAAGTCAATACCTGAGAGTGCGTTCCTCTGTCCTTGTTAGGGATGTGAGTTTTTCACAATATTCAGTGTTTGATAAACTAAATGATAATGATTGATTCAAATTTTACATTATCATGGATCGTTACATTAAAAGTCAACTAGTCTTTGCTCTTTTAAAATAATAACCTTTAATAAAGTAATTTATGAGGTATTCGTTGATAAATGACAGAAGAAATAGTGAAGCTTGTAGTAAGAGTGAAGAGTGTATGGAATATTACTCAGCATTAAAAAAAAATTCATTTGAAGCAATTCTACTCAGATGGACGAAACTGGAGCCCATTATCCAGAGTGAAGTAAGCCAGAAGCAAAAACAACAATACAGTATATTAACGCATATATATGGAATTTAGAAAGACGGTAACGAGAACCCAACATGCGAGACAACAAAAGGAATGCAGATGTATAGAATAGACTCGTGGACTTTGTGGATGAGGGTAAGGGTGGGATGATATGGGAGAAGGGCATGTTAATTGTCATGTGTCTAATCAATCGCCAGCCCAGGATTGATGCTCGGGACTGGTGCAGCGAGATTTCCCGGGGGGGAGGGAGGAGAGAGGGAGGTTCCGGAGGGGAAGCATATGTAAACCCATGGTGATATCATGACAATGTATGGCAAAAACAATAAAAAAAAAATTAAAAAAAATATTCCTATTAAATATAAATGAAAACAAACAAACAAAAAAGAAATGCATATCCTAATAATCCTGTATCCTATATCCTAATAATCTCCTTTCCTGATCACTTTCAGAAGCAGAAATGATGCTAATAAAACTGGTAGCTAGCAGAACGTACCTTGGCAGCACGTTTTTCATTATGCGCCTTATATAGAAGCAGCCTTACAAACAGCTAGGCCTTACAATTGAGCGTGATTGTGTGACCAGCAAATGTCTTAACTTGTAACTGAAGAATATTTAAAGCATGATGAAATGTATATCTTTCCCTTCAGCTAAACAATGTTACTTTACCAAAATGCTCACCCGTAACCACTCTGTCCGTGTATCTGGACCTCACTCATTTAAATCAAGTGTGTCACTTGGCCTTTTGCAGAAGAAAGCTCAGGAAATGCAAAATCACTGAATTATGAACACAAGTTATAAGCAAAGAATCACAGGCCCTTGACCCAAGTTCTGGCACCAGTTAGTGCATTTTTGGATCACTCAGACCATCTGCATCTGTAATCCCAGAGGGCATTTCTGAGCCCTGAAGAGCTGCCTCGCATTGTGTTTGGGGTGCATCCTACCTCAGACAGCAGCTGAGCACAACTCGTAGACGACTGTAAGGCCCTCAGTGGTGATTCAGCAGTCGGCACACATATTTCTTGTGTCTAGTTTTCCATTTAAAGGCTGTGTTCTAGACCTTATGGAGAATATAAATAAATGTGGTTTATCAAGGCTGTGTGATATGAGGGGAAAGAGCAACAGGGAGAGGCCGGCGGGTGGGTGACTTGGGTCACAGAAATGAATGAGGATCTCATTTAAATTGTAGTCTTTGCAAAGTGTGAGAACTTGTGTTTACTGGCAAAATAATGACTTGCAAAAGTTAGGAAAATTGATGTTCAGATCTCTGGTTTAACGCTGGTTCTTGCTGGAGGGAAGTACCACCTTGGCAGAGTGCCAACCCACGCTGTCATTGGCAGCAGGACTACAAGGGGTAGAGAGACGTGAACTGGTGTCCCTTCAGGCCTGTTGATAATTTTTTGTGCCGAGTTTTGGGCAAAGTCATAGCCTGAAGAAAGCCAACTTCCTGTAGGGATCTTGGGCCATATCCGTAAGATCGGGCCTTTTTCTTGATAGGAGGGAGATTTGTACGAAAGCCAAAAAGAAGGAAGGCAGAGGCTGCTTACCTCCAGGCAGGTAATTGTGTCTCTCTCTGCAAGCCACACTGCAGATGTCTGATAGAGCTTCCTGTTGGCCGCTGCTCCCTGCCAGCCCTGGAGACAAGCAGGCAGTGGGAGCCAGCAGCTTATTTCATGACTGGCGGGGGTAGGAGTGCATATGTTCTCCATGGGGCTCAGTGTGTTTATGCCTCCCAGCCCCCACTGTAAAATGCAAATGAAGAGGAATTGTTTCACAGTCTCACCATGGAAAATTTTCTTACTTGATACCTAAGTTGCAGAGATCAGAATTCCACAAACTATTTTACACAGAATCATCACAGGTCCCTCCAGAGGGTCCTGGGTGTCAATTCCCTTTTGCTTTTACGCTTCTTTTTTCCTTGTAATCTCTCGATCTCTCAAGAGTCAACTCAGAACTACATTGCTTTGAAGCCTTCCCCACTCAAACCTTTCCTGCTTTCCTGTGACCCCAGCCTCTTTTTAACCACTCTTAGGGGCTCATACATAAACCTGTGCTCCCCTGATGGCTCAGTGGTAGAGAACTCGCCTACCAATGCAGGAGACATGGGTTTGATCCCTCCTGGGTTGGGAAGATCCCCTGAAGAAGGAAACTACAACCCACTTCAATATTCTTGCCTGGAAAATCCCTTGCAAAGAGGAGCCTGGTGTACTACAGTCCATGGAGTCACAAAGAGCCGGACACCATTGAGCATGCATGCAGATGCAGATGGCAGATAACATTATATTAGTTTCAAGTGTACAACATACTGACCCAGTGTTTGTATCTACTGCAAAATGATCACCACAATAAGTCTAGGTAACATCCATCACCTTACAGTTATAATTTCTTTTCTTGTAATGAGGACTTTTAAGATCTACTGTCTTAGCAACTTACAAATATATAATACAGTATTGTTAACTGTAGTCATCATGCTGTATATTACACCCCCAGGACTTATTTTATAATTGGGAGTTTGTACCTTTTAACCACCTTTACCTGTTTCACCCATCTTCTGCCTCCCTACCTCTGGTAACCAATCTGTTCTCTGTATCTATACTTGTTTTTATTTTTTTTGCTTGTTTTAGTTAGTTAGTTAGTTTTGCCTGTGCTGGTCTTTGTTGCTGCATGCAGACCTTTCTCTAGTTGTGGCAAGCGGGGGCTGCTCTCTAGTTGCTTTGCTCAGGCTTCTCAGTGTTGTGGCTTCTCTTGTTGCAGAGCACAGGCTCAGCAGTTGTGATACACAGGCTTAGTTGCTCAGCAGTGTGTGAAATCTTCCTAGACAATGCACGTCTCCTAAATTGGCAGGTGAATTCTTTATCCCTGACCCACCAGCGAAGCCCTTGTTTTTAAGAATCAACATAAATGAGATTATATGGTATGTCTTTCTCTGTTGGGTTTATTCTACTTAGCATAATACCCTCAAGGTTCATCTATGTTGTTGTAAATGACATGGTTTTCTTTTTTTATGGCTGAATAATATTCTATTGCATGCATATGTATGTGTGCGTGTGTTATGTATATAATACATACATACATTATAAAGAACTGATGTATATATATTAAACGTGCTATATATGCATATATATACATTATACATAAATAATTATACATATACATGTATATATATTGTACATATGTCAGTTTTCTTGATCCATTCATCCGTTGATGGTGCGGGTTGCTTCCATGTCTTAGCTAGTGTAAATAATGTTGCAGTGAACATGGGTGTGTAGGTATCTTTTCAAGTTAGTGTTTTTGTTTCCTCCAGATAAATACCCAAAAGTGGAATTGCTAGATCATACAATATTTCTGGTTTTTAACTTTTTGAGGAACTTCCCTACTTTTTTCCATAGCAGCTGCACCATTTTAATAGTCCTCCCAACTGTCCACAAGGGTTCCTTTCCTCCAATCCTCGCCCCTGCTTTTTTTTTCTTTTTGGCTTTTTGATGTTAACCATTCTGACAGGTGTGAGGTGATACCTCATAGTGATTTAGATTTGCATTTCCCTGATGATTAGTCTCATTGAGCATCTTTTTCATGTAGTTACTATTGGCGATCTGTATGTCTTCTTTGGAAAAATGTCTGTTCAGATCCTCTACCCATGTTTTAATCAGAAATTGTGTGTTTTTGCTGTTGGATTTGTGTGAGAATCTTGAGAATCAATATGGGATATTAAGGATTAGAGGTATGAGACCCCCTCAACAATAGCCTGAACCAGTCCTTTTCTGAGGATCTTGGTCCCACCATCCTGCTTGTGATTTACCCAATGGGGAGCAGGGAGCCTCTCCTTCCCAGGCCAGAGATCAGTATAGGGATTAGCACTCCACCTCCTCACTGACTCCAGCCTTGGGAGGAGGGACTCACCCTGATCAGTGTTGTCTTAAGACTCCTTCAGCTTAGGTAATGTTAGACCAGGTGGCTTATAACTGACAGACATTTGTTTCTCACAGCCCTGGGGGCTGGGAGGATCAAGCCTTGGGCAATTTCAGCATCTGGTGAGCACCTGCCTCCTGATTCGTAGATGGCCATCCTCTTGCTGTGTCCTCACATAGCGGATGGTATGACGACTCTCTGTGAAGTGAAGAAGTGAAGTCGCCCAGTGGTGTCCGACTCTTTGCAATCCCGTGGACTTTAACCTACCGGACAAGAGAACTGGAGTGGGTTGCCGTTTCCTTCTCCGGAGGATCTTCCTGACCCAGGGATCGAACCTGGGTCTCCCACATTGTAGGCAGACGCTTTACCATCTGAGCCACAAAATAAGCCCTACTCTCTGTGAGGTCTCTTTTAAAAACGGCATTAATCGTGGATACCTCCTGATGGCCTAGCTTTTGAAAACGTACATTGGGGTTAAGGATTTCACCTATATGTCAGAGTGACAGACATTCAGTTCACAGCAGGTGTGGTCTGGGCAGGACTGACATTTCTGTGGCCACGTTTACCTGAGGCAGGGTGACTGCGTGGAGACCGCTCAACCCACTGTGCTCACTCTCTGGCAGACTGTCCTCGCTCTCTGTGACCCTTTGCTTTTCCCATGTCTCTAGAGGGAGGGGACTCAGTCAGTCAGTTCAGTCACTCAGTTGTGTCTGAATGTTTGCAGCTCCATGAGCTGCAGCATGCTAGGCTTCCCTGTCCATCGCCAGCTCCTGGAGCTTGCTCAAACTTACGGGTGGGGACTAGGTAGGCCCACTGATCTCTGCTCCCTCTGTTCTAGCTCTCTCACCAGGCCACCCGTCATTGCTTTCCTTTCAGGAGAAGTGATGTATGGGGTCAACAAGAAGTCAGAAATTCTCCCTGGGCCTCATGTAAAGGCAGCCCCACCTGGTTAATAAAGAGCCTAGTGTTTGGAAGAGAGTAAAAACCTTTTTGAATTGACTGGTTTTAACCCCAAGAGGAGGAGCATAAGATTAGCAGCACTTCCCTGAGACTGCTTTTAAACTTGTCTTCAGAGGTGAACAGATCCTCATGTGTATGACTGATAAATTCAGTGTCTCATATGTTGTTATTTTGTTCTCTTACTTGCAACTCAAGGCCCTAGAGAATTACTAAAAAGCAAGTGACACCAGTCTCCTGGGACACACTGTTACCTCACAGACTTGAATTTTTACTGAGGAAAGCGAATTGTGCCTCCCTCTCTGCACAGTCCACCACCTTGTGAGACATCATAAAAACCTGATGTTAGTCCCATTTAGGATTTAGTCTGGGGGCTTTGATCAGGAGTATATGGATTTGTAAACATTCTCCCGGGGGTGAAAAGCATTAGCAATTCTCACTGTTGAGTGAAAAACAACTTACCTGGCATAAAGTAAGCATCTTAATTCAGTTCAGTCGCTCAGTCGTGTCTGACTCTTTGCGACCCCATGAACCACGGCACGCCAGGTCTCTCTCTCCATCACCAACTTCTGGAGTCCACCCAAACCCATGTCCATTGAGTCGGTGATGCCATCCAACCATCTCATCCTCTGTTGTCCCCTTCTCCTCCTGCCCTCAATCTTTCCCAGCATCAGGGTCTTTTCAAATGAGTCAGCTGTTGGCATCAGGTGGCCAAAATATTATAGTTTCAGCTTCAACATCAGTCCTTCCAATGAACACCCAGGACTGATCTCCTTTAGGATGGACTGGTTGGATCTCCTTGCAGTCCAAGGGACTCTTCAAGAGTATTCTCGAACACCACAGTTCAAAAGCATCAATTCTTCGGTACTCAGCTTTCTTTATAGTCCAGCCCTCACATCCATACATGACCACTGGAAAAACCATAGCCTTGAATATATGGACTTTTGTTGACAAAGTAATGTCTCTGCTTTTTAATATGCTGTCTAGGTTGGTCATAACTTTCCTTCCAAGGAATAAGCCCCTTTTAATTTCATGGCTGCAATCACCAAATGCAGTGATTTTGGAGCCTCAAAAAATAAAATCAGCCACTGTTTCCACTGTTTGCCCATCTATTTGCCATGAAGTGATGGGACCAGATGCCCTGATCTTAATTTTCTGAATGTTGAGCTTTAAGCCAACTTTTTCACTCTCCTCTTTCACCTTCATCAAGAGGCTCTTTAGACTTTCTGCCATAAGGGTGGTGTCAAATGCATATCTGAGGTTATTGACATTTCTCCCGGCAATCTTGATTCCAGCTTGTGCTTCCTCCAGCCCAGCGTTTCTCATGATGTACTCATGAGAAAGTTAAATAAGCAGGGTGACAATATACAGCCTTGACATACTCCTTTTCCTATTTGGAACCAGTCTGTTGTTCCATGTCCAGTTCTAACTGTTGCTTTCTGACCTTCATACTGGTTTCTCAAGAGGTAGGTCAGGTGGTCTGGTATTCCCATCTCTTTCAGAATTTTCCACATTTTATTGTGATACACACAATCAAAGGCTTTGACATAGTCAATAAAGCAGAAATAGATGTATTTCTGGATCTGTCTTGCTTTTTTGATGACCCATCGGATGTTGGTGATTTGATCTCTGGTACCTCTCCCTTTTCTAAAACCAGTTTGAACATCTGGAAGGTCGCGGTTCACGTATTGCTAAAGCCTAGCTTAGAGAATTTTGAGCATTACTTTACTAGCATGTGAGATGAGTACAATTATGCAGTAGTTTGAGCATTCTTTGGCACTGCCTTTCTTTGGGATTGGAATGAAAACTGATCTTTTTCAGTCCTGTAGCCACTGCTGAGTTTTCCAAATTTTCTGGCATATTGAGTGCAGCACTTTCACAACATCATCTTTCAGGATTTTAAATAGCTCAACTGGAATTCCATCACCTCCACTAGCTTTGTTCATAGTGATGTTTCTTAAGGTCCACTTGACCTCACCTTCCAGGATGTCTGGCTCTAGTTGAGTGATCACACCATCGTGTGTATTATCCAGGTCATGAAGATCTTTTTTGTATAGTTCTTCTGTGTATTCTTGCCACTTCTTCTTAATATCTTCTGCTTCTGTTAGGTCCTTACCATTTCTGTCCTTTATTGAGCCCATCTTTGCATGAAATGTTCCCTTGGTATCTCTACTTTTCTTGAAGAGATCTCTAATCTTTCCCATTCTATTGTTTTCCTCTTATTTCTTTGCATTGATCTCCTTGCTATTTTTTGGAACTCTTCATTCAAATGGGTATATCTTTCCTTTTCTCCTTTGCTTTTTGCTTCTCTTTTTTTTCACAGCTGTTTGTAAAGCCTCCTTAGGCAGCCATTTTGCTTTTTTGCATTTCTTTTACTTGTAGATGGTCTTGATCCCTGTCTCCTGTACAATGTCACGAACCTTCGCCCATAGTTCATCAGGCACTCTGTCTATCAGATCTAGTCCCTTAAATCTATTTCGCACTTCCACTGTATAATCATAAGGGATTTGATTTAGGTCATACCTGAATGGTCTCGTGGGTTTTTCCAGTTTCTTCAATTTCAGTCTGAATTTGGCAATAAGGAGTTCATGATCTGAACCACAGTCAGCTCCCGGTCTTGTTCTTACTGACCGTATAGAGCTTCTCCATCTTTGGCTGCAAAGAATATAATCAGTCTGATTTTGGTGTCAACCATCTGGTGATGTCCATGTGTAGAGTCTTCTCTTGTTGTTGAAAGAGGGTGTTTGCTATGACAAGTGCATTCTCTTGGCAGAACTCTATTAGCCTTTGCCCTACTTCATTCTGTACTTCAAGGCCAAATTTGCCTTTTACTCCAGGTGTTTCTTGACTTCCTACTTATGCATTCCAGTCCCCTATAATGAAAAGGACATCTTTTTTAGGTGTTAGTTCTAGAAGGTTTTGTAGGTCTTCATAAAACTGTTCAACTTCAGCTTCTTTAGCGTTACTGGTCGGGGCATAGACTTGGATTACCGTGATATTGAATGGTTTGCCATGGAAATGAACAGAGATCATTCTGTCACTTTTGAGACTGCATCCTAGTATTGCATTTCAGACTGTTTTGTTGACTATGATGGCTACTCCATTTCTTGTAAGGGATTCCTGCCCACAATAATAGATATAATGGTCATCTGAGTTAGATTCACCCATTCCAGTCCATCTTAGTTTGCTGATTCCTAGAATGTCAATGTTCACTCTTGCCATCTCCTGTTTGACCACTTTCAATTTGCTTTGATTCATGGACCTAACTTGAGCTTCCCTGGTGGCTCAGACGGTAAAGCGTCTGCCTCCAATGCGGGAGACCTGGGTTCAATCCCTGGGTCGGGATGATCTCCTGGAGAAGGAAATGGCAACCCACTCCAGTATTCTTGCCTGGAAAATCCCATGGATGGAGGAACCTGGTAGGCTACAGTCCATGGGGTCACAAAGAGTCTGACATGACTGAGCAACTTCACTTCACTTTATGGACCTAACATTCCAGGTTCCTATGCAATATTGCTCTTTACAGCATCAAACCTTGTGCTTCTGTCACCAGTCCCATCCACATCTGGGTGTTGTTTTGGCTTTGGCTCCATTCCTTCATTCTTTCTGGAGTTATTTCTCCACTGACCTCCAGTAGCATATTGGGCACCTACCAACCTGGGGAGTTCATCTTTCAGTGTCCTATCTTTTTTCCTTTTCAAATATATTATTTATATTAAAGATAAATATGTGCTATGAAATAAACACTCTCCCTTGAAGTAACCCATCCCTCCATATTTAAATATCTAAGTAATGATAGGCACAAAGTGTAAAGGTAAAAGATTGTGATGCCGCAAACTTGGCCTCTGTGCACCAGAGCTGAATCGAATCTCAGAGACAGTTTTGAATGAAACAGAAAAAAAAATAGCTTTATTTGTTTTCCAGGCAAAGAGGGACACAGGGGACTCATGCCCTCAGAATAGTGTGTCCCAACCAGGGGGACTTGGTGAGGAGCTTTATGGCAGTGTTCAGGGTGGGATTGCTGGTGAGGATCAGGGTGTGTGCAGGACCTGTGCTCCTTTCATCTGGCTTCAGGTGGTCTCCTGAAAAGCTTCTGTGATTCTGGGGTTATCCCAACTGTGACCTGTTCTCTGGAATGAACCTTGTTTTGGTCTAGTAGTTAATATCTTTCATTTGTTGGGGGGTTTAGTTCTGCAGACAAGCTCAAAGGTATTGTTATGTGTATCCGTTGAGGCGGAACCAGGACCCTGTCCCAAGGCTGCATCCCTCACTTCCCTGATTAGCAGCTATTTGAACCTGTCCTTTGAAACTCAGGGAAGGTCATGCAGGCTGAAGCCTGTTTCCTACAAACAAGAAATGGGAGACAGAGGAAGGCTTCCATGACTCGGAGCCCACAGCATTCTGCTCAGTTTTGATTAGTGGTGATAGACTTTCTCAGGTTTGGTAAAGGTCTCCTTTTGAACAGTAGACCTTTTCAACTTGGTTTGAATTGGAACCCTTTATAGAAGAAAAGAGCAAGACATATTCAGGATATAGGAAATTGCATGGTGAGCTCAACTTCCCAGAACTTTTTCTGGAACAGCAATCATAGGGTAATGCAGAAGAATGTAGTTGGCCTCTATAATGCTGAACTGTGAAACTCAGGACACATTCTACATCAGGAAGGTAAAAGCTGAGCAGAATGTGTTAACAGCTTGAACCCTTAGTCTTCAAGGTCATTCTTCAAACATCTTTCATTCGCTTCCTTTTAGAAATTTGAGAATGAAGTGGATCCAGGTGTATCAATCAGAAGCATTAATTTTTTTTTAATTTTATATTGAACTAGAGTTGACAATGCTGTGTTAGTTTCAGGTGTACAGCAAAGTGATTCAGTTATAAATAGCATTCTTTTTCAAAGTCTGTGAGTCTATTTCTGTTTTGTAAATAAGTTCATTTGCATCATTGTTTGGGGGGATTCTGCATATAAATAATGTATTGTTTTCCTCTGAGAAGTATTTTATATATAATAAGATCCAGAAAAAATACAGTTCAAACTAGCTTAACAACTAAAGAGTACTTAATTGGTTGATGTTACTAAAAAATGCAGAAGCATCACCAAGTTTTGGCATGGTTTGACCCAGAAGTTAAAACCTAGTTTCTTTTTCTTCCTGTTTCAAAATGGTTGCTGTAAGCTCAAGGCTACACGATGCTTCTTCCACTTTTTTCATGAAAGCTGGTTCTCTGTTCCAAAGCCCTTGGCAAAAATCCTGGAGTTTAACTGGACTGGTTGAGCAGGTTGGCTACACTGGTGACCAAAAAACAAGGGAAGCAATAGTCCAAGTGACAGGAACCTGGATTCAGAGCCTGTCCCCGAATCACCCCAGGTACCAGGAGAATAGGATTGTTTGTTTAGTTGCCAAGTCATGTCTGATTCTTTGTGACCCTATGGACTGTAGCCTGCCAGGCTCCTCTGTCCAGGGGATTCTTCAGGCAAGAATACTGGAGTGGATTGCCTTTTCCTTCTCCGTGGAAGCTCAGCCCAAGGCCACAGAAATTGAATGCATACCCAAGATGGGTTGGACTTACAAAGCAAACAGTTCCCAGGCTGTGATCATGTAATTCACGCCTTGTTTTTCTGATGATTTTTTTTTCAGAACCGAATGGAGGAAAGCAAAGCACTCTTTAGAACAATTATCACGTATCCTTGGTTCCAGAACTCCTCAGTTATTCTGTTCTTAAACAAGAAAGATCTGCTAGAGGAGAAAATTATGTATTCCCACCTAGTTGACTACTTCCCGGAATACGATGGTAAGTCTGCACTCTTCAGCCAGCGCGTTAGCCAAGGAAATATCCCGCCTCCTGAGACCAGGGCCAGAGCTGACACACTCCCATACTCCATCAGTGCCTCCGAAGCCTGAGTGTCATAACTGATGGAGTATGAATCGTTGTTTGTCCTGTCTTTTAATGACCTGAAATGTTTCACTTCCCAACAGTGACGAAAGTTAAACTTACTTCAAAACATATAAGAAGCTTTCTTTTATATCAGAGGAGGGAACTATCCCCTGCTTTTGACTGTGTATCAACCATTACAGTTCCCTCTTAAGTTCCCTTTCATTTGGTAACAGTCTGCCTCTCCCTCTCTCTGGAGAGAAAACAGAATTTTGTGGTCAAGAGCCCATGGTCTGAAGTCGATCTACCAGCTTCAAATCCAGTTCTGATATTTGCTATTTGTAAGCCTTGATCGAGTAACTTAATTGCTCTGGGCTTTAGGACCAAACTTTTGTTTTGTTGACTATAATAGATAACACAAGTGTGACATTTCAGCATGATGCCTGCCACAGATTATTTCTTTGAAGGGCTTCATGGCCCCATGAAGCCCCATCATCCTAAGAGAAGGCACCCATCTTTTAAGCTCTGCCTGTAGCACCGACTCTGGGACTCCTATGTAGGTACTTTGCATTATTTACTTCCTTCTTATTACAAATCTTGCCTCCTCAACTAGACTGAAATCCTGGATGACTGAGCACAACACCCAACCCCTTGAGAAATATTACTTGCTGACAGATTGGTAACAGAATGCATCCATACCAGCCACTCTGAAACAGGTGAAAGAGTCACAACCGCTACCCTGTAAGAACTTCCCTGCAGGATCCACACGCTGCTCCCCACACACACTCGAGTAGTCTAGATTAGCAGTGGCTAATTAGGCTTCCTAGGTGGCTCAGTGGTAAAGAATCCACCTGCCAATCAGGAGACTCACTTTTGATCCCTGGAGTAGGAAGATCCCCTGGAGAAGGAAATGGCAACCCACTGCAGTATTCTTGCCTGGGAAATCCCATGGACAGAGGAGCCTGAAAGGGTCGCAGAAGAGTCAGACATGACTGAATGACTAAACAACTATGGCCTGTTGTTTCTTTTTATAAGTAAAATTTTACTGAAACAGCCGCACCCACTCATTTATATGCTGTCCGGCTGCTTTTATGCTACAGCAGCAGAACTAAGTGGCCCACAAGCTCAAAATACTTACCCTGTGGTCCTTACACAGAGAAAGCCTACCAAACCCAGATCTAAGTGAAGAGTAGGTAAGAGGACAAACTTTGAATGTCACACAGGACTGTACCAGCTCTGCCACTTACTGGCAGTGGTGCCTCAGTCAAGTTTAACTACTCAGTTTCCTCCTGTGTCAAAAAGAATTGAATGGAATCACGTATATAAGTCACGTAGCTCGGTGCCTGGCAGAGAGAAGAACACAAACCCGAAAATACCTATTATAGAGGTGCAACAAGAGAACAGGCTATTTTACAAAAATACATTATCAGCATAAGCTATCTGGTGTGTATGTCAACTCAGCAGTGTTTTTGTACTTCTACAATTAAGAAAGGTAGTTACTTCAAAACTAATACTCAGTTTGGCCTCATAGCTTTCCCCAGAGATGCCAACACATCGAGGATGGAGTTTCACTCATCTTTCATCACAGGTGTGTTTGCTGTGGTGCTGCTCTTGGAAGGGGACCGTTACGTGTTAACGAACTGAAGTTCCTTCTCAGATGCACACAAGATTCTAACGTGTAGGGATGTTATCATACTGGTTTTGTCAGCAATGTGTTCCCATCCTCTGTCCAAGTAGCTTTTCCTTTGTGCCTTTAGGTTCCTTTAAAAACAAATACTTGCCTAGCCTATTCTCTGTTCCTCCTTTTACTTGGCCACTAGCCTGCCACCAAGTTGCAGATGCCCGAGCCCATAGTCCTCAGTGCTCCTGAGCAAACCATGGAAGGTAACCTAGTTACAGGAGGTAACCTAGCACTAGTTCTCTCCCACAGCAACAGGCTGACTCCTTAAACACAAGACCAGCCCAAATAAGATGGGCACGAAGCGTCTGGCTTAACACACATGCTTGCCTCATATGCCTGGAAGGGGAGACTTGTCTTAATTTTTCTCAGAATTTGGTGAAAACCCACGAATGAGAAATGACTACCACCCCCTGACATAGCACAGGCCTGTAGGCAGCATGTTTTCATAATTGCACCCTTACGATGACAGAGGACAGGGCACAGAGCAGACCCACCCAGGCCCAAGGCGCACACACAGCACACGTGGGACAGCACCCCAGGGCTGGTTTTCCTGCAGTAAAGACCTGCAGTAAGTGTTAGAGTACTGTTCTTGCTTCTCTGGGCGGCTTCTTCCTCTTCTTTTTACATATGTCCTTTGTCCAGTGAGTTCCCCAGATTCCCCTTCTCTATAAGAGCATCTCCCTTCCAACATGAGCCCACTGTGAATGTGGTTAAATCTGAAGATTTTTTTTTTAATTGTCCGTCTTCCCTGGTAACACATGTCATGCATATAGGAAACTTGTCTGTGGAAAAAGAATAAAAGACACTGATGCTGCTGCTGCTGCTGCCGCTGCTGCTAAGTCGCGTCAGTTGTGTCTGATGCTGTGCAACCCCATAGACGGCAGCCCACCAGGCTCCCCCGTCCCTGGGATTCTCCAGGCAAGAACACTGGAGTGGGGTGCCATTGCCTTCTCCAATGCCTGAAAGTGTAGTCGCTCAGTCATATCCAACTCTTCGCGACCCCATGGACTGCAGCTTACCAGGCTCCTCCACCCATGGGATTTTCCAGGCAAGAATATTGGCAGCTGCTGCTCAGTCGCTTCAGCCGTGTCCGACTCTGCGCGACCCCATAGACGGCAGCCCACCAGGCTCCCCCGTCCCTGGGGTTCTCCAGGCAAGAACACGGAGTGGGTTGCCAATGGTTAGTCCTAAGGCGGATGCAGCTGTCATTCCAGGAGACTTCAGGCCCTTGTAAGATGAGCTGAGAGAAAAAATTCTAGGCCCACTCTGCAGTGATATGTTTATAGTAATATAAATTTCACACCTCCACATTTCTGTACTTACGAGGTCTTAATCCTAATGATTGTCATTTCTTTATTTCTCTTCAAAAAGGAAAATCACCATTCCCACGCGGACTTGAATTGCAGAATTGTTCGTAGAGACTGTGGGATTTTTGTTGCTGCCGTGATGGCCGCCGTAATGATTTCCTTGTAGTTTATGTTTATTCAGATAACAAATTACGCTTAAAAGCATAACCGACTCCAGGTGCTCTTCAGTGAACTTGAGTTATGTTCTGATATACTTTAGAGTTAAAAAAGAACAAAAGAGTCAAAAGAGTAGACTTCTGTTTCCCAGAAAGAACAAGTAAAAGTTCATTCACAAGCCAGAAAGATAATGTTCTTTTATGAAAATGGAAGACTGCATCAGTTCTAACAATCTGTTAATCCATCTCTGGGAGACGGTGAAAGATAGGGAAGCTTGGTGTGCAAAGTCCACGGGGTCGCAAAGAGGTGGACACAACTGAGCAACTGAACAGTAACAACAATCACTACTCTGCAATTAAGTTAACAATAGTATATTAAATAAGCTAGGACACTAAATAATTTTATATATACATCTCACATATTTTTAATTGGGGCACACTTTAGTTCAGTATGGTGCCAGTCTTCTTAATCACTGACAATTTCAAATCTGGGCTAAGTGAGAAATTCAGACATTCCTTTTGTAAGCTGTCCAAGTGAGAATATTCTGCTTTCATGACTCTTCCTCCCAATGGCTGGCAGTATTGGATATAAGCTTATTTGCTTATAAGATTGGTTTGAAGTTTTCAGGTTGGCCTTCTGAAGCTTACCTTGTATTTTGTTAGAATCTGTAGGCGTTCAGTACAATTGTCAAAGATTTCTTTATCCCAACCAGTAAATAACAATATTGATTAAAAAAAAAAAAATCTAAGCTGTGGCTCCCAAGAGGGTTTTCTGAGAGAGGAGGAATGGAGGCTATAGTGCTTATCCCTCTTTCATGGTATAGAGCTAACTGGAAAATGGGGGAAATTCAGATGCATAGTGCCACAAATATGCATATAAGAAAGGTACTCATTCTAGAACAACAGACAGAAAATGAAATAAATTATATAAAGAAAAAAAAAAAGAAAATGCTCAGTCCTTGATAGGTGGTAATGTTTTGGTATTGCTTTT
Organism: Antilocapra americana; assembly: GCA_007570785.1. NCBI lineage: Eukaryota > Metazoa > Chordata > Mammalia > Artiodactyla > Antilocapridae > Antilocapra > Antilocapra americana. The sequence goes on along the minus strand of ML661343.1, from coordinate 18,014,700 downwards.
AATTTACAACAAGTTTTAAATTAACATATTTATCAGGGTCTATTATGTTTTTAAAACAGCTCTTTTGAGATATGATTTACATATGATATATAATTCATCCATTTAAAGCATATCATTCAATTCTTTTTTTGTATGTGTCATTAGTTTCATAAATTATGGTAAAATATATACAATGTGAAATTTTGTCATTTTAACCATTTTTAAGCATGCAGTTCAGTGATACTATAATTACATTCACAGTGCAGAGCAGCCATCTCTATTTCCAAAACTGTATCATTGCCCCCCAAAATTCTATAATCATTAAGCAATATCTCCCCATTTTCCCTTCCTCCTAACCCCTGCTAAATTCCGATCTACTTTCTATCTCTATAAATGTGCCTTCTCCCAATACTTCACCTAAGTGGAATCATGCAGTATATGTTGTTTTGTGTCTGACTTATTTTACCTGATATGTTTTCAAGATTCATACATGCTGTGGCGTCTGTCAGAACTTAATTTTTGTGGCTGAATAATATTCCATTGTCTGTCTGTACTACCCCTTTGTTCTTCCGTTCCTCTGTTGATGGATCCTTGGGTTGTTTCCTTCTTTTGGGTGGATACCTAGAAATGGAATTGCTGGTTCATATGGTGACTCTGTGTTACGCTTTTGGAGGCACCACCGCACTGCTTTCCATTTCACAATCCTAGCAACAGTGCACAAGAGTCCAGGTTCACCCACAGGCTTGCTGACGCTTGCTCTCTTCCACTTGATTTGATTAGAGCCGTTCAGGTACATTTGAAGTGGGATCACATTGTGCTTTTGATTTGCATTCTCTAATAAAGTTTATCTTTCCATGTGCTGATAATGAACACCTTTTCATGTGCTTATTGGCCATTTGTATGTCTTCTTGGGAGAAATGTTTATTTAAATCCCTTGCCTATCTTTTAATCAGGTTGTCTTTTTATTGTTGAGTTGTAGGAGTTCTTGGTATATTCAGAGTATTTATCCACTATCAGGTGTATGATTTGCAAATGTTTTGTCCCATTCTGTAGGTTGTCTTTTTTTGTCACTCTTTTTTAAATTTATTTTTATTGAAGTATAGTTGAATTACAATGTGTTAATTACTGCTGTACAGTCAAGTGTGTAGGTTGTTTCTCTACTTTCTTAATAATGTCCTTTGATGTGCAAAAGTTCTTAATTTTGATTAAGTTCGATTGATCTGTTTTCTTTTTTGTTGCCTTTGATTTTGGTCTCATATCTAAGACTCTGTTGCAAAATTATCAAATAAATTCTTAATATATCCTGATAAAGATATCATAATCCTTTTTAAAAACATCTAAGACAGTGCTTGGCACATAAGAGACCCTGGATAAATGTAAGAAAACGTAAACCAGCTTTTTTTTAATCATCACATGTAGTGGATTAAATTCTACGTAAATGTGTGGGGTTTTTTTTTTCCAGAAACACCAGAAATGAGTCTGCAGAGGACATTTGTAGACAGACCAGAGGTTAAGAAACAAGTTTTCTATCCTTAGATAGATTCAGTCTGGAGAATGTAAAATGATTGATAAAGAAGTGGGAGCCAGTTGGGTGGGGAGCACACGGGCAGAGAGCCTGAGGCCGCTATATGCACACTTGTTATGCAGCTGCAACCAGCACTAGTAACTCAGTCCAACCAGAAGTAAGCTGATCACATCCCTACCTGAAGATTCTGCAGTAGCTCCTTATGTCCCAAAGAATCAGAGCTTAAACTTAGCCTGACCTTCACGCTACCTGCTTGTTCTCACCAGATCACATTCGGTGGATGCGTGGAGATGGATGATGGGCAGCTAAAGGGAGAACGGGGAGCCATGACACATAGCCGTGTTGGGAAGATGCTTACATCAGATCTGCAGTGAGAGCGTTAGCAAACATTGAGCAAATGCATTAACAGATCAGCTAGCGGACAAATGTCTCTCTTCTCCCTTGGCCAACAGGACCCCAGCGAGATGCCCAGGCAGCTCGAGAATTCATCCTGAAGATGTTCGTGGACCTGAACCCAGACAGTGACAAAATCATCTACTCGCACTTCACATGCGCCACAGACACCGAGAACATCCGCTTTGTGTTCGCTGCCGTCAAGGACACCATCCTCCAGTTGAACCTGAAGGAGTACAACCTGGTCTAATTGTGCCTCCTCGACGCCGCCCTTCCCTTCCCTGGTGGGCTAGTGAAGCTAAACAAGAGGGACTGTATTTCTGTGGAAAACAATTTGCATAATACTAATTTATTGCCGTCCTGGACTCTGTGTGAGCGTGTCCACAGAGTTTGTAGTAAATATTATGATTTTATTTAAACTATTCAGAGGAAAAACAGGATGCTGAAGTACAGTCCCAGCACATTTCCTCTCTTTTTTTTTAGGCAAAATCTTGTGACTCAATGTATTTTAAATTCTCAGTCATGCACTCACAGAAATAAGAGCTGTTTCTTCCTCTCTCTCTCTTTCTTTTCTATTAAGCAAAATGAAGTTGATTTTCCTTTTCCCAACCCATCCTTTCCTCTTGATTTTTCCCACATTACAATGGCCTTTATCCTAGTTCCATTCTTGGTCAAGTTTATCTCTGAAATGATAGAGTCAGGACAATGTCATTCAATTTAAGCCATCAACATCAGCTTAATTTAACAGTTTGTGGTTTTTGCTAAAGGATTATAAGTATTAATACTGTGGTTTTAAATGTATTGCTCTGGATACACATATAGAGGTCTTTTTATATACTGTCTTGCCTCACTTTGGGCTGGGGCAGTGGATGCCCATTTAACGGCTAAGTGTCTTGGTTTTTGTTTTTTGTGTTTTTTTGAAGTTTACCTGCAGCCATAACTGGTTGCTCAGCAAACCATATGGAAGTCAGTAAAGCAAGGGCCAAGACACACCAGAGTTCTTCCTTTTGAAATATCATGTGCCATTGTTCTTCCTCTGTTTCTTGCCATTTGTTTCTCCACCCTCTTTTCTTCAAATTGCAGATGCCAAAAAAAATATGCCAACAGACACTACATTATCCCAATGGCTGCTGCCCAGATCCTTTTCATAGGTTGCTCTTAATTTTTTTTTCCTAAAACTTTTTCTCCCTCTTTTTTTTTTTTCTTAGTGTTTGGGCCACAATTTTAAAATGACTTTTAACTATAGATATGTGTTGCCAAAGCTGGCTTTAAAAAAAAATTAATGAGAGCTTAAAAGATGAAAGCCAGTATCTTAAAATGTAAAAGAGTAAGACTGTGAAGCCTAAAATGTTTGGCCGAGAATGAACCTGAAACACCAGTTGCCAAACTGTTGGTCACTGTAAATTTGACTCTTAGAGCCCATCCTTTTCTTTGCCCTTAAATCACATTGTTTAGTGTCCACATTCCATGTTGAGCGTCTGAATCAGCAATGTGGAAAAGCTGTCTTGTGTGGTACCCCATGAAATCTGCTTTTATCTTTTCATTTGAAGCCAGTTTTACTCTCTTTGTGTTCTTTAAGGTCAAGTAGGTCTGCCAAAACATTGGTCGATAGTATTACTCTGACACTTTTAATTTGCAGACTCTGAAGTTACTGCTAGTTTACCATCTTTGGGATCTTAAACTGGTAACTGATTGAGTTGAACTTAAGGAAGATTTGTGGACCGAAACTCAAAAGTAACCTCTCTGTTCTATAGAATGTGTATTTATGTAACTGAACGTAGTAGGAGAGAGATCTAGAATTCTATATGTGCAATTTTTCAGCCAATGCAAAAAACACAGCACATGTATTAATGATCTTCTGTCAAGCAGCTTGAATTGAAATATAATTTAAGAAAATAAATCATGATGGTTTAAACCTGCTGGGAAGGTAGAATTAGGCCATGATCCTAGTCTAATTTTTACTACAGTACTATTTGGCAGGAGTCTATAAACTTTTATGTAAATCACAGTTTTGGAACAACAAAGGAGAGAAAAAATTAATGGCTTATCAGATGAGTACCAGAGTTATTCAGGAATAATAGAATGTTCCCATTCTTTACTCTACCAGCCTCAAAGTACACAGGTTGCCTGGTTTTTCTCTCCTTATTCAGAAAGCACCTGTAATTTAATTAAGAAACAGACTGCCTGTAGGTGTAGTACAATTATGAATGCTCTAATCATTGTACATACATCTCTCTCTTGATATTGCATCATCCATACTGGCTTTGTAATCATTAATTTTTTGGCAGATTGAATGTGCTGTATTGATATGTATCTATGTAATTGTATTGTATGTCTCATAGCTAATTCACATTTTGAATAATGTTATTTTATTTACTTTTTTAAGAGAGGAGAATGTAAATTTGTCAGTTTATTTCTGACTAGGGATTTTTTTTTTCCATTTAGAAAAGAAAAAAAAAAAAACTATCGTACAGAGCGGTACTAGCATCGTGCTATATAAAATCATTTGCACATTCCTAAGTAGAGGTATACTGATTATAAGACCCAAAGGTAATTTCATAGCAAAATACATAAAATCAGTTGGAGCTTTTATACAAACATGGAAACCAACTTTGTAGAACTTTTGCCATTTGACCTAGGATTGGAATATGAGCTTTTATACAATTCATATTCTTATTTGGCAAACGCACAGTTTAGTATTACCTCTCTGATGGCCTTTATTAGAAAGGCAGTTTTAGAAGCTATTGTGATCCACTAAGGAAATGTTTTAATAGCTAGCGACCACTGCTTGCCTAAAAGGGCGATCTTAAATTTGGTGCAGCAAAAAAACAAAACAAAAAAAAGAAAAAAAAAAGTATAAACAACAACATTTGAAGGCCTACAGTGTGTATAGAGAAAACCTCATCACAAGATCATAAGTGTTACAGTTTTAGGGAATCAGGATATTCTATTTAATAGAGCTATAGTAGATGTAGTCAATTAAACCTGATCTCAGAGCTCCAAGAAGCTGAGCAAAACAGGGAAAGATTGTTATATTTGTCTTCATGAAATTGGGATGGAATTGCTATGCAGAATTGAGGTTTGTGGTTTCACTGTTCATCTTAGGGTGCATGATAAGATCCCTTTTTTTGAAAAGGGAAAAAATTGATCACCCTAATTACAGTGATACATAGAAACCGAATTGTATCCACACTAGTCAATTGAAGCTAAAGGATTTTCTTTTTTGTTTCTTTGGGGTTTTACTGAATGGGCTGGGGTGGGAAGGGATTCTTTTCAGTTTTGTATAAAAACCAAGTTTACTCATGCTTTATATTACTATTGTGATTGCAAGCGTTCTAAGCGCGTGCCGCTGGACCGCTCTTGTTGATGCTCTCAGTAACGGAGGCCTGTGGCAAGTTGTGTGGTGACTTGGGCATGTCTTATTCAAAAACAAAAACACAGAAACCTTTCTTCCGCAGACCAAGGCAAGCAGCGTCTCATGACTCACTTAACACGTTGCAGTGTACCAGTTTACAGATGATTTTGCCCTTTTTGCGTGACATGGCAGTTCCAACCCACAGAGAATCCCTTGTTTGTAAATTGGAGGTTTGTACTATGCCTTACAGAGCTTAAATTCAGAAGTTTGTGCCTCATATCTGAAACAAAGGGAAATAACACACCTATTCAAAAGTAAATAACTCCCCTCAAAGTGTTTGTTTTTCAGTACATTTTCATATAAAGAGCTCTGTTGAATGTCATGAATAGACTGGGGGAGAAAATATTCTAGAAACCTGCATATGTTGTTTACTAGCAGATGACATCTACAAAAGGTATTTGAAGAACACCGAAACTTGTCATTTTTTGTAGATTAGCTAGCAGGTCTAATATTTAAAAGGTAATTCAGCTAAAGGACAATTTACTTTTTGTACTTCAGACTATCTTGATTGTCAAGGTGTACGAACTGTAATTTTAAAATTTATACTGCCAGATGATTGTAAATTTTAGTTGTCTTAAGTTAGTAATGGGTGAAAAGCTATTTATGCTGGATATGGGTCAAAAATGACTATTATTTGCAAAAAAATATATAAAAATAATGGGAAGAAAGGGCTGCATAATGAGATACTGCAAGACTCAGATACTGGTTGGAAATACTCTTCAAGTTACCCTCAATTTCCCTTTGTTTTCAGTTTCTCAAAAAGAATGAATGAAATGAAATATAGCAGAATGTTAACCCATATAAAAATAAAGTGTACCCAAATATTGTAACGTATATTGCTGCTCTTCTTAAAATTAAATAAGGGTTTAAAACCACTTAATTGGTCATTGACAACATCTCAATTGACAGATAAGGTGTGCTTGGTATACATATTTTCTTCCAAAGATTTTTCTTTGGTTAGAAACACACAAAAACTAAAACTAGTAATATTGTATGTTTTATCTATCTCTACATATTTCCAGCATATGTAGCATTAGTAGATCTGTCCTGGTAACTGTGTCTTTGGGATTTCATTTTGATTCCATCAACTTAGGAAAAGAAATGGCTTAGTTGTATAGGATTAGCTAGAGATTTTTGGAGCCAGGCACCTACTACTTCGTAGATACTTAGTATAAAGTTGCCATTTGTTTTTCTCACAGAATAACAATTTCTTGCTGTCTCAACTACCAATGCTCTTCAGTAACCCTCTTGCCTCTAGAATCATCTGTTCAAAGTCTGCATACATACCTAGCACATAGTAGGTGCTCAAGTATTGATTTTCTTCTTACCTCCCTCATCATGTATCCTCCATTTCCCTGTATGATTCCAACCCAATAGTGAACAATATTTACGCTTTATGAAAACATCTATGGGTAAAATTGGATCTCACTTGGTTGAAAGAATTCGAACTTCCATATAAGCTTTGGTAGACAAAAAAAAAAAAAAGACAGGGAGGAAGATATTCTTCAGTAGAATATTTTTAAATTTAGAAAAGAAAGATGGAAAATTACTATGTAACTTTGTTCAGGTTACTTTGACTGAAACACATGTTTTTGGTGGATTTCTTTTCCTCAAAGAACTCTCTAAATGCAACTTGCTGGATTCCTCACCTGTCATCATGTTGGAAACCCTTCCCAGACTTATGTATTTAGGGAGTTTTGTCAGAAAACATTTTTAACTTGCAGTACTTAAAAGAATCATATTTACTGTTCTTAAAATGTCATTCAAATGCATGTATTGTCTATTGTTTGGGGATGGGAACTAGTTTTGCAAAAAAAAAAAACAAAAAAACACCTAATGTTGTATAATAATGCCCCAATGATCTTGCTGGTTAAAAATACAGTATTTTTGGCCATAAGTTTGTACTACAGTATTCTTCATTCTTGAGTTTTCCTTCTCTTGAAGTTGCCTAAGCCTCTCCTAGAATGTTTTTTCATTATAAGGAATATTGGGATCAGTCGTTCCTTCTCTAAAGCACTGTATGATGCACATCCATTTCCCAAAGTAGATGGGTTCAATAGTTTTTAAACAAAAAAGAATTTCCTTTCTGAATATAATCAGAAATTTCCAACTTCTTTAGTCGAAACATTTATATTGATAGTATTTCTCAAATGTATCAAATTTCTTTTTTAAAAATCTTGCAATTTAGGTTGCAAGCAATTTGTTAAAATAAGGTTAAATAGCTGCTCAGTAAAGACATATAACAAGCCACCTGTCTTCACCCTGAGGTGTCTCTTCAGAGAAAGAATGCAGGCCTCACAGGCAGAGGCTTAGCTTAGAGTTTCCTGTCTCAGGCCTGGGAGTGAAAGGTCCACTCCACGTGACAATGGACCTGAGGTCTGTATCCTCTAAGACTTTGACTTTTAGAAACATACATCAAGGCTTCTGAGGGGAGCTGAAATCTAGCTTTAGTTTCTAGCAGTTTTGTGAAGTTGGGGTAATAGCAGTGAGTTCTTTCCAGAAAGTTATTGTGTATGGAGGGATGTGAAACCATAACAGGAGACTCCTGCTACTTGTGATCAGGTTTTTGTATTTGGCAGCGCAGTCCTTGCTTATGGAATTTTGTATCTTTTAAAATCATATCCTGTCCATATACTTTTGAAAAGAAAGTGTCATTTTTACTTAAAAGCCTTAGTTTTAAGGCTCTGCTATCCTTTCAATGTTCTAGAGACTATTCTCAGTTGGTGATGTCCCTTCTCTTTGTATCTTCTTATGAAGGAAATGGTGTGCTGGGGACTGTCATTATTAGTACAGGCCTGGAGTGATAGTTCACACAGCCTCTCTGCCCAGAAACAGGGGTGTTAAGCAGTATCCCTAGCGCTCCTCACTCTGGCTGGGGTTTGATCCACCAGGACCTAACCTTTGGTCCATCTCTGTCATCATCTTGAAGACCCCTCAAAGCACAGAAAAAGACAGGAACTCATTGAATATTATTTGAGCCAAATATTTTAACTTGACCTTTCAACTCCTGGAGCAAGCCTGCCTAGTCAGATGTTTTTCTGACCTCTCCTGGAAACAATAAAAGAGTTGTTGAGAGCTGCTCTGTCTGGCCCTTCATCTTCCCTGCCTCCTCCCATTTTTCTCTTAGGATGTGACGGGCAGTTTCTCCTCTTGAAATGCTAATTCAACCATAGCAAAGAGGCAGGAGTAGAACTTGACACCAAGGAACAACAGCGGTTCATTAGACAATGTGCACAGAGCAACGTCTATAGTTAGCCAGCGTCTTTATTTTTCTCTTTTGTTGTCTGATTCTGAGTCATTTCCATGTTCATCAGCTATTCCATATTTAGAGCTTTTACTGAAGTGTTAATCAGGTTTGGAGAGTGAAAGGCCATGGTTAAGGGTAGTTTTCTAGTTGTTCTCTTAAGTTATGTATGCATTACCTTTGTTTCATCTCCAAGGCTAACTAAAATTTGGGTCCAGCTATTGTAAGGCACTGAAAAGTGAAAGGCGCCTGGTCAAGTTACTCTTTGTGACCATGTGGCTCCTCTGTCCATGGAATTCCACAAGCAGAATGCTAGAGCGGTTGCTGTGCTTAGCCGCTCAGTCGTGTCCAACTCTGTGACCCCATGGACTGTAGCCTGCCAGACTCCTCTGTCCATGGGATTCTCCAGGCAAGAATGCTGGAATAGGTTGCCATGCCCTTCTCCAGGGGATCTTCCCACCCAGAGATCAAACCCAGGTCTCCCATGTTGCAGACAGATTCTATCATCTTAGCTACCAGGGAAGCCACAAGGCCCTGAACCCATGTTGGGGTCCTTTAATGGACCGGAACATGGTGGTACGGAGTCAACGATAAGAAAGTAAAAGAAAGAAAGAGGCTGATACTCCCTGGTTTATGCAGAAAACCAATAAAACCCTAAGACAAAGGTTTTGCGCCGCTTACGTAGGCTCAGGGCGCCCTCTCGAGGAGGTCTTGAAAGCCCGGGCAAGTAAGTAAGCTCAGTGGGCCTCTGTGCTCCAAAGAATTAGCCTGAAGGAGAGAGAGAGAGAGAGATGAAGAAAGACACGGGGACCCAAGCTCTGATGGAACAAAGGTGTTTTATTCAACATAGTGTGGGTTTATATACTGTATCAGAAAGGGTTGTAAATAATCACTTTTACCATATTGTCCATATCAAAAAGGAAGAGCATGGTAAACAGTTACTTTTCACTATGGAAAAGCTAACGAAGGAAATGCATGCATTCTTCAGTCCCTGGGAGCAGCTTGCCAGCTCCTCTTAATCCTTGAATATTCAAGGATTAATAAGGAACAGAGGATTCATGACAGATCAAAAAACAGCACACAGGAAGCCTCCTGTTAAATGCTCCCTAAAAACCCGGTCTATTTTAAGGGAGCCTGCTAGATCCCTGCAAAACAAGGCCTTGGTTATAAAATGAGGGTCTCTTTAAGATACACAGGGAATTCTGAAAAGATTCTTTTTTTCTTTGAATTCTTATCCCTCAAGACTTGAAATCTGATCTGGGTTGATTTTCTCTCTTCCTGTTTTCTTCAAGAATGCAAAGGCCAGATATTTTTCTGTTCTAAAAACCCGTGGTTAAAATAAGGCAGCTTACCCTCTTTAATTAAGAGGGTAATTAAACCAAACCATAGTAGCAAAGAGCTGATGGGATTCCCTTTGGCACAGGCCTTTCACCACACTGCTTTGGCCCTTGGCAGCCTTGAAGGAGGAGTTTTGCAGTTTAGAGGACTATGGGCCTGTCCCATTGAGATGGGCTGCTGAAACTTTTAAAAGGTCCCTGCAACTTTCATTCTGTTTTCAGTTTGCCCAATACATTTCTATGGTGGGTATTTTAAGCATCTTTAGAGATGAGAGTCCCAGGATAAAACAACGGCAAGTGAAACTTGGCAAACCCTAGAAGTCTGCCCTGAAATTCCATACTGTGTGCCTAGCTGCTAGGAAGCTCCCACTGCTACTGACAAAACCATGTTTGTGCCTACTCTGAGGTCCCCGACCTAGGACACCATGCCTCTTAGGAATCCCACACTTGCTGTTGGGGCACATGTGAGGTGCAGGGCCCACATCACTTGCTGGAGATGCAATGGCTATGTTCCCAGGCTCAGAGCAGCATTAGCAAAAGGGGCCTGATAGAATATGAGATGACCCACCCAGTGGTATCCTAGTAAACGATTAACAGGGAGCAGCGCAGGACTGTGGTACTGGTAATGTGTGCTGATTTCCATGGTTGAAATACACCTCCACCATTACCAATTTTAAGCTACTGATTTTAAAGTCACTGCTTAAGTCCCAGGTAGCACAGTGATAATCAGCCTGCCAATGCAGGAGGTACGAGAAATGTGAGTTCTATCCCTGGGTCCGGAAGGTCCCTTGGAGGATGAAATGGCAACCCGCTCCAGTATTCCTACCTGGAAAATCTCATGGACAGAGGAACCAGGCGGGCTACAAGTCCACTGGGGTCCGAAGAGTTAGATAGGACAACATGCATGCACACACAAGTGACTAATGATGTTGAGCATCTTTTCAAACTTTGGATTATCTTCTTTGGAGAAATGTCTGTTCAAGTCCCTCACCCATTTAAAAATCTTAGAAGGGTTATTTGGTTTTTTGCGTTGACTGCAGGAGTTCATTATATATTCTGAGTATTAAATGCTTATCAGACATATGATTTGCAAACATTTCCTTCCCCTCCGTAAGTTGTCTTTTTACCTTAATAATTTTCTTTTGATGCATAAAAATTTTTAATTTTGTAAAAAAAAAAGTCATCTATTTTTTTCTTTTCTTGCTTTTTGATATTATATCTAAAAGACCATTGCCTAATCCATGGTCATGAAGTGCTACTCCTGTGTTTTATTCTAAAAATATTTTAGTGGTAGCTCTTACATTTAAGTCTTTGATTCATTTTGAGTTAAGTTTGGTATATGATGTGAAGTAAAGTATGAAGTAACATTTTTAAGTGGTTATATTTTAAATAATCACATACATGGCAATGTAAGATGCACTTTTGTCTCTTGATTCATAAAGCCAAAATATTTACTATCTAGCCCTTTATAGAAAAGTTTGCCAACCACTTTGGCCAGGTGCAGTCCTTGCAAGTAGAGTGCTTAATAAATGTTTAACAAATAGACTCATTCAACAAATATTTAACTCTTCTACTGACTAGAAAGACTTACCAATAGATCATGGGGTGGGAGGGGTTTCAAAATTGGAGTGAGAACTCATTACATCCAAGCAGGAATTAATTATACCTAGGGGAGAAGAAGCCAAATACTACAGATTAAATATTTTTCTAGGCAAAGGCCAGTCCTAAGCAGTGATAAAAACTGAGATGTAAGAATTGTTTCACATATTTTTGGAACAAGACACATAACAATTTGAAAAGACATATGCCATAGTGTGTACACATGCACACACACACATTTCCTCTTCCACGCTAAAGTCAAAGGAAATTTATAGAGATAGTGAGCCACCAAAAAGGCTAGAATTACTGTCTCATGAGAGGGAAAAAACCATTTGTAACACAGGGCAAGGCAAGTCTTTGGTTCACTCTTTTTTGTTAGTAGGATATAGTCTTCATATGCAGGAAAATATGTGTATTACTGCCTATCTGTGGAGCCAGAATTTCAGTGAAAATGCTCTCGCAGCTGAAATCCCTCTCCTTAATTTCAGTCCTCCCGAGGAGACCTAGCTGTTGCTATTCACGAGAGAGAGAGGAATACATGTCACATCAGTCTCTCTCAATGGACAAAACCATAAGCGGAGCAAAAAAATCGAGAAAGAGTTCGTCTCCCTGCGACTTTATGGTTCCTCAGAATCTCCCAACAAGAAATCCTTCAAACAGCATAGTTTGACTGTGAGTAACAAGAAACTCAACCGAACAGTGACTTAATCCAGAGGCTTCTCCATTTTCCCGGCATAAAAGAGGTGCGGAGGCAGCCAGACCAGGGCTCGTCAAGGCGCTTGCCACACTGCCACCCTTGGTCTGTGGTTTGATGCTTCAGGGTCACCAAGAGCATCTCCACCTCCACTTTCCTATCCCTGAACTGGGAAGGAAGAAGGGGAAGGGCAAATTGTGTGGCCGGGTGAGTCTGCTGAAGGGACGGGGACCCCAGAGTGGGCTTCTGTCTAACATTTAGAAGTGAACTGTCCAAGGAGACACATGTACTGACAAAGAAACAGGCTTTATGGGCATGGCGCACCTGGGTGGAGAGCAGCAGGCTAAGGAAACCCAGGAGAACTGCTCCGCGACGTGGCTCCCAGTCAGGTTGTCTCTAGCCAATCATGCGGACCCAGGTCCTTCCTGGTAACCTGCGCGGCGCTCAGCCAAGATGGAGATTCCAGCGAGGATGATTCTGGGAGGTTAGTAGGACAAATGGACTGACATCTCTTCTCTTCTTTTGACCTTTCCCTAATACTTCTGTTTGGTAGTAGCTTGTTGGTTCTGCATTCTTTTCCAGGACCTCCTGTTGTTAAAAGAACTCATGTATGTGGTTACTATGGTAGTGTTGCCCCTAATGAATTCTCGCTCTTTTCTAAAACCTTCCCCCAGTGACTTTCATTTCCATCTCATCAGCCAGAACTGTGCCACATGGCAATTTCTAACTTAAAGAGAGATTGAAAACATAGCTTTTTAGCTAGGTACAATTTTTCCTTTAAGTCAGGAAAAAGAGGAAATGGATATTATGTCCTAAGAGTGTCTGCCACAAATAAATCTTTGATTTGGAAAAGCCAGTATGCCAGGTGTCCGTCCTCTAGTTAATATCTTGAATTGGTCTTTCTCAAATTTTAACGTGCATACGAATCACCTGGGAATATTGTTAAAATGCAGATTTTGATTCAGTAGATCTGGGGTGGGGTGGGGTGGGGTGGGGTGGGGGCGGGGCTGGAGCTTTAAATGTCTAAGAAAGTCTGCTGACCACACTTTGAATAGCAAGGGCTCAAGTCACTGGGTTTTTTCATCCATCAGTCAGAAAATAAATCACCTATTCTCTTGTTTTTGATTTGTTTTAATGTATGAGTTTAAAATTTTAAATCATATTCCCACTGTGTGTGTGTAAGTGCTCACTCCTGTCTGACTCTTTGTGACCTCATGGACTGTAGCCCACCAGGCTCCTCTGTCTGTGGAATTTTCCAAGCAAAAATACTGGAGTTGCCATTTCCTACTCCAAATAATGAAGTAAGAACTACTCAAATGACCTGTAGTGTTCTTGCCAATATTTTTTAACTAGAATCAAATAATGAGGAACCCTCAGATAAATTGAAGCTGTGGGATATTCTACAAGTGGCCTGAACTTGTCAAAAAAAAATCAATAGCATGAAAAGCAACAAAAGGCAGGAGGAAGGCTCTAGATTAGAGACTAAGAAGATAAAAACCAACTGCATGGGTAAGCTTTGATTACATCTTAGTTTTGTTTTTTTTTTTTTAAGCTATAAAAGAGGTAACTGGTTAAAATTAACTATGTACTGTACATTAAGTTATATTATGAAATTGTTAAATTTCTTAGGTATGATCATCATACAGAGTTTTTGTAAGAAAATATCCTAATTCTCAGGCAACATTGGTTGAATTATATAGGGCAGAAGTGTCATGATGTCTGGAACTTACTTTCTTTTTTTTTTGGAACTTACTTTCAAGTAGTTTAGCAAATATACATTTTGAGAGAGTGAGCGAAAATAAAACAGATATGGGGAAAGTGTTCACAATGGGTGAAGAGTTTACTGGTGTTCGTTATAGCATTCTTTCAAATCTTTTCTACACTAGAACAATTTCCAAATAGCAAGTAAGGAAAATTTTAGTTATATTAAAGTTATATAACACAGAGATAGAAATTAATTTTTAATTTTATTAGAAGTATTCTGAGTAACCACCACCACCCCCTGCCATGTACCCCCCACAGGGCTTCCCAGATGACTCAGTGGTAAAGAATCCTCCTGTCAAGTAGGAGACACGGGTTTGCTCCCTGGGTCAGGAGGATCCCCTAGAGAAGGAATGGCAACCCACTCCAGTATTCTTGCTTGGAAAATCTCGTGGATGGAGGAGCCTGGTGGACTAAACAATACTCCCTCACAGACACCCCACCCCACCCCTACCCACGCATCCTCGAAAGGGAGGCTCTAAAGTAGCCCAGTATATGATTATGGTTAACAGTCAAGATGTGAGAGGCAGATAGTTCTGGGTTCAACAGTTCTGGGTCCACCACTTCCATAACCTTAACCTCTACATCCACAATATTTGCGTCTTTAAAGATGCATTAAGGTGAATAAGCCTAGCACCTTTAAATGAGATGATCCACCAACAGAATTTTATGCCGTGCCTGGAACATATTCATATGTTCCTGAGAGCCTCAGCATTCATCTCACCACTGGTGACAAGCTCCTCAGCTCTTGCCCCAGCCAGACCTTTAGGATGAGAACAAATCATGACAACCTGTTCTTGGGCACCGGGAATCTCTCTGGATAGTCCACATCTCTGAGAAAACTCAGTAGGCATATGAGCAAAACTCTCAAAAAAGAAACAAAGCTTAAAGTGAATTAATTAATTGTTTATAAAAGAAATATTATGCTGAGTAAGGACTATGTCCAAGGAAGGAGGTTAAACACTAGTGTACTCATGAAGAGAATATTTGTAATAGAGAAAACATTCTCTATCCCAAAGCGCTCCCCTCCTTTGTGATCCTGGAGCCTGTGGTCCACATCTAAGTGCTTTCAGGGTAGGCTGGAAAAACAGTGCTAGACCAGTCTTCCTGCAGACCAGTAGTTGCTCAAGAAAGAGAAAGAGTTTCCTCATTTCTCTGATCCCTGCCATAAGGATACACATTCATGGAAGAAGATGGCATGGATTGATTGACAGCATTTGTCAGGGTAGTTTGGAAGACAGCCTTGCAGCCCAAGTCAGAATTTGAACTCAGAAATACCCTGGACCAGTTTGTGTACCGCTGGAGAAGAGCCGGTGCCTGGCTGGCTCAGCTCCTTCTGTGAGGGTTGGGGGGGAGGCGGCGGGTCACTGAACCCGTCAGACGTGTTTGCGCTGGCCAGTAGGTCATTTGGTTCCTGAGGCACCTCAGGGTCCTAGGCAGCTCCTGGCACACATAATGGTTAAAGAGCCAAAGAAAATAAAGACAATGGCCAGAGGGAAACCATGTTACTCTTACATAAATCATCCAAACAGAAACAAACAGCACTCAGACTAAAGAGAAGTCTTTTAGTTTATGTAATCATTTACCAAGACTCCTTTGCTCTCTGAATTCTACAGTGCGGGTGCTAGACTGACTGGCCTTACTAGCAATACACTTATTGTTTGTATTTCTTCAGATTCAACAATGTAATCTTGATACAAGTACAGATCTTTCTGACAAGCTGGCTTTTAAAAATCAACTGACACCATATTAAACAAAGTGCTTGTTATACAGTTTGGTTCGAATGTTTAGTTCTTTTACATATTCAGAAATTTTGTAAATTTGCCACTCCTAAAAATTTATTAACACATGCATTTTTTAAAAACCTATCTGACCACAGATCTTTAAGTAGCAGTAATCAAGAAAGAAAATTTGGTAGGAAGTCAATCCAAAACACAATCCCCATGCCAACTCTAAAAAGACCTATTTGCTCATTTACATTGATTGCTTCCTGATCCATGTCCAGCTTATTTTTGTGACAAAGTAGGAAGAATTTGATGGCCATTTACCATTAGTCTTTCTTATAGAAGGTAATAAAGTAGGCATTGAAATTTAGGGCACTATAAATTATTAATAGAAAACAAGGTATTCAATTTTTTCTACAAATTAATACCCACCTCTTAATTTCTCATGGGTCAGATACATTAGCCATGATTCTTTTGGTTGCAAGACATAGAAATCCAATCTACTTGGCTTAAACAATCAAGGAAATTTACTGACCCAGTAACTTGGTATCTGAATTCAGGGGTTCAAATCATGAGAAGAATATTCTCTTTCTCTCCATTTCTTGGCTCACATTCTGTCTATGTTGGTGTCATACACAGGGAGAGATGTCCCATATCTTTGCAAAGATGGCCATCATATTATTCATATTTTCAAACTTGTTCTTCTAGAGACTGGGGGACACAGATTTTCAGATGTCTCTGGGACATTTCAAGAAGGATTTCCTGTAGCATTCCCTGAACCAATCTCTAGTTAAAAGGTGGAATGTCCTCACTGGCCAGGCATGTAGGTCATGTGCACAGCTCTAAACCAACCTCTGTGATTAAGGAGATGGAGTGCTCTGATAGGCCACAGCTGGGTCATGTGGTGTGAATGGAACCAGAAGCCTTGTTTATTATTACTGTTGTTCAGTCGCTAAGTCATGTCTGACTCTTTGCAACCCCATGGACCTCAGCATGCCAGGCTCCCTTGTCCTTCACTATCTCCTGGAGTTTGCTCAAATTCATGTCCCTTGAGTGGGTGATGCTATCTAACTGTCTCATCCTCTGTTGCCCCCTTCTTCCTTTGCCCTCAATCTTCCCCAGCATCAGGGTCTTTTCCAATGAGTTGGCTCTTTGCATCAGGTGGCTAAAGAACCCTTATTAGTTCCTTGTAATCCTCAAGGATGAGATAGGGTTTCCATATAATGGTGGACACAATCTCCCATAGGGATGCCCAACAAACATGTGTTTTGCTTATACCATCTACTTTTTCTTGGATTGAAAAATTGCTATAACAATGGTGAATCAGGGTTCAGGGCAGATTCAAAGTTAAACAGCTCAACATTATTCCCAGAAAGACAGTGTGAATCTATTTTGAATGCACAAATGCAGCTCAGGCACATGGACCCCAACAAAAAGTTGAAATATATTCTAAGTAAATAGTAATGATTCCTGCACCAGATCCACTTCTGTATTCGTTTGTTCATTGTAGGTAGCATAGTATAGTGAGTAAGAGCATGGGCTCTGATGTCCGAGTGGCATTAGAATCCCAGTTCTATCACCCTCCAGTTCTGAGAATTTGTCAATTGTACCCTTTTTTGTATCTTAGTTTCCTCATCTGTAAAATGCAGGGATAAAAACCAGCACCTGCCATACAGGGCTGTTGTGAGGATGATGCGCCTTAAGCTGTAAAAAGTTATTAGCTCAGTTCTTGGTGCCTGGTAATCACTCAATGCATGTTCGCTCTGTTCATTCAACAGATCTCTTTAGTACTTCCATATGTTTGGGACACATGGAGTTCCATAGTAAGTTGCATGGTAAACAGCCACCACCACCACCCCATCACATGGCAGTGTGTGACATTACAATGATTGCTGCTGAATTGGGGGAGGAGGAGAACAGGGATTCCTGGGAACCCTTTCTGAAGATGATTTAATTTGTGCTAGACCTGGGAGCAAAGTGAAATTCCTAGGCCTTGTGTGGTGGGCTGGCATTGTATGGCAAAGTGTGGTCAACTGACAGAAGCATTGGCATCACTTGGGAGAAATGCAGGATCTTGGTATCCATATCATCATTTTGTTTTTTATTTCCAGTACAGTATTCTATGAATTATTTGAGATATTCAACATTTTATTATAAAAATAGACCCTGTGTGAGATGATTTTGCACAACTGTAGGCTAATGTTAGTGTTCTGAGCACCTTTAAGGTAGGCTAGGCTAAGAATGGTGGATTAGATGTATTGTTCAGTAGATTAGGTGTATTGAATACATTTTTGACTTATTATATTTTCAATTTTTGATGGGTTTATTGTGACATAACTCCATAATAAGTTGAGGAATATTTGAATAGTCCATATGTAAGAATAAATATCTGAACACAACTAAGAAGAGTTTGATAATTCTAAAAGGTTGATATGGCCTGCTGCTGCTACTAAATCACTTCAGTCATGTCTGACTCTGTACAACCCCATAGATGGCAGCCCACCAGATTCCCTCGTCCCTGGGATTCTCCAGGCAAAAGCACTGGAGTGGGTTGCCATTTCCTTCCCCAATGGCCTATCAGATATTAAAATGTTTCAAAGAGCCCCTGTAATCAAATCAGGATGGTATTGATGTAGAAAGAAATAGCTAGCTCAATGGAACAGTGTAGACTCAAAGAAATGGATCTCAATCAATATGAGAGTTTAATACATGACAAAGATTGAAGTGTAATTCATTGGAAAAAGAATGGAATATTCAACAAATGATGTTGGTACAACTGGCAATCCATCTGGAAGAAAATAAAATTACTGTCCTATCTTACATATTTTATAAAAATAAACACCAGATGGATTAAATATTTCCATTTTAAAAATGAAATAATAAAAGTGCTTGCAAGAAAATCTAAGATGTTGCATATATAATCTAAAAATGGAGAGACCTTCTTACAAAGACTGGGGCTCCAGAAGTTACACAAGAAAATAGAGATACTTGGATATGTAAAAATAAAGTTTTTGATGACAGAAGATTCCACTTAAAATGATAAAAAAACAAACAATATATTTGAAAATTTGTAATTTAGATAACAAAGAGTTGATATGTATTACTGAAGACCTCTTACAGATTGTCAAGATAAAGACAAATGACCCAATTTTAAAAAAAGAGCAAGGGATGTGGATAGACAATTCACAGGGTAACAAATGCAAATACTAACAAGCTACAAACAAATGTACAAATTCATGAGTAGTCATAGAAATACAAAGTAAAGCAACACTTTAATATTATTTGAATCCCTTCAAGCACCCAAAAATTCATAAGTGGTCATATTTATTGCTAGTAGGAACATGGGTATTTCTATTTTGGGTAGAAATGTGAATTATTTTTGTTTTTTTGGAAAGGAATCTGGCCACATCTATGAAATAAAAAATGTATGCATCCTTCGGTTCAGCAGTTTTTTCCCTGAGAATCTATCCCACAGAAATAAAAACACAAGTGCCTGAAGACTTACATACAAAGGTGCTATTACAGCTTTGTTTTTGGTGACCAAAATTAGAAATAAAAGAGAATGTCCTTTAAATGGGAAAAATTAATATACTATAGTCCTTTCACACTGAGGAATATTATATATGAAAGACTGAATCAGAGTTTACTTAGATTTCCACAAGAAACTGTTAAAAGAGAAAATCAAAATACAGAGTTCATGTGATACAATACAGTCTCATTTTTAAACTAAAGATGACAAACTCTGTCCATGTATGTGGATTTACATTAACAAGTGTTTGTAAGTCTATGCATGATTATAGGAGTATAACAGAGAAGGAAACATAGGTTATTAACATTTGTTCATTCAGGGGGAGAGTGATATAAGTGGAGGAGGGGAAGACCTAAGCAAAAAGGGAAAGAAAAGCAAAATAAAAATGTCCAAACTCCTCATCTTAAAGATTTTTACTTCTTAAATTCTTCAGATACTTAACTCCCATAGGAAGTCAGATTCAAAAACAAACAATAGCAATTCCTGCCCACTCACAGTCATGTGTGTTTAAAGGCAGGCTTCATTCATTGTCAATGAGTCTAGCCTTTTCAATAGAAGTTGCATAGTAAACAGTTTCTGGTCTTCAGGCAGAAAATATTTTGGAGAAACATGTTGACTGTCTTAGAAAAATGGCTGTTAAGTACATCCAACCACCAGTTATAATTATTACCTATTTATCTAAATACCCATCACCACCCCATTGACTTTTACATTCCATACTCATCAAACTGAAAATGACTGGGTGGAGAATGAGGGGCGTAGAGAGGGGAGAGGAGGGCTCAAAACATTTTAGAGAACACATTGAACTCATAAAATTGAATGAAAAATTGGGAACATGTTGGTCTCAGAAAAATGAATTAGAAAATTGGGAATTATTTAGACCAATCCACCTAGCACATGGAGAAGCAAACCCCCACTAATGACTTGTCTGCTTAAGAGTTAATACTTATGTTTACAACTGAAATACACATTGCATTTTTTGTTATTTCCTATTGATATACTACTCTTTTTCTTAAAAAATGCTGGTCACAACCTAAGAATGGGTCATATGTGCAATTTGAAAAGCAGCATAGGTGTATTATTATTAGTGCTATTTTAGCATTGTGGACTTCAAAGTCATGCTTTTATTCTATTTGGTGTGATGTGTGTGTTTTAGTCACTAAGTCATGTCCAGCTCTTGCAACCTCATGGACTGTAGCCCACTAGACTCCTCTGTCCATGAATTTCTCCAGGCAAGAATACTGGAGTGGGTGGCCATTCCTGTCTCCAGGGGATCTTCCCAACCCAGGGACAGCACGCAGGGTCTCCTGAATTGCAGGCAGATTCTTTATTGTCTGAACCATCAGGGTGCCCATTTTATTCTATGTTATTTGTTAAAATCCTAACATACTACCTTTGTCAAAGAGAATGATATCTTTGAGCCCTCTACATGCATACTTCCTTGGAATTTCCTTAGAAACAGGGAAATTCCCTCTCCCTCTAAGGGAAAAAGTCCTTCCTAAACATATATTGATTTGCTGTGGATTTGCTTGGTGTTTTGTTGTTGGGGTGGTGGTAGGCTTTTCCTTAGTTTTTTTTACTATTTTCCACTGCAATGACTTTATGTTTTTCTAGTTTCTTCTTTCTCTTATCTCAGCTAATTCTTTTTGGTTTCAGTTTTATTCAGTCAACTAAATTTTATTTAGAAATACCAAGATAAACAAGAAAAACTCTCTACCTGTAACTAACGAATTAGGAGAAGAAACAAAGAGGCATAATAAAGCCAGACATTGAGAGGAACATAGGAGTGCTCAGGCAGCAGAGAAAGATGTGTCTGACTGACAAGGGGTGGAGATGGTTTCTCAGAAGAGACCTGTTTGGGAAAGAAAGTACCTAATTTTGTCTTGGGTGAAATATAGCATTCCTGGAAGAGGGAACAGCATGAACTGATACACAGAGGTGGGGAGAACACATAGTTACTTTGTCTGAAATTCCAGGAGTGATGGGAGAGGGGAGGCTTAGTGGAAGGGAGATGTTCGCTGAAGGGCCCACTGTGTACCTCTGTAGGATGTGGGAAACCACCCAGATTATTCTGTGCTGCACTGTCTGCTCTCTGGGAGGAAGCAAGGAGGGCTGGCTTCAGATTTTACAGTCTTAAGTCTTATTTCATTCTACTATCTATAGCCCACCAAAAGTCTGGAATGTCTCAGTGTCTGAATTTTCAAAGCCTGGTAATAGCCTTGGCATGGGCTCAGTGGACATTCAGGCAATTAATTCACCTTTGCAGCCCAGCACTTGGCAGTTATCAGAAAAGTCATGTTCAGGCTGTGCTCTGATCTTCAAGAAGAATGAAATGGAATTGCAGCACCTTGGGAATAACCTAAGAAAACAAATATTCTTTTTTACTGAGACCTCTTTTTAAAAATCCCCTTCTTGTAAAGATGTTGTAACTGAGCAGGACCCCAGGAAGCCTTTCCAGAAAAGACCTCCATCTTTGTCCTCTGTCTGCCTTTTATCTGTAGAAAAACTTTAGCCAAGGAATAAATTTAATCAAGAAGTGAGAAAATGGAGAAAGGAAGAAAACAGTCAAGCAAGACAAAATACTTTAGCCATTAAACAACGTCAAGCTTCTTTAGTTCTTCCTCAAGGGCTACAGATCGTATTCTGAGCTATGTCCTTTGAGCTGTTTGGCAGATACTGAAACCCCTACCAGGCGGAAAAAGTTAACTCTCTGTTGCACTTAGACTCCAGACCAGTTAGAACCAGAAGGTTGATGATGTGGACTCCTAGTTACCTCACTACCAACCAATCAGAAGCATGTCCACGAGCTGATCACGTCCTGCTCCTTGCACACAGGAAGATTCCTCAGTACCCCCTCCAGAGGCCAGACACACAGCCTTGAGGCAGGAGCCTGCTGTGGCGCCTGTTGCCACAGCAAAGCAATAAAGTTATTTCTTTCTGCTTCACCCAAACTTCTGTTTCTGAGATTTAATCCCGCAATGATGTATAATAAGATGAATTTCAGCAACAATGTTGCAGATGAAGCAATAACTTAAAAATTATTCCCATCCCTTCCCTAGATGTTAAAGGAAAATAGGAGATGTGAATAAAAACCATAGAATGATAAAAATAATTGACTTGTGATATATTAGTTTTACAATCCTCTCTAGTTATCACTGGTCAATGCCTTCTGGTTTATGATTGTTTTTATACTACCTCATAAGTGAAAATCTTCAAAGAAATAACTGATGTTAGAGTTAGGAGATTTCTGTGAGTTTATTGTGGTTCATCCCCTTTCATTTTTACAGCTGAGGAAATTAGGACCTAGATTACTCTATGCAAGCTGCTCCAAATAGTTTCAAAGAATTAAAATCAACGATAAAGCTATGATTCAGAGCAGGTTAACTTGTTGCTGTGTGTTCTTTTAGTCCCTTAAAGATGCATATGTGCGTTCCCATAATAAAATTTGTATTATACTTTTACATTCAACATATTTTGTGGTTTTCCCACTAAATCATTTTTATTCACATATTTGTTACACATTCATATATTTAATGCCTAGTGTGGATCACAAGAAAATGTGGAAAATTCTTAAAGAGGTGGAAATACCAGACCACATTACCTGCCTCCTGAGAAACCTGGATGCAGGTCAAGAAGCAACAGTTAGAACCAGACATGGAACAATAGACTGGTTCCAAATTGGGAAAGGAATACGTCAAGGCTGTATACTGTCATCCTGCTTATTTAACTTATATGCGGAGTGCATCATACGAAATGCCAGGCTGGATGAAGCTCAAGCTGGGATCAAGATTGTCGGGAGAAATATTGATAACCTCAGATATGCAGATGACAAAACCCTTATGGCAGGAAGCAGAGGAACTCAAGAGCCTCTTGATGAAAGTAAAAGAGGAGAGTGGAAAAGCTGGCTTAAAACTCAACATTCAAAAAACGAAGATCATGGCATCTGTTCCAATCACTTCATGGCAAATAGACAGGGAAACAATGGAAAGAGTGAAAGATTTTATTTTCTTGGGCTTCAAAATCATTGCAGATGGTGACTGCAGCCATGAAATTAAAAGACACTTGCTCCTTGGAAGGAAAGCTATGACTAACTTAGATGGCATATTAAAAAGCAGAGACATTACTTTGCTGACAAAGGTCCATCTAGTCAAAGCTATGTTTTCTCTAGTAGTCATGTATGGATGTGAAAGTTGGACTATAAAGAAGCTGAGTGCTGAAGAACTGATACTTTTGAACTGTGGTGTTGGAGAAGACTCTTGAGAGTCCCTTGGACTGTAAGGAGATCCAACCAGTCCATCCTAAAGGGAAGGACTGATGCTGAAGTTGAAACTCCAGTACTTTGGCCGCCTGATGCAAAGAGGTGACCCATTTGAAAAGACCCTGATGCTGGGAAAGATTGAGGGCAGGAGGAGAAGGGGATGACAGAGGATGAGATGGTTGGATGGCATCATCAGCTCGATGGGTATGAGTTTGAGCAAGCTCCGGGAGTTAGTGATGGACAGGGAAGCCTGGCATGCTGCAGGTCATAAGAGTCGGACATGACTGAGCAACTGAACAATATATCTCATTGTATGACTATACTATAATTTATTGACCGATTCTCACCCTTGTTGGGCATTTAGATTGTTTTTGCATTATTGTTGTTATTAGAAATAAAAGCTTTGGCTTGTCTTATTATTTCTCGAGGGGGGAATTACTAGTTTGGTTAAAAGGGATAGACATGTTAAGCCTTCTGATACACACTGCCAAGTTGGTTAGCCCAGGAAAGTTTTGCAGATTTGCCATACAGCAATAAGCTTCATGTCTTTCTTGAAATCTTAGCAACTTTAGATCTAACAGGTCAGTTATTCCAGTTAATTTGGGAGTTAAAAATTTCTCTAATTTTCATTATTGAAAAAATACTAATAATTATGATGCCATTATTCATTTGAGAAGCCAAGGGGTCTTATCCTTAAATTGTAAATGCATCTATAAGAGCGAAGAGAGAAATGTATGAATAAATGGGTAATGATCAAGTAAGAAATGTCCAGGAGCTTTCCTGTAGGGGTCACTATTACTGTCAATTTATGTCTGCAAGGTAACTAAAATAGTTATGCATGATGGACGAAACTGGAGCCCATTATCCAGAGTGAAGTAAGCCAGAAGCAAAAACAACAATACAGTATATTAACACATATATATGGAATTTAGAAAGACAGTAATGAGAATCCAACATGCGAGACAGCAAAAGGAACGCAGATATATA
Source organism: Antilocapra americana (assembly GCA_007570785.1). Classification (NCBI taxonomy): domain Eukaryota; kingdom Metazoa; phylum Chordata; class Mammalia; order Artiodactyla; family Antilocapridae; genus Antilocapra; species Antilocapra americana. The sequence continues at coordinate 17,990,255 of ML661343.1, read as the reverse complement.
GAATAGACTCGTGGATTCTGGATGAGGGTAAGGGTGGGATGATATGGGAGAATGGCATTGAAACACATTAATTATCATATGTCTAATCAATCGCCAGCCCAGGAGTGATGCTCGGGGCTGGTGCATCGAGATTTCCCGGGGGGAGGGAGGAGGGAGGGGGGTTCTGGAGGGGGAGCATATGTAAACCCATGGTGATATCATGGCATTGTATGGCAAAAACAATTAAAAAAAAAAAAAGAATGTATGCACATTTGCCCGCAGGTCACAAATAGAGATTCTGTGCAGGAAAGGAAAAATTTCCCTTGACGCAAAGAAGATCCTGCCTGCAGCAACTAAGACCCGATATAACCTAATAAATAAATATTAAAAAAATAATGTAGGCACATCCATTTTAAATGCCTGATTCTTCTACATTCCCTAAACTGTAAATAATAAGACCTTTGCAGCCACATAGTATCCTAATGCCAAGTTCTTTATGTAATGACATACACCACTCTCTCCACTCAATATGTTCCTCAGTTTGAACTGACTGGGTTTCCCTTGGGGCTCTGCTGGTAAAGAATCCGCTTGCAATGCAGGAGACCTGGGTTCGATCCCTGGCTTGGGAATATCCCATGGAAAAGGTAACAGCTACCCACTCCAGTATTGTAGCCTGGAGAACTCCAGGGACTGTATAGTCCATGGGGTCGCAGAGAGTCGGACACGACTGAGCGACTTTCACTATATGCTACTCCTAGGAAAGGTACTCAGGCTTGCTCTTAATAGAGGAAGCATTAACTAATTGCCTAACTTGCTACTTGAAGAGAAGGGAAAAAATAACCAATTCATTGCTATGGACAATAGGGTTCCCTCCTTCCACCTTCCCTTTATCTGCTTTCCCCGTCAACCTCTTTGCCTTCTGCCTCAAAGTGTACACAGAAGACAAAAATCAGTTGTTGTAATAGTATATATTTGGGTACAAAGAGATGCTTTTTAATGTTTAAGTTTTTGTTAATGCAGCTCAAATGTGATCCCGACGTTCCAGGAGACAGGCGGCCGTCAGGCTTCAGGGCTGGGGCAGGGAACCTGCTGCAAACGGGTCAGCCCTCTCTCCAAAGCTGGAGTCTTTCCCATCATAAAATGCAAAGTAGCCAGCAGTTTTTCCATTCCCCCATCCCCAGGCGGCGTAGGAAGGGGCCGGGAGGATATTTCCTCTCCGCTTTCGCACTTCTCCAATTGAACAGAACCCGGGGGCAGCGGCTTCTCTCAGAGCAGCGCCAGCCGGCTCAAGCCCAAACAGGGCTTTGGCCGAGCCCGCGCTGGGCTGGGGCTCCGAGAAGCCTAGGGAGCCCGTCTAGGAAACCGCGGGGTGCGTGGTGCCGAGGCTGGTTGTGAGAGCCTCAATTTCAACTGGGCGGAACTCAACCTCGCCCCTGGCGCGCTCGGCTCCTTTTGCAGCTGGGAGGAGTTGAGGCTGGGAGTCGGTAAATCTCACTCACCTGTCGGAACCTGGATCCGGACAGGGAGTGGGGCCTGGAGATCAGGGCACGCTGGTTACCGCAGCCTCGGCCTTCCCCGCACAGGAACACTACGGCCAGGGGGTGTGGGGGCTGCTCCCCGAGACTCGAGACGCCTGGGCTCCGCTCCCCAGCTCCCTACTCCCCCCGCTTGCCCCCGGGCGCCATCGACTTGGCGAGCGGCGAAGGCCAGCTGGAGCCGACGCCAGAGTTGGGGTTCGAGAGGCTCCGCCTCCTTCGGCCACTTCGAGCCACAGGCGCCTCCGGGAACTTTTCCAGTCTGTCTTAGGCTGCGGTCACTGCTGAGGTTTTCAGAACTTTGCAGGAGAGGACCAGCTAGGACCTCTCCCTCCAACCCACGCCTTGCCTGCCGTCTGCCTAGGACATCCCCGAGGCCAGGAGAGCCAGCTCCCCGACTCCCCAACTTGTCGCGAGCGGTCTGCGCTCCCAGACTGTCGAGCTCCTGTGCCAAGGGGCGTGCTGGTTTTCGGGGGCCGGCAACGCTGTCTCCCTCGGCTTGCCTTCCACATTCCCCTGCGTGGGGCTGGGTGAGTCGGGATCTGCGGTGCACTTGAGCGTTCCCAGAGCTCCGGATTCGCTCCCGCCCCAGAGACGCCCTTCCAGGAGGGATTGAATCCGGGCGGTCCCGGCCTCACTCCGAAACTCGAGTTGGCCCCGGTCTTTTCCCTCCGAACTCCGGTGCCGTCGCGGATCGGCCGGCGGAGCGTCCGGGCGCTCGAGACCTCGTGGCCGGTCGGGGGCTGCGCGTACCATGGCCGGCTGCTGCTGCCTGTCCGCGGAGGAGAAGGAGTCGCAGCGCATCAGCGCCGAGATCGAGCGGCAGCTTCGCCGGGACAAGAAGGACGCGCGCCGCGAGCTCAAGTTGCTGCTGCTGGGTGAGTGAGCGTCTCCCACCCCTGAGCTCGGGGCATTTCGCTCCCGGCGGCTTCCCTCGCCCGGATCCCTGGCTGGAGGACCTGGAACCGAGCGGTTTGCTGCTGCGCGGCTTCCTCCTCCTCCCAGGGGCTCGCGGATCACAGCAAGTTGGGCCCTTAGGCGGCAGTCCTTTGCACCTCCAGCTGGGCGACATTGGAAGGCACTCCCTTCCTGACCCCTACCAGGGCTGAGAGGTAACATTTGACCTCTGCTTTCTCCGTTGTTTGCTTCTCTCCCTAAAGCCTCATCCACCTCACCCCTCCGTCCCCAGCGCGCACCGCCTCTGCAGGACGTATCTTGGATGTTGGGGGTTGGTGGTGAGGAGCTATTTAACCCACATTTTGGGTTCATCCTGGTCCCTGCGCTCTCGAGTCTAAGTAAGTACGGTTGACGGAGCGCTAACGAAGTGTGGAACTGCGCTCGGTTCTTACGCGCATTGCCGCCCAGTGATGCGGACAAGTGATATCCCCATTTTAGAGAATTAAAAATAGGACGCAAAATTGGCGAACTTGCCCTGCCTGAGAAAAGGCAGAGCAGATACCGGGTCTGTCGTGGGGTGCAGCCCAAGCCTTAACCTCTCTCCCGCTGTGACGGCCTCCGCCTGCCTCCCCGAGCTCCCTTTGGAGAGGCCTGTTTGCCTAAAGGCCCAAACCTCCCTTGCTCAGCTCAGCGCACCGTGGGTTCGTTCCTAGGGTTGGGACTCCGGTTCCCTAGCCGCTCTGCCTAGTTCTTCTTTGGGCGTCTGCACAGGTCTAGGCAGGACGCTCACTTTCAAAAACGGAGAGAGAAGGTTAAAAGTTTGCCCAGTGTACGCCTTAGGGCAAGATACCTTCTCTTGTGACTTTCTAGAATCTTGTTCAGTCTGTTTGCTGTTGAGGAGTATTTACCTTTTCCTTCTTTCATACCAGAGTAGCAGCTGTCATATCTTTCTGGATAGCTGCAAATATTTCAACTTTTTTCTTTCATTTGTTCTGGACAGGAATCTTTGCTTATATCAGAATCTTTCATCTTTTCAAGGAAAGAAAAGTGCATCTAGTTAGAAAAAAATAGAGGTTTTTTCCTTCAGTATTGCTTTCAGACCTGGACAAGGGAACCCCTTTGTAGTTATCCTTTGGGTTTCGGGGGTGGGTGGGGGTGTCTGGTCTTCCTCAGGCTGTGCCCCTCCCCACTGGGTGAGTCTGTCTGCAGATGGATGGGGCTGCCCACCCAGAGTCCACACTGCCCACCGCGCTCCGGACCCCCACTGAATTCCCTGCCCAAAGGCTAAGCGTGCTCTGTGCACGTTGGGGTGGGGCAGGCCCCAGCCCTGAGGAGTGCCTAACCAGCAGCTGTGCTGAAAGGGTGGGCCCAAGAGGCCACTCTGGGAGGAGACGAAGCCTAGGTGGAGAAGGGAAGGGTTTCTGTTCACCGGCCTGGGCTGCCCCTTCATGCCTGGCCCAGAACTCTGAGGGGTCTGAGAAGTCTAATCGTACTTGGCCTTCCAGGTTGTTATAAAGCTACATTTGCCAAGGAAGGAGGATTCTGTGACCATCTGTTGGTAGATAGCACTGAAAAGTAATTGCGTGAGCCCCCAGTGTCCTCCTGTCCGAGGCTCCATGAAGATTAGGGGCAGGCCTGGCTTTAGCTGCATTGTTCTTGTTTAGCCCCAGTCTTTCCCACCCCTTGGACTGTCGCCCACCAGACTCTTGCCCGTGGAATTTCCCATGTAAGAATACTTGAATGGGTTGCTGTTTCCTTCTCCAGGGTATCTTTCCAACCAAGGAATTGAACTTGTGTCTTCTTGCATTGCCGGCAGATTCTTTACCATGGAGCCACCTGGGAAGCCCTTTAACTGCATACTTTTTCTTTTTAAGGACAGACTGAGTCCTCTTTCCTTGTGAAAAGGAAAGATCTGTGTCATCGTGTAAAATTCAGTACCTGAAATATACCAGGAGCTTGACAAATAAAAATTAAGCAGGAAGCTGACCATATTGTATTGGTGATAAGACTGTTTAGGGGTAAAATGCTTGCATTTACTTACAATCAAACTAGGGTAGGGATGTTTGTAGGTATGTTTTCCCTGCAAGTTGTACTTAATCCAGTGACTAGAGTTCCTTTTTGTACCCGCCAGGCCCTTGCCCTAACCCTCTTATTGCCCCTCTCAGCACTGCCTGACCTCCCAGGAACCCCTTTTTAATCATCCTCAGCTGTGACTAGCACACCATCTCAGTGCTAATCATCAAGAACTTGTTAGAAAGTTGCTATACCACATGGAACTCTCCAAAAACCCCTGGTTTAGTTTGCTCTGGGAGGGAGCAGGGCATACTTGCATTTCTTAAGACAGAAGAGGAGGAGGCCTTGACACCAAAAACACAGAAATCAGGGAATCCTTTTTTGTCTAAAGTCATCCAGTTTGAGTGAAAATAAAAATCACCTGAGCTGCTATAATGGGTGCATTAGATGAGCTGCTGCCTGCATGCCTCAGGTGAAAACTGTTTTGCAAATAGAAGTTGAGGATCCCGTGTGGAGGGTGGAATGAGCCAAAAGGCCGCCAGCTCTCTCACAAGGAAGCATGCTGTTGCAACAAAGTGATTTAAGGACATTTCCAAAGTACATTCAGTGGGGCCATATCCTGTTTGTGCTTAACAAAAGCATGGGTCAGTGTCCATGGGGAAAGATAAAACTTGCTGTCCATTTGGGGCTGCTGTTTGCAAGGTGACAGCGTGGTACTTTCTTGTGGAAGGAGGTGGAGGAGAAACAAAGGAGATGGCTAAAATTAGTAGAAAGAAATTCCTCATCAGTTCCTCAGATAAAGGTAGGACAAAAGAGTTCTGATAAGAATCTTGATGAACATCACTCAATGTAGGAAGAAAGTGGACAATAGCAGTGAAATGGGGAGAAATGTGATTTTTATCAATTTTTGGTATCAAATTAGGCTTGGAAAAGTGCTACTTGTTAATCAGTTTGAGTGTCTCCAGCAACTCTGATGTCTGGATTTTGGATGCAGATCTCATGCTGGAACTGGAATGTGTACCTGGGAATTGGTATTTAACTCATGCTGGTATAGGGATTAAAAATGTAGGTTCTTAGGTCTGACTGCCTGAGTTTAAACTCTGGTTCTCCCCTTTCTTAACTGCAGACTAACTTGGCTCTGTCAGCTAGTAAGTGTCAACCAGCATCACTCCATTTTGTAGCATTTTTAGCCACCAGTGAGGTGCCATTTCCATTTTAGTTGACCAGTTGTAGGTTGCTAGCAGTTTGTCTAAGTTGTCCTGGTTGTGCTTTAACAAAAGTGTTTCGCTTGAAGTTCTGCTTATTGTTTTCTGAGCCTTAAGCTGACTTTTGAGTGTCTTACTCTTCTTACACTAATGAGTTGAAAAATCTGAGTTCCCTAGAGTTTTGTTGCATTGTTATAACAAAATTCCATTTCAGAACTATTTGTCATGTTCCTGGGCTGCAAGTCTACTTAGGCTTAATGGCTAGAAAATTATTTTCCAGCTCCAGCTTCTCTCCACTGACCAGTTAGCACCAGACATTCTCCTGTAAGAGCCTTCCTCTGCCCCTTTTTTGGTTTGTTTATTATCCATGTAAACTTGTAAACTCATGTATAGCTAGGATTGTGTGTGTGTGTGTGTGTGTGTGTGTGAGTTTTACCGGTGTTTATTTCATTACTGAATCATTTTGATACTCAAATTGTACCCGATTTGCACACTAGTTCCCGTATCACACCTCCATCAGTTTTTGGAGCATTTCCTTTCTGGCATAACTACAAGATGAGAGGCTCATCTTGTACCCCTCTTCTTAGTCCAGAAATCAGTCATTTCACTGCTGGGCCTTGATCATTTTCAGTGGAAAACTGTACATTTTTTTTTTCCTGAAGATAATTAAACACTTGAAACAAAGGTAGCAACTCCCCTAATTCAAATAAGTCGCCAGTATGTAAGTATCTGAAAAACCACATTTCTAAAGCTCCGAATTAGAAGATGAAAGTTTTAAGGTTGTAATGCTATGAGTAGATATAAAAGGGAAAAATCTAACAGTAAAGTTAGATGAAAAACAATGTAAAAAAGTCTTAGTCCTCAAAGGGTATTTTTTTCATTTTTAATGGCTTCTAGTCTGTATCGCCTTTTGTTTTCTCTTTTTCTATGATACCTGAATTACAAGAGAAAAGTTTCCTTGTGAGAACTCCCTTGTGTGGGGTGGCAGGGAGGGAGGTGGCTGGACTGAGAAGACAGAGGAGTGTACAGTAAGTCAGTGTAGCAAAGCTATTGTGTTAATAAAGACAGATTGAAATTCACACAAAAAGAGGACTTTATTGGAAGGATTCTTACCAGGGCATCTAATGAAAAGAATCAAATAGTAAAAACCAGGAAGGCAGATGCCATGGCATTCCCAGGGCACGATCACTAATGTGACTTGGCTCAGTTCCCTTTCAAACTCTAGAACCCCCTGGGCCTTTCTTGTCCCTGTCCCTGTGGCCCCATGTGAGTGAGAGTGTGAACCTGAATCAATCAGTTTAGTCTGGGAGAGTCATAGCACAGACATAGCTTCATCTGAAGGAACATGGCCTGAAGCTGGGTGCCCTGTAAGGCCAGCCGCCGCCGCCGCAGACAGTTTAAGGACTTAGAAGCGCACCAGCGGAAATCCCCGGGTGCTGGAGGAGGACTCATGCTCTGCAGGACTCTGTGTGGAACCCCAACTTAAATTAATGACTTAGCATGTTGGCCAGGGTTCCTGGCTGCAGAAGAATAATTTCACATAAGAATAATTTATTGGAGGGGAAACAGGAAGCTTATTAAATAGATGGGAATTAAAGAGCAGGCTAAATGAAAGGGCAGGATCCAAGGGAGTCTTGACACTGAAATCAGACCAGGCTGCCAAGCGCACAGCCAGAAAGCTAAGAGAGCTTACCACCCAGAGGGCTAAGAGTCACTGAGGCTGCCCTGGATGCCTACCTCCACGTGAGTGCAGCAAATATCTGTGATCATCTCTTGCAACTTTCTGTCGCTTTGCAAAACCTCAGGCCATCTGATTTTGCCCACGGATTTGATCTCTGGGTCGGGAAGATCCCTTAGAGGAGAGCATGGCAACTCTCTCTAGTATTTTTTCCTAAAGAATCCCATGGACAGAGGAGCCACGTGGGCTACAATCCATGAGGTCGGTCACACAGGGTCAGAGACAACTGAAGAAGCAGCTTAGCATGCACACATATGCATAGGGAGCTTGGGGAGAGGTAGGATGGGTGTAGTGGTAAGAACATACTCTCTGGAGCCAGCCTTTGAGTTTAAAATATAGGTGATCTAGTGGTTAAGACCATGGTTCTAATGCAGAGTTGCAGGTTTAATCCCTTGTCAGGGAACAAAGCTCCCACATGCTGTACAGTGAAGTAAAAAAGTGCAAAATAATAAAAATAAAAAACAAAGTCTAGGCAATAAATAGTCACCATTATGCTGCCAATCGTCTCTCTGGGCTCAGTTACAAGGTCACTGATAGAAGCAGCGTGTTATTTCCAGAAGGGCATGCAGATAGGACAGTCGATGACATGAAATCTCCATTGGTGTCCCTTCTCAGAGAACATGGACCTGATGTATGGTCATAATGTAGCATTGTGAAGTGAGCAGCAAGTTAAGGATCTGGAAACCTGAGGGGTTGTTTTGTTTTGTTGTTGTTTTGATGGAGGTAGCCTCTGAGTAGTAAACATATGACCATGAGCAAGACATTCCCTTTTGAGCCCCAGGATCCTCACCTGTAAAAGGAAAGTGTTGGGTCAGGTGACCTCTATTGTTGTTGTTCAGTTGCTCAGTCATGTCTGACTCTTTGCAACCCCATGGATTGCAGCACACCAGGCTTCCCTGTGCTTTACCATCTCTCGGAATTTGCTCAAACTCATGTCCATTGAGTCGGTGATGCCATCCAACCATCTCATCCTCTGTCATCCCCTTCTTCTCCTGCCTTCAATCTTTCCCAGCTTATTAGAAATTTCTAATGAGTCAGCTGTTCGCATCAGGTCGCCAGAGTATTTTAGCTTTAGCATCAGTCCTTCCAATGAATATTCATGGTAGATTTCCTTTAGAATTGACTGGTTTGATCTCCTTGCTGTCCAGGGGACTCTCTGAGATCTTTCCAATTCTGGCATCAGATAGTTTATACCAGTGGTTTTCCAAGTGTGCTCCCAGGACCAGCAATATCAGCACCTCTGGGAACTTGTTGGAAATTCAAGCTCTCAGTCCTCAGCATAGCCTTCTGAATCAATTCTAGAGTAGGGCCAGCAAGCTGTATGTTAATAGGATCTCCTGGTGATCCTGATACACATAAGTTGGAGAACGTGTCTTATCACCTTGGCCTGGACCTCAGGATGGACCAGCCTCTGATTGCCACCCTGGGTTCTAAAGCAGGTGCCTTCTCTTTCAGTGGGTACCTGGGAGGCCCCTGGGGTCAACCTGCCTAGGGGATGCTCTGTTTTAATGTTGAAGTAGTCTCTCTCACCAACTTGATGAAGGGTGTTCAGAATGTGAACTGGGTAATCTGTAGGAACTGTTTAGGCGTATGTCCGTCCCCAGGTGTCAGATTGCTGGGCAAAGAGGAGAAGCAGGCATGCATGTACCTATGTCTTACCTTGGCAAGAGTCCTTACAAAAGCAACAGTGTGTTAATTTGCGTGAGCCCTTGAACTTTGATATAGAACTCCCAAAGCTGTGCTCCTATAAATTGTAATGGCTTTATAGCCAATTATCATTAAGTAATTATCTTTCTATTATGGACTAAGTGGTGCAGGGAAAGCCTGTTTTAGTACAAGCCACCAAATATCAATCTGCTCTTTGAAAATTCAACCTCTATGGAACATTGGGGGCTTCCCTGGTGGTTCAGATGGTAAAGTGCCTGGAATGCGGGAGACCTGGGTTCGATCCCTAGGCTGGGAAGATCCCGTGGAGAAGGGACTGGCAACCCACTCCAGCACCCTTGCCTGGAAAATCCCACGGACAGAGGAGCCTGGTAGCCTGCAGTCCACGGGGTCACAAAGAGTTGGACATGATTGATATGGATAAAGGAAAATGGAACATTGGCTGTATATTCCTGGTTGTCAAGTTTTTGTTTTTTTTTCCCCCAAGTAACTGATGCATTCTGGTATTTTGTATTTGGTCATAAATGAGAGAAAAAGAGAACATTTATCTTCTATTATTTTGTCTGAAAGGTATCTTTTGTATGGTCAGTTAGTTGTCCATGACCCAAAGAAGAACTATGTGACTGCTTTCTCAAACCTGCCATGAATGACACCTTCATTTTGACATTTTGTGTAACTCATCTCCAGAATGTGTTTCTGTTGCTCAGCTACTATGTAACTGGGAAATATAAGCTAGTTGTATTCCTAAACAAAATCAGATTAATGAAGGTGATAAATCATTTATAGAATCATCATCTAATGTACCTCGTAGTCTAAATCCTGGTTGTCTAAGTCAGTGCCACTCAAAAAGCAGTCATGGGTCCTGGGCCACTGTGCGTGTAAGACAAATACAGGAATCAAGAATAAGCATCTAGAAACTTTTATAGCAATTTAACATTGATGTAGCATCAGAGGGTATTTTTATTGTATTTCATCGATGTAATAGCCTGCAACTAAATGGGAAAAATTGAAAAACTGGTCTCTTACCACAGAGTTTGAGAAACAAGAGTGCAGACTTTTAAGGATGGGATAGAAAAGGGCCAGAGGAGTGACTAGACTCAGCAGATGTCACGGGGTTTGGTGATCAGTAGCTATTTGACAATAAGCCACAGTGAGGAGGCCAGTCTCTTAGTTGCCAGCCAGTTCTTTAATTAAGTCACTCTTGAGTCTTCATGTTGGACTTCATTTCTAAGGTAACTTCGGTTCTAAGACATGCCATTGATTTGAAAGCAGATTTTCATTTACTGCATTGTATACATCAGTGCAAAGGCCAATCAAGAATATAAGGTTGTTTAATTTTCTTTTTTCCTCTAATAGTACACATTTAAAATAAGGCAAAACTGTTGCAATTATTGACAAATAATTCAATTTCATAAAACTAGTTTAAGTGCTGAAATTAGATTGGAAAAGATGCCTCTGTTTTATTTCCATCAGCCCACTGAGTTCAAGTAATCTTATTGTGTGAAACTCTGAAAAGGGATGTTTCCTGGATTATTGGGACTATTATGTGTGTAAAGAGTACACATATAAAGAGCGACCAAGTGTGAGAGCACTGATGTATGCTACTGTTTAGTGCAGTGTCGGAGGGCCGTATCCAGGTGCTTGGTGGAGTCTAGGGAGAGCTGTACATGGGACCTTGAAACCCATGATGGCTTTGTTCACCACTGAACCCACAAAGCTGAGCACAGAGCCTAGTTAGAACAGAGGTAGAATAAATATATGTCTCTCTCTCTCTCTCTAGTGGCTACCATGAAATACCAGATGAGTAGTGTGAATTCCCTACAGGAGCTGGAGGTCTCTGTTGTTTGGGGTGTCACAGAAACATTCATGGAAGGAAGACTGGCCGGGTTTGGACCTTGAAGGGTGAAAGTCACTCAGTCATGTCTGACTCTTTGCAACCCCTTGTACTATACAGTCCCTGGAATTCTTCAGGCCAGAATACTGGAGTGGGTAGCCATTCCCTCTGCATGGGATCTTCTCAACCCAGGAATCGAACTGAAGTATTTAAAGAACTTATCAAGTGAAAATGTTATTTAAATGTTTAAGCAATTTACCAAGTGAGAAGTTAAAAATATTCTAGTATATTCATCTAAAAAGAAACTTAAAAGGTGATATTAGACATGTTACCCAACTCCTTTCTTAGCATATCCAAAATAGAACACATTGAACCAAATTGAAGGGTCTTCTCTTTTTCTCTCCCTGATTGATGCATTTTTACTAACAGATGGTACCCCTGACCACCTGGTGCTCAAACCAGAATCCAGGGAGTCTTTGTTGGTCTTCTTTTTTTTTTTTCTTTTGTTATTGGAGTATAATTGCTTTACAATGTTGTTAGTTTCTGCTGTACAATGGAGTGAATTATCTATTTGTATACATATATCCCCTCCCTCTTGAACCTCCCTTCCAACCCCGCCCTACCCCTCTAAGTCATCACAGAGCACCAAGCTGAACTTCCTGTGCTATATATATATATATAGCAGGTTCTCGGTAACTGTCTGTTTTATACATGGTAGTGTATATATGTCAATTCTGCTCTCACAATTTGTCCCTCCTAACCATGTCTATACCTCAGTTCTGTGTCCGTGTCTCCTGATCTTCTCCTACACGTAACACTAGAAATAAAATAATGATAATAAAACATTTATACATCCAGTCACCATTCTATGCACTTGAACAATCTCATTTATTTCTTGCTGTGCTTGGAGGTACAGTTAACTATTGTCCACCCCAGTATATAGATGAGGAAACTGAGGCTCCAAAATCAGGTTCACCAACTAGCTTAGAGCCAGGGTTTAAAGCCAGAAAGTCTGACTCCAGAGTCCTGGTTCTTAATCACAGTCCTGTTTCTGTTTCCCAGAGCCAACATCTCACCAAAATCTACTTCAGGAGGCCAAATCTCTCTGTGTGCACTTTTTGCCATCCTGTTTGCCCCAACTCTTGTCTGGATTACTTCATTCCCTGCTCTTTGGCCCTGAGTTCACTCTCCACATTGCAGCCAGAGTGACTTTTTAAATGTGAATTGGGAGGATTGATGCTTTTGAACTGTGGTGTTGGAGAAGACTCTTTGGAGTCCCTTGGACTGCAAGGAGATCCAACCAGTCCATTCTAAAGGAGATCAGTCCTGAATATTCATTGGAAGGACTGATGTTGAAGCTGAAACTCCAGTACTTTGGCCACCTTATGTGAAGAGCTGACTCATTTGAAAAGACCCTGATGCTGGAAAAGATTGAGGGCAGGAGGAAAAGGGGATGACAGAGGATGACATGGTTGGATGCATCACCAACTCAATGGACATGAGTTTGGGTCAACTCCGGGAGTTGGTGATGGACAGGAAGGCCTGGCGTGTTGTGGTTCATGGGGTTGCAAAGAGTTGGATGCAGCTGAACTGAACTGAACTGAACTTTTCTGCTCAAAACCTTTCTATGTCTTCGCTTTGCCTTTGGATGCAAATATAAAATCTGTGCATGGCCGTGAGACCCTCTATTCAGCCCCTGCCACCTCTCTGCCGTTATTCCCTTTGATCATTCACTTCTGTCCGTAGAGCCTCCTTTTAGGACCTTTTATGGGCCATGTGCTTCCTTTTTATATGTCTGCACACAGCAGTTGTCTGCTTCCAATGTGTGTCCTTACTAGTCTTCTAGCTACTTAAGCATCCCTTCCTCCTGGAAGCCTTCACTGACTCCCAGATCCAAAATAAGTCCCCCAGACTATTCTCCCATAGCCCATTCTACATTTTTTTTCTTTCTTTTTTAATTGAAGGATAACTGCCCCACAGTATTGTGTTGGTCTCTGCCATACATCAACAGGAATCAGCCATAGGTATAGTCTACATTTCTTTTTAAAAATAGTTGTCATCGTGGCTTGAAACTCCTTCTGATGTTTTATTTACTCTCCATCTCCCCCTCTAGACTATATTTGTTGAGCATAGGTACTATTAAAACCAGTGAATCCTGAAGATCTTGTATAGTGCTTGGATGATCCAGAAACATTTGCTGAACGAACAAATGTACTGCCATTTAGTATTAATATTTTTGCTTAAAAGAAAGAATATTTTACCTTCAAATAGTGGGAAGGGCTTATTCTTAATAGAAGATACTTTAGATTGGTTAAATGTACATTTATAACAAATTCATACTTGTTCATATTAAACTTTCCCTTTTGGACTAATGAAAACTTTATTACAGACTGATATTGGAATGTGGGCTGATGTTCTAGAATCAGTGATGTGTATTGCGTGTGTCATATTTTTTCTAAGTTTTCACATTTTCTTATGCACAAAAGTAAATATTTTTGAGTGTTTAAAAAAATTTTTTTTAGCTTAGAAAGTGGCATATTTGTAGCAAAGATTGCTATCAGTCTCCTAAATATCTTTCCTCCTTCTGTAATAAGGTAATCTCTTGACACATGGCATGGAGGTAAAGACTATATTTCTCAGTTTACCTGCTGCTAGGTGTGGTTTTTTGACCAAGTTTATAGCCCATGGGATGGCAACTATAGTCACATAGGTGATTTCTGAGTTGAAACCTTAAAAAGAAAGGAGGCTTTCTTCCCTTCTAGAGAAGGGTGCTGATTTGGTGGTAGCAGTAAGAGCAACCACCTTTTCCCATGAGATGGAAGTTGGGGGTTGAGGATGAAAAGGCAACAAGGTAGAAGAAGCCTGTGTTCCTGATACAGCGAAGGTGCCATACTAGCTCTGAGCTAGGAATGATGGCACCTTTTTTCAATAGCTGTTAAACTGGTATCCTAGCTAATAAAATATTATGCAATCTGTTTTGCACTCAGCTTTTTAATTTAACTCAGCTTTTTAATATCTGGGAGTTCTTTCTCAATCACATGCAATTCTAAGGTAAAAAAAAAAAAACAGAATGTAATATGTTTGGGGCAACCGTACTCCTGTATGTGCTGTCGTGTCTGACTCTTTGAGACCCCATGGGCTATAGCCTGACAGGCTCTTCTGTCCATGGAATTTTTCTGGCAAGAATACTGGAGCAGGTTACCATTTCTTCCCCAGGGTATCTTCCAGACCCAGGGATCAAACCTGCATCTCTGGTGTCTTGTGTATTGCAGGCAGATTCTTTTACCACTGCACTACCTGGGAAACCCTATGTTTGTGGAGGAGGTATCTAATCCAATATGATGAGATTTTGGCTGGCTAGAGGTCAATACCATATCTGGGTCTCTCATTCTCCCAACATTCTGGTGATTATATGACATTCTTGTATCCTGCAGTTGACTTTTCAGACTTTTGAAAAGGTCTTTTTTGTAAACAAATAAACATTTGAAGCTACTTGTTTTATTTGGTATTGAATTTGTTGAGGTTGAGAAATGTAAAACCCTAGTTGTCCTAAACCTTTAACATTCATTTCAATTTTTAAATATGTATGCCATGACTTTCACTTAGTTCTTTGATTAGCTTTTAATTTGCTACTAAGTTAACTCTACTTATTCAGTGAAATTTCCCTTAGACAGTTAAAAACCTATTTACACATTTAAAAAGCCTGAATATCCTCAAATATATCAACCCCCTGACAAAGCTGGCAGGAAAAAGCTAAGCATTTAAGTGTCTCCAGTGATCTCATAAACATAAATGTATATATTACATTAATCTTGTTCTTTTAAACAGTCAAAACTGTCTCTAAAGGTAATAAAAAAAAATACTGTTCCTAAGTGTAATCAAATCAAATAGTCATTTATACTATTAACTCCTATAAATTAATCACAGTTCTAATACTCAGATTACTTTACATCAGATTAAATACTTGAAACAATGACAGCATCAAAAAAACCTCAGTGCCGCTCATGATTACTATACCTATTCTTACATTTAATTGAGTATTATTACTATATATTTGATTCATTTCTTATTCCTTCACCTTTTGTGGCTTCCAAAGTTCAATGCAATCAAGAGGAGATTTACAACCTCAGTATGAATGTTAGGATAATTTTTCAAGCCCATAAATTTTGTTGAAAGCCTCACTTATTTCTTCCAATTTTTATCATTAAAAAAAACTCCGTTTAATCAGCTCATTTTAACTGCATTTGTATCCACTCCCACCTGCAGGGACAGCTAGTTTCTTCACTACCTAATTTGTGTTGAAGAGATTGTACAATTTATACTCTTCTAGCTGTCTTATGACCATCATTTCTGATTCTTTTACTGTCACTGAACTTTAAAGAAGAAAAACTTAGGTCTCAGATTCAAGAGATGAGCTAAGAGGTTGTTCTTTTTTAAATTTATGTTTAATTGAAGAGGGATTGCTTTACAGTATTGTATTGTTTTCTGCCATATTATCAACATGAATTAGCCATAGGTATACATATGTCTCCTCCCTCTTAAGCCTGCCTTCCACTTCCACCACATCCCACCCCTCTAGGCTTTTACAGAGCTGTGGTTTGAGTTCCCTGAGTCATACCACAAATTCCTGTTGGGTATCTATTTAACATATGGTAATGTGTATGTTTCCATGTTACTTTCTCCATTTGCCCCAGTCTCTCCTTCCTTCCCAACCCCCATGTCTGTAAGTCTGTTCTTTATGTCTATGTCTTATGTCTCCAACTTGCTGCTGCTGCTAAGTCGCTTCAGTTGTGTCCGACTCTGTGTGACCCCATAGACGGCAGCCCACCAGGCTCCTCCATCCACGGGATTTTCCAGGCAAGAGTACTGGAGTGAGGTGCCATTGCCTTCTCTGCTGTGTCTCCATTGCTGCCATGCAAATAGATTCATCAGTACCATCTTTCTGGATTCCACATATATGTGTTAGTATACAGTATTATTTTTCTCTTTCTGATTTGACTTTTTAACAGGCTCTAGGTTCATTCACAGGAGGTTGTTTCTTAAAGCTTACCTGGTATGGTAGAAACCAGTACAATATTATAAAGCAATTCTCCTCCAATTAAAAATAAATACATTTTTCAAAAAAGCTTGTCTACATTCTGCTTTTGTTACTATGTGTTTGAACATATCAGCCTAATATTTATACATTTCTTCCCTTTCAATAGAAACATTGTTACTTAAGAATGAAAGAACAAGATGAAATGGAGTGAATTAAATATAAAGCCCTTGTCACAAACCATAAGCCTATCTAAACTCCACCAGCTGTAAGCTTTCAAAGCAAGTGTTTGAGTTTAAATGCTGCTTCTCTATTCTAAAATGTCTAGAAGTTGACCGAATCACCCCTTTCATGTCTTCTCTCTGCCTTTGTATTTGTCAGTCTGTGGAGCTGCAGACTGTCTACAGGTAGCTCGTGCATGAGGAAACTGCGGGAACTTTCCCTGCCTATTTTCAAATTACGTTCACTTAGGGTAATGAGGAAGTCTTGCCTTGCCTAAGAAGTTAATTTGTGTCTCTATTCAAGGATAGACAGGTGGAAGAAAGGAGGAGGCGGCTTTGGTTTATTTGCCATAAATTCATCAGGATAATACTGGATACTAAAGGAAGTGTCTATCAGTTAGGCACGGCCTTGATGAAGGCAGTTGATGTGTATGCGTATACACACACCACCACAACCACCACCAGATAATTTGCCCTTAAAAGAATTAAATCAATTCTGTCTGCAATGTATCTTGATACAAACCAGGAAATGGCCAAAAAACTTATTATCCAACAAAAGTGTATTTATTTGTTTAAAGTGTTTATTTTGAGCATCTAAAATTTCTGTTTAAAGTCATCTTCTCTTTAAGGAGAATCATGTTGGCCAAAACAAAGAGTTTTTTGTTGTTGTTAATTTTTATGATTCAAAAAACTCAAAGAATACCTTAATTTATATTATGCTATCTGATAAAGCAGTAATCAGTAATATTATTTCTGATTTGTATGTTTCCAGAATTCTAAACATTCCCTACTTCATTTGATACATTGCCTTTTTAATGAATTACTTTTCCCTTTAATACTTTTAAACTTTCAACTACCTGAAAAAGCTGGATGTCGTCTATAAGCTTGTGATAAATTGCCAGAAATCTTTGGTGTAGGTCCAAGAATGGTTTCTATTTTGCAGCGTGACCTTGGGCAAGTCAGAAAGGCATAGACGCTCCTTGGTGGTAAAAGGAAGAGGCTGGATTCACAGTCTCTCAAAATTCTTCCAGCTCTGAGTTTCCGTGGTAACTGTTCAGCCGCAGTAGAAGTGTTAACCTTGATCACTCGGGGCAGAAACTGACTCTGTGTGTGTGTGTGTGTGTGTGTCTGTGTGTGTCTGTGTGTGTGTCTGTGTCTGTGTGTGTGTCTGTGTATTTAGTGCCTGCCCCCAGAAACTGACTGTGTGTGTGTGTGTGTGTCTGTGTATTTAGTGCCTGCCCCCAGAAACTGACTGTGTGTGTGTGTGTGTGTGTCTGTGTATTTAGTGCCTGCCCCCAGAAACTGACTGTGTGTGTGTGTGTGTGTGTGTGTGTATTTAGTGCCTACCCCCAGCATAACTGAGGAAATAGTACCTGGTTGCTGTTTTTCTGGGTAACAAGTGGCAGAAATAGAATTCTGCATATTCCTTTGTTCTCTGTGTTTGAATTTTCAAGTAACATGAGACTTTACATGTGCGATAATCTCAGGATATCAGAACAGGTTTTTCAGGGACAGAAATGTTTTGAATCGGTAATCTAAGTGGAACGTCTGTTTGTAGAAATAGCTATTGACATAAAAATGATTCCTGGGGGCAGGGTTGGTACAATGGGTGAAATGAGTCCAAAGGTATAAACTTCTAGACATGAATAAGTCATGGGTGTGTAGTGTACAAAAATAAATAAATGGTAAGTAAATAAAATGACTTCTGGGATTTCCCTGGTGGTCCAGTGGTTAAGAATCTACCTTCCAATGCAGAGGATGCAGATTCAGTCCCTGGTTGGGGAACTAAGATCCCACATGCCTCAGGTCAGCTAAGCTCATGCTGAAACTGGAGAGCCCATGCTGCTACGACTGAGCTACAGCGAGGATCCAACATGGCCAAAATTAAAAAAAAAATAAATGACTCCTGAACTATCACTCTTTGTCATTAGTCAAAAACTTTCTAGCCTTTAATTTACTATATAGTATATGAACATACTTTATAATACTTTGCTATAAAGTATATGAACATAGAAAGCAGAGACATTACTTTGTCAACAAAGGTCCGTCTAGTCAAAGCTATGGTTTTCCCAGTGGTCATGTATGGATGTGAGAGTTGGACTATAAAGAAAGCTGAGTGCCAAAGAATTGATGCTTTTGAACTGTGGTGTTGGAGAAGACTCTTGAGAGTCCCTTGGACTGCAGGAGATCCAACCAGTCCATCCTAAAGGAGATCAGTCCTGAATATTCATTGGAAGGACTGATGCTGAAGCTGAAACACCAATACTTTGGCCACCTGATGCAAAGAGCGGACTCATTGGAAAAGACCCTGATGCTAGGAAAGACTGAAAGCAGGAGAAGGAGACAACAGATGATGAGATGGTTGGATGGCATCACTGACTCAACAGACATGAGTTTGAGTAAACTCTGAGAGTTGGCGATGGACAGGGAGGCCTGTTGTGCTGCAGTCCATGGGGTCACAAAGAGTTGGACTCGACTGAGCGACTGAACTGAACTGACTGATAAGAACATTTAGGGCTTCCAGGTGGCCCTAGTGGTAAAGAACCCACCTGCTAATGTGGGAGACATAAGAGAGGTGGGTTTGATCCCTGGGTTGGGAAGATCCCCTGGAGGAGGAAATGGCAACCCATTCCACTATTCTTGCCTAGAGAATCCCATGGACAGAGGAGCCTGGTAGGTGACAGTCCACGGGGTTGAAAAGAGTCAGACATGACTGAAGTGACTTAGCATGCACACATATGAACATTTAATAATAATAATGGGAGTAAACTCATATAACGCTGCTTATATGTCAGAAATGATACTAAGGGTTTTATATCTATGAGTTCATTTGATCCTTACAAGTTATTGAAGTAAGCAATATACTTTTTTTCCATTTTCCTGATGAAGAAACTGAAGGTAAAGAATGATTAAATGAGTTTCCCAGAGTCACTTATTACTAGATGTGAAACTGGGATTTGATCGAGCAGGTAGTTCAATTCAGGGATTCCTTACTTTTCTTACGGGCTCTTCTCTCCTGCCCCTGGTAAGGAATCACTGTAGGGCATCCATGGCTGGACTGGGCAGTGGAAGGTAGTTGGAGTGGAGGCAGAGGTCTGGCACACGCTTCTGGGTCTTCCATTACAGTGCAGTGGCAGCTTTGGGCAGGTCATCTAATTTCATCAGTGGTCTCTAATGGAATAGAATGTGAATTGTGTATGTGAGCCACACACCTAATTTACAGTTTTCAAGTAGTCACATTTTTTTTTAAAGTAAAAAGAAACAAATGAAATTGATTTTAATAATATATTTTGCGAAATCCAATATGCCAAAATATAATCATTTAACATGTAGCCAATAAAATGTATCAATAAGATATATTCTTTTCTTCATATTAAATCTTTGAAACCCGGTGTATATTTTACACTTACAGCACATCTCAATTCAGAGGATCCATATTTTAAGTGTTCAGTACACCTGTGTGGCTGGTGGCTGCCACACTGGACAGCATAGCTCTGAACCCTTGGGAGCTCTTGTAAAATGAGACCATAGTGATGGATACTCACTAAAACCACTGCTCTGAAATTGTAGAAATCTATGATGAGAAACACCTGTACTGCTTACGTGACTTACTGTGAGATGACTTATTTCTTCCCTGCTTAAGTAGCATGGAGAATACCTTCTAAGATAAGGAATTTTTTTCACTGTTGAATTCTGAAGACTCACAAAGGCAACATAATGTCAAGATAACGTGTACGTACCAAAGAAGGATTTTCAGAAAGTTAATTGTGCTTTAGTAGGTAAAATAATAATGATAAAACTCAACTGTTTCCCCCACAAAATTTTGGAAGTTTGCTGTTGACCAGCTCTTGTTCCAGGTTTCTGGGCTTGAGAAGAGAACCTGAGTCAAAGCCTCTGCCCTCTTTGTGCTTACACTTTAGTGTGACAATAAATAGATGTGTATGATGATTTGAGATTAGGCAGGAACCATGAAGAAGCAGACTAAGTGGTTAGAGAGTGGAGTCCTGGGGGATAAGTGAGTCTAGTGTTGATAGGAAGACTTCTGTGAGGAGATGGCTTTTGAGGGGAGAGTGTGTTGAGAAATGGGAATCTGCATGAAGATCTAGAGAACAGAGACCAGGAATGACAGAGTATTCTAGGCTGGGGAGAGCCTAAGGTGGAAATGGGCTCAGTTAGTTTGAGGAAGAGCTGAAGGTGTTGAACTGAGCAACAGAGAAGATGACAGGAACTATGATTGAGAAGGAAGAGTTTCTATTGAAATGCTCTGGGAGGCCAAGGGAGAGCAATGATTAGCAGAGAGAGGTGATTTGATTGTTTTTTATAAAAGAAAACTCAGAAGCATGTTAATTGTCATGTGTCTAATCAATCGCCAGCCCAGGATTGATGCTCGGGACTGGTGCAGCGAGATTTCCCGGGGGGGAGGGAGGAGGGAGGGGGGATCCGGAGGGGAAGCATATGTAAACCCATGGTGATATCATGACAATGTATGGCAAAAACAATAAAAAAAAAAAAATAGGACAGATAATAGATTGGTCCTCTCGCTTCCACTCTTACCAAATGCAATCAGGATGGTATGGAATTGTTGAGGTGATCTGTCGTGGTGACTTGATTGACATTGGAATGATGGAGGTTCCTGGGGCTTTTGGCTTGAGTCACCATGCCAGTGGCAATGCCATTTACTGAGATGACTGAGGGTAAGGTGAAGACGGATTGGGCAGCAGGGAGAAGGGGGCAGGTAATCAATAATTTGGGTTTTAGACATTTTCAGACTGATGTCTAAATGAATGTAGAAGTAAAGATTAAAACTGAGGCTAGAGAGATTTATCCAGTTCACCTTAGATGTTTGGAGAGAGCACTTTTCTATGATGCAAAGAGCTGGCAGTATATTATTTCATCTGGGAACTGGGTTATTTTCTCCCCTGGGATGTGGATGAAGACTTTATGATGCATAGCTCTGGATAATGATACACGTGACAAAGCCGAGGATCATGACTTAGCTGAAGGAGTATTTCCCTTGATTGGTATAGAGTTTTGGTTCTGTGCTTGGGAAAGAGCTGTAACCAGCACTAATCATCAGATGGTAAACAGGCACACTGGTATAAGGTGTGATATTGAAATATTCCTATACCAACTGGTAAATAACCATTAGCCTGAGTGCCCCTTCCTCTTGATGTTGTCAGTCTAGCCATCAGGGCCTCACCTCCAGAATATTCCACATCCCCCTCTACTTGGCAACTAGTAAGTAATGCCTCACATAGTGATTAGCTTCCTTGGCCCCATTCCAGCCACTAGAATGGGCCAGCATCTGTTCTGATTCGTCAGCACCCATGCCACACCATTAGCACTGTTAAATATTTTGAGTGTAACTGGTTCTACCCCTGGGTAGGCCATGACCAAGTCATGTGAACTTAGGAAGAGTCACCTTCATGGATCAATCACTTGCAAATAATCCAGAATGGTGATGTCTTTGTCCTCTTGCATAAATTATGTTTCCATTCTACATTAGCATTCTGTGAATATGGCACAACACATTTTATAGTAGCTAGTATCTGAGTTGACAAGGACTTGACATACATCCCAGCAAAAGTACTACAGATGGTACTCCCCATCTTACAGTGTGAGCAGCACTATGAGATTCCAGACAGACCGTTTATTCCTTTACTTCACATTTATACCATAAATCAAACTTAATCTTAACTCCGAGACTTAGACAAGAAGTATCTGAGTTACTACAATGCATCCAGTCCCATCAGTTCATGGCTAATAGCTGGGGAAAAAGTGGAAACAGTGACACATTTTGTTTTCTTGGGCTCCAAAATCACTGCAAATGGGGACTGCAGCCATGAAATTAAAGGACGCTTGCTCCTTGGAAGGAAAGCTATGACAAACCTAGATAGCGTATTAAAAGTCAGAGTCACTTTGCTGACAAAGGTCCATTTAGTCAAAGCTATGGGTTTCCCAGTAGTCATGTTTGGATGTGAGAGTTGGATTATAAAGAAGACTGAGCACCCAAGAATTAATGCTTTTGAACCGTGATGCTGAGAAGACTCTTGAGAGTCCCTTGGACAGCTAGGAGATCCAACCAGTCAATCCTAAAGGAAATCAACCCTGAACATTCATTGGAAGGATTGATGCTAAAGCTGAAACTCTGATACTTTGGCCACCTGATGCAAAGAGCCAATTCATTGGAAAAGACCCTGATGCTGGGAAAGATTGAGGGCAGGAGGAGAAAGCAGTGACAGAGGATGAGATAGTTGGATGGAATCATTGACACAATGGATATGAGTTTGAGCAAACTCCAGGAGATGGTGAAGGATAGGGAAGCCTGGTGTGATGCAGTCCATGGTGTCGCAAAGAGTCAGACACAACTTAGCGACTGAACAACAAGAAATACAGTGAAAAAAGAAAAGATCATGCTGTCTTCTTTTGACTCTACCTTATCTTTTATACTTTGAACTCTCTCTGTTCAAAATGAAAACAAAAGCATAAGAACTAGTGATTCCATTGTATTTTGAGGGCTTGCATGCAATATAAAGCCTTAGACTTGATAAAATTCTTTACTCATAATTTAAATATATATACACAGATATAATGGTATATGTTTATATATAATATGGAGTAATATAATTTTACATTATTTCCAACCACCAATACTGAGTTTGGGGATGTTTTGAGTACAGAGTGTGTATGATGATAAACTGGTTGGTAAAGGGAGTAGGGTACAGGGAGAATGTGGACACAGCTCCTCCTTGATCATCCTGCTCAGCCGGAGGATCTCGTCTCCTTAGCGAGGGGACACAGATATGGAGTGACAGAGCTGGATGAAGCACATCTGGGGGCTTGGTGATGGAAGAGCGGAAAGCACTGTTTGTTGAGGCCTGGGCTTGGGAAAGTGTGCCTGGAGGGAGGAGAACTGATCAGGACCTTGTCATGCTGGTGGTCCTTAACTACAGAGACAGAGAGAAGGCACTTACCATATTCTAGACCATAAATAAATAGTCCTGAAGATTGATTTCCCTTTAATGGTTTAAAAACCATTCTCTCCAGACATACCAATTCAGTTCATTTCAGTCGCTCAGTCCTGTCCAACTCTTTGCAACCCCATGAATCACAGCCCGCCAGTCCTCCCTGTCCATCACCAACTCCCAGAGTCCACCCAAACCCATGTCCATTGAGGCAATGATGTCATCCAGCCATCTCATCCTCTGTCGTCCTCTTCTCCTCCTGCCCCCAATCCTTCCCAGCATTAGGGTCTTTTCCAAGAAGTCAATTCTTTGCATGAGGTGGCTGAAGTATTGGAGTTTCAGTTTCAACCTCAGTCCTTCCAATGAACACCCAGGACTGATCTCCCTTAGGATGGGCTGGTTGGATCTCCTTGTATTCCAAGGGATGCTCAAGAGTCTTCTCCAACACCACAGTTCAAAAGCATCAATTCTTCAGCACTCAGCTTTCTTCACCATCCGACTCTCACATCCATACATAACTACTGGAGAAACCATAGCCTTGACTAGATGGACCTTTGTTGGCAAAGTAATGTCTCTGCTTTTTAATATGCTGTCTAGGTTGGTCATAACCTTCCTTCTAAGGAGTGTTTTTTAATTTCATGGCTGCAATCACCATCTGCAGTCATTTTGGAGCCCCCAAAAGTAAAGTCAGCCACTGTTTCCCCATCTATTTCCCATGAAGTGATGGGACCAGATACCATGATCTTAGTTTGCTGAATGTTGAGCTTTAAGCCAACTTTTTCACTCTCCTCTTTCACTTTCATCAAGAGGCTTTTTAGTTCTTCTTCACTTTTCTCCATAAGGGTGGTGTCATCTGCATATCTGGGGTTATTGATATTTCTCCTGGCAATCTTGATGCCAGCTGGTGCTTCCTCCAGCCCAGCATTTTTCATGATGTACTCTGCATATAAGTTATATAAGCAGGGTGACAATATACAGCCCAGGAGATGACAAGAGTGAATGTCAACAATCTAGTTATCAGCAAACTGAGATGGACTGGAATGGTGAATTTAACTCAGATGACATTATATCTACTACTGTGGGTAGGAATTCAGTAGAAGAAATGGAGTAACCATCATGGTCAACAAAAGAGTCCTAAATACAGTACTTGGATGCAGTCTCAAAAATGACAGAATGATCTCTGTTCATTTTCAAGGCACACCATTCAATATCACGGTAATCCAAGTCTATGCCCCAACCAGTAACACTGAAGAAGACATACCGATTAACTTGGGATAATTTCTGAATAACGCTGGGAGAATTTGTTCTCTAAAATTTGATGGCTAGTTTGGAGCCTTATGGACTCAAGTGGTCATCATGTTTCTTACTGGGTCAAGGTTTGATGATGGTGCTTCTGTCACATTTGTTTCACCCACAGATCCACTTGCCTTTTTTCTACAGGCATTAGGGAATTTTCAATGTGCTAAAAGCTGTGGGTACAGAGAAGAGTAAGATTGACAAATATAAGTGGATTTTCAGTTAAATTAGACTTTTAACCCCCCTGGTCTTCCCAAGCTTATAACCATTTAGAAGGCAAGCTGGCTTCCACTGCTTTAAATGCTTTTGGCATTTACAGTAAATTATAATTATGGGAGTATTTGCAGTCTACCACCGCCAGCTCCTTCTTTGAGGGCAAGATTCTTTTTTTACTAGGTCAGCCAGTAGCTCTCCCTGGCGTGCCAAGAGAATGCTAAAGAAGTGAGGCAGGCCAGGTTGATGAATAACATAACCGAAGCGGGGAAGACGACAGAGAGAGGCCATGGACTGTATGGCAGGGGACTTTTAGGGGAGGGAGGTTTCAGATTAGGAGAATTTCAGAGAACGTTTTCTGTGTGGAAGATATTCAGAGGAACAGTGATGAGAGAACATTTTGAGGATACATTTTGAAAAATAGTAGTATACCTCCCCTTTGGCATTTTATAAAGATTTAGAAAGAAATGGAAAATAAAATGGGTGTTTGTTGCCTCACGGTGTTTATTTGAATGTGACACAGTGTCAAAACCAAGCTGCGTGGGGCCCCAGGATTTATTGAGGAAATACAATGCAAACACAAATACGTGGACCTCTGACCCAGATGTGCCAGGAACTGAAGGAAGCAGAGTGGTTTGGCTGACCCCTGGTGAAAGGGACAATGAGACAGATGGAACGTATGTCCATTTTTGGTCACTGGAATGTGAGTGGATGTGATGTGCACCATTTCCATGTGTTAATTGGGACATTAGCAGATAATTTCTTCAAGTCATTAAAGGGAAATCCATCTTAAGGGAGATTTATTTAGTCTTCTCTCTCTTTCCACTTAGGTGAGTATCACCTATTTGGCACCTTTAAATCTGGCCTGTAATAAACCTCCCATTTCACAATCCTCTTTATTTCCTAAAGTCATCTTTGAAGCCATTAGTTGGAGAGCATATGGTTACAAGACCCGAGTTACCACTTAGAAGAAAGCTGCCTAACCATGAATGCATGCATTAGACTTTACATATATGAGTAAAAAATTTCATTGTGTCAAGTCATTGAAATTATGGGATTTCTTTTTGTTACTACAGCAGAGCCTAGCCTACTCTGACTAATAAACTCTTATTTCCAAGCAAGAAGTACAGCAATAACCCCTCTGCTCCTCTCACTGTTTAACCATGCTAGTTGCTCTTTCTTTCCTCACACTGTGAGAGAAACAGCTGCTAATCCTAGTGAATATATTCCTCTCATATTCAATATGTTTTACAACAGGATTATAATAATGATGTTGCTTTGGCAACAAGAAAGGAGATAAAGTATGGGGGACAGGTTACTGGCAAATCATCAGCACCTACCAAATTCTGGTAGAATTTTCCTGAAGCCAGTTCTGGTTCTACAGGTTTCACTAATGAATGAGCAAGTCTTTGTCTTGTTTTGCCCTGTGACTTCATATTTGTTTGCATTTTGGATCTTGATATTTGCTTTTTAGTTTTATTATTACCCATTTTGCCTGGTTTCAGCCTCAAAAAGCATGAGAGTTCTCAGGAAGGTTTTTGCCAGGTACAGAGAGTGTTTGGAGCTACCTGCCCACCCAGGTTGGTAGGAATGATGTCTGAAACAGGATCTTGGGGGAAAACCTTTCCCATGGTTGTCTCATTTTGATTATGTGCTATCCTTGGTCTTTGGTGAGGATTTTAATTTTGGCTTTCTGGTGAGAGGCAAATTGGTAGGCTGTGGAGACATTTAGTTTTTGATGTCTATATTTCAAGTGTCACTTACTGTCTAATGAAAGCTTTAGTGACTCAAAGAATAAAGAATCTGCTCCCAATGCGGGAGACTCAGGTTTGATCCCTGGATTGGGAATATCCCCTGGAGAAGGAAATGGCACCCTGCTCCAGTATTCTTGCCTGGAACCATAATTAGTAACTTAATTTTTTAGGACTCTATTTACTTTCTTATTTGTAATATATATATGTATGTATGTATAGCATAGTTTCTGGTTTATTATGTCCATTAAATAAAAACTCTTGTTGACATTATTGTCAGTGAGAATATTATCTGTTGTTTCCTCTCTAGTGTTTTTTCTTTTTCTATAGATATGAGGTGATACCTCACTGTGGTTTGTTTGTTTATTAACTTGGCTAAGTTGGGTCTTAGTTGAGGCATGTGGGACGTTTGTTGCATCATGTGGATCTATTGTTGCAGCTCCTGGGCGCTCTCGTTGTGGTATATGTGCTCAGTTGTTCCTTGGCATGTGGGATCTTGGTTCCCAAACCAGGGATCAAACCTGACTCCCCTGCATTGCAAGGCAGAGTCTTAACCACTGGACCACCAGGGAAGTCCCTCTAGTTTTTCCTTATGTTGATGTTTTCTAAGTTGTAGCATTGATCATAGATCTTTGTACTTTGCATTTTGAGGGCAACTGAAGTTTAGAAACTTCCAGATTATGAGAGTATTCTGAGTAGATTTGCATCCATAATGGCAGCTCAGTGTAGAAATCTAAAGGATAACTGCTGTTTGGATTACCCAAAATAGTCTTTTCCATTTTTAACTTTAGCAGCAGGCTATGGTGGGCACAAGTTACTCAGATCCATCAGCAGCAGAAAAATTACTTATACTTTTCATTGCCTTGGCTTTGCTTCCTTCTTTGTCTTCTCTGAATATCACATCTGTAAGAAAAGGACTGGAAAGGGGGCAGTACAAAGGATGACCATTGAAACTGAGAGAGATTCGTTGTCTGAGATCTGTTTTCCACCTCTGTGGTCACTGCTGAGAGGTAATTCCTCAGGGATGTCTCCTATGTCTGCATGTCTTGAAGGGAAGGCACCACTATCGTTTCCTTGGACTTTCTTTTCGAGGATGTTGGTATAACAGCTTTGAAAGACAGTGTCGTTCTCCCGAGTTAAGGGTATGCCTGTTCACTGCTTACTCTAAACAATTCAGGTTTCCTAAACTCAGAGTTCCTCTCCTGCAGTAAAACCACAGAGCTTTCTGGTATCCATCTGGAGCCATCCTTGAGGTCAGGCAGGAGAACTGATACAAATATTCTGGTGCTGGGTTTCCCTGGTGGTTCAGACAGTAAAGAATCTGCCTGTAATGCAAGAGAACTGGGTTCAATGCCTGGGTCGGGAAGATCCCCTGGAAAGGGAATGGCTACCCTCTCCAGTTTTCTTGACTGGAGCATCCCATGGGCAGGGGAGCCTGGTGGGCTACAGTCTACAGGGTCACAAAGAGTCAGACAGCATTGAGTGACTAAGCACATCATGCTTCTTTCAATGCTCTTTGTAATAAAAGCCTTTGTCTCTGACACTGGAGTTATGTGCCTCCTGCCAGCATCTGTGAAAACTGCAAAGTTAGCCTGCAAGTAGGGTAAAATCCCAGACTCTTCTTAGTTCCTGACAGTCCCAACTGTAGTCCTAGTCTTCTAGGGGCCTTAAAACCACTTTAGAATAAGAGAGTATGACAGATGTAACTGGATCTAATCCCTGAGTCATGTTGTTCATTCTGAGTGTGTCTTTAATTCACTTCCTTCTTATTCTACCACTCTTTTTTTCCTCCTATTTGTGCATTATAATTTGACATGGGCAAAATTATCCTTAAAGGATAAAGAAGGAGAAAAAGCTTAAGGAGTGAAACCAGAATCCTTTTTTACAAAGTGAGAAGGGGAAGATGGGTAGCATCAGATGTGAATCCCCTCTGTCCCTTTCAAGCAAGAGTCTAATCTTAACATCTCACAAATATTTTCAGTAGATGATTATTGTTTTTCTTTGCTCTGGTCTATAATATTATAACAGAATTATGTATAAGTAGTTTATTTGATTGCCTGCACTTAATCAAACTTATGCAAGTATTGGCACTAATGAATAAATGACTTTTTAAAATTTAAGTTTGTGAATGTAGAGAAGCATGTTATTGACTTAATGGTTGTGTTTTTCCCCACCTTGTTCATATGTTGAACCCATAATCCCCGATGAGATGACATTTGGAGATGGGCCTTTGGGAGGTTAAATAGGGATGAGGTCATGAGAAGGGGCCCCTGGTCCAATGAGATTAGTACCCACATAGAGACAGTGGAGAGCTTGGTCTCTGTCTGTCTGTCGGTCTTTTTCTCTTCCCCCGTGGGAGCACACCATGAGAAGACAGCCATCTACAAAGTAGAAAGAGGGCTCTGGCCAGCCATATGGACCAGCACCTTGATCTTGGGCTTCTTAGCCTTCAGAACCATGAGAAGTAAATTTAACCCAGTTGTTTAAGCCACCAAGCCTGTAGTATTTTGTTATGGCAGCTCGGAGAACTGAGTATAGATCAGGAAGCAGGCATTGAAGAGACATTACCCAGTCAGAAAAGTTTGTGAGGGTCTTTGGAGTTGATCTCCCTGGGAAACCTTCTGGTTGTCACAGCCATTCTTTATACTATGTTCACGTATGTGAGGCTCAGATGATATTAATCTGCATAACATATGTCTGAACAAGTTTGGCCAACTGTGCCCACCTCAAGAACCTTCACTAAGCCATTTCAATTCCCATGCCTCAGAGAGTGGCTCTATCAAGTCAGTTTTCCTGCTCGTTGGTTTATAGTGGTTTCTGTTTTCAGGATTCATCAGCAATCACTTATTATTCTGATTTCTTACTATGCCTTCCCAGCATGTCACTTGATATCTCTGTCTTTATGAGCCAGTGATTAATTTGAAATTCTCTTATTATACTGCTCTGGTAACCTGTCCTTTCTTTTATTATCATAGACGGTTGCAGCTTGAAAAAATTTCAAATCATCCCATGCAAATCCATTATTTTCTAGATAAGGAAAGTAAATTGTTTTAGCTTAAGCTGCTACAGCAAAACACCATAGGCTGGGTGGCTTAAATAACAGCTTTTATTTCTTTACTTCTGGAGGCTGGGAAGTTCAAGATCATGGTTGAATTCTGGCTAGAACCCTGTTCTGGGTGGAAGAAGGCTGCCCTCTTGCTATATCCTCACATAGCAGAGAGAGGAGTTCTGGTATCTCTTCTAAGAAGGGCGCTAATCCCATCATGAAGGCTTCCCTGAAGGCTCAAGTGGTAAAGAATCCCCCAAGAGATGTGGATTCAATCCCTGGGTTGGGAGTATCCCTTGGAGAAGGAAATGGCAACCCACTCCAGCATTCTTGCCTGGCAAAACCCATGGACAGAGGAGCCTGGGGGCTATAGTCGATAAGGTCACAAAGAGTCAGACATGACAGAGCACACACGCATGCTGTCTCATCACGGGGGCTTCACACTCATGGCCTCATCTAAACCCAATTACTTATCGAATATTTCCACCTCCTATCACTGTCACTTTGGGGATTAGAGATTCAACATATGACACAGGAAGACACAGACATTCAATCTGAAACAGAAGGCTTAGGGAAGTTGAAGATTTTGAACCATACAGCATTTTTCCTTTTGTAGCATCTACTCAGAAAATGACTCCCCCATGAACTCTAACTAATTAAGCCCTTTATAGCCCATCTGATGGCGGCATTCATGCAGAAATTCTCTTTTGAGCTTTGCTAAGACACAGTGCATATGTTAATATGTAGGAGACATGGTTTCTGAAGACAGAGATCTCAGCTTTGATATTCATTATGCTTGTTTTAATGATAATGGCCATCCACCTCCTGAAAAGAGGGGAGCTATGCATATTAATGAAGAAGGAATTCAAGAGGTTGAGATTCTGATTTTGTATCATCACAGGATAATAATCATTAGCTAGTTGTTCCAAAAATAACAACCAACATAATGGGTTTATAGGGAGAAATGTTGCTTGACTCCAAAGAAATTTGTACACACTTGGACGAGAAAGAATTAGTAAGAATGAGGATTTTTTTTTTAACCCTGATAACAGGAAAATTACTTTCTCATAATAAATATTTTGGTTTGAGATAGCCTTTTTTTCCTTTTTAGGAAGCAGTAGCTTTTAATTGCTGGTTATTTATCCAGATCAATTATAATGGCTTCTCCTGGGTCAAGGCCTTAAAAAAAAAGATTTTCTTCCTTTCTGGAGTATAATAAAGTATCTACAATGTTTCTGTTTCATTTCACAGGCTGCCCACCATCTAGTTCATCTTGCTCTGGCAAACATTTCCTGAATTGCTTCATTGTTAGAATGGCTCCCGCCCCCCCGCCCCCCACCCCCTACCCCAACCCCATTAACAGAAAGGGATATATCTCTCAACAGAATGTATGAAACTTATCAAGACGTGCTCTTTGCCAATTGAAATCTTCTATCTAGTTTTGTTTTGGAATGGAAAAATAATGCTGCTTATAAAAGGATTTTAGGACTTGGAAGGAAGTTAGAAATCTTAATAATTCAACTTTGATTTCAAGCTGAGGTTACTGGGACCACGAGGAGAATTTGCTAATTAGTAAAGAATCAGAACTAGAACCAAGAGTCCTTGGCTCCCATCTCAGTGTGGTTTCTGACCCAAGATACTGGCCTCCTTTCTCATTGGCTAGGTCTCTGTCAGCTATATTTCATCCTCATCTGTGAGAAGTGACAAACAAAAGAGCAACTCTCTGTGGCAGACTTCATGCAAGGATTCTCTTTTGAGCTTTCTATGCGATGCGAGAATCTAAGAGACGTGTCACCAGAAAGCAGGAATCTTGGCCTCTTGAACAATTTCCACATTTATTGAGCACTTATTTCTTTGTGCCAAACACAGGTCCCAGGGTCAAAATGGCATTCACTCAACAACCAGTGACTATCATGGGCACTAAGCATTCTTGCTTAGTTCTTCTTAGAAAAAAAAAAAAAACTGAAGAAAAGAAAATTATGATATTTTCCCACTCTTGTCAGTGGGGAAATGACAGCGACTTTATATGCCTTCAAATGCAGAGATCTGGTGCATGAAAGGAGAGAGAAACACAAGGGAGTCTTAAGGTACTTTCTGGGTTCTTCTTGCTCTCTGAGTTAGCCCAAGTGAAAGTTCTCTGGGGTTTCTTATCTCTTCTTCCATCACCTTTTCACCTTACCCCTGTATTTTTGCTTCATGCCATTCTACTTCCTTGGTAAGAACTGCAGGACTTCCAGGTGGTTAATGATGAGTGAGAACCAGATGGGCTTTATCTTGTCATGTTTTCAGACAGTATCTGGAAATGCAGACTTGTCGGGATGATCATCTGGTTCTGTTGCCCACATGACTAGAATCACGTTATTGGTGGTCTGTAAGGAATAGTATTCACCCTATCTTCTACCTGTCTCTGTGACTTTGGACCTCTGTTTAGTAACCAGTAAAGTTGCTCAGTTGTGTCCGACTCTTTGCAATCCCATGGACTGTAGCCTGCCAAGCTCCTCCATCCATGGAATTTTCCAGGCAGAGTACTGGAGTGGGCTGCCATTTCCTTCTCCAGGGGATCTTCCCAATCCAGAGATCAAACCTAGATCTCCCACATTGCAGGGAGACGCTTTACGGTCTGAGCTACTGGGGAAGTCCCAGGACCTCTACTTAGGGCTTTACCAAAGTGAGAGCAGCTCAACTTCTGCCATTTTTATAGGATTTCAGGAATATCTGTTTCCACCAGATATTTGCTTTCTTTTAAATACAGACCACAGGACTGTCTTTCTTTGAAACCTTGTCATATTTCAGTTTTGGACATAAGCAGAACAGATAATCTCCAATTTTTTACCCAAGTGTCCTTAGCCGCAGAAGAGAGTGAAGGAAGAACCCTGGGCACTTGGGCCTAAGCTCAGGGTATCTCAGAAGGAAATACTTCTCAAGTTTTATATTTACACAAATGAATAGAGATTTTACATTAAGCTCTCAAACATTTATTCCCATATTGAAAAATAACATTTCAGAGAATTCCCTTGGTAGTCCAGTGGTTAGGACTTGGCACTTTCACTTCCATGGCCTGGGTTCAATTCCTTGTCAGGTAACTAACCAAAAAACAAAAACAAAAATTTTCAGGTTAATTGCATTTAGTGTTAGTGACTTTCTAGACATTTCATCTGTGACTTTGTGAACCCAGCACACTGCTGACTGCCCTTGGGTTTCTCGTCCCCAATTTAAGAAGCACAGACCCAGGCTGGTACTCAAGTTCTTCTGTTTTCCCAGGACAGTGGGAACCTGGGTCATTCCTGATAACACAGGTAGGTGAGGTTTGAGGGGCTGCATCAGTGGCTCATCAGACCAAACCATGTCACACCCACCCACTCTCCATTTTTTATACTCCTAAGCTGTCACATTCATTCCAATCCCAAAGAAAGGCAATGCCAAAGAATGCTCAAACTACTGCACGATTGCACTCATCTCACATGCTAGCAGAGTAATGCTTAAAATTCTCCAAGCCAGGCTTCAGCAATTTGTGAACCTTCCAGATGTTCAAGCTGGTTTTAGAAAAGGCAGAGGAACCAGAGATCAAATTGCCAACATCCATTGGATCATCAAAAAAGCAAGAGAGTTCCAGAAAAACATTTATTTCTGCTTTATTGATGATGCCAAAGGCTTTGACTGTGTGGATCACAATAAACTGTGGAAATTTCTGAAAGAGATGGGAATACCAGACCGCCTGACCTGCCTCTTGAGAAATCTGTATGCAGGTCAGGAAGCAACAGTTAGAGCTGGACATGGAACAACAGACTGGTTCCAAATAGGAAAAGGAGTACGTCAAGGCCGTTTATTGTTACCCTACTTATTTAACTTACATGCAGAGTACATCATGAGAAACCCTGGGCTGGAGGAAGCACAAGCTGGAATCAAGATTGCTGGGAGAAATATCAATAACCTCATATATGCAGATTACACCACCCTTATGGAGAAAAGTGAAGAACTCAAGAGCCTCTTGCTGAAAGTGAAAGAGGAAAGTGGAAAAGTCTTAAAGCTCAACATTGAGAAAACTAAGATCATGGCATCTGGTCCCATCACTTTATGGCAAATAGATAGGGAAACAGTGGCTGACTTTATTTTTCTGGGCTCCAAAATCACTGCAGATGGTGACTGCAGCCATGAAATTAAAAGATGCTTACTCCTTGGAAGGAAAGTTATGACCAACCCAGACAGCATATTAAAAAGCAGAGACATTACTTTGTCAATAAACGTCCATCTAGTCAAGGCTATGGTTTTCCCAGTGGTCATGTATGGATGTGAGAGTTGGACTATAAAGAAGGCTGAGTGCTGAAGAATTGATGCTTTTGAACTGTGGTGTTGGAGAAGACCCTTGAGAGTCCCCTGGACTACAGGGAGATCCAACCAGTCCATCCTAAAGGAGATCAGTCCTGGGTGTTCATTGGAAGGACTGCTATTGAAGCTGAAACTCCCAATACTTTGGCCACCTGATGCAAAGAGCTGACTCCTTGGAAAGGACCCTGATGCTGGGAAAGATTGAGGGCAGGAGGGGAAGGGGACAACAGAAGATGAGATGGCTGGATGGCATCGTCAACTCTATGGCCATGGGTATGGGTGGACTTCAGGAATTGGTGATGGACAGGGAGGCCTGGCATGCTGTGGTTCATGGGGTCCCAAAGAGTCGGACATGACCGAGCAACTGAACTGAACTAAACCTGTCACAGCCATTTGTCCAGGAGGAGGGGCATTACTTCTGTAACAGTAAGAAATGATGGCTAATTTTAATATAAATGTCACCATTCATGGAAGAATATAAGTGGGCCCACAAAGCAGATCAGTGTGAGCCTGCCAACTGTGAGAAGAGCTTCATGGGGCAGTCTTTGACAGCCACAGATTTGTCAAGAGCCTAGCGTGACCGGATGTTTGCCCTGCTTTAATGAAGGTAATATAATCCAGGTCAGGTAACTAACAAATATAATATAATCCAGGACAAGCAAATATAATCCAGGACATGTAGGGTGTTTATGATTTGGTGGCAGGTGAAATGATGTTCAAGACTTGTTACATAATTTGAAGGTGCAAAGTGAAAATGTCGAGTCACTTGTGCAAAAATGATGAAGAATGTTAAGATGGCAACAGCAGAGCTTTAAACTAAGCCCAGGGCTCCTCCGAGTGGGAAGTATTGGGCAAATCACACAGCTCACATGTCATGTAGCTGGCCCTGATGAAGTTTCTTCAGTTGGGAAAGTTCTGAATGTGGCTAGAAAGTAAAGAAAGAGATCATAAATTTGAAAGTTACAAGAGAAAAAAGGGAATGAGAATGACACAGGAGCAGTTTTCTTGTAGGTAGAGTGCAAAAAGGTGGTGGTCCAGACTCAGAGTAGAATGATGCAGGCTGAGAATGGAAACAGAGATCCAGCATCAGGGTTATAACCAGGTCTCTTCCAGGGATCAGCGGTAAGCACTGATGGGTAACATCCTAGTGGACAGAGTAGCCCCTCCACAGGGACTGGTTAAATTGGCTGGTTAATTAATTATAAGATTCCTTTTCACACCTTTAGTTGAAACTCAGTGGCAATTGTGTTTGCTTTGAGGTCAGAAAACTGCGAGTGAGCTTTGACTATTTGTTCTGTCCACCTTGGGGAAAAAACTCGGTCTACAGTATGGAGAAAGATTGAGGGAATTGTCATGGATGGTGATTTCCTTGTCTTAAACATTAGAAACTTGAGCATCAGTGAACTCTAAAGGTCGTGAGCATAATTCAGGCCCTAGGACAGAGAATAAGTAAATGCTGTGCTCAGTTTTTCAGGCAATACCATTAAATAAGTGAGAGGCCAAACTGCCACATAAATATGAGCAGGCAGGAAAGTATATTTGTGAGGACAATGAGGAACAATGGTGACTAAGGCAAATCAGAGAGTGTGGGGCCCATTGAAAGATGCTCAGAATCAAATACTTCTAAAACCCAGTGGGGACTGAGCAGAATCCTCCCAGAGGTTAGGTTTAATTGCTTGGCCATCAGTTTACAAGCCCTGATGAATGAGTCATTGAGAAAAAGAAGACCCTATAGTGGTTTGCAAGAGTCAGACACGACTGAGCAACTAGACCACCACCACCATAGTGGTTCAGAAAAGCACTGAATCAGTATCTTTTAAGCAGGAGGTAGGCACAGGGCTTTTATTGGGTGTATACAGAGCTGCTTTTCAATGTTGACATTCTTCAGTGTCCCTAAGAAGGCTGTAGGCTACCTTCATGGTCTACTAGGGTTTAATTACTAGTCAGGAAGTTCTTTTATTGCTTTAGACAAACTCACTTCATTTTCATCTTGTTTCTTCTTTGTGTAGAGCTACCTTCTCTTAAGGTTGACATATCTTTCCACAAAGACATATTTTTCTACTTTTGTTACAAGAGTATGTGTTGTTTTCCCCCTTTGAAAATATTGGAAATCCTAATTTTTAAAACATAGTGTGCGGGGCCAGAGAGTTTCATTCCATAAGAATAAATGATAGTTCAGTCTGTCAACAGAGATGTTAGCGATTGATTAATCTTGAGTGGAAGTGATTCTTCCTTTGATTTCTCTTTTTGCCAATGATTTTGGATCTTTGCATCATTCATACTCTGCTTTTCAAACTCTGGTTCCTCAACTTGCTCTCTGGACTCCTTTTGCCTCTCAAGAGAAATTGCCTGAATATGTTTTATCGGTTCTCAGTGTTAGGTGACAAGCATTACAGAGTGTTTACATGGCAGGCTGGGAAGGAGATGCTAGAGGCCATGAGTCTCCAGTTGTGTCAAGGAGACCCCTTATACATTCCTATGTACTCCAGGCGTTAGTGAAAGGAGAAATCAATTGCTCTTAAACTTTCCTAAGAATCAGTTCAGTTCAGTTCTGTTGCTCAGTCGTATCTGACTCATTGAGACCCCATGGACTGCAGCCCGCCAGGCTTCCCTGTCCATCAGCAACTCCCAGAGCTTGCTCAAACTCATGTCCATCGAGTCAGTGATGCCGTCCAACCATCTCATCCTCTGTTGTCCCCTTCTCCTCCTGCCTTCAATCTTTCCCAGCATCAGGGTCTTTTCCAATGAGTCAGTTTTTTTTTTTATCATGTGGACAAATATTGGAGCTTCAGCTTTAGCGTCAGTCCTTCCAATGAATGTTCAGGACTGATTTCCTTTAGAATGGACTGGTTGGATCTCCTTGCAGTCCAAGGGACTCTCAAGAGTCTTCTTCAAAAGAAGAAAAGTTCAAAAGCATCAATTCTTTGGCACTCAGCTTTCTTTATAGTTCGCCTCTCACATCCATGCATGACTACTGGAAAAACCATAGCCTTGACAAGATGGGCCTTTGTTGACAAAGTAATGTCTCTGCTTTTTTAATATGCTGTCTAGGTTGGTCATAACTTTTCTTCTAAGGAGCAAGCATCTTTTAATTTCATGGCTGCAGTCACCATCTGCAGTGATTTTGGAGCCCCCAAAACATCAAGTCTGACACTGTTTCCACTGTTTCCCCATCTATTTCCCGTGAAGTGATGGGACCAGATGCCATGATCTTAGTTTTCTGAGTGTTGAGTTGTAAGCCAGCTTTTTCACTCTTCTCTTTCACTTTCATCAAGAGGCTCTTGAGTTCTTCACTTTTCTCCATAAGGGTGGTGTCATCTGCATATCTGAGGTTATTGGTATTTCTCCCGACAATCATAACTCCTATGAACAAAAAGGTTTAAATAGTCAATTTTATTGACAAAAGCTCTTGTAAGAATGCTTGAACTCCTGATGTCAGGACAGAGACTTGACCATTGTTAATTTTTACTGGTTTAAATTGTGAAGATGAAAGGGGACATGCTCTCTCTTTCCTCTCTCCTTTCTCTCCAGCAGTCCCCATGTCCCAGGAACTGGACACCCATAACCTTAAACCTTCATGTTATTCAATATGACAGAAGATGATGGTAAGAAAGGAATGTTTCACAGGAGAAATGCCTCAGGTTGAAGGAGCCCCAGTGGCCACCAGCAGCCGGTAGTCCACACTCCAATACATCCCTACCTTATTGTTATAGGAAATAGATCACAATAGACCAGGGTAACTCCCTTGAGGTTGGCAGAGCCTGTGTTCTCAGGGTTGGGCTTATCTCAGTGATAAAACTGTTGGTATTTGTCCCCACTCTCCTCTGTTTTCTGCATGGCAATCAAATTGTGTTAACTGGCAGAGCTGCAGTTGACTCTGTAGTGCCTTTGTGGGCATTAGGAAGGATTACCTCTCAGAGCAAATCCAATGTCCAGATTCAGCCTGCTCATCACCCTTTGTGTGGAGCGTGAGCTGCCCACAGTCCCTTACAAGGATGCTCAGTATCACAGCATCTTTGGGACATCTAGCCTTTCTCTTCCCTACTGAAGATTTCTCCGTTGTGTGGCTTTCTCTTCCAGGGCCTTCATTTTCCTGAGTGACCTAATTACACAATGAATAAATTCACACTAAGATGTTAACAGCAGTGGTTGTTCCAGGTGTGCAGTTATGTTGCCAAGGCTGTTTTTCATTGTCCAGGATACTGTTTCTGGCTTGACATCTGCTAAAATTCCTATTCATTTTGCAAGACTTAACTCTTCTATTACTCTGTAAAAAAAAAAAAAAACCCTGAGACTCAGCTGAGTTAGGTATTTCCTTTCCTGAATGCTTGTAGTACTTGCTGTGCTCATGTTTTCATATTTCTTGTATTGCTTAATAAGTATGTTTCCTGTCAGTCTCTCCTAATGGGAGAATTCCATTGAGATCAGAGGCAGTGTTCCTCATTTTTGTATCCCTGGCTCATGGTTTATTATTTAGATGTAAATAGGTGCTCAGCAAATAAATACAAATCATGGTGTTGCATGAACTGATCAGTCAGACTTAGTGCCCGCGACGGTGCTTCTGGCTTCCCTAGGGGCCTTCTGGAGGCTACTTGTTAAGGCAGTCTACTTGATCAAAGCATGGACAGCCCCAAGGACAGAACCCCCTTGGCTGTTTGCCTGGATCATAGTTGGTGTTTTGCATTCCATTTGTAGTTGAATCAGGAATTAGTAAGAACTCTATAAAGAAGGATTTTTATCCCTGTTCCTTGCTTTTTAGACTCTTTGAGCCTCAGAAGCAATGGGAACCTCCAAATATATGTCAGGAAATTTTTTGGTTTTCTGGATTTGAGGCACATTTACCACTTACTTTTGTTTAGTGTCTTTTTGAGCAGGAAGCATGTCTGTGAGGTAACATACATTGTTATTGGGAAGCTGAATTGATGAAGTGATGAACACTTCACACTTCAGAAATCATCGCAGTCTTTAGTGACCAAAAAAGTCTTCGTGGAAGTAGATTTTTGAGCCAGATCTTGAATGATAAGTATGGCTTCTGTTTGTTCATTCAGCTGAGAAATACTTATCTGATGTGCTCCATTCTGTCCTAGGGTGTGAAGATACAAAAATGACTCAGTCAGGAATATACTTGTATCAGGTCCAAATTTTTGAAGTGGTTCAGCCCCTATAAATTATATAGTTCTTTGCCCAACCTTATGAAATATTGCAAATTAACAAAAGATAGTTGACCAAATGGGCTCAGTAATGTATCAGCCAGGTTTCAGTACAAACAAAAGGAAAGAGGTTCTACATGTTCAAAGTTTTTTTTTTTTTAATTTAAAAATAGCATTGAAACATGTATATTACCATATATGAAATAGATCCCCAGTCCAGGTTCAATGCATGAGACAGGGTGCTCAGGGCCGGTGCATTGGGATGACCCTGAGGGATGGGATGGGGAGGGAGGTGGGAGGGGGGCTGAGGATGAGGGACACATATACACCCATGGCTGATTCATGTCAATGTATGGCAAAAACCACCACAATATTGTAAAGTAATTAGCCTCCAACTAAATAAATTAATTTAAAAAGAAATTTGTTGGAGGAAGTTAGAAGTTTATCAAATATCTCATCTTTCTGTATATGTGGAAATGATTCTACCAAGAAGGGCACTGAGGCAGGAACACCAGGCGAGACCAATATTTTAAAAACCTACTGAAAAAGATGTCCCAGAAACAATCTTAAATTGAGGCAGAGGCTGTTCATCCATGACTGGATATAATGTCGTGGGTTTTGTTTTCAAAGTCAGTTTTGCCTTTGAAGTTATACTGTTCGTACTTCAATGCCACTTAGAGCCGGTTCTGCTAAATGTGCCCATCAATTCTCCAGAGAAGGTCGGACTGTTGGTATAAATGCAGCATCTTAGAAGGCAGCTAAATGTGCAAAATGGGCAAAATGTTGGCTTTGATGGTTCCATTCTCGTGGGTTGAATTAGGCTGTCAGGAATGCTGTTTGAAGTGCTGCCAGTAGCTATTAAATCAGCCTTTAGCAAATTCAACGAGGATTGAAATTCAACACTTGCTTCAATATAATAAAATGGTCGGACCTCCTTATTCTCCCTTTTGGAGTATTTTGGAATTATCTTAATCTCATTCCTGTTTCTTCCCCTGATGCTACCACCTGAAATGTGTCCTAAGGAGCCTTTGCTCTCCTTTAGTCACGGTGTGTCACACGGCAGCCTCGGAACCACTCACTGTAGGCTGCTGGGAGTGTGGCATGGGGAGGAGGCATAGAAAAGAGCAAGAGCATTGGTTAAAAGGGAGCCCTTTTGATATCTCAGTCAGGGCTTCATTACTAATCCTCAGTAAAATCAGTCAACAAATGTCAGTTCTGCAGTACCATGTGATTTGCACCGAGTCCTTTTCTTTATTTCCAGAGAAATAAAGAAATTAATGTAAAACAGTCATCCTTCCAAAGTTGTTATCATCAGCTTACTGAACCGTAGCTTAATTTCTTAAGAAAATGATATCCTTGTATTGATGCCACCATTTACATTTATTCTTGGTGCAGTAAATAACACGTTTGGTAACACTGTCTGTAGAGGATGAGCTAAGACATACTGGCTTTCAGAGAGAAGCCTGTCATTGCACAGAGGGACGTGAAGTGGCTCTGAATTTTTCTGTTCAGAAGCATCTGTGGTGCTGGACTTTTTCATGCAGTGCACAGAGTGATGTGCTCATGGCCCCTGGCCCACAGCAGAGATAACAGCTCCCTTCCCGAAGATCTGCCTAAGCCCCGATCTGCTGTTTCCATTCTCCTTGTCCTGGGAAACAAAGCTCTGTGCTTGAGCCATCTTCCAAAGGACTCATATCTTGTCTTTGTTTAAAAAACAAAAAAATTACTCAGGCCATGAAGAGGTGCTTGTCTTTTAAAAACACCCCTAAAAGCCTTGAGTGCGTCTTTCCTATCTGTCTCTTGTCAGAATGGTTGCAATTTGAATTTCACCACAGTAAAATTCATTTCCTGTCCATGGTACTGTCCAGATTGAC
Source organism: Antilocapra americana (assembly GCA_007570785.1). NCBI lineage: Eukaryota > Metazoa > Chordata > Mammalia > Artiodactyla > Antilocapridae > Antilocapra > Antilocapra americana. Next base: position 17,949,512 of record ML661343.1, on the reverse strand, counting down.
TTTATCACACTCACATGCTTGTCAAGTGATAGTGTGGGTTAGTTGAGAGCAGCAGGAAGTGGAAAGGAAATGAGAGGCGTGGTGTTTTCTAATCTCACAATCAGCATTTGCTCAACAGTTGGGAAGGGAGTCTTGTAGGATGGCTTGATAAGAGCAGAGGCCTTGAGGACCAATCACACTGCTGCGTCTTCCTGTGAAGGGTCAGGCTCAGAGAAGTGAAATAGCCACTGGTTTCATCTTCTGCAAGGAGTGTGTGTGTGTATGTGTCTGTGTGTGTTACACTCAGCATAGTGCATGTGGAATGCCCTTGATGAATGATAGTTATGGTAATAAGAGTTAAGAGCTAAGGAGAGTTGCTGAAGGCATTTGTCACTCTGTGCTCACGAGCGATGATGACCCGTTTTGGGTAGGGAAGGCACAGTCCCATCTGTAATTCATTCATTTCGCTCCTTCAATCCTTGGTGAGCTAAGCCAAAGCATAAATCTAGAGGTTAATTTAACAAATGTTCATCAGGCTTCAGCTGTGTACATGCCAAGTGATGTGGGGAATGCAAATACAGAAGATGTGGCAACAGTAGCCACCAGTCTAATGGGGGCATGACACATGGCAAGCAGCTGCATCACAGGGCATTTCTAGTGCCAAGTGAGGGAGGTAAAGCTTTCTGGTTTGGAAGTAGTCAGAGATTTCTTGCAAAAGGTGACATTTGAGCTGGGCATTGAAGAGTGGAGAAATCCTGGGGACAGATACTTCAGACAGAGGCTTTGTTTAATCCTCCCACTTGCACATAAATTGCTGGTCACTTATTTCTGTTCCCAAGGGCCAGCAGTACTCTTTCTTTTTCATTTTTTAAAATATAAAACATTAGTATCTTCTTGCTTAAAAAAAAAAAAAAAACAGAGCTGTTTATAGTGGGCATGGACTTTGCAGGCTGCTGTTCTCCCCCACATGTAGGGAAGATAACTGTGGTTGAATAAACTTGGCCAGGCCGAGGTCAAGCCCAGTGTCTTCCATTCTAAGAAAGGACTGTTATTGTTACGAATTCAGTTATAACTCAGTAGAGGGTTTCTCATGGTAGTTGATAAGTCCTTCAGTTACTTTCACTTATTGTAGAAACTAGCCAAGGTCTTGTGGTTTTAAAGTGAGTGCAGGACCCTTTCCAAGGTGGAAAAACTAGGGAATAAGTGGTTTTATGAAGATCGACTGTAGCTTTAGACCTTGATGTCATCTCAGCTTGAGCTCTTCAGAATCCAGGGGTTCTACCAGTGGACACTTGAAACTTTGGGTGTAGGATATGATTTGATTTGTTTCTAGTTGTTACCCTGTTTAGTGCCAGTTGGAGACCAGAGCCACAAGAGGTGGGAACATACCTTTTCCTTCCACTACTCTGAGCCAAGGTAGAAAGGGCTGGGAACGGTGGTGGTCTTCTGAAACTCGGACCCTGCCTTTTTCTGCAGGGCAGACAGGATGTCCTCCTGGAACTAGAAGAACTGAGTATCTGGAAGAACGTTAGCCTAGATTCAAGGAATAGGCCTTCCCAGTCTTTACACTCAGAGTTCTTATATTCGGACCCATTTGAGGATCCAACATAATGCTGCTGAATTATTTCCTTATCCCTATAACTGTTTACAACTTAGTCTATACAGTGATGAAATCTCACCCCCATCCACTCACCTCCTTATAAGAAGACTCTGACAAATGAGGCCTTGCTTGTGAATGGACTTTTCAGATTCTGATGTTTTAGGCAAAAAGCAAGCAGTTCTAGGAAGTACTTGGTAAACGGTGAACAAGTGTAGAATAAAAGCATTATCAGACCATCTCATTTGCTCACTAGGAGGGAAGAGTTTTTAAAAAAGACTTTGAAGCAAGCTTTCAAAAACTATGTACACAATTGACCTGAATTTGTTTTTTCTTTTGTCTTTTCTCTGTATTGCCAGTGTGTAGTTGAAGAGCCCAGTTGAAAAGGAGAATCTGTAGAAAAGAGTGATTGTGATTCTTTGCAGGATGTGTTGTGACAACCCTAATGAGAGCTTAGATGTTGCAGACTACCATGTTGCCTTCAGCTCAAATACACACGGGCAAGAATATTAGGGGATGGATTCAAGTGCTCACTGCTCTACCATGCAGGTCTTCAAATCATTTCAACCTTCAACAGTTAGGAGCTGCTAAGGGAGGGCATTTGGCTCATGCCAAGTGCAGTTTCAGCTCCCACCTCTGTAACTGGAGGCAGTAGTCCTGCCTTGACCTCATGGATTTGCGTGATTCTACACAAATAATATCTCTGAGAATACACAGAATAAAATAAATTGCTAGCCGGATATAGAATTAAAACATACCTGCTATTGAAAAGTTTAAGGAATATCTTCTTGCAAATGAATCTAGGAAAAAATTTGAAACATGGGCATCAAGCTTATAAGTGTGACTCTCTGTCCTTTCCCAGTGGACCCACCCTCACCCACCACTTCTTGCCATCTTCCCTACTCCAGCTCCCTGATAATTTTTCCTAGGAGGAATATTTGATGACTGAAACATAGCCCATCCCGGGGTGAAAAGTGTGCTTGACTTGTTTGATGTGACCTTTCCCATGATTAAATACTTGATTTAAAAAATTTTATTCAAGTATAGTTGATTTATAATGTGTTAATTTTTGCAGTATAGTAAAGTGATTCAGTTATATATATATATATATATTCTTTTCCATTATAGTTTTTCATAGGATATTGAATATAGTTTCCTGTGCTATACTGTAGGACCTTGTTTGATTTTTGTTAAACTAAAATTATTAATCAAATATCTGCTTATAATATCTGATGCTAAGCCAGGCACAGTCTGGGCATGAGTTCTGTCTCACAGGGCTTGTGCTCCAGGAAGGGCAATGAAGTAAACATATAAAGTGTTATACTGCAATATTCTGTAGTGTTACTGTTATGGCAGTGACATGCCTTAACAAACACAGCTTATGGGAGTTGAAAAAAACAAAATTATTTATGATACAATAGAATCTAGGAAGAATTTATTAAGGGCTTAGGATGGGTAAAACTCAGATCAGCAACTGCAAACTCAAATGCCTTTGGAATTCCAAGCTGATAAGCTAATGAGTAAATCAGGCTGTTGTAATACCACAGGGAGTCGGGGTATAACACTATAGGGAGTGGTGGTGACTGGGCTAAATTGGAAAAAGTTTGTCTCTCTCCTAAAATGTTGGCCACTACTCAAGCCAATTCAGTGCTTTCTACCTGATAATGTGGGCCCCAAGTAGTCAGATGTTACATTTTATGAGAATGTAGAAATCTACTCAGGTAAAATCTTCTAATTTTTGACAACTGATAAAAACAAGCTAAGATTCCATGCAAGTAAATTTGTGCATGCACACAGACAAACACATTTAAATTTAGGGGGATGGATTGAAGCGCTCCAGGCAGAGAGAGTGAAGTGTTGTACATGAACAAGAAACTCAGGTGGTTCACATGAAACTCGAATATTGAGTGCAAGGAGTACTTTGTGGCAAATATACTTGAAAAGTATGTCAGAGTTGGCATGTAGTCTACGCTCCTAACCTGTGACAGCAGTGATTTCAAAAATCACTCCAGAGAATCTGTCCATACTGCGGAAGATCCAGGTTCCATCCCTGGGTTGGGAAGAACCCCTGGAGAAGAGAATGGCAACCCACTCCAGTATTCTTGCCTGGAGCACTCTGTGGACAGAGGAGCCTGGTGGGCTGCAGTCCGCAGGGCTACAAAGAGTCAGCCACAAGTGAAGCAGCTAACACTTTCACTTTCACCACGTTCCTGACCTGTCACAGTAGTGATTTCAAAAATGACTACATTCAAATTATGCTTAGGTGTACAATACAGCATTCTTACTTATTCGGATACTTGGCTTTGTAGTTTTCTAGTCAGGAAAGTGAGTAAGATAAAGCTGAAGATCCACTAAGTTCTGGAATTTCTTAATTCTTTGAAAATGAGCTGATTTGGAGAGTGTTTATATTGATAAGTCAACTTCCTTGTAAGTCTGTGCATAATTTTCAGTTTTTAAAATGTGCGTGACCTAGGAGTTCTGTTTCTTGTCCCCATAAATGAATGGTTCTTTTAAAAGGTGACATCTCTCACCCCATGCTATGCTACATCTGCCCCTGATTCTGACAAAAAACCAATGCATGCATCTGGATAACTCTCAGGAGACCTATGGGATGGCTAGAAAGAACACATGAAATCAAGCTGTCACGAAACATGTGGGACATCTGGTAGACACGCCATTTCTCCAGCAGAGAAGCAGAGAGGAGGGACAGTTTCAGGCTCATAGAAAACATGAAATTGCTCTCACTATCTGTGTCTTTAGATCACTTGGACTTTTGTTGAAGGTTTTTCTTCAACAGTGTGCATACAGCATTTCCTACAGTGCAAAACCTAAACTCAGACACTTTTTTTTACAGGGAGAAATCACCTAGTAACTAGCTGCAAGAGTTAGGAAAATAATGGGGAGTTTGAGTTTAAACTTGACATCGTACTACTTTCATTATTCTTAAGCATTGGTTTTCTCATCATTTTGGAGGAGAATGGCATACTCTTACTCATACTCTTACTCAGTGTTTTATTGACCATAAAAGACATGTGAAGTCGCTCAGTTGTGTCCAACTCTTTGTGACCCCATCCATGGGCTGTAGCCTACCAGGTTCCTCCATCCATGGGATTTTCCAGGCAAGAATAGATCTTCCCTACCCAGGGATTGAACCACGGTCTCCCTCATTGTAGGGCAGATGCTTTACCATCTGAGCCACCAGGGAAGTCTATAAAAGACATAAGTTGCAAAACATGATCATTTCAGGATATTAAGTCCTTGGTATTGAAGGTAGTAACTCTGATGGTCACAGTAGAAATCCTAGAGATTCTGCCTTTATGGGCAGCTCCAACCATCAGTGTTTCTTTGGGTAAGCTAGGTCACCCAGTGTGTACTGCCTAAAGGCTATAACTCAAGCAGAGAGGGAAAAAGCAATAGCCAGCCACCCTTAGTGCTTTCTCCACCCTGGTTGAATGAACACCGCCCCCCCACCCCCCTTTCAACAAACACATACCCATAAATGTAGAGCTGACTCATGCTATAGCTTTTGAGAACGATATACAAAGATTGTCTGAACCCCAAGATGATAGCTATACCGAACAAAGAGTGTTCTTTTCTCTTCCAGGAACCCTGGCTTCCTAATAAAGACCCAGCTCACTTGGCTTTGCGTGCATAAAGTTTCTAGGTCAAAGTTGAATGAATTGACAGTCCTAAGAGTTTGTTTAAGGCAAAGGCTGTCAAATAGCTTTGCTCTCAAAAGACTCACGGAAATAAAGTGGCCTGGCCTGTCAGAAACTTAGACTGTCCCCACAGTGGATTGTTTGCTCACCAAGCCAACAGGGCGTGCAGGAAATGTACCTGTGAAATACAGCAGGTTTAACACCAGGTTTCAGCAAACTCACCCTAAAAGTTACTGAATATAGATTCCCAGGGCATCCAAAGGTTCTGTGATTCCAGACTTGATACTTTCAAATATATTGCAGAGTCTGTATGAAAGTGGGGGGAAAAAATGAAGATGCCTTTGAAGGCTGCATCCAATAACACTCTTTTGGCTCTCCTGCCATTTTACTTTTCTTAGCATGCAAACCCCCACTGTAGTCCTGGCACTTTGAGGCAGTGGCTGAGGGGAGACTGAAGCCAGTTTGAAGAGCTGGCCATGACTCTGACAGTTCGGAGCAACACAGTGAGCACTCATTACACACGTGTGGACTGGAGAAAGCTGTTCATTCTGTCTGGGGACAGCAGGGGACTTCTGGCACTGAGGAGATCTCTGATACAGATTCAGGCTTGACAGTAGGCGGGTGTCACCCCACAAGGAAGGGTCATGGCTTACTTTCATGCTGGAGGTGTGAAACAGTGCTCTAAATTGGATTTTTATATTTTAATACATTTTCCTGACTCTGCCGTCTTACCCTTGCTTCTATGGCCTCTGATTCAATGCGTTAGTTAAACTTTCTGTATTTTATTCTCACCCTTTTATTTATTCAGCCACCAGACACTCATTAAGTATCTGTTTGTCTGACCTCTTTGTTCCCAGGGAAAGAACTGCACCAAATATGCAATTTTACATATTTTCTTAGTTATTCTCCCCTCATGGCCAAGACATCCAACTCCCGCTGGCTACTGATACTTTTATGTTCCCTATTCATTCAAAATGCAATGCTGAAAAATAGAGAGCATTTTACTGCTTGAGGTTCTGTGGTTCCAAGCAACAGATGTCCATTAACTTAAGTAACAAAAGGAATTCATTGAAGGGGCAGTGGGGTGCAATAGATAGAATAATGGCCTCCCAAAGTTGTTCATATCCTGCTTCCTAAAGCCTGTCAGTGTATTACCTTATATGGCAGAAGGGACTTTGCAGGTGGATTAAGGATCTTGAAACGAAGAGAGTAGCCTGGATTATCCAGATGGGGCCAGTGTAATCTCGGGTTCCTTACGGAGGGAGGCAGCAAGGTCAGAGTCAGAGAAGGAAATGTGATGACGGAAGCAGAGGTCAGAGGGATGTCACTGCCAGAAAGAGGCCACAAGTCAAGAGTGCAGTAACTCTAGAAGCTGGCGAAAGCAGATATGAGTTGTTCTCTAGAGCCTCCAGAAGAAAGGCAGACTTGGCAGCCTTTTGATTATAGAATTTCTGACCTCTAGAATTGTGAGTATATACATTTGTGTGTGCATGTGTGTTTATTGAGGTGAAGTTTACATACATAAAATTAACCACTTCAAAATGATCAGTGACATGTAGTACATTTTCCAAGTTGTACAACCCCTAATTTGTCTAGTTCCAAAACCTTCTCATTACCTCTAAAGGAAACCTTGTACCTATTCAGGAGATGCTTCTCATACTTCTGTTCCCCCTTTCCCCTGGTAACCACCAGTCTGTGTTCTGCTGTTTGGATTGATCTATTCTGGGTATTCCACATAAATGGAATTATATAATATGTGACCTTTTGTATCTTGCTTCTTTCACTTACTGGAGTTTTTTGAGGTTCATCCATGTTATAGCCCATCTCACCTTCATCTTTTGTGCCTGAATAATATTCCACTGGGTGAAGGTACCACAGTTTGTTTATCCATTCATCTACTGATCAATATTTGGGCTCTCTTGACCTTTTGGCTATCCTGACTAGTGCTGCTATACACGTGCATGTATGCATCTATACTTGAGTATCTGTTTTCAAGTCTTTTGGATGTTAACCAAGGATTGAAATTTGCTGGATTGTGTGGTAACTCTGTGTTTCACTTTTAACAGCCAAACTATTTAGCAGCTGAATCACTCTTTAGTCCCATCAGCAATCTCCAAGGGTTCCAGTTTCTCTACATCCTTCTCAATACTTACTCTTTGATTTGTCCTCTTGAAAAATTTAGCTATCTTAATGGAAATGAATGGTATCTTACTGTGGTTTTTGAATTGCTAATGACTAATGCTATTGAGCATGTTGACCATTTGTGGTCATGTGCTTGTTGACCACTTGCATGTCTTATTTGGAGAAATATCTTGAAGTCCTTTGCCCATTTTTTGTTTGTTTTTATTCTCAACCTTTTATTTTTAAACTTTGAACTTTTTATTTTTTATTGGACTATAGCCAATTAACAACTTTGTGATTTCAGGTCAACAGAGAAGGAGCTCAGCCATATATATACAAGTATCCATTTTCCCCCAACTCCCCCCTCCCATCCACCTTTGCCCAATTTTTAATTGGATTTTTAGTTTCCCCAAGTTGTGGGAAAGATGCTCTGGGATTCTGGGTCATAGGAATTAATGGGCAGTCCATTTGAGACTTTTCTTTTAAGATGTATGTATTCACATTTCCTTCAGTTCTTATGTCCCTGATTTAAGAGGGAAGAGTGGCTAGTATAGCCTGAGGAATGTTCAGTGCCTTGGTCAGAAGAAAGCAGACTTCCATCATGTCTAGTACCGCTAAGACTGCATGTAAACAAAATAGAAGTTCTCTTACCAGAAGAAAGGCAGATGGGTAATAGAAAGGCAAAAGCAAAAGGGACCCACACGGGCATACAAGTAGGTAATAGTTCAGGAAAAGAACCAAACAAAATGTAATGTGATAGAGACTTAAAAGCTCTGATAGCTCAAGAGATAAATCTGTAATTAAAAGATAAGGAAAACATAGCAGAAGACAAGCACCACTTAAAAAGAAAAAAAGGTTTAATGGATACACATCACAGGCTCCATCATTATTGCCAAAGCATCTGGAGGAAAAGGTGACGATCCTATTTGTTCTGCACTGATCACGCCCCACTTCAGATGAAGAACTCCCATTTTGTGCTCACTACCTTGAGGGTCATGCAGGCAAAATAGAACATGTGCTAAGGTGAGCGGCCAGGAGGCTGGATTCATGCCATTAGAGTAATGGTCAGAGGGACTGGCATGTTGACCTGAATAAGTAAAAATTCTAGGCAAGAAGATGTAAACTGGGATAAATGAATTCGAAATGGGGAGAATCAAGACCAAGATCTAAGTAGTTGAAGAAAATAGAAATCTATTTCTCACTTACATCACAATTCTGTTAGGTCTGTGATGGATGAGCTGAGTTTGGTTTGTTAGATCATATGTCTCCAAATTCCTTCAGACGTTTGCCTCCACATGGAGTTAGGGAAGGGGGAAAAAGAACGTCTGTGTGTGTGTGTGTGTGTGTTTGTGTGCTTGGACCATGGCAGGCAGTTGTGGGCTAAAACTCATTTATGTGGGTATACCTGCTTCAAGAAATGCTAGGAAATGTAGTCTTATTCAGAACGAAATGGTGACACAGACATTAGTAGGCATGATCACTTTCTCAGAGCTGCACAGAGTGGGCCCACAACTCTGGGAAAGCAAGGTACATTAGTTACTGATCCCCTAATAGGAAAAAGTAGAAAGTAAGTAAGAAAGCCTGCCTTGGCTCTTTTGTTCTCATTAGCTTGGCCTCTTCATCACCTTCTCTTGTCATTTCTTTTTCTTTTCCTTCACCTGTTTTAATTTTGTGTTGACTCTGACTTTATGACTTATGAAACTTGCTCTTTTCTTCCTGCCTCTCTGTGATTTTTATTAATTATGAATAATTTTATTAATGAATTATGACTGTATTTATAACATACACAGTGGGTAGAGCAAATTAATATCTCATGGTCCAAATGTGCCTTGAAATCTTGGCAAGTTCAGGTGTGTGTGTGTGTGTACCTGTGTCTGTGCATGCACGCCTGTGTAAACTTTGTATAGTATCCAATAAAATTTGAGATGTATTTTTTCCTTGAAATGTCATAAAATCTGACCACTCCAGGTCTGCATGCCCATAAGAAGAGCAAGAATAGAAGTAGGCATTCTCCATGCTGCCAGTCTCTACTAATCCCTTTTGATTCTTAATGCTGAGACCTAAAGTCAGTTTCCACTTAACACATTTGTACTGTGTGTGTGTGCTGTTTTTAAAAAACATTCGTCTCTTTTTATGATCTTGTGATCCATTCCTGACTTTGTGGGCACTTTGAGTTTGGAATCACTGGCTTTTCCTATAGCTACTTCATCTGTAACATCAGAGTAGAGGGTGGGGGGATTGCAGCACTAGAGACAAGATAGGATGAGGGTGAGGTTGGCCAAAGGATGCCAGGATGTTTATTCCAGGTGCAGGGGAGCCCAGCTGATAGTATATAGAGTAGTGGTCTCCAGACCTTGATTGTCTACCTCATTAGAAAAATAATATTTGCATATGTACCCTTCAAAGTAGGAGTTATTACTTAAAAATTATATGTATATGCTCCTGTTATTTCCAGATGCAATATACTCTCAAGGTCATAATTAAAGAAGACTATAAGTCCATATTCCAAATAATTTTCATTATAATTTTCTATTTCTGGGCCAACTTTTTGGTTGGCAGATGTACATTCTTAATGGCATCTTTAATTAGCAGTTTCTTGGCATTATTTAAGCCTCATACATTTTGTGATGGTTAGTTCAATTGAACCAGATAATGCATTCCATAAATTCTGTGACATACACATCTCAGCATATGGCAGTGAGCTGAATGGGAATGAAAAAGTTGGTTCACGTCTGTCAACCCTTCCTGATTTGCACACTTTTATTTCCACTCTTTTCTTAGGAGTTCTTTCATTCATCCTAATGGGAAGCCATCTGAGAGATGTAGGTACTTGTATGTGTTTAGATTTTGAAATTTTAAATAAAATTAACATAAATGGAGTTTTCAGAAACATTAATTAACGGGACAAACAAGGATCTGTGTGTGTGGTAGGCAGGGGTATTAGAGGGCAGGAGACATGTAGAGCATACTAGGATCTTACTGTAGCCTTATAAACGCTAGACACAGTAGTTAGTATGTTCAGCCTCTGCCCATACCCACACTCAGATGTGGATCAGTTGACTATTCTTTCCCAGACAGTCTGGAGATTCAGTGCAATCCCTATCAAATTACCAATGGTATTTTTTCACAGAACTAAAACAAATTATTTAAAATTGTATAGAAACACAGACATCCCTGAATAGCCAAAACAATTTTGAGAAAGAAGAATGGAGCCAGAGGTATCCCACTCTCTGACTTCAGACTGTACTACAAAGCTGTGGCCCTAGTGCGGTACTGGTGTAAAACAGAGACAAAGATCTACGGAATGGGATAGAAAGCCCCAGGAGCAAACCCCAGTGGGGAAAAAAGGGAAACGCCACAGAACTGCAGAAGCACAATGTAGAGGCAGAGGTTTATAACAACAATAAAAAATGTGACTGAGAAAAAAATGTCAAAAGCTTAATTAGATTTCACAGTGCCAATAAAATCAACAACTACAACAGAGGGGGAAATCAAAGAAAAAAATCCAAAAGACTCTATAGACTAAAAGATAAACAAAATTGAGAAGATAAACAAAATTGGTTCTTTGAGAAGATAAACAAAATTGACAAACCCTTAGCCAGACTCATCAAGAAAAAAGAGAGAATCAAATCAACAAATTAGAAATGAAAAAGGAGAGGTTACAACAGACAATGCCGAAATACAAAGGATTACAAGAGATTATGATGAACAACTATATGGGAATAAAATGGGTAACCTGGAAGAAATGGACAGATTCTTAGAAAAGTTCAATCTTCCAAGACTGAACCAGGAAGAATTTAGAAATTATAAACAACCCAATTATAAGCACTGAAATTGAAGCTGTGATCAAAAATCTCCGAAAAACAAAAGGCCAGGACAAGATGGCGTCACAGGAGAATTCTGTCAAACACTTAGAGAAGAGCTAATGCCTATCCTTTTAAAATTCTCAAAAATTGCGGAGGAAGGAATACTTCCAAACTCATTCTACAAGGCCACCATCACCCTGATACCAAAATCAAAGGCAGCACAAAAAAAGAAAACTACAGGCCAGTATCACTAATGAACATAGATGCAAAAATCCTCAACAAAATCTTGACAAACAGAATTCAGCAACACATCAAAAATCTCATACACCATGATCAAATTGGGTTTATTCCAGGAATGCAAGGATTCTCCCATATATACAAATCAATCAATGTGATACACCATATAAACAAATTGAAAGATAAAAACTGTATGATCATCTCAATAGATGCAGAAAAAGCCTTTGACAAAATTCAGCACCTATTTATGATTAAAACTCTTCAAAAAATGGGCATAAAAGGAACCTACCTCAACATAGTAAAGGCCATACATGATAAGTCTACAGCAAACATTATTCTTAATGATGAAAAACTGAAAGCATTCCCCCTAAGATCAGGAACAAGACAAGGGTGTCTACTTTCACCACTATTATTCAACATAGTCCTGGAAGTCCTAGCTACAGCAATCAGAGAAGAAAAAGAAATAGAAGGTATCCAGATCAGAAGAGAAGAAGAAAAGCTCTCACTGTTTGCTGATGACATGATACTGTACATAGCAAATCCTAAAGATAGTATCAAAAATTACTAGAGCTAATCAGTGAATTTATCAAAATTGCAGGATACAAAATCAATACACAGAAATCACTTGCATTTCTATATACTAAAAATGAAAAGTCAGAAAGTTAAGGAATCAATCTCATTCACCATTGCAACACAAAGAATTAAATAGGAGTAAACTTACCTAAGGAGACAAAAGAACTGTACACAGAAATTTGTATGACACTAATGAAAGAAATCAAGGATGACATAAACAGATGGAGAGATATTTCATGTTCCTGGGTAGGAAGAATCAATATTGTGAAAATGACTATACTACCAAATGCAATCTACAGATTCAATGCGATCCCTATCAACTTACCAATGGCATTTTTTTTTCACAGAACTAGAACAAAAAATTTCAGAATTCATATGGAAACACAAAAGACCCTAAATAGCCAAAGCAGTCTTGGGAAAGAAGAATGGAGCTGGAGGAATCAACCATTCTGACATCAGATTATACTACAAAGCTACAGTCATCAAGACAGTATGGTACTGGCACAAAAACAGAACCATAGAACAGTGGAACAAGATAGAAAGCCCAGAAACAAACCCATGCACTATGGGCACCTTATTTTTGACAAAGGAGGTGAGAATATACAATGGGGCAAAGATAGCCTCTTCAATCAGTGGTGCTGGGGAAACTGGACAGCTACATGTAAAAGAATGAAATTAGAACACATCCTAGTACCATACACAAAGATAAACTCAAAATCGATTAAAGACCTAAATGTAAGGCTATAAAACTATATAGCTATAAAACTCTTAAGAGGATAACATAGAGCACTTGATGACATAAATCAAAGCAAGATCCTCTATGACCCTCCTCCTAGAATAATGGAAATAAAAACAAAAGTAACAAAGTGGGACCTGATTAAACTGAAAAGCTTTTGCATAGCAAAGGAAACTATAAGCATGGTGAAAAGACAACCCTCAGAATGGGAGAAAATAATAGCAAATGAATCAACTAATAAAGGATTAATTTCCAAAATATACAAACAGCTCATATAACTCAATTCCAGAAAAACAACCCAATCAAAAAGTGGGAAAAAGACCTAAACAGACATTTCTCCAAAGAAGACATACAGGTGGCTATTGAACACATGAACAGATGCTCAACATCACTCATTATTAGAGAAATGCAAGTCGAAAACACAATGAGATATCACCTCACAGCATTCAGAATGATCTTCATCAAAAAGTCCAGAAACAATAATTTCTGGAGAGAGTGTGGAGAAAACAGAACGCTCTTGCACTGTTGGTGGGAATGTAAATGGATGCAGCCACTATGGACGATGGTATGGAGACTCCTTAAAAAACTAGGGCTAAAACTACCATATGACCCAGCAATCCCACTCTTAGGCCTATACACTGAGGAAACCAAAATTGAAACAGACACATGTATCCCATTGTTCCTTGCAGCAGTATTTACAATATATAGAACACGGAAGCAACCTAGATAACCACTGACATATGAATGGATAAAGAATTTGTGGTACATATACACAATGGAATATTAGCCATAAAAAGGGATACATTTGAGTCAGTTCTGATGAGGTGGATGAACCTAGAACCTCTTATACAGAGTGAAGTGAGTCAGAAAGAGAAAGATAAATATCATATTCTAACACATATGTATGTAATCCAGAAAATGGTGCTGAAGAATTTATTTACTGGGCAACAGTGGAGAAACAGACATAGAGAATAGACTTATGCTCATGGGGAGAGGAGAGGAGTGGGTGAGATGTATGGAAAGAGTAACATGGAAACTTACATCACCATATGTGAAATAGATAGCCGACAGGAATTTGCTGTATGTCTCAGGAAATTCAAACAGGGGCTCTGTATCAATCTAGATGGGTGGGATGGTGCAGGAGATGGGAGGGAGGTTCTAAAGGGAGGGGATATATGTGTACCTATGGCTGATTCATGTTGAGGTTTGACAGAAAACAACAAAACTCTATAAAGCAATTATCCTTCAGTAAAAAAATTAATTAATAAAAAAAAGAAAGATACACGCACCCCAAATGTTCACTGCAGCATTATTTACAATAGCCAAGACATGGAAACAACCTAAATGTCCATCAGCAGATGAATGGATAAAAATGTGGTATATATATATATACATTGGGATATGACTCAGCCATAAAAAAGAATGAAATAATGCCCTTTGCAGTAATATGAATGGAGCTATAAATTGTTATACTAAGCTATAAAGACAAATCCCATATGCTATCATTTATATGTGGAATCTAAAAAATGATACAAATGAACTTATTTGCAAAAACAGTCTCACAGTTATAGAAAACAAACTTACCTTTACCAAAGGGGAAAGGTGGGGGCAGGAAAGGATAAATTAGCAATCTGAGAGTAACAAACATATACACATGCCTATGTATAAAATAGATAAACAACAAGAAGCTACTGTACAGTGCAGGGGCCTATACTCAATATTTTGTAATAACCTATATGGGGAAAGAATCTGAAAAGAATAGGTATATGTATGACTGAATCACTGAAATTCATACAACATTGTAAATCAACTATATTCCAATTAAAATTTTTTTAAGTGGGTCAGTTGGAGCCACAGAACGAATATGAAAAGATTTTTAAAAATCTTCACGTCCTCAGCCAAAATGAAGATAAAACAAAAATAATTAAAATCCCAAACAGAAGTTTACTGGAATTTCATGAACTTACAGAGAAAGCATTTGTTTTGGAATCTGGAGTCAGAGGAGTCCAAATCCCTCAAATGGGCTATTTTTTTTCTTGTTGCCAAAGCTTCCACTTTTCCCAGCTGCCTTCTTCACTGAAGGGCTAATGACCTCAGGATTACATTTAATGCTTTCTTGTCTCCCTTGATTGTTTTCTTTCTTCCCATCCCTCCAGACTTGAACTCTTTAAGGCCTTGCCTCCTTTTCCTGAGCAGATTAAAAACAACAACAACAACAAAGGCTTTGCTGTCTCTTTCATTGTTTGGCAGTTAGGCCTGTTGGAGATTCGGTAAAGCTCTTGCTTATCCCAGGACGCCTAGGCCTAGTCGGGGAGTCTCTGTGCAACCATCTCTGTGCAGTGTGACCAGAACACATTTCAAATGCCAGCACTGCAGAAAGCAGTGGGGAGCCTTTGACATAATTGAGTGGAGGTATGAAAACCCAGCCCTACCAGCCAGACCAGGTTTCCATCCATACAATCCGTGGTTTTGACACCTTCTGGAGATTCTCAATATCCTAAGAATACAGTCATAATCAAAACCAGTCTTCTGCTCTTATGGAGGTCAACTTCTTATGGCAAATAAGATATGCAGACAGATACTTAAGCCACGACATATACCTTATTTTGTTGTTCTTGTTTAGTTGCTAAGTCATGTCCCAACTCTTGTGACCTCATGGACTATAGCCTGCCAAGCTTCTCTGTCCATGGGAATTCCCAGGCAAAAATACTGGAGTGGGTTGCCATTTTCTTTTCCAGGGGATCTTCCTGAGCCAGGGATTGAACCCACGTCTCCTGCGTTGGCAGGTGGATTCTTTACCGCTGAGCCACCAGGGAAGCCTGAAAATACATAGGAAGTGTCATATGATAAGAGGGAACTGAAGGATTAGATTTTATGGCAGCTGAATTGATGAGGCGAAGAAGATTGTGTTAGAGAAGTTGAATATTTGTCAGGTGGACAAGGGAAAAGAAAACGACATTTGGCTAGATATAACAGCTTACAGAGTGGATGTGCAAATTGGCACTGAGTGTTGGCTGACTACAAGGCCAAGGGGATGGACAGGATTGCAGCAGAATCAGATGGACAGCAACTGAGGACCCTGGATTGTATCCTGATGGACAGTGCTTCCTAAACCAGAGTCTGTATGCCTGGAATGCAAAGTGGTGGAGGAGAGAGAAATCCCCGAGCTGAGGGGGAATCATTGGTACAGTTGTAGAACATAGTGATGAAGGCGAGACTATAGCAGGAGAGTGACTGCCCACAGTGCAATACCGAGGGCCTGCTGCGATTGTAAACTGTGATTTGAATAGTAGCACACATCTCAGATATGCTGTAGCTGCTTTGGGGCTTTCATGTGCAAAGTAGGATTAAGTCACGGTTGGGGGACTTCCCTGGCAGTCCAGCGGTCAGAACTCAAGTGCTCCCACTGCAGGGGGCACGGTTTTGATCCCTATGAATGATGATCTCACACGCTGCATGACCCTCCGACCCCCCCCCCCCAAAAAAAAGCCAACAGGTTGGAGGAACACTGAAAGGTGAAAGTAAAATGCTTGTGAGAAGGAGTTAAGATGGTAGGACACGTGCCCCAGACTGTGTAGGAAAGACAATGAAGCCAGGAGGGAAAATAATTTGAGGAACACTGAGGATTTCAAGGAACCCGTGGTATAGATGAACTGCAAGGAGCCAAGCTGGTCTGAAGCTGTGGTCGGAGAGTAGGGTGGAGGATTTCTGATTTCACAAGTGTAGGGTTCCAGCTGGGGTCCCAGATTTTTCCTGCACCTCTAAGCTTGGCCTGTCCCTGCTGCTGAATTTATTTAAGATGGCAGAAGAGACCCATCAACAGATGAAATTGGGTGCTTGGAGAAAATAACAAGCGTCCACAGGAATGTGGAGTCAAGGTTTCTTTCAGGGGTTCAGGAACCCTGGGGCCTTAGGATTGGGTCAAACTGGGGGAAGAGAGTCTCCTGTTACTTAAGATTCGACTTCAGTGACCTGCCTTATTCGTCAGGCGTTTGTATCCTAAAAGGGAGAATCTCATTGGGTTGATTTTGTCACCCAAACCAAAGTCTTCTGCACCAGTTCCCCTCTGAAAGGGGACCTCCTTTACGTTCTGCCAATGTGTCGCTGACTATGACTGGGGTCTAGGTGCAGAGCAAGTCTTTGTGCAGAAGACCCTTTACAGCAGTTAGTATGCACAGGCCCATTGTGTCCTGTTATTCACAACCGCCTCATGAAGTAGCTACTATTATTAACCTTATTGTTTTTTCTCTTTGAGATACTGATTTTATTTCCTTTGAAAATATATCCAGAAATGGAATTGCTGCATCATATGGTAGTTCTGAACCCATCCAGTACTCTTGCCCGAAGAGGCCCGTGGACAGAGGAGCCTAGTGGGCTGCAGCCCATAGGGTCACAAAGAGTCGGAGACGAATGAAGTGCCTTAGCACGCACACATGCGTGGTAGGGCTATTTTCAGTGTTTTGAGGAACTTCCAGTCTATTTTCCATGAAAGTTATACCAGTTTACATTCCCACCAGCAGTGCACAGGGGCTCTCTAGTACCTTCACTTCACACAGGAGGAAACTGAGGTACAGAGAGGTTAAATGACTTGCGTCTGTGCACATAGCCTGGAAATGGCTGTGCTGGCTAATCTGGCCATGGAGTCCGTGTTCTCATATTCTCTGTGTGGCTGCGTCTGAAAAGAAATGCCTCTAAGCTTGTTTCTTCAAAGGTGACAGCAGGGTTCACGGTTTCCTCCTACAGCCTGCCACGGCCTAGCACATAACCTGGGTTTCTTGTGATCCCTGCAATATGGGTCCTTCTCCTCCCCCTTCACGCCAACCAAGGCTATGAAAACTGCAGGTGGATCTCCAGTACTTGTCTGCAGGTGATGTAATTTATCATTCAAACTGGCACAGTCTGAGAGTGAATGTGGACACTTAATATCTTTGCTGGGCCCACGGGCACAAACGAGGGCTGTCTGGGGCAAAGCACCTCATATGGCCAGTCTCATGATATACTATAAATTACATGAGGATTGGAAGGAGCTGGAAGTGGACCGTGATATTTCTGATCTGCCAGAAGGAGACAGAAACTTCCCAAACCCAAATTCTAAATGATCTGGTTCATAATAGGTGCTTAATAGATGGGGTTTCATTATATCCCAAAGAGATGAGTGGAGAAGGACAGAAGTATTGGATTGGCCAAAAAGTTTGTTCAGGTTGGTACTTTTTGGCCAACCCAGTACATAGCCAGATGTAAGGAAGGGGCAAAGCTAGGAAGTGCCAAGGAGCCACTCCTAGCAGTAACTTCTGTCCAAGCTTTTTGCAGTTGAATATACTAATGCTTGTTGTTAAACCAAAGAAATTACTCAGCAGGCCCAAAGGAAACTTAAATCTTATTTTTGTCTCTGACTCTGAGACTGTAATTAAAATATGTGTACCTGGAGAAGAACTTGAGGTCCACTCAGCATGTCCTACTGTAGAAAGGCTAAAGGAGGAGCAATAAACCTTTGAAAAGCCCAAGACTAGGGACTGCAGGCATCATCAAGATTGCCTTTGAATTTGCAGAGCAAACATAGCTTTACAAAACAGGGGAAACTTGATTATTGGGAAATTGAAAGAATGTGGCCCAAGGGGTTCCCACCCATCTGCCAATGCAGGAGACAGCAGGTTTGATCTCTGGATTGAGAGGATCCCCTGGAGGAGGAAATGACAACTCACTCCAGTATTCTTGGCTGGAAAATTCCACGGACAGAGTCTGTTGGGCTATGGTCCATGGGGTCGCATAGAATCAGACACCTTTAGCATGAGTACGTACACTGCCCAAGGTATCTGAGAAGACAGGAAACAAGCAGCTTGTCTCTGCCTCTAAGCCTTTCTTCTTCTCTGTTGTTGGAGGAGGGCAGGGCTTGGGACACCCCTTTTCCTAGACCACCCAGTCCCAGTGGTACTGGGGCTTGGGGGAACAGTTGCAGTATGTGAGAGAGAGCAAGTTCGTGTAGGCACAAGGTATTCTCCCCTGAAGGCAGTAGCTTCACCTGCTCTGCTCCTTTGCACTCAGCTGTACCCTGCCTTAGAGGAAAGACCCCTCATTTTTGCAGGGTGCCAGAGGGCCAGCCACATAGTTTGGTATTCCAGCTTTCCAGGAGTGGCAAAGGATGAGACTAATGACAAGATTTTAGTGATCCTGGTTAGAGACAGCCTGTCCCATCTCCGAGCCTCCCAGGGCTGGATGCCCCAAGAACAGGACAGAAGAGTGACCTGGCAGTTGTCTTAGGCATCATGACCAGTGTCATCTTATAGTCTGAGATAAGGGCTACAGTGTTCTCTAGGCCCAAGAGGCTTTTCTTGAGATGAGAATTAATTTGGAAAGATTTATTATTATGGGAAACAATGAATTTCAAGTTTTACTAGAGTATTTTAGGTGCGTCCATAGTCTCTGCCCCTCTCGACTAACTGGTTCATTCCCTTTTCTGATAATGAATCCTCTTTGTGTTTAAAACCTATTTCTTTTTTTAAAAAATGTTTTTGTTTTGTATTGGGGTATAGCCAGTTAACAATGTTGTAATAGTTTCAGGTGAACAGCAAAGAGACTGAGCCATAGATATACATGCATCCATTCTCCTCCAACTCCACTCCCATCCAGGCTGCCACATAACACTGAGCAGAGTTCTATGTGTTATATACAGTAGGAAGCTTACTTCTTTATAAGGATGAAATATGTGCAGAAATCAGGCACTTAAGTATTTGAACTAAACTATGATAGGGGAAACATTAAATGAGGGCAAAGTTTTAAGTGAGGTAAGTGTTGGAAAAATAGTCATTACTGTTCAGACTGAGAATCCAGATGTAATTGCATAAAAATATTTTTTCACTCTCGTTTAACTTAAAAAATTTTGTCTTTTGAGGTAGCGATTCTATAATTTAAGGTTGTAGCCACTGTGACCAAACTTGTTCTTTTCATGCTATAGAGTAATATTTTTTCACCGTTATACTTATTCCAACAGCTGAGTCATATTGGAAGCACAATGTAGAACAAGTTCTAAACAAGTTTTTCAAGTGGTATAAAACTGTCATTGGCCATAGACATAATACAGTTTTCTGGAATTATGTGAGAGACCAGAGTCACTGAGTCACTGATGCAGAACAGCCCCAAAGGTCCTCATATAAAAGTGAGGCAAGACTTCATCTTGTTGCCATCATTCATCGTTTCATTCCATCACCCTTATTCTTCTGTTTGTGAGTTCTGATGATGAGTGTCTTCACATTAAAGTGATGGGAATGCTTAATGGTGAGAGAGAAGTATTTATGATTTCTTTGTTTACTTCCATAAAAAGTATGACTCCTTGGAGAAAAGAGTTTTGAGATCATTTTATGGGAAAAACAAATTTACTACAGAGCTGTGTAAGCAGCTGAGCCAGACACTGGAGTACTGAGATCTATTGGAACATGAGGAAGTTATGAGTTTACCATTAAAATCAGCCCCCTGGAGCTCTGATTTCTGGTGGGACCAGAAATTTCAAAGAACCTCCTTCAAAATCTTTTTCTGTCTTCCTGCTTCTGGATTCTACAGAGCCCTCTTTGAAAGTGGTCAGTAAATAGGTTCCCAGAGTGTTTAATCTATTGATAGGAAATATCAGTAGTTTAAAGAGACTATGCTCAAATGATGAATTGTGTTGATGGTAACTCTCTCCTGAGAGTCCTTTTGGCAAAGAGAAGTTTTATCTGACTTATGACAGCTTTGGAGTGGGGAGGGGCACTATTGGAATACACCTGGACTTGACTCTTTTTAAAAACACCTTGATTTGAATCCACTAAAGCCTTGTGGCTACCAGACCCATGCATTAAATGTCCCAATAGATGAAGGATAAAATGAAGGATAAGCTGTGTTCAAGGTCTGAGAACTGTACTCTGTTTTATTGCTGTGCTAATCAAATGGGCAAAGCTCTGAACGTTCATTTAGGGAGAATGGGATGTGTCTGAAATTCTTTCTTTGAAGTGTAGAGTGTTTAAGATGAAGAGTATTTGCTCCATACTTTTTACCCCCAAAGAGGTAAATTCAAGTGTTCAAGTTATGAGTTCTTGAGTGACTGAAGATAAGGGATGTTTTCCCCTCATTAACTCTTAAAACAGCCCATGGATATTAGCAAGAGCCTTAGTGTTTACCTTAAAGCTCTTAGTTTCCAATTGTTTAGAGGGCTGGGAAGGTAATTGCTCCAAAGGAAACTCCTGTGTGATTTACTAGGTTTCACTCATGCACATACTACTGTCCTGTGGGAAACGTTAGCATTTAGCAAAGAAGAGGAATATGTTTCTGAGCTGTTTGCTGATAAAGTGGCATTCAGATATTTGGCATTTTCAGGTTAGCATATCAGGCTCATATTTTCATAATGTCATTCACTCTGGAAAACATTTTCTCTGTTTGAGATAACAGTCATAAATTAGGGAAAGTTTAAAGTTTTCATCCAATCCATTTGTTACTGAGTTATTATTGGATAGAATCATGGAACATATGGCATCTCTGTAGAAATTTGAGGGGATACGCATAGGTTTTTAGATCATGGAGATTATAAGAAATTGCTGACTGGGCAATTCAGTTGTGGTCATTATATAAGGAATGTGGACGGAATAGTGGGAAACATTAACCTCTAGGCTATGTCTAATTATTGGAGTTATAACACCATGTTAACTCCTTTTTAAACTAAAGCTCATAAATGCATCAACTGGAAATCTTCAGTGATAATATCATTAAATAGTATTAATTATATAAGGTAAATGTTATACTGTGAAAATAGACTGTTTCTCAAACAATTTCACTTTGATTTTTTTAAATAGAAAAATAAAAACGATAAATATTTATGCTTTTGAATTTTAGATAGAAAGTAAAGTACCTTATATGTTTTAAAATTCTGGTAATTTGAACATTAAAAAATATTCAGTACACTATTATAGCTAACAAATAAAAATATGTCGGTTTTCCAAGAGGACCACTCATGATTATTTTGATCTTCATTCTATCTGATCGCTGAGAAAATAGCAAAGCATCCTCTTTCTTTCAAGATCTCTCTCCTTTAACAAGTCATAATATAGAACTGAAAATGCACAGCAGTAGTTCTGTGCTTAGAAGAACTTTAATGTTTCTCAATTTAAAACTATGTGAGGAAGTTCAAGAGGGAGGGGACATATGTATACCCATGGCTGATTCATGTGGATGTATGACAGAAACCAACAAAATATTGTCAAGTAATTATCCTCCAATTAAAAATAAGTAAATTAAAAAAGAAAAACATGCAATAATAGATTTTGTTTCATCGTGTTTAAAATAAATGCTCGTCGTTACCAATTAAAAGTCCCTTGCAGTGGCATTTCAGCACCACGGACAGCACCACCTGGCGCTGTCCCCCCGCCCCCCCATTTTAGTCTACCTCTGACATGGGTGTTTAGGTATGACTGTGTTGCCATAAGGGCTTCCCTGGTGGCTCTGTGGCAAAGAATCCACCTGCCAAAGCAGGAGACGTAGGAGACATGGGTTTGATCCCTGGTTCAGAAAGATCCCCAGGAGGAGGAAGTGGCAACCCACTCTAGTATTCTTGCCTAGAGTATTCCATGGACAAGAGGAGGCTGGCAGGCTACAGTCTCTGGGATCACAAAGCATCAGACACAACTAAGTGACTAAACAACAATAGTGTTGTCAAAAATAGTACTTATACTATTGGTGTTATATTAAAATTACCTGAAGAATATCCCAGTTTCCAGCCCCTACCACTCTGACCAATTAAACCAGATTATTTAGGGTGGATTCTGAGCTTTAATTTAACTTTGTAAAACTTTCTAGCATTAAAACCAATAGCAAGTGGTAATTTCTAGGAGATGGGGTGGCTTTCTTCTGAAATAGAGATTTTAAAACTTAATGCCCTCTTAGAATTGCGCAGGTAACTAAAAAATTATTACCTGGGCTTGTCTCTAAACGTTATAATTCAAGTAGCCTGAGTTGGGGCACAGACGTCATTAGTTTAAAAAAAAATCATCTAGGTGATCCTAATTAGAAAGGTTGATCAAGAGTACTCTTTTTTATTTTAATTTATTTGTTTTTAATTGAAGGATAGTTGCTTTACAGTATTGTATTTGTTTCTACCAAATAACAGTACTCTTAAGTAAGACCTGGATTCAATTTTTTTCATGTGGAAAGTTTAGGCAAATTTGATATTTCAGTAGGAGCCTTACATTCTAGAAGGAAGCAATGTCTAGTTTCCATGATATCGGACTTGAAGTTGAGAAACTTGGATTTTAGCCAGATTTGAAATCAAATGGGACTCCAGCAGCTACTTTACATGCCTTACCTGGACCAAAACTCCAAGCCTAAATGTTGAATAACAGCATGAAGTGTGAAATCCTTATGTTCCCATCTATTCAAATTAAGAGAGACAAAACAGTATATACAATATATGGATTCCAGCTTGTGTAAATGTTGTTTCTTCCATTATTCTTAGCAGTACTGCTCCTGTGTACTTTAGCTGTCTGTGTGCATGCGTACATGCTCAGCTGTGTCTGACACTTTGTGACGCTATAGACTGTAACCTGCCAGGCCCCTTTGTCCATGGGGTTATCCAGGCAAGAACACTGGAGTGGGTTGTCATTTCCACCTCCAGGAAATCTTCCTAACAGGGATCGAAGCCGTGTCTCCTGCATTGCAGATGGGTTGTTTACTGCTTGAGCAGGGCCTCTTCACTTGAAATTACCAAACAGGTTCTTTAGTTCAGAAATATGGTACTTCATTAAAGTCGTGATTTCTCTCAATCTTGCTTTGCCGTTATCCTTACACGGTAAATTCCCATAAAGTCAAGCATATTCTTTTGTTGCTGAGACTGGTTTTTACACCAAACCCTTGTTTATATTCAGCACCACCTTGCTCTCCTGTGTTTCCTACAGGTCCACTCTTTTGCTAGGCAGATTGTGTGTTGCATTCCCTTCCTCCTTGAGCTGAATCTAGTAGTATGTCAACACCCAAATGTTCCCCCACCTCTGGTCTAGTGACCATAGAGAAGCAGGCACAGGTTTAAATAAACAAAGGTGATGCCTAGAGGATACAAGGCGTCCAGTTGGTTTTGGCCACTGATTGTCTTTGAACCTTGATGGTTCTCCACCTGACATCAAGCAAATGAGTCTCTTAGAGGTTTTGATGAAAGATCTTTCTCATCCTGCTGCTTATCCCTTTACCTTCCCTCCTCCCCACTTCACCCCCTCACAGAGCCTACAGGTGCCCTCAGAAGGGGAGCCAGCTTACTTAACATTCCACCCCTTGAGCATAGGTCAGTTACATCCCAGTGGAAGCTGAAACCTATCAACGTTCCCCATTCTACATCTCCAACATTCTTTATACAGAAAGGTTTAACCTAGGTTATTCTCTCGAAGTTTCTGAGGTTTGAGGAAAGTAATTTTCAAGCAGGGTATTAAAGTAACCTATAATCTAATTTTAGCTGAAATAACTCACTAAGTATTCATTTAACACTAACAGTGTGTTAATAACAGGCTTATTATTCATGGCTTCTACCTGAAGTTCCTAAGCACTTACAGACCTGTGCTTGTCTCCCTGCAATATTATCTCCACAAAACTACCAATGGAATATTTAGGAAATTATTGCTATAGCTCATTAAATTATGACCCCAAAACATTCAGAAGCATCCTGTGTTCACCCTTCTATTTGGATCTGGCCTGACCTCATTTTTAAGATGTGCCGAGTCCCCAGGAGACACACAGGCAGCAGGTTTTTACAAGATTTGCAAGGCATAAAATGCCTTTTAGGCTAATTGACTGCTTTAAAATATTTAATGTCTTTGATAGACTTCATTACCTTGGCTAATTCAAACCAACTTGATTTTTTTTATTTTTAGCTAATTTCAGTTTTTAATTACAGATTGTGACTCTAACGTAAACATTTTTTAAAACCTTGGGTCCCAGGTCACAGATCAGTTTATTGCATTTTGAAGCAAAGCTGCCTCTTGTAAGGTATCTTTTGGAATGTACTTGAAACGAGTGTCTCTTTACATAGTCTGTAGAATTAAGAAGAATGTATGTTTGTTTTCATTTTATGAAAGAAAGGAGGAGGAAAGAGAAATATCTGAAAGTTAAGACTGATCCAATATAGGAGGAAGATGAAAGATTTGTCTGAATTTTTTAAATATATTTCCCAGTTTTAAGTACTTTGACAGACACATTTTATAATCCTTTCTCTCTCCAAGTTAAGTCTCTTTCTTCTGCCTTTTTTTTTTTTGTGAAACATTTGTTGTCACTATCACTGTTCCTTTTTCAATTCCTTATCACTTGCTGGCCAAAAAAATCACTCACTGCCATTGAAAACCAACTGCAGTTTTCCAAATGGCCTGATTTTGCTGCTTAACCTGAATTTTCACAACTTTTCCAGTTCATACTGCTTAGGGCTTTGACCAAGTCCTCTGATCTCAGCCACCTCTTTGAATTGCTCCTTAGTGTTTTGCTAGAATACCAATATTCCCACAGTGTAAATACACTCCAAGTGAAGACAGATTCTCCTATAATATGACACCCTAGCATCAAAGTCAAGGACTTCTGATTTTCTTCAGTCCATCTGTGACCTTCCTCCAGCTCCTGAAAGAAAGGACCAATGACTATTTTCTTGGCTTGTCTATAAACAGAGGCCTCAAACTCATTGAATTCAAATTCTCTGGACAAAGGTTTAGTTTGAGGTTGAGTAAACTGTGCATTCTGCTCTTTTCATATTCTCATCCTCCAGACACTGGCATGTTGTAGGAATACCAGAATGACTGATGGAATTGAAAAGTGAGTTTTGAAGGAAATCAGTTGCTATATTTTAATATTTCTATGTTTTTTCCCACTTGTGAGTTGACATAATGCTTACCATTTACTCAAATGACTACACTGTTGGGGTTACATAAATGGCAAAATGAGTATTTTGTTCTCATTTGACTACTAACTGCTTGTAACATGTAAGCAGCACAGACTGTGCTGTATTTTGGGGCCTGTGTGTGCCTTGTTTGCCAGTCTTTCCCTCTAGTTTTGTTTTGCTTTTCTGCATATCCAGTCTGAATTCTTAGCAAGACTTCACTTCTTCACCATTCTGTGGGTGCTTTTTTGCACCTGATTTGGGAAACCCTGGGTAACCTCGGTGTTTGGGCCACTCCTGTGATGGTGTTTATGGGAGAGTCCAGTGGCAGCCAGGCCCTCCCTGCCACTCACCACTATTTCTGGTCTCAATCCAACAGCATCAAACCTTCTTGCATGCCCTTGGCCACTGTGCCCACCACTCCAGAATAACTCCGTGGCTTAAATGAGCACCACTTGGAGCCTCAGGTGGACATGAGCACCTTTTACCTTTTCCAAGACTCCATCTGTGCTCTTTGTCCCCCTCTCACCCTGCTCCTTCAGTGATGCTTCTTGCCTTGATCTTCAGAGTCACTCCCCTCTCTGATTTCCTCTAAATGGTTCTTGTTGCTGAAAAGAAATTCCTTTGATCTGTTTATGTCTTCAAGCGACCAACAGCCTGTTCTCCAGTCCACTTCTAAGGATTCAGAGAACTTCATGTTAGCTGAACACCGCTTTTTTCTGTTCAGCCACCATGCTGATCCTGCTCTCTTTGAGGCCTGTATGACAAAGACAAAGTACATGCGTGCTCAGTCGTGTCTGACTCTTTGTGACCCCATGACTGCAGCCCACTAGTCTCCTTTGTCCATGGAATTTTCCAGGCAAGAATACTGGAGTCAGTTGCCATTTCCTACTCCAGGGGATCTTCCCAACCCAGGAATCGAACCCACATTTCCTGCGTCTATTGCATTGGCAGGCCGATTCTTTTTTTGTTTGTTTTGCCACACATTGACATGAATCTGCCATGGGTGTACATGTGTTCCCCTTCCAGAACCCCCCTCCCACCTCCCTCCCGATTCCATCCCTTTGGGTCATCCTGGTGCACCAGCTCCAAGCACCTTGTATCATGCATCAAATTTGGGCTGGCAATTCGTTTCACATATGATGATTTACATGCTTCAATGCCGTTCTCCCATTTCATCCCACCCTCACCCTCTCCCACAGAGTCCAAAAGACTGTTCTATACACCTGTGTCTCTTGCTGTCTCACATACAGGGTTATTGTTACCATCTTTCTAAATTCTGTATATATGCATTAGTATACTGTATTGTTGTTTTTCTTTCTGGCTTACTTCACTCTGTTTAATTGGCTCCAGTTTCATCCACATCATTAGAACTGACTCGAATGTATTCTTTTTAATGGCTGAGTAGTATTCCATCATGTATATGTACCACAGCTTCCTTATCCGTTTGTCTGCTGATGGACATCTAGGTCGCTTCCATGCCCTGACTATTATAAACATTGCTGCGATGAACATTGGGGTACACATGTCTCTTTCAATTCTGATTTCCTCAGTGTGTATGTCCAGCAGTGGGATTCCTGGGTCATATGGCAGATCTGTTTCCAGTTTTTTAAAGAATCTCCACACTGTTCCCCACAGTGGCTGTACTAGTTTGCATTCCCACCAACAATGTAAGAGGGTTCCTTTTTCTCCACACCCTCTCCAGCATTTATTGCTTATATAGACTTTTGGATAGCAGCCATTCTGACTGGCGTGAAATGATACCTCATTGTAGTTTTGATTTGCATTTCTCTGATAATGAGTGATGTTGAACATCTTGTCATGTGTTTGTTAGCCATTTGTATGTCTTTTTTGGAGAAATATCTGTTCTTTGGCCCACTTTTTGATTGGGTAGTTTATTTTTCTGGAATTGAGCTGCAGGAGTTGCTTGTATATTTTTGAGATTAATTCTTTGTCAGTTGCTTCGTTTGCTATTATTTTCTCCCGTTCTGAAGGCAGGCCAGTTCTTTACCACTGCTCCACCTGGGCCAAATCCACATCTCCTCTTGGTCTGTTTTCACTCCTGCTCAGCATTTGACATCACTGGCTCCTGTCCTTGACACTCTTGACTTAACCCATCTCCCAATTTTCCTGTACTTTTACAGGATCCTACATTGGCTCCTTATCTTTTAAAAAATATATATATTTATTTATTTATTTGGCTGTGCCGAGTCTTAGTTGTGGCATGCAATTCTTAGCTGCAGCATGTGAGATCTAGTTCCCTGACTAGGAATTGAACCTGGGCCCTCTGCCTTGGGGGCAGATGTTACATGATCCTACTCTGAAGTGTTCAGGATAGACAGATCTCTAAAAATAGAAAGTGGGTTAGTGGTGGCCTGAGCTGGCATGATGTGGGCCTGGGGAATCTCTGATGATGGGTACAAGGTTTCCTTTGGGGAAAGTGGAAATATTCTAAGATGATATTATGTGCAGTCAAGTTATGATTGCACAACTCAACACATACACAAAACCACTGAATTGTACCCAATGGAGGGATAAACTTAGTAATAGTAGAATATGTCTCAAAGTGACTAAAAATTGAGGGAGACATTATTTTAGAATTAAGAGCATGCATATTTACTTGTCAACATTAAAGGCATAACTTCTGTTGAGTTATCTATCCCTCACCATTCTCTATGCTCCCTGGGAGCAGGGACCATGTCCATCTTATTCTTAGCCATTTCACAGGACCTGACATAGTAGCTGCTCAGGAAACCTGTTGGGTGGGACAATTCTGGCCCCTCCGGCCCAGGAGAGGAGCAGCTAAAGCCCCAGCCCCATCTGGCAATGTATACTTCTATTTACCAGTTGTGCCATCTTAGACACCAAAGTGCCAGTGACCGCATTGCCACTGTGCTGACCTCTTAGCCCCTCGTGTTGTTACTACCTCATGCCAGGATAAAGATAAGAGCATACCTGAGATGTTGTTAATATTATAGCACAAGTACATTCAAACCACCTTCTATGGGGAAGAAACATTTCTTCTATCCCATTTGGAAAAAAAAAACAAACAAACAGGCAAAAGAGATACTAGAGCTTGGATATTCAGCCTAAAATGCATCTGGAAGACTTCCCTGGTGGTCCAGTATTTAAGACTATGAGCTCCCAGTGCTGAAGGCAGAGGTGTGAGTCCTGGTAGGGGAACTAAGATTCCATATGCTTGAGGTGTGGCAAAAAAAACAAAGCAAATGAAAAAAGAATGCATCTGGAGCAGTAGCTTTTTATGAAATCAGAGTGGGCATGTGGGACTTAGATTTCTCATCAAGACTCAGCTGAATAGGGGGCCCTTGCTGCCTGGGCATTGATGAACTTGTTTGATGTGAAGTTCAACCTGAAACTATCAAGTAGGAGAGGGTTCTGCTGATCTCAGAAGTGATGGGACATTCTATTTACAAATAGAATCCCCTGAAGGTTTCCTGAAGAGCCATTCTGATTTCTAAATTGTATCTTTGCCGTCTCCACTGGGCCAGCCAAAGAGGGCCTGCTGGGCACAGTCCTGTTTGCTCTGAGCAGGCTGCAAAGAGTGAGCAGCAGGAGAACAAGGGAGGGCCCCCTGACAGATCCTGGGAGATTTTACCGTGCCTACTCACCTCCTGTACACCCCCACCCCCCGGTGCTGCCTGAGGCTCTACTTAGCCCCCACTAGCCTATCCAGTACTCCCAGTTTGACCAGGTGCTCATTTGTGTTTCTGAATCAGTATTTTACTCTAATCTGTGTGCTTTTTTAATCCAGATAATTATTTTTCTCCATCTTAAATTTTTTAAAATTGATGTATAGATGATTTACTGTATCTGTTAGTTTCACATACACAGCACAGTGATTCAGTTATACATATGTATGTGTTTATATATATATATTCTTTTTCAGATTCTTTTCTCTGATAGGTTATTACAAAATCTTGAGTATAGTTCTCTGTGCTATTCAATAGGTTTTTGCTGAGTATCTATTTTATATGTGACAGTATGTATTCCATATTGCATTCTTTAATCACATGTTTGAGTTACATTAACTATGCCGAGACCTGGGCTAGAAGCTGTGAATAGAGTGATAAACAATAACGATGAGTCTCTTTCTACTAGAGTTTCCAGTCCAGCCTTTGTTCTTTCTCTTCTTCCTCCCCTTCGTTTTTTCTTTTATTATCTGTTATCTTTCAGGCCCCAAATAAGAAAGTCAATAAATATTAATTTATACTAAGACATGGTAAAGGTCATCAGAACTCTTGCTGGCCCCAGTTTGAATACTTTACCCAGAAAACTTCCCCCTCAAAACATACCTTTTAAAACCTATGGAGGGAAATGGTGTCAAGTCAGAACAAATTGTAATTATTTCTCGTACTCATCTCATTTTGCATGCTCTCATACTGAGAATGAATTCATGATTCAAATTCACTCCAGGAAGAAAGTTAAAATTAGTTCTTTATGAGGAGTTCATAACAGAGGAAGCTTAGAAGAGTCACAATTCTTCTAAAAAATTTTATGGCTGTAGAGTACATTTGTCATGCAGAGAACTTGGAACAGGAACCATGTTTGCTACAGTTTGCATTTTTGTAAATATAGAAATTGAAACTAGGAGAAGGTTAATAATCCTGCTTTCTAAAAAAGATTAGGTAAAATGTATGTATGGGGACAATGCGTTTCCTCTGGATTTGCAGAACAGATTGAAATCTGTAACATATTTCTACATGCTGCTTTGTCAAAATCATCTCTAACTAATAAATATATGGTACATTTGAGAACAAATGTCTGGTCATGGTGCATGACTTGTATTATCAGTTACCACACATGGAGGGCATCTTATGTGTGACATTTGCTGGAGAAAGAAATGGCAACCCTCTCCAGTATTCTTGCCTGGAGAATTCCTTGGTCAGAGGAGTCTGGCGGGCTACAGTCCATGGGTAGCCAAGAGTTGGGCATGACTGAGTGACTAACAGTGCTAGGAAAACAGTGCCCTAGGGTTCTGGGTCTGGATGTAAGATAAATACAAATAATTCTTAAAACACTGGCAAAGTATTTTAGACTTTCAGTTCACTCTCCCAAGATTCAAATTTTAGCCATAGTTGAAAGCAGAGAGATACACTAGTCAGTTGTTTAATTTAGTTACAAATTAACTGTGCCTGGACCCCAAATGAATTGTGTTCTGAGAGCAAAGAATACAGTTTTTAAAAAGATAGGAATAGGATAAACCTCCAAATATTACTTAAAACTCTGGGACTTAGAATTGTATTGTCATCCTTGTTGATGAGAGTAAGAACTCAGAATATTGAGTGGACACTTTGAAGCCTTTTGAGCTTTTCTTGGCTAGGATTATTTGTCCATTAATGATTAATTTGAGTATTTTCATGCACTTCATTTGAGATATGCTGACTGGCATCACTACTCTGGAGGGCAGTTTTGTCCTGTCCATAAATGTTTTAAAGGCACAGGCAATTTTTTGACTTCAGGTATACCTTTGAGAAACACTCCCACATCTGGACAATGATTCGTGCATAACTTGATTTTTCAGCCTTATCACTATTGATATTTTGGGCCAGATGATTCTTTATTGTGGGGGCTTTGTGCATCATAGAATGTTTAGAAGCATCCCTCTACCCATTAGATCCCAGTGGTGCCCTAGTTGTGACAACCCAAACTGTGTCTAGACATTGCCAAATGTCACCTGGGGGGCAAAATTGCTCCCTATTGAGAATCATGGATGGGATACTTCCTTTGTAATTTCAGATGAACTGCAGATATCATAAATACCCATCTTTTAAAACAGAGCCATTCAAAAGAAATATGATAGCCACCATGTAAGTAGTGTTATGTTTTTTAATCACTGCATTGACAGAAATAAAAGGCAATAGGTAAAATTGATTTTATTGCCATATTTTATTTGATCCAATACATCCAACATGTTATCCTTTCAATATGCAGTTAAGATAAAAAATTATTAATGAGATCTGTATAGTTTTTCTTAGTATTAATAGTATTCAAAATCTGGCATGTATTTTATGATACATCTCAGCTCATGCCAGCCTGACTCAAATATTTGATAGCCACTTGTAGCTAGTGGTTACCATGGCACAGATTTAGAGGAATGGCTTCTAAAAGTAACTGGGGCATATTCCTATTGTGTACCAGTTACAAATAATGAGACAGAGAAGTACTCAGTGGAAAGAGCTCAAAGGCGTGTTGTTAAGTGAATACAGAGCAGCAGAATAATATGTGTGCTATGACATATGTTAAAAAATTATCTTGAAAAATGAAGTGTACACGTATTTTCATATATGTATATTCACCAATATATCTGTGAAAATACATGTATGTGCAAATAAATAGAAAATTTTCTAGAAGCGCTCCCATCGATGAGAGAGGACTGGAGGTGGGGCGGGGGAGTGGAGGTGGCCAAGACAGAATTTAAATGTCACATGTTAATGTTTTAAAAAGAGAGAAATATATTTATGTACATGTGCGTGTGCATGCTAAGTTGCTTCATTCGTGTCCAACTCTTTGGGATCCCACGGACAGTAGCCCGCCAGGCTCCTCTGTCCATGGGATTGTCTAGGCAAGAATACTGAAGTAGCTTGTCATGCCCTCCTCCAAGGGGTCTTTCCCACGCAGGAGTGGAAACCTGAGTCTCTGGCATCTCCTGTATTGGCAGGCTGGTTCTTTACCACTAGCACCACCTGGGAAGCCTGTATTTGTGTATAACTTGTTTAATAGTACGTGCTTTAAAAAGTGAGCTCATAGATTCTGATAGCCTCTGGATATTGCTAGTCTTCAACCTAGGCTGTACCTTAGACTCATGGGGGCAGGGCTTTCCAAAAATATCCTGCCTGGACCCTCTTGGACCAATTAAATCAAAATCCCTGAAGGCACTTTCTGTCTTAAACACTTGAGATGATTTTAAAGTATGGTCAGGGTTGAGAACCACTTCTTCAGAGAAAGGGGTGGAAGGTGTGTTCTTCAAACAATTATCTGTGGACATGTCTTAAGAAAAGAATTTGATAAGAATCTGATGGAAGTTACCTTGTGACATATTCTCTGATGAGGGTTTTTTGTTGTTGAATAAGGGCAGATTCATATTTTAAAGGTAAACACGTCAAATGAGCTAAGGAATGGGTTTGATATTGTTTTGTGAAAAGTTTTTGATGAGATTCTTCCTAATCCATGGCCATCCAACTTCAAGTAAAGTCTACCTAAGAGTCTGTAAAAGTAATGCTAG
Organism: Antilocapra americana; assembly: GCA_007570785.1. NCBI lineage: Eukaryota > Metazoa > Chordata > Mammalia > Artiodactyla > Antilocapridae > Antilocapra > Antilocapra americana. The sequence goes on along the minus strand of ML661343.1, from coordinate 17,916,699 downwards.
TCTTTCTTTAAAGCAAGTCTATATAAACTCTATCAAACTAACATACATAGAGATATGACTCAAAATTGCACTCCATAGAAAATTGTCCAATAGGTGGTTCACAAAAGAAAGGATCATGTAGACTTAAAAAATTATTAGATTCTTGAGCTCATCCTCACCATTTGTAAACATGAGATTAACCATCCTTGCTATTTAGAAAGCACAGCTTCAGTTAGACTGATAGGAAAAATCTTGTTAACATTTTTTTCCCTATTGCTTGTTCTGCTTGAATGCATGACAATTACAATGTCAGTGTCATCCAAGGTGAAGCCAGTGTAATTTCATTTGACAAGATAAGCCCTTCTGAGAATCAGGCATATTTTACACTTGATCCAGGGTCAATATTGATTTGGGATGCAGTTCTCATATATTTATCCATCTTTGGCTTCCTCTGCACTTTTAGAGATGAAACAAATCAGTGTTTGGTAAGACTTACAGCCAATATCTGTCTGTTCCAGGGCTTTGAAAATACCCAGAAATCGCTTGATTTACTGAACGCTCCATTCATTTGTCCTGTGATTTAAAGGAGCACACTCTTGTCACCATGGAAACAGACTCACATCCTAAGGAAACTGATTAGGTACCTCCCTCCTAATGATAGTATTGAATGCAGCATGAGCTTTGAGGAGGACAAGGGTCTACATCAGATTCTGTAGCTGAGATGATGACGTTCCCTTGATCCACGAATCTCTCCTTTCCTTGGGTTTAGCCCCTAAGTTTACATTTGCGGAACAGTGGTACATGGTGAGAATAGACACTTTAACCCATTGCCTCCAAGCTGTTGCATTTGTGTGAACAATCCAAATGCCCAGTCGGCTGACTGAATTTGCTGAGCATTTCAGAACAGGTACCCGTGTCTGCTCCCAGAAACCTAGAAAGCTGGCAGGCTCTAACTCTGGGGTGGGAATCCACTAGTTAAAACCTTTAGGAGGCTCCATGATCTGAAAATGGTTGATTCAGGGAAAAGACTACTTAAAGTGAGCCTAGTTAGAATGAGTCCCAGTATTTCATATTAAATACTGGGAGTGAGGTGGCTTAATTGGAATTTCATCTTAAAAAATAAAAATTATAAAGTTATTTGATCTTATAGTTTTAAAAATTAGATTTTAGTATCAAGAATGGTTGTAAATATAGGTTGAATCAAGCACGAAACAAGTATGGCATTTAAAAAAATTTATATGTACAACACACTGTGATAAGCATGTGTACATTTTGATGCCACCTCCCAACTCGCCACCTACCCAATAGACACAAGTATGTTATTTTTTGTAAAATTTCCAGCAGAGTTTGGTAGCTAATAGGTGTGTTTTGGCATGTGGGACTTTTGCCACATGCAAGTGTGTATATATATATATATATATATATATGTAAACACTGCAAATATATGTCAGCTACAAATTGGCACTTACCAAGAGCATTGTCAAAGCCTGAACAACAAAGACATTTGCCATCTGCCTCTAAGGAGATTGAATCCCATGCTGCTATAGCTGTTGACCTTCAACAGCCCCTGAGGGAGTTCAGGGTGGAGTGAGGCATTCTGTGCTCCAGGTAATCTGGTGGGACAGGTCTTTAAATACTTGGATGTTTTTAGGAACAGGTGACCATTATATCTACTACTGTGGGCAAGAATCACTTAGAAGAAATGGAGTAGCCATCATAGTCAACAAGAGTCCGAAATGCAGTACTTGGATGCAATCTCAGAAATGACAGAATGATCTCTGTTCATTTCCAAGGCAAACCATTCAATATCACAGTAATCTAAGTCTACGCCCCAACCAGTAATGCTGAAGAAGCTGAAGTTGAACAGTTCTGTGAAGATTTACAAGATCGTCTAGGACTAACACTCAAAATAGATGTCCTTTTCATTATAGGAGAATGGAATGTGAAAATAGGAAGTCAAGAGATACCTGGAGTAACAGGCAAATTTGGCCTTGGAGTATAAAACGAAGCAGGGCAAAGGCTAACAGAGTTTTGCCAAGAGAATGCACCAGTCATAGCAAACACCCTCTTCCAACAACACAAGAAAAGACTCTACACATGGACATCACCAGATGGTCAATATCAAAATCAGATTGATTATATTCTTTGCAGCCAAAGATGGAGAAGCTCTATACAGTCAGCAAAAACAAGACTGGAAGCTGACTGTGGCACAGATCATGAACTCCTTATTGCAAAATTCAGACTGAAATTGAATAAGGTAGAGAAAACTACTAGACCATTCAGGTATGACCTAAATCAAATCCTTAATCAAATTTTTCACAGTGGAAATGATAAATAGATTCAAGGGATTAGATTTTATAGACAGAGTGTCTGAAGTACTATGTACAGAGGTTCATGACATTGTACAAAAGGCAGTGATCAAGACCATCCCCAAGAAAAAGAAATGCAAAAAGGCAAAATGGTTGTCTGAGGAGGCCTGACAAATAGCTGAGAAAAGAAGAGAAGCTAAAGCCAAAGGGGAAAAGGAAAGATATACCCATTTGAATGCAGAGTTCCAAAGAATAGCAAGGAGAGATAAGAAAGCCTTCCTCAGTGATCAGTGCAAAGAAACAGAGAGAAACAATAGAATAGGAAAGACTAGAGATCTCTTAAAAAAAAAACTAGATTTACCAAGGGAACATTTTATGCAAAGATGGGCTCAATAAAGGACAAATACGGTATGGACTAACAGAAGCAGGAGATATTAAGAAGAGGTGGCAAGAATATGCAGAAGAGCAATACAAAGATCTTCATGATCCAGATAACTATGCTGGAGTGATCACTCACCTAGAGCCAGACATCCTGTAATGTGAAGTCAAACAGGCCTTAGGAAGCATCACTATGAACAAAGCTAGTAGAGGTGATAGAATTCCGATGGCGCTATTTCAAATCCTAAAAGATGATGCTGTGAAAGTGCTGTACTCAATATGCCAGCAAATTTGGAAACCTCAGCAGTGGCCACAGGACTGGAAAAGGTCAGTATTCATTCCAATCCCAAAGAGACACAATGCCAAAGAATGTTCAAACTACCACACAATTGCACTAATTTCACACGTTAGTTAAAGTAATGCTCAAAATTCTCCAAGCCAGGCTTCAAGATGTTCAAGCTGGATTTAGAAAAGGCAGAAAAACCAGAGATCAAATTACCAACATCCGTTGGATCATGAATAAAGCAGGAGAGTTCCAAAAAAACATCTACTTCTGCTTTATTGACTATGCCAAAGCCTTTGACTGTGTGGATCCCAGCAAACTGGAAAATTCGGAAAGAGATGGGAATACCAGACCATCTGACCTGCCTCCTGAGAAATCTGTCAGGAAGCAACAGTTAGAACTGGACATGGACCAACACACTGATTCCAAATAGGAAAAGGAGTACATCAAGGCTGTATATTGTCACCCTGCTTACTTAACTTATATGTAGAGTACATCATGAGAAATGTTGGGCTGGACAAAGCTGGATGAAAGGCTGAATGAAGCACAAGCTGGAATCAAGATTGCCGGGAGAAATATCAATAACCTCAGATGTGCAGGTGACACCACCCTTATGGCAGAAAGTGAGGAAGAACTAAAGAGCCTCTTGAGGAAAGTAAAAGAGGAGAGTGAAAAAGTTGGCTTAAAACTCAACATTCAGAAAACTAAGATCATGGCATCTGGTCCCATCATTTCATGGCAAATAGATGGGAAAACACTGGAAACAGTGAGAGACTTTGTTTCCTTGGGCTCCAAAATCACTGCAGATAGTTACTGCAGCCATTTAATTAAAAAATACTTGCTCCTTGGAAGAAAAGCTATGACCAGCCTAGACAGCCTATTAAAAAGCAGAGACATTACATTGCCAACAAAGCTCCGTCTAGTTGGCATGTATGTGATCCATGGATGGATGTGAGAGTTGGACTATAAAGAAAGGTGAGCACTGAAGAATTGATGCTTTTGAACTGTAGTGTTGGAGAAGACTCTTGAGACTCCCTTGGACTGCAAGGAGATCCAACCAGTCCATCCTAAAGGAAATCAGTCCTGAATATTTATTGGAAGGACTGATGCTGAAGCTGAAGCTCCAATACCTTGGCCACCTGATGTGAAAAACTGACTCACTTGAAAAGACCCTGATGCTGGGAAAGATTGAAGGCAGGAGGAGAAGGGGATGGCAGAAGATGTGATGGTTGGATAGCATCACTGACTCAATGGACATGAGTAAGCTCCAGGAGTTGGTGATGGACAGGGAGGCCTGACCTGCTGCAGTCCATGGGGACACAAAGAGTCAGACATGACTGAGCAACTGGACTGAACTGAGGAACAGATTTTATGATCTCAATCCTTGTATCTCCTCATATCTAGAGAAGTACTAAATCCCTTCATGGTGACATCAGATCCTCATAACTAACAAAAAAGCCTTTTGTAAAATCAGTACTTCATGGTATTGAACTCTACCTTCATCAAAAACCTTACATATTGACCTTCCCCCACTGCTGCTTTGGAGCAGTCTCTCAGAGCTATCTTGAGATGCTGCCTCCTGGGATGCAGTCCTTATTTTTGCCCGAAGTAAAGCTTAACTCGCAACTCTTAAGTTGTACATCTTTTTGTGTGTTTGTGTCTATGTGTACACACACACACACACACACACACACACACACACACACACACGAGAAGGAAATGGCAACCCACTCCAGTTTTCTTGCCTTGAGATTCCCATGGACAGAGGAGCCTGGCAGACTGCAGTCCATGGGGTCACAAGAGTTGGACACAACTTAGTGACTAAACCACTATATATATATATATATATTCATTTTCAATTTTTGGCCGTGCTGGGTCTTTGATGCTACGTTCCAGCTTTCCCCAGTTGTGGTGGGCAGAGCCTCCCCTCCCTTTGCCTTGTGCTGGCTTCTCGTGGAGCATAGGCTCTGGGTATGAGGGCTTCAGTGGTTGCAGGTGTGGTGCATGGGCCTAGCTGCCCCGAGGCACGTGGACTGATCCTGGACCAGGGATCGCCAGATTCTTAACTATTGGAGTACCAGGGAAGTCCCACTCTAGAGTTTGAATATTTCAGTCATTCACCCTGCTCCCTCTTTACCACCCCAGTAGGTTTCTGTTTCCCCTTTTCCTGTTACTTTCTACTTCTGGAATAAATACCTTATTCCAGCTCTGTGGCTCCCTTCTGTGCCCTCCTCCTACCTCCTATGTGAAAATCCTTTTGGATTCTGTCCCTTTGTGTTCAAGTAGCTTCCTTGGCCCTGTTCCACTTTTCTCACTCACTTTAGATGCTCTGTCCTTGTTAAGATTATTAAGATTCTACTCTTTCTTTCTCCTTAGACTTTCCATAGCACTTATCTGCTCCACTCACTGTGGCACTTAATCACATGCTACTTCTTAAATTTATTTAAATAATGTGTTGTTTTATGCCTTGCCTACTCACAAAATGTCCTTCAGAGAAGTGATGCTGTGTCTTCAGGACTCTAGCCCAAAGCTATTCACATGATGGATTCTCAAGATTCCATTGTTACATTTCATTCAGTGATTTGAACTCAATGATTCCAGTTTTCTAAATACATAGTGTTAGCCTATAATTTTACTTTTTTTTTTTTTTAAACTGCTTAAGTTTTCTAACAAAGTCTTATAGGCAGCCATTCCAGATACAGACTCATCGGACATTAGAGGGGATCATTCCTAAATATATGTATATATAGAGAATTCAGGTGGCTGAAAATTTGACTGTGGATTAAAAACTTCCTAGTTCATCAGGCTTTGAAATCCTCCTGAGAAAGTCAGTAATACACCGTTGAGCTTTATTCTAAAGTGAAAGGTGAAGCAATGCTGAAGGGGAGAGATTTCCTAAGAAAGAAAAGCTGTTTGTAAGGCCCTATTTGACTGGTAGAAACTAGGCAACAGGAAAATGAGATATAGATTTGATGTCTGTTAGTATAATAGTAAGCTAGCTAGCTGAAGGAGAGTGGAATCACATCTTAGCTTCCTGGGTTTTGTGCTAAGTATTGACTTAAGGGGTAGAAAACATTATTAAACACTTTTTAAAAATTGAAGTACAGTTGATTTACAATATTAGTTTCAGGTGTATAGCATAATGATTCACTTTTATAAAGATATAGAATGCTTCATTAATTTCATGTTATCCTACTAATCTTCTCTGTATGTACCAATTTTAGTATTCATTTGTGTGTTGCCAAAATGAGCACCACAGTTTTTTACTGTGATAAAATATATATATGTCTTGTATATATCTTAGCCATTTTAAGATGTACAGCTCAGTCATTAAGTACATTTACAAAATGGGTGACCATCACCACTATCCATTTACAGAACTTTTCCATCATCCCAAAGAGAAAATCTGTACCCACTAAACAGTAACTCTCCATTCCTCTTGCCCCAGCCCCTGGAAACCTTGATTCTACGGATACGTTCTGTTTCTATGAATTTGCTGTTCTAGCAAGGTACTTTGTGTAAGTGGAATCACGTATTTTCCCTTTTTGTGGCTGATCTGTTTCACTTGGCATAATGTTTTTAAGGTTCATCTGTGTTGTAGCATGCATTGGAGTAGCCTTCCTTTTTACAGCTAAATAATGTTCCGCTGTATGTATATACCATGTTTTGTTTATCCTTTTTTCTGTTGATGGATAAGCAGTTGTTAGGCTGTGAAATATTGGCATCACTTGCTTGCCTTGTAATAGTGGTTTTTCTAATGGACCCTTACCTTTCTTCCTCTTTAAAAGATTTCCTATCCTCTGTTTGACCTCTGCAGAGGAATTCCTACATCCCAGTAAACAAGTTTGCTCAACTAGTCTGGGAAGGCATTGTGACCCGACAGATTGGGACTGCTGAGACCAGGTGTGATCAGCTCGGCCAAGCCCGGTCCTTACTGGCGGGCCCTGCATTGAGGTGCCTCTGGAGGCCTGCAGGGAATGATACCATATTTTAAAGAGTGCGAGGTGACGCTTGTGGAGCTTGTTTAAATCTCCGTGTAAAAATTCTGAAAAAGAACTCTGATCTAAGTTTGTGTTTGTGAAAGCTCTGGAGGGAAGACTAAACATTTGAGAATTATTATTCTGGCTGAGGGAGCTCTCTGGAGTAATATGAATTGAGACTGAGAGGAATTTGTGGAGAAGAGCCAAGAATCCCGAGAGATGATATTTCCTCTGGTTCATGTGAAAGTGGTAAGAGCAGCAGACTTTACATCAGGCTCAAAGAGAAGAGAAAGAACAAAGGCAGGCAGCGCCGGAGGAGACCCAGATTCTCCGCCCATCTGCTCAGGTGCTCAGGGGAGGGTTTCCATTTTCACTAATGGTACTTCCTCGGGGAGATACAGCAGGGGCTTAGATGCTGGGAAGTTGCTGCTTTAGAATGCAGAGGAAAACAAAGGTAGTGAGTGTTTGAATTCTGTTTCTTATAGGCTTCTTCTGCCTTTCAGTAGAAGGCAGGCCTCAGACTCCATCCCCACCCCAGCCTTTTATGGGAGGAGTGGCAAGCAGAGCATCTGGGTGTAAGGTCTCCCCGTCTACGCTGAGTGGACGGCCTCTGCTGGTTTCTACCATTCCCTATACACACTTTCTAGGCACGATTTTGATGTCATTAGGGTTAGACATGCTGTCTGGGAACCCCATAGACCCCCTTCCCTGGAGGACCTGCTTAGCTGTGTCACATGAAGTGTCTGAGCAGCTGGGCACAGAGTCGAAATCTGATACTCAAAATTGGAAATGCTTTAAAATAATGATTTTTGAAAATGCATCTACGTTTCTTTATTTTATTTTGCAACAGTTATAATAATCAAAGCCATGGTGTACTAAACCCTCTCTTCCATCTAAGTTCAATAACTGTAAACATTTTGTGATCTCTACCCATCTATATTCGTGTCTCTCTTTTCTGTTTTGCTGAGCCATTTGAAAGTTAGTTGCGGACATCACAGCATGGCAACTCGAATGCCTTTTAGTTAAGAACCTTTTCATATAGAAACAAAACACCATTGTCACACCTGAGTATTCATCACACTTCCTACTATGGGCTATCCAATTTAGATTGATATTCTTAATTTTCTTTATAAAAAAATCAGCTTTGTAACAGAAACCTCGGGGACTGGAATACTGAGACAGATTTCAGAGGCTGGAGAATTATAAAGGGAGGAAAGAAATGGTGCCATGTGGAAAATGTGAGACTTGGAGGGGGAGTCCTGGGTTGCGGTTCTAGACTCTTACATGGCCCCAGGAAAGTCATTTAGTTTTTGAGTTCATTGGCAAGTTGAGGGGGGTTGGTAAAATAATCCCTAAAGTCCCTTCTGATTCTCTCCTCAAAAATGTGATTATAAACTGCTAATGTAAAGATATTATGCAAATAATAGCTTGGTTTTTTTTAGAAAGTGTTTTTTTCCCCTCTTATTCTTGATTAGGGATTGTCTAGAGTTGAAAATGGAAGGTAACTTACCCTTTTCTCTCATGAAATAATGATCTATTAGCCCCTGTATCCCTTGTTCTACTGGAGGAAGAACAGTTTTAAACTTAGCTAACTTCTTTGTACCATTTATCCAGGCCTCTTCTTGTTTTTCTATCGTATTTTTGTTACTCGTTGAAAAGACAGTTTTATCCCCTGCCAAAAAGGCTCCCTATTGTGGGCCATTCATATCCCCTGCTAGCTGATATTTTGTTCTTAATGAAACATTGTTTGAGTAATCATGGAGTGAGAGTGCTCCGCAAAGTGTCTGTACTTGGCCCTGGTACATGGAACACTGGGAAGGCGACAATGGTCTTCTCTAACTTCACTGTGATTTTATTGATACACGTCGTGTTCTGGTTATTTTCCAAGTAGACCAGAATGATTATATTCTTGGGTATAATAAGTCTGGGAGTTGTGGCTGACTGTGGTAACTCACATAGTCCCACTGAATCAGTTGCTTCTTTTTCTATGTATCTATCATCCTTTTTTCTATTTCCCTTCTCCATTCTTTCTTATTCACTTCGTTTGTTCATCTGTTCAATATATGCTTTTACCATGTGCCTCCTTGGCCTCAGGCACAGGGCAGTTTATTTCTCCATTGACTGTAACGCATGTCAAAATGAAGGGCTGTAAAAGGATCATGACCTTGAAAACTCTCCTTGAGTCCCATAATGAGAAAGGAAAGGGACCCATGGAATGTGTGTGTGTAGCGTATTAGTTACATGGCAATTTCTAAGCAAGCTACTGATTTGAGAACCCTGGGACTGGTTAGGAGAGAGAAGTTGGGTAGCTTAGAGCACACAGTGGTGACCAGCCTCAGCTGGGAGGAGGAGGGACACTGGTTCTCTCAGATTTGCTAACGCAAATGGAGGTGTGTTGTGATGAAACAATCCAGTTTTATGATGAGTCCAGTTTCTTCCTTTCTAAAACCTTGGTCCATTAGGTTAAGAAACTAATAATAAAAATAAAACCTTCCCCAGATGTGGTGCTTGGAATTGGATTGTTTTTATCAGTGTCATCTGTAAGCTCTGTCATGGCCTCTCCTTTTCCCTCATGATTCTGCCCCCTTCCCCACCGTAGCATCCATCTGGATGGATCCACCATGGTTCTTTGAATCCATTCTCCAAATATCCCATAGCTATGCAACTGTGAAGTACATTTTGTGTTTACTTAAAAATGAATGTTGAAATAAATGGTATGTAAGACTTGTTTGGCAAGCTGCTTTACTGATGTGTTTATCTTTTGCTAGGCACTGTTTTATTAAATCCATCTATGTGGTTGTGCTCTAGATTCCAGTAGAGTGGAGTGAGAAGCACTCCTTTTCATTGCTATGAAACATTTCATCCAACAGAAACACATTTCTTTGGACATGTGGGCAGTCTTCAGTTCTTCGTGTTAATAAACAATCCTGTAGTGGTACATGTGGCCTTGTGCGTGTGAAACTTTGCTACTTTTTTCCCCCAACTCTTAGTTTGAAAATGTTCAAACCTGTAGGAAAGCTGAAAGAGCATACAATAATCACCAGCCTTTTTTAAAACCAAAATATCCAAGTATTTAATTTTGTTATATGTGTTTTCAGCCTTCTTCTGTTCACCCCTATACCAGTCCGTTTGAGCTGCTAGAACAGCATACCACAGACTGGGTGGCTTATGAACAACAAAAATTTACTTCTTGAAGTTCTGGAGGTTTCAAGTCCAAGATCAAGGTGCCAGCAGATTCTGTATCTGGTGAAGACCTGCTTCCTGGTTCGTGTGTGTGTGTTGGGGGGGGGGGGTAGTTGCTTAGTCATGTCCACCTCTATGCAGCCCCATAGACTGCAGCCCACCCAGGCCTCTCTGTCCATGGGATTCTCCAGGCAAGAACACTGGAGTTGGTTGCCATTTCCTTCTCCAAAAGGAACTATAGAAAGAGAGAAAGTGAAGTTGCTCAGTCATGTCCGACTCTTTGTGACCCCTTGGACTGCATCCCACCATGCTCCTCGTAGGTTACCATTTTTTTCACCATATCCTCACTTGGCAGAAGGGGGAAGTGTTAGTCTCTGCAGTCTCTTTTATAAGGGCACCAATCCCATGTGAGATTGGTGGGAACTGTCATGACCTAAGCACTTCTTAAAAGCCTCACCTCATAATACCATCACCCTGGGGATGAAGTTTTAACATAAGAATTTTGGGGGGACACGAACATTCCATCTATAGCGTTCTTGCTGTCTTTCTCTCTAGATAGATACAAGCATATATACACACACACATACATATATATGTGTGTGTGTGTTTAAATTTTTTTTTTAAACTGTTTCTTTTAGTTTTAGACCTTACTCCTAAATATTCCTGTCACTGATCTCCTAGTAAGTAACAAGGTCATTCTTTTATATAACCGTAATACAATGATCATGCCTAAGAAAATTAAACCATTGCATAGTATCATAGGGTACCAATTGAGAATATATATGTTTTTATTTTAAAAAATACTACCAAAATCTCTCCAAAGCATCTGTACCGATTTTATTGTTCTCAGCAGCAATGCATGAATACTTCGCCACATATTCACTTTATTATCTCACTTTAAGTTTTGCCAGTTAGATGGATAGAAAAGTATCAACTTTTACGTTTGCATTTTAGAAAAGAAAAATCAGCCAGAGAACATGTAAATCAAGTATAAGATTTTATTTTTAATTGTCAAAATAGAAATGAGATCCCAGTTTGGCTTCTAGCACAGGGTAATAAGCTCCATGTCTGTGACCAATTTAGATCAGGATTCTTATATTATTTCTGAAAATTTAGGGAAAAAATATATAATGTAGCTCGATTCTTCATTTTATAAACATAGACCTTTCGGCCAAAAATCTTGTCAGAGAATATTTTAACACAATTATCTTGGGGATCTGAATTTTTTCAGTGATATATTAATAGTATCACTGTAAAATTCATATAAATCATTAGCTTTAATATTAGAATAGCCTCCAGGATATGAAGCCCTCATATTGAGAATAGTGAGGAAGCAGAACAGACTGTGTTCCTGCTCTCTGTGACAGTAAAACAGATGCTCAAACTTAAAAAAAATTTTTTTAGCAAAAACTTAAGGTTTGAATTTTGACAATAAACATGGATGCTCATGACCAAATGTGGATAGAATTTTGTTAATTTTTTAAATGAATAAATAATAATAAAACCAAACACTGGATTTCTGCTACCCAGTGATTGACAGCTGATGATGATAATTCCAACATAGAAGTATGTGTGTGTGTATGAAGCATAAGAAGACTCTAGATCACTTTCACCTCAAAGTAACACTGACACTCATTGAGTGTTTGCTAAGGCTTAAGCTCTGGCCTCAGTGCTTGTAATAATGTCATCTCCATTTTCCAGAGTCAGTCACTGAGGTTCAAGGTTAGGCAGCAGGTAAATGGCAGACCTTGAATTTGAGCACCAGGAGCCCTCTTCACCTTTAATGTACTCTCTGCCAGTTTTATGTGTTATTTTTTCTTTTACTACACTAGAAACATCATTTCATGTCAGTAAGTATTCATCTGCATTGATTTTCTTAGCTATATAATATTTCTATTGTATAGATTCACCATGGCTAATTGATTGCATCAGCTATCGCTTTGAATTTTTTTTCCTGTTGTGTTTAATGCTGTGATCACTGTTCCATTGTATTTATATTTGGCTACTTGTCTCACAATTTCTTTTGAAATCCTAGAATTGGAATTTCTGGATGACATGATATCACATTTTGAATGATGTTGATCCACATGACTGTGTTGCTTCATATGGCTGCACAGGTACCGCAGGAATAGATTGTAGTAGGCGTCTTTTTTCTTATATTCCCATTAACACTGGAGTTTTTTTTTCAGATTTGCCCCTCTAACACACAGAATACAGTATCTCATGGTCTTCGTTTGTACTCTTTCATTACAGGGAGGCCAAACATTTTTCCTGTGCCTACTTGTATTTTCTTTTCTTGAATTGCCTTTTTTGTATTTGCCTTGTTTTCTCTTCTATTGACGTTGTCTTTTAAAGATTAATTTGCATGAATGAAGAATATAAACTTCAATTTCAGTGAAGAATATAAATTCTTTGTTATGTTAGAACAGTTTTTGCCTAGCATAGCCTTTGATTTTTCATATTTTTTAATGGTGTATTTTCTATTTTGTTTATACTTTAAAAATTTGAATTTTGCTAATGCAATATTGGACAAATGTCCCCCTTTACTTTCTTGACATATTGATTATTTAAATATTTGCGTATAAATCTTTAACTCATCTGAGATTACTTTTGATATGCCACACAGATATGATTTTTCCCCCAATGCCACTTGTGAAAATGGTAGTAGTGCCTAGCACACAGTGTCTCCATAAACAGTGCTAGCCTCCCCCTCTCCCAGTTTCTTGCATAGTCTTAGAGGTTAAAAGGAGGGAGTTTGCCATATCCAAGAGCCGAGTTGGGACAGGGGAAATAAGAGGAAGACTGATAAATGGGATTTTACCATTTCGTCAACAATAACTATTTATGATGCTCCTCTGAGTGCTGTCTGAGAATTGGTACCTTTCACTAAGCTACTTTGGGATCTTGATAGGCAATTTTTTCTTGGTACATGTTTTTCCAGAAGGTGACATCATCACTAGGTAAATGGGAGTTGGTCCTTACCTGGATTTTCATAATGATACAGCAACCTTTAGAAAACCCTGACAGTTATTACCTTTGCTTTTCCCATTAGCCTGCATTACAGTGGTTCATTTTCATCGTCTGACAGTGTTCCCATTGCTTGATGCTAGATGGAAACTAAATTAGACTCTCATTGTTATAGGTATGGTGGTGCTTAACCAGACTAATTCAGTTGGTTACAAGCACCTGAAATGTTTGAGGTATTAAAAGAAAATCTAAGAGTATGTAAACCCATGGCGGTTTCATGTCATTGTATGGCAAAACCAACACAATAAAGTAAAGAAAATTAAAAAGAAAAAAAATAAATAAAAGAAAATCTAAGGTAAAATAATCATGATTTTAAAATTAGCTCTTGTTTCTCTGATGTATCAAGGCTAAATAGAGCTACGGTGGTAGATCATCTGGGGAGAGGTGACTCCTTCCCATTTGCTGGGTGAATTGGACTTTTGGCAGTGTTTGTTTCTTTTATTGTATCAGAGGGTTGTCATTCTTTGTGAGGTCATCTTGGGATTCGCAAAGGAGCAGAAAGTAATTATTACAACTAGTGTCGTTGTTGTTCAGTCACTAAGTTGTATCTGACTCTTTGCAACCCTGTGGACTGCAGCATTCCAAGTTCCTCTGTCGTATGCTGTTTCCCAGAGTTTGCTTTCCACTGAATACTCAGAGTTGATCTCCTTTAGGATGGACTGGTTTAATCTCCTTGCACTCCCAGGGACTCACGGGTCTTCTCCAACACCACAATTTGAAGGCATCAATGCTTAGGCACTCAGCCTTCTTTATGGTCCAGTTCTTACATCTGTACATAGTAGGCCATAACAAAAAAGATAACGTAATATACCAGTTAATGTAACTTGTATCATACCTCAGAGTACAAGATTGTTAGTTTTCAACTTTAGTTAGGAAGAGTCATCAACAAATTCTGCTGTATGCCAAAACCCAACATTTGATGATTCTAAAATTACTCAGAGCATCTTTTCTCACATTATTTTCATTTCTGAATCTTTTTCTCAGATTTGCTCATTTCCCAGTCTCTCAAAAGCCTCCACAATTCCTTCACTTTTCACCACTAGCCCCCCATAAAAATAAACCAAAAAAAGCAAACACATAAATAATCTCCTAGAATTTGGATATTATAGATTCTTTCTATTTTATATAAGAGCTTTTTGGGAATAGTTGACTGCCTGAATATCTTTGTATTAAGGCTTTGTTGTAAATATTATAAAATCACTGTACATATTTTGTATAAAATATGCCAAGAAAATGAAAATAATTGTCTTTTAACAAACATAAAGAACATGCCACCAAACCCTTTTTCTTATCATTTTTTTGTTCCCTAACGATGCTTCTCAGATCTGGTATGAGAATAATCCTTTAATGCCTTTTTAAAAAACTATATTTCCTCCTGAGGGGCTGGAATTGACCAGACTTTAGGAGCAGGGGAGGGTCCCATGAAGGAGGACTGCAGCTTCAGTTTGGGAACAGCACTTCAGTATCTAATGGTCTGATGATTTGGGGTCACTTGGAAAGGTGAATGTGTATATGACTATGAGGCGATCCTAATTGATCTGATCTTTTGACTAATCCTAAACCTGCCACAGATATACTTCATGAGGGAAGAGGGCAGGCTGGGGTAGGAAAAAGGTGAGCTTATGCCAGCTGATGGTTAACTGGATGTCCCAACCGGGATAAAGAAATTTAAACACCCTGCGTATCTGCAGGACAAAATTTGGATTGTAAAAACTTAGTGGATGAATAGAAATTATATCCTCCAGAAACCCAAGAAGATTCAGAATTTGAAAAAGAATGAGGAAGGGAGAGGAAGAAATGAACAGCTAGAAGGATGTACATCAAACTGTGCAAAAACATGAGACAAGGATTCTTGATTTGGTTGGTTGGTGAGTTGCAGGCACAAAATTTCTGCAAAAAGTATAATGAAAATTCTCAGCTAATCTGCCAGAGGTTGAAATTTTTGCTCTTCATTCTCTCATGGAAAAACATTCATCCATATATGTTCAAAAGGGGGCAGGAACAGGGGAGACAAAGCAGACTGTTTGGAAATATACACTGTTTTCATCAAGAAAATCAAAATTGAATTTTTATTTTCATAGAGGATGAAAAGCAGGAATTAGACCCACAATATTCTAAACAGAAAATTTCACATCTGATCTTGAGATCTAATGTAACTAAATTTTCAGTGTATAAGCATGAGTGTGAAAGTGACCCTTTCAATATGCACACTGTAGCTTATAATTCATCTTGTTTCTCCTGCGGACAACCTGACCCTGGCAAAGTCCTGCCAAGGCCACCTCATTTCCATCTCCCATTAGATTTTTTGGATTTCAAAGTGTAGATAATGGTTACATTATAGGAGAAGATATAGTGTGATGTGATGGCTACTTTGAAGATACTTTAAATGCACTTTTAATTAGTTTTGTCAAATTGACTTCATGCTGCACTGCCTAACTTGAATGCATTTTATGATAATGCCCATGTTTGGATGATGATTATTTCAGGGTAGATAACTGATTTAAATGTGATCATATGACATCATTCCCAATTGTCCTGGGAAGTATGGCTGGTCCAGAAACACTGGTTGACTCAGAAAAACCTTAGCATACTGAGCAAATAACCATTCTTGTATGCTTTTGAAGTTTTCTTCAGTTTTTAAAAGCTTTAGGTGAAAACAAATACTCTTTCTTTTAGTCTGCCATGCTTTCAGTAAATAACAGGAAGTCAGATGTTTCTGTACTGGGTAGATACATACCAAAATATATCCAGGCTGGGAGAGTATATCCTGGTAAAATGGAGAAATAAGAGTATTTTGCCACTGATATTTAATCTTTCAATGCTATGTGTATGTGAAGCCAGGGAGGCATTTAACATTTTTAGGGCTCCGTTGTTTAGTTGCTCAGTTGTGTCTGACTCTTTGCAACCCCATGGATGGTAGCCTGCCAGGCACCTCCGTCCATGGAATTCTCCAGGCAAGAATCCTGGAGTGGATTGCCATTCCCTTTCTCTAGGGGATCTTCCTGACCCAGAGATAGGACCTGAGTATTGGCAGGCAGATTCTTTACCTTGAGCCTGTGGGAGGCACTTTAGGGCCCGGGCAGGAGTACAAATGGAAGACCCTGGCAGGTGTCTCTCGTTGCCACCACCTCCCAAGCACAGTGCAGAGGTCTCTGCATGCACTCAGGCCTGCACATCCAGGCTTTCTCCACACCCCCTCGCAGACATGTGTCTCTTGGCAGGCCCAGGGACGTGCAAACCTATGGCATATTCACCCTCAAGAGGATGGATTGGAAAAGGGCCTATGTTGTGATGTTCCAGGATCTTAAGTGCCTTGAGCATGGCCTTGAAGCTGGGGAGAGGACGCAGACTAAAAGTGGATATGTATCCTTGACCCTGGGGCCTCATGGAGCTGTTGGATGAGGAGAGACGGAAGAGAGCCAGAACAAGGCTCTCTGATGGGGGAAGCTCTTTTGTCCCACTCTAAAGGTGGCAGTGTGTCAAGCCCTAGAAGATGAGAATAAAAGCAGGAGGCTGTTTTGCTGGCCCTTTGATTTCTAGCCAGCATGCATCTCAGTGTCTGTTCTGTGCAGATTGTGAGGCTGGGTATTGTGGGAGGATACGAAATACAGTTATTTTTAATTGAGTTGTGGGGGAGATAAAACCCAAACTGGGAATAATTACAAAACAGCTGGTTAATGAGGGAGAAGGGTTAGCCCCTAATTGTTGAAGAAGGGAATTTGGGGTGAAATGGAGTTAAGTGATGTGACTGATTTTGTTACCAACCTGCTTTCTTGAACTCTTTAATCAAAAGAAATTGATAGGAGGGATTCGGGAAGAATTCAGGCACGGCTTTATTGGGAGGGGGAGCAAAAACAAACAACAGATTTCCTTGTGGCTGGAGGGTGTGCAAGCTAATGTCTTAAATGGGGTGAGGGTGGGGGTGGATCCGTGGATCAGGTGGAGGGGTGACTTTGGAGGTCTCCTCACCCTTTTGGTGGTGTTGTAGGCAGGGTTCATGTGCAGTACCCTGCTTTTTCTCCCAGCACCTCAGAAGTGGCCTTTGGGTTTTGGCTTTTGTGTTATCTTATTGTTTATAATTTGCCCCAGCTGCCCTCACATGATTATGTTAGTTCTTTATAGCTTCTTGGTATTCTGTTATTGAAGGAGACTTTATCTAGGTGACTTTGTCTGGTACAGGGTTCCAGGTCCCAGGTCCTGGCCTGTTTCAGGAACTTGGGGTTTAGGGGTCATGGAGATCAGAGCTGGCAACTTGTGTTTCCAGAGCTCCCGCTGGTATCATAAATGTGGGACTAGACCAGACACTAGGCAGTGAGGACTAGGGAGAAACCGTGGGTGTGTTTGCATTTAACTAGTGAGTGTGCCCCAGCGAATGATGTTCAGATTAAAGAAAAAAGAGCTGAACAGTGTGCTGACCAAACAAAATAGGTATGAGATTCCTAAGCTTCTGGGGTTGTTGTTGATAATGTTAAAGCGATGTTGCCACATTGAGGCAAAAGCTTACTTGCTCACCCACATTTAGGCCTAATAAAGTAACTTGGGTTATGGAAGGTGCTTCATGTAGAAAATAAGTGTGAGGCGAAAAGCAGTAAAGTGAAAATTCTTTCAGTTAAGTTCAATTGCTCAGTCATGTCCAACTCTTTGCGACCCCATGAACCGCAGCACACCAGGCCTCCCTGTCCATCACCAACTCACAGAGTTTACCCAAATCCATATCCATTGAGTCTGTGATGCCATCCAACCATCTCATCCTCTGTCGTCTCCTTCCCCTCCTGCCCTCGATATTTCCCAGCATCAGGGTCTTTTCAGATGAGTCAGCTCTTCAGGTGGCCAAAGCATTGGAGTTTCAGCTTCAACATCAGTGCTTCCAATGAATGCCCAGGACTGATCTCCTTTAGGATGGACTGGTTGGATCTACTTGCAGTCCGAGGGACTGTCAGGAGTCTTCTCTAACACCACAATTCAAAAGCATCAACTGTTCTGCTCTCAACTTTCTTTATAGTCCAACTCTCACAGCCATACCTGACTACTGGAGAAACCATAGCCTTGACTAGACAGACCTTTGTTGACAAAGTAATGTCTCTGCTTTTTAATATGCTGTCTAGGTTGGTCATAACTTTCCTTCCAAGGAGTAAGCGTCTTTTAATTTCATGGCTGCAATCACCATCTGCAGTGATTTTGGAGCCCAGAAAAATAAAATCTGACACTGTATCCACTGTTTCCCCATCTATTTGCCATGAAGTGATGGGACCAGGTGCCATGATCTTCGTTTTCTGAATGTTGAGCTTTAAGCCAACTTTTTTACTCTCCTCCTTCACTTTCACCAAGAGGCTCTTTGGTTCTTCATTTTCTGCCATAAAGGTGGTGTTGTCTGCATATCTGAGGTTATTGATATTTCTCCTGGCAATCTTGATTCCAGCTTGTGCTTCTTCCAGCCCAGCGTTTCTCATGATGTACTCTGCATATAAGTTAAATAAGCAGGGTGACAATATACAGGCTTGATGTACTCCTTTCCCTATTTGGAACCAGTCTGTTGTTCCATGTCCAGTTCTAACTGTTGCTTCCTGACCTGCATACAGGTTTCTCAAGAAAGCATGTCAGATGGTCTGGTATTCCCATTTCATTCTTTAGTGTCTTGCAAACAGTTCACATGATGGTTAAGACAAATAGAATGAAGAACCCTTTCCTCTTTCATAGTGGAAGTATCAAAAATTTGCTCTGTTTGGAAAACATAGAGGAATCCCCAATTGATTTTTCATTTCTATAAAATCTTATGAATAATTATTAAGTTTTTATGAGTGTGAGCCTTTGATCACCTTTCCCAAACAGACACTGCACAGGGTTAATTGGAGTGCCCATTAGAGTGCCCCCAATTCGTGATGAATTTGGAACCTATGAATATGAGCTTATTTGGAAGTAGGGTCTTTGCAGATGTAATCAAGTCAAGATACGGTCATCCTGGATTAGGATGGGCCCCGAATCCATTCTGATTGGTCTGCTTAAAAGGAGAGTTAAATTTGGACACATATACACATGAATGATGGCCATGTGAGGACAAAGGCAGATTGGAGTTATGCTGCTCCAGACTAAGTAGCATCAAAGATTGTCAGCCACCACCAGAAGATAGGAGAGAAGCTAGGAACAGATTCTCTTTCAGAGCTTCTCAGAGAGGATAAATGTCTGTTGTTTTAGTTTGTGGCACTTTGTTATAGCAGCCTAGAAAATGAATACAGGCACCACTTCTAACTTCCTTGTTGTTATTAGAAATGCCACCGAGTTCCTGGTTGCAATGTTGATAATTCCTGCTTCTACCCTTGTCTTACAAATGCATTCAGTCTTCCAAACTATTACATTTCCTTCTTCCTCTACTTCCACAGTTATCATGCTTATTACTTATCATCACAATTAATATTTGAATTCCACTCTCTGGAACTAAAGCATTTTTAACAAATGCTTTGACAACAAATGATAATGGAGATGGTATTGTTACTGAACACAGGTTCTTGGGCCCAATGGACACTGAGGCCAAACAAACCAAAACATCACAGTTCAGAGTTCAGCTCAGTTCAGTCGCTCAGTTGTGTCCAACTCTGCGACCCCATGAACCGGAGCACACCAGGCCTCCCTGTCCATCACCAAGTCCCGCAGTCCACCCAAACCCGTGTCCATTGAGTCGGTGATGGCATCCAACCATCTCATCCTCTGTCGTCCCCTTCTCCTGCCCTCAATCTTTCCCAGCATCAGGGTCTTTTCCAATGAGTCAGCTCTTCACATCAGGTGGCCAAAGTATTGGAGTTTCAGCTTCACCATCAGTTCTTCCAATACACCCAGGACTGATCTCCTTTAGGATGACTTGTTGGATCTTCTTGCAGTCCAAGGGACTCTCAAGAGTCTTCTCCAACACCACAGTTCAAAAGCGTCAATTCTTCTGCACTCAGCTTTCTCTATAGACCAACTCTCACATCCATACATAACCAGTGGAAAAACCATAGCCTTACTGGACAGACCTTTGTTGGCAAAGTAATGTCTCTGCTTTTTAATATGCTGTCTAGGTTGGTCATAACTTTCCTTCTAAGGAATAAGCCTCTTTTAATTTCATGGCTACAATCACTATTTGCAGTGATTTTGGAGCCCCCAAAAATAAAATCAGCCACTTTTTCCCCATCTATTTGCCATGAAGTGATGGGACCAGATGCCATGATCTTCGTTTTCTGAATGTTGAGCTTTAAGCCAACCTTTTCACTCTCCTCTTTCACTTTCATCAAAAGGTTTTTTTAGTTCTTCACTTTTTGCCATAAGGGTGGTGTCATCTGCATATCTAAGGTTATTGATATTTCTCCCGGCAATCTTGATTCCAGCTTGTGCATCCTTCAACCCAGGGTTTCTCATGATGTACTCTGCATATAAGTTAAATAAGTAGGGCAACAATATACAGGCTTGACGTACTCCTTTCCCTATTTGGAACCAGTCTGTTGTTCCATGTCCCGTTCTAACTGTTGCTTCCTGACCTGCATACAGATTTCTCAAGAGGCAGGTAGGTGGTCTGGTATTCCCATCTCTTTAAGGAATTTCCACATTTTATTGTGATCCACACAGTCAAAGGCTTTGACATAGTCAATAAAGAAGAAATAGATGTTTTTCTGGAACTTCCTTGCTTTTTTCAATGATCCAGAGGATGTTGGCAATTTGATCTCTGGTTTCTCTGCCTTTTGTAAAACCAGCTTGAACATCTGGAACTTCCTAGTTCACGTATTGCTGAAGCCTGGCTTGGAGAATTTTAAGCATTACTTTAACTAACGTGTGAGATGAGTACAATTGTTTGGTAGTTTGAACATTCTTTGGCATTGTGTGTCTTTGGGATTGGAATGAAAACTGACCTTTTCCAGTCCTGTGGCCACTGCTGAGGTTTCCAAATTTGATGGCATATTGAGTGCTGCACTTTCACACCATCATCTTTCAGGATTTTAAATAGCTCAACTGGAATGCCATCACCTCCACTAGCTTTGTTCGTAGTGATGCTTCCTAAGGCCCACTTGACTTCACATTCCAGGATGTCTGGCTCTAGGTGAGTGATCACACCGTCGTGATTATCTGGGTCATGAAGATCTTTTCTGTACAGTTTTTCTGTATATTCTTGCCACCTCTTCTTAATATCTTCTGCTTCTGTTAGGTCCATACCGTATCTGTCCTTTATTGAGCCCATCTTTGCATGAAATGTTTCCTTGGTATCTCTAATTTTTTTGACGAGATCTCTAGTCTTTCCCATTCTATTGTTTTCCTCTATTTCTTTGCGTTGATCACTGAGGAAGGCTTTCTTATCTCTCCTTGCTCTTGTTTGGAACTCTGCATTCAAATGGGTGTATCTTTCCTTTTCTCCTTTGCCTTTAGCTTCTCTTCTTTTTTCAGCTATTTGTAAGGCCTCTTCAGACACCCATTTTGTCTTTCTTCTTTTTCTTGGGGATTGTCTTGATTCCTGTCTCCTGTATAATGTCAGAGTAGAGAAGGGTTTATTGCAGGGCCATGTAAGGAGACAGGTGGCTCATGCCCCAAAAGCCTTGAACTCCTCAAAGTGTTTTTAAAGACAAGGTGAGGGAGGGATGTGGTTTCTTGCTGCAAACTTCTTAGTGTTGGAATCCTTTGTTTTTGCATTTGTCCATGAAAGTCAGGTCACCATGTTCCTGCAAACCTCCAACAAGACAAATGCTCTTTTCTGGTCAGCAGGTTTTATGTATTTATTTTTGGCTGTGCTTGTTCTTTGTTGTTGCACATGGCTTTGTCTAGTTTCAATGCGTTGGGGCTACGCTCTCGTTTTGGTGCTCAGGCTTCTCATTGCAGTGGCTTCTTTCGTGGCAGAGCGCGGGCTCCAGGGCTCGTGGGCTGCGGGAGTTGTGGCACACAGGCTTCGTTGCCCCGAGCCATGTGGGATCTTCCCAGACCAGGGATCCAACCTGTGTCCCCTGCAATGACAGGCAGATTCTTACCTAGTGGACCGTCTTTATCTCTATTTGTGTGTTTATGTGGGTGCTCAGTTCTGTCCCACTCTTTGTGACCCCATGGACTGTCACCTCTGTCCTGCCAGGCTCCTCTGTCCATGGAATTTTCCAGGCAAGAATATTGGAGTGGGCTGCCATTTCCTTCTCCAGGGGATCTTTCCAACCCAGGGACTGAACACTTGTCTCTTGTGTCTCCTGCACTGGCATGTGGGTTCTTTACCAGCTGAGCCACCAGGGAAGCCCCATCTCTGTATGAACGAACTCTTCAAGGTCAGAGCCCTAGACTAGGCTATCTCGTATATTTCAGGCTACAGGCAACACTCTTTCACAAAAAGTGCAGAGCCAGCATGACTAAGCAAAGGAAAAATGATAGATCTAATGTGTTGTCAGATGTGTTCTTCCCTATTACAGTATTATTCTGCCCACTTAATTGATGAGGAAACTGAGGTACAGAGAGTTTAAGTAATTCATCCAAAGTCAAACAGCTTTCTAGCATATGAAAAATTTGGGAATTCAGCAAGAATGGGCCTTTTACTCCAAGAAAAAATACTGAATCCCAAATAGAATGCTTGTTTTTAATTATTTTTCCATACTGCCTTCTCCATCATTCCAAAGAAAAGACAAAAAAAGAAACAAATAAAAGAAACAAAGAAAGGACAATAAGAGTTTATCTGTATTATTGGGGTAAAATGAAAATAACCAAGTCATTCTCCTTTGCTTCCCCACACCTTGGAGGATTAACCCTAAATTATCCCAGCAAAGGCATCTCAGTGTTGATGGAACAAAAAAGAGAAAGCTTATTTGCCTCTTTTTTTTTCTTGTAACAACAGAATTTCTTTTATATGTTTAATTACAGCCTTAGATGAGACATCAAATTGGCATTTGGTGCAAAGGTTTTTTCCCCCCATAAGTAGGTCACTAGAGATATAATTAACGCAAATAATAGCTATCATATACAGATTTCTTTTAGTTGAAGTGACCTCTTTTGCATATACTTTCCCACTGTCTATGACAAAGCAGCTGCTTAGATTATATTGTTCAGCTGGTTTTATAGCAAAGTAAAAAAGTGCATCCTTCCCATATAAGAAACATGTTACTAACTCCCACAATTGTCTTACTGAAAAACTTTTTTTTTCTTAAGGTAGAAGTTTATGAAAAGAAAAAACTGATGCATTATTGATTTTCTTCTCTTAGGCAATATGTTTAAGCAGAAGATTAGTGCTGTAATGCCAGAAGAGGCTGCAAAGTCTCTCCTAACCCCAATATGCAAAGTTATACTGAGAGTGACTATATTCTCTATTATCCAAACCAGGGCACTTTTGAGAATGAGAAAGGATATTATTAATAAGTACCTCAGGACAACTGGTATAAACTAGATCTGGACCTAAAAAATCAGAGGATATGGTCATCCTCAAGCTATTATATATATAGAATAGATAAACAATAAGGCCCTACTGCAGAGCACAGAGAACTATGTTCAATATTCTAATGGAAAAGAATGTTAAGAGAATATACATATATATATGTATTTGTATAGCTGAATCACTTTGCTGTACAGAGAAATTAATAACATTATAAAGCAACTATAGTTCATGAAAGAAAAAATACGGTCATCCTGGTCGTTTTAACCCACACTGGAGAAAGGAGTTCAGCCTGTTTTTGCAAACATCTCCTCTGAAATAGATCTTGATGAGTCAGGCTAGTGATTATTATCATTCAGGAATCATTAGGTTGTCCCTTGGAAATTATATATGCACATATATATATATGTGTGTGTGTGTGTGTAACTTTTTTGGGTATTAGTAAGACATTGAAAAATTCTTTACCAAATGTTTTGGTTTTGGTCATCCTGGAGCTCATGATTCTGGGTGGACTGAGGCTCAAATGGCTCTTGAGTGGGAGGGAAGGATATGAGAGAGTTGGTCTTCTCCCCACTGGGTTGAAACTCACACCCTAGAATCAGTGCCCAGCCCAAGCACTCAGTATATGCTGAATAAATAATGACTGGAATGACTCTAAGCTCTTCCTGTATTGGACTGTGATCTTACTTGAGTCACAGCTGTACACCAGAAAAGAAACTTCTTCAGAGGGTGAAGCCATAATGAAGACCATGTTTCATTTGATGAAAACTCAAGTTTCTGAGTTGGCACAAACTGGTTTGTTGTTTTGGAAATTGAGAGGAGAATTAAAGCAGGAGTAATATTTCATTTACATTTGGGCAAGGCCCTTAGGAAAGAGTCCAGGGTTTTGTGGTGATTAGATGAGGAATGCAAAGGAAAGTGATGTTAGGGAGTTCTTCAAATATTCAGACATTTAGTGAGCTCTACTCTAGGGATTCCCTGGTGGCTTAGATGGTAAAGTGTCTGCCTGCAATGCCGGAAACTGGGTTCAATCCCTGCATCGGAAAGATCCCCTGGAGAAGGAAATGGCAACCCACTCCAGTATTCTTGCCTGTAAAATCCCATGGGCAGAGGAGCCTGGTAGGTTATAGTCCATGGGGTTGCAAGAGTCGGACACTGCTGAGTGATTTCACATGATTCCATGGTTCATGGTACCATACTCTAGGGCGGGGATTGTCCAAACTAATAGGGTTCAAAGGTAGAGAAGAGAGTTAGTTCCTAATCTAAGGGAAATTGCAGACTAATCGGAAGACAAATAAATGTCATGACAAGACAGTAATAATGATATGTAAAGATCTGATAGGAGCAGGAAGAAGAAAATGAGTCTTCCTACTCAAGAATGCAGGGGGATTCACGGTAAAAGCGATGGTGGTACAGTGTGATGAGCTGGACAAGTTGGCCCAGGAGCCAGCAGGCCTCCTGGGTTAAAGAGAGGAAGGGGGAAAAGGACATGGGCTGAGTTTTATGTGGTTGATACAACATTGCCAATGTCTTCCTACTACTTAACCCATGTGATCTTGAACTGGATCTTTCAAAGGTCAGTTCACAGATTTTGATCATGAAAGACACCATGTACCTATTATCTATAGTACTCTCTGAAAATGCTGTAAAAATTTAACCCCTTTCCCATCTTAGCTAAAGAATCACACACTGCGGCCATAATTTTATCCATAAAGGATGTATTCTAAGATGCTCAGTAGAGACCTGAACCCACACAATATTAACAGTACTGGATTCTACAAATACTCTATTTTTTCCTACATCTGTGTATCTATGATCAAGTTTATAAATTAGGCCCAGTAAGAGATTAACAATGTAACCTAATAACAAAATAGAACAGTTCTAACAATATACTATAATGCAAGTTATGCGAATATGGTCTCTCTCTGAAAATACTGTATACATTAATGCCTTTTCCATCTTAGCTAAGGACTTACACATTGTGGCCATAATTTTTGCAATTTGAAGTATAGCAGCAAAACTAGCATGGGTTTCTTATTCCTTCTTCACAACTTCACAAAGAGAAGATTAATTCTTAACATAGATCTTAACCACCTCAGCATACAACTTTTTTCCTTTCCTGATTAAGTTGAGAATTTTTACCTTTTCTTTTAAAGAAAGTACATTATGGCTTCTCTTTGGCATATTTAAGTTGCCAGCATTGTTCCTCTGGCTTGTTGGATCTATTATTCAGTAAAATGATGGTGACTTGAACACAAGCACTGTGATAACTGGAAAGTCAGTCTGATACCACATTGCTACTGAGTGACTAATGGATGGGGTATCTTGGATAAAGGAATGACTCACATCCCAGGCAGGACAGAGCAAGGTTGTGCAAGTTTTCATCACGTGCTCAGAAGGGTGTGCATTTTAAAACTGAAGAATTATTTATTTCTGGAGTTTTCTATTTAGTATTTTCAGACCATGGTTGACCACAGGTAGCTGAAACTGCACAAATTCACACTGTGAATAAGTGCGGGTAGACTACTGTACTTAAATCTGAATAAAACTCATTTCATGTTCTGCCAGAATGGTGAGCAGGACTTCAAGAGAACAATTGTTTAACCATCCAAAGTGGACGATAG
This sequence comes from Antilocapra americana, assembly GCA_007570785.1. Lineage (NCBI taxonomy): Eukaryota > Metazoa > Chordata > Mammalia > Artiodactyla > Antilocapridae > Antilocapra > Antilocapra americana. The sequence continues at coordinate 17,890,582 of ML661343.1, read as the reverse complement.
TGCATTGTGCTTTGAAAGACCTGCAGTTTGGGGGTTCTTTATGCTTTTATTCTTAACCTGAGCCTGCATTTAATTACACTAGTATCTACTTTTGTTTCAGTATAGTTTAATTTATTTTCATCTAAATTTATCTTTAGGATGGAGGAAGATGGATAGAAGAGTGGGTCAGGTACTCTAGTTGCTGGTGTTTCAGCAAAATGCTTGAAAATGGACACTTTGTCTCCTTGCCTGCTCTTATTGAGGCTGGTGGATTTTAAGTCCATCCTTTCTTCTTGTCAGCTCTTTTTGAGAGCTTCTTTCTTTTCCTTTAAGTAGTTTTTGTTTTTGCTATATTCTTTCTCCAGTTATTTCTCAACATGAGCAAACATCAAGCTTTTCTTAATAGATAATCTATAACTTATGTAGGAACAGGTTTCTGACTTTAGATTCATCTCTGTGTTGACTATTCTGGGTTTTTATGACTCCTCATATCCTTTCAGAGATTGAGAATCTGAAGTCTTATCAGTGCCCTGGTGATATTATTTCTTGGTAGACATTTCTGTAAGAATAGAGGAAATGGCAATTTTCAGGAAGAGCCATGAACTGGAAGATTCTAAAATCATTTATGAAAATGCTTACAATTTGTCTTTTTAAAAAGACAAAATTTTGAGTCAGAATCATAGACTAGAAAATGATCTCCTAACTGTCCTTATAAATGAAATGAGTTGTAATATGATTGCTGATATTTTAGCTATTAGTTACAAAGTATATTTGAATAGTTTTCTCCATATCCTTTGTGTGGTTTATTCATTTTTAGGGAAAAGTAATTGATGTCCTGGGCATTTTCCAAAATAGAGTTTTGCCATTAACAAGCATTTGATTCTTAGGATTCTGTATATTTTATTACTTTTCCAAAATCTTATACAGATGAGCTGTTGATACAGAATGAGCAAAATTGTATAACTCTTTGTGGAAGTGTCAGAATGTTTCGCTAATGACAAAGATCTCTGAATCATGTTGACTACACACGAGATGCATGTTAATTTATGACGGCTGTTTTTTGACGTAAAGCAGTTAGTGCTAAACTGAATATTTCTATTAATTTTTTTATGAGTACCACATTTATAGCAAATTATAGAAATTTGGCTGGATAGGTAAATAGCTCAAATTAATTTAGAGCAAAAAGTAGCTTTCTTGCATTTGAACTTTTAAAGGCACTTGTGGCAAATATGAGAAGTATATTATTTTTGATACTTCAAATTGACAAAGCATCTATTCAAAAATTCTTTGTGATTGAAAATTGTTAGCATGATCTTTTGGCTTTGCTTAATATAAGAACTACTCAGAAATCAAGTTTGGACTAGAAAATACCATCTTGATCAAAATGAGGCCCTAAAAGAGAAAGTGGCAGGAAATAAATACTTAGCATTGCTGTTTTTCTTGGTTAGGCAATAAAAAAGATTTTGTAGATCAATGAAACAAAAGAACTATAAAATATGAGACATCATCTTGAATTCCACTCCATTGTTTTAACTGGTTTTTAAAAGAATCTCAAATTATGTATTGAGCCTCATCTCTTAACTTCTTTCAGCTTTCCTGTTTCAAAAGCCTTGTACTTACCTCATATGCTGAGAGAGCAGCCATGAACCCTGGCTCCAGTTGTTTCCAATTCTGTGTTGCCTAGGACACTGCCACTTCTTCTTTCTTGGTGAAAATAGCACCATTTCTCTTTACAAAGCAGAGCTGGGGAAGGTGACATGATTGTGATGGTGACAAGGGGTTGGGGAGAAGCAGGCGGACTGATTTAAATAAGTGAATCTTTATGGCACCTTTAAAATGTTTCCTCTCTGGAAACTGAAAAACAGAGCTCCTGTGGAGATATTTTATTCATGTAGAAATGAGATTGAAACTTGTGGCAAATGATATGGGGACCCATCAGCTAAACTGAATATGATGTAAAATCTCGAGCATTCCAGCCCCAGGCAGATTACGTTAATAGAGGTTCCCCTTAGAGACCTGGAGAAGGGCTTCCCAATCACTCCATGAACTGGGAACATCAGAACCCCTGGAGCTCTGTTTAAAATGCATATTGCCAGGCTCCTGAAAGGGCCATTCAGAGTTGAACTGAGGAGGAGCCCAAGAATTTGCATTTTTATTGAATAGCTCTCCTTCCATTGGATTGCACTTGGTCAAATGTCTCAGATTGTTTGAGCTGCTATAAAATGCTACAGACTGGGTAGTTATTGCACAATAAAATGTATTCCTCACAGCGTGAAGCCAGAAGTTGGAGAGGGGGTGCCATCAAGGCTGGGTTGCAGATGTCTCCTGGTGGCCTCACGTGGTGGCAGGAGGAAAGGAGTTCTCGGGGCTCTTTTATAGTATAAGGCACTAGTGATGCTCATGAGGGCTCCATTCTCATGACTTAATCACCTTCAAAGGCCCTCCTAATACCATCTCTTTGGGCATAAGGTTTTCAACATACAAATTTTGGGGGGAGGTGGGGCACAAACATTTGACCATAGCAATAGGAGAATCATTTGGAATTTTCCCCAGCATTAGCCAGATTCTCTCATAAATCAGTATCTTTAGAATAACAAGTACCAGGACTGTAGCACTCACAGGGGCAGAATGCCGAGCACATGGCACAGCTGGTGCCCAAGGTCAGTGTAACAGGGTCCAAGCAGAGCACCCCCAGTTCCAGTGTTCTCCTCTGGACCACCCTCCTTGCTACTGCGAACCACTCCTGCTTTAAGATTCCAAAAGGAATTTTCTTAAACCATGTACCCCATTACCAGGAAACCCAGTACACGACCTGAGTTGCCCTGTGTGGCTGGCCCCGGGTCCCGAGAGTCCTCATCAAAAAGGGCAAATGGCAGCTCGCCTGCCCTCATGTGAGGATGCTTTGTTACTCAACAGACTTGTCCAATTAGTCCTGAGTCTCCTCTTGGCCAGACAAACCCTCTTCCTATTGCTTTCCCAACCATCCTGGTTGTCTTAGTCAGTAAATACTCAGGCACGAGTATTTGTTAGGCTCCTACTATGCTCTCTATTTTAGGATCCAAAGACACCAGTGAGTAAGAGAAATAAGGCCCTGTCCCCATAGAGCCACCTGCCAGTCACATCAGAATGTCCGTACTCTCTTTGGCTTGCTGGTCTCACAGATCATTCACACCAGTGTCTAGAATTGTGTCCCCATTTCTGTTCTGTTTATATATCAGTACATCATCTTAGTAAAACTGAGCTAACATGCAACGACTTCTCCCAGATGGTTTCAGAAGACATCACAGCCCCTGGGAGATGGCTGCATCTGGGAAGCTTTATCAGCTCCCTGATTTGACTCTCCAGGAGGTGTCTTGACTAAAGATTGTAGTTAAACTTGAGAACAATTGGCTTTCTGTTTAGATGTCCTTGGTCTATCACTTGGGAAAGGATTTGTTTTGCTTTGGCCGCTGTTCTCTCCTGGATCCTAAAGAGAAACTTTTTGTCCCTCCGTGAGCCTTTCTGAGTGTTATGCTGAAACTTGAACCTCATATTGCTTTCTCAAATCTCAAAAAGAATTTAAAATTTTAGCACTAAGATATTTTTCTGGCACCCTTTTAGTTACATGAGTTTCAACCCTCAGTTTTTTTGTATGTGGGTGAGGTTCCTGGGTAGACTATCAGAAGCCCCTTGAGAGAAAGAGGGGGAATTCTCCTTTCAAGATAGAGAGTAAAGGCGTATATGTCACATAAAGAGGACAATAATTCATGTGTATCATTTTCCAAAACGAAGTACCCAGATCACTGGGGATAGACCAGATGTTTGTAGCTAGAATCTCACTAAAGTCTTATTATAGTGTATTTATTTTGATTACTCACGGTAAATGATACTGGTTTTTCACTCATAACAATCATGTTTCCTTACATAACAAATTTTTTAAATTAAAATTTTTAATATTATATAATCATACAGATGGTACATGGATATGATAAAAATAACAAGGTAGATACATAAATAATAGAGTTGGGGGAAACACTGGGTAAGTGAATGCCAGAAACAAGCATCCTGGAGGAAAGCTCCCAGTCGTACAGAAGGCAAGGCCCTCAACCAAGGATGCAGGAAGCCTGCAGAGGTGAGCTTTCGCTTAAATAGAATAGTTATCCATGTGTGCCAACCATGCTGGAGTATTTGTGTGGATTAACGACTTACTGAGCATCTACTTTGGATAAGGAAATAACTCACATTTAAGGCTAGAGCATGGCTTCACTGGTGGCTCAGTGGTAGAGAATCCGCCTGCCAGTGCAGGAGACATGGGTTCAGTCCCTGACTGAGGAAGATCCCACCTACCGTGGAGCAGCTAAGCCTGTGCACCACAGCTATTGAGCCAGTGCTCTGGAGCCTGGGTACCACAACTCCTGAAGACCCTGTGCACCGCATGTGGGATCTTCTCAGATGCAACAAGAGAAGCCGCCACAATGAGAAGCCTGCCCACTGCAACTAGTGAGTACCCCCCACTCACTGCGCCCACACAGCAACAAAGGCTCAGCACAGCGAAAAATAAATAAATAAAATTATTTTTTTAAAAAGGGACTGGGGATGGCAGAGCATTACCACGAGAGACTCAGAAGAATACGAGAAACCTTAAGTGAGAAGCAGGCTGGCCTCCTGCCCTGAGGTCCCCAGGCACAAAAGCAGGGAACTCACACAGGCCCTCTGAAGAATCTCTGTTACTGGCCAGACCACCTTACCCAAAAGTTAAGATTACATTTGCAGATCACATTTGCAGTAGGATGACAATAAGTAAGAACCTCAAGCTAGCAGGCTCTCAATGATAATAAAAGTTCTGAAGTACTTATAACCCATAGCTGTTCCCTGCCCCCCCCCCCCAGTATAAAAACAGTGAAGGAAAAACAGTGAAGGACAAACAACAGTGAAGGAAGAGAAGAGACATTTCCCTTGTTGGTATTTGGAACAAAATCTAGAGATAGATTTGTAATTTTATTCCTTTCCCTGCTCTGTGTTTTATCAGCACTGGGTCCTGGAATGAAAGTCCTTCTGGACTGTGCTCTCCCCCCCTTACTCCCTTGTCACATCTGGTTATATCTTTTGGTCACCTGATACCAGAGTTTGCCTTCAAATCAAAGGCTTCAGCTTCCCTGTGAATCAAAACGCTGCTCCCTGCTTAAGATCTGTCGTTCTCCTGCTTCTGCAGAGGCTGTGGAGGAACGCCCACCAGCATATCGATTTTGTGGAGGAATCAGCAAGAACATTCTTACAAAGAGATGAGAAACAAAGCAGAGTGGACTTGTGCTACTGGCCCCAACCACACATTCTAATACACAATTAGGTGTGATGTCAAAGCTAAGTCACCTATTCTTCCATCACCAATAATTTTCATTCTAAAAATCACATCCTTTAGATTTTTATTTTGTGCAAAATAAATAAACAATTGTGCTCAATGTCTCACTGTTGAGTTTCTATTTGGAAGTGGTGATATAAAACCAAGACCTGTATATATGCTGCCTGCAAGAGACTCACTTCAAATCAGAGCCACATACAAACTGGGAGTGAGGGGATAGAAAAAGATATTCCATGCAAAAGGAAATCAAAAGAAAGTCAGTGTGGCAATACTTGTATCAGACAAAATAGACTTTAAAATAAAGACTGTTACATAATGATCAAGGGATCAATCCAAAAAGAAGATACAACAGTTGTAAATGTATAATACCCAACATAGGAGCACCTCAATATGTAAGGCAAATATTAACAGACATAAAAGGAGAAATTGACAATAACACAATAATAGTAGGGGACTTTTAACACTCCACTTACAGCAATTGACAAGTCATCCAGAGAGAAACTCAGTTCAGATCCTTAGCTTGAGTTGGCTGGTGCCTGTGGTCCTGGTCATGGCTGTCATTGCAGAGAATGGCTTACCTCTCACGTGTCCACCCCCACCTCAGCCCCTAGCTGCGGGTCCTGTTGGGGCCATCTCGTTTAGAGCAGAACTCTGAAGAATTAAAGTCCCAAGTGTTGGAATATCTGAACCAGGTGAAGACAGTGCTCAAAGCGGATAGGAGGGTGTAACTTGGCCATTTAGTTTGGGAAACTCTCAGGGTAGGACTAGCACATCGTGTGATCATGGGAAGTGCATACATCAACCGAGACCTAGAAGTAGACCCAAGACTCAACAATCACTTCCAAGCTGAGTCACCTTGGACAGACTTTGACCTTGGACAGAGATTAAATAAACTAATCTTTTTGTTGTTCAGTTTCCCTTCTGGAAAAAGGAGATACTAACTGGGTTGTGTTGAGGCTTAAAAGAGAGTAAGAGGATCCTCCCATCTGTACCCCCCACCCCACAACTCCTCACCCCAACCCCCTACCCAGCCTCCGGAGTCTCTTTGCTCTATGACCTCAGTCCCAGGTGATATGTCTTTCAGTGTCTCCTCTTTGCCTTTAACCTATCCTTTTTTGCCCCATGTTTGTTTTTTAATTCTTCAAATAACCACAATGTAGAATTGAAGACTATTTTAAAATATTGGCATTGATCAAATAAATTTTTGTCATCTTTTTATTAATCTTTAAAAGCATTTTTTAACCTTTTCTTTTCAAAATGTTCTGTGTCCAAAAGCAAGATCAATGACTTTTAAAAAAATGTTTCTGTTTTGGGGGCTGGTGATAGGTTTGGCTTTAACCTCTTATAAGTGAATGGCCTTTATAACTCAAGTTTCTCTATCTTGGTATAGAACTTTGGGGTGAGTCGAGTGATTTTTCTGACTTAAGAGTGCCCAAATCACAGCTTACTATGTGAGAGTTACGTAATTTCTCTGTTCATGTCAGCTTTGTGGTGTGTAGAACATGGAAGTATTAATCTTCGCTTGGGGTGAAGTAGCACTGGACCTGAGGTCAACCTTGCCAGGATGGAGTAGAAGCAAGTATGGCAGCATCATAGGTGGAGGAGATGCAGGGACCCCAAAATTCTGCAAGAGTGGAGACCTAATCTGATCCAGAACTTTGGACCAAGCTCTGACAGTACAGGGTCTTCCCTCAGGTCCTCAGTTATCATATGGGGCCTCGACAGCCAAGAGTCATCATGAAACTGGTCTCATCACAATTGTATTTAGACAATTCATATCTCAACTCTGCAGTTGATACAGAAGACCTGTAGAGGACTTCTCGTGTTTGTTCTATCCATTTAATCATGTTTTAAGAGCTGACTATATAGTGGGCACCATGATTGTGGTACCCAGATGAGTGACTCCCAAGCCCTACACTTCCTGGACTAAAGGTGTAACAAGAGACCTATCTGCAAACAAGCAGTCAGGGACTGTGCCCCGCTGGGGTGTCCACAGGCACTTTGAGAGTTTGTACAGGGCAGGACTAACTCTTGAGGGGATGAAAGTGAAAGTGACAGTGAAGTCGCGTCCAACTCTTCGCGACCCCATGGACTGTAGCCTACCAGGCTTCTCCATCCATGGGATTTTCCAGGCAAGAATACTGGAGTGGGTTGCCATTTCCTTCTCCAGATCTTCCCAACCCAGGGATTGAATCCGGGTCTCCTGCATTGTAGGCAGACACTTCACCGGGGATGAAGTGAGAGACAGTTCCTTCAGAGGGGTGGGATCTTCCCACCCTCGAGAAGGGAATGGCTACCCACTCCAGTATTGTGGCCTGGAGAATTCCATGGACTGTATAGTCCATGGGGTCACAAAGAGTCAGACATGACTGAGTGACTTTCAGTTTCCGAGGCTGAGGCACTGGCAATCTGGCTTCTAGCCACAGCTCTGCATTTACATCAGCTTTGCCCTTTTGGATGACTCACAGCCAGTTTCCTCATCTCTGATGTGAGAAGACGGCACCCACCTTTGCCACCTCTGGAGGTGGAAGTGAAGCAACAAGCATTTTGCTTCACTGTTAAGACTGCTCTTGAGGATACACATCTGTCAGGAGGCTCTTCCTTGGGCCCCAGCAGCAGCGTGCGCCTGCAGGATAGTGGATCTGCCTGGGCTTAGGGTTCAGTGAGTGGCTGTGAACTTCACATTTGTCCTCATTAGACCAGCATGACTAAGTCTGTGACCCTGGCATTCTTTTCTGGCAGTAAGCTTTGTCCTTAGAGTCTGATTGGGTAAATCCCCCCTCTCTTTCTTGCTGATCCTGTGCACTTACAGGGGTTACTAAACAGAATGAGCCCGAGGTTTCTCATCTGTATAATAGAGATGATGGTAATAATTCATACATTGTAGGATGGTTGTGAAGATCAAAGAGACAGAGTGTGTGCAAAGTACTAGGCTTTAATATTTAATATCATGACTCTAATATTCACCCGGAGAAGGCAATGGCACCCCACTCCAGTACTCTTGCCTGGAAAGTCCCATGGACGGAGGAGCCTGGTGGGCTACAGTCCATGGGGTCACTAAGAGTTGGACACCATGGAGCAGCTTCACTTTCACTTTTCACTTTCATGCATTGGAGAAGGAAATGGCAACCCACTCCAGTGTTCTTGCCTAGAGAATCTCAGGGACGGGGGAGCCGGGTGGGCTGCCATCTATGGGGTCACACAGAGTCGGACACGACTGACGCGACTTAGCAGCAGCAGCATCATCTAATATTCACCATTGTGGGGACTTGGGGAGTAACCAGAAGCAGGTCACAGAGGATCAGGATAAGGCTCCTGCTTGGCCACTTTCATGGTTGTTCCTGCCATGGTTGACGTCACTGCTACCCACATAGCACCCTGGGTGGTTGAGAAAGGATGAGCCCTCTATTTTCCTATTTATAGATAGTGCAGGTGGCCGAGACTGTGTGAATTCCTTTATCACTATCATGTATTCAGAAATACTAGAATATAATTCAAGCTCTCAAAAGGAAGGAAATGCTATCTCAAGAATGAACTTTGAGGGTGTTGTACGGGTGTGCATGTTCAGTTGTGTCCAACTCTTTGCGACCCCATGGACTGTAGATGCCTGGCTCCTCTGTCCATGGGATTTTCCAGGCAAGAATATTGTAGTGGGTTGCCATTTCCTCCTCCAGGGGAGCTTCCTGACCCAGGGGTCAAACCTGCATCTCCTGCTTTGGAGGCAGAGTTTTTACTGCTGAGCCTTCAGGGAAGTCTCATTGAGGGTATTCTAAGTGAAACAAGCCAGTCACTAAAGACAAATGCTGTGTGATCCATCCCACTTATATGAGGTACCCAGAGTAGTTAAACTCCTAGACACAGAAAGTAAAGAGGTGGCTGCCACAGGCTTGGGGAAGGAGGGTAGGGGAATTGTTTAATGGGTATGAGTTTTAGTTCTGCAGGATGAAATGAGTTCTGGAGATGGGTTGTGTAACAGCGTGAATATGCTTAACACTTCCAAACTGCATACCTACAAATAGCGAAGAGAGTAAATTTTATTATGTGTATTTTACCACAATCTTATGTGCCAAGTGTACAGCATTATTCCTGGCCCAAGGGGAAAGTGAAAGTTGCTCAGCTGTGTCCTGGCTCAAGGGGAAACAATGTGATAAAAGCAAACATGGCCCCTGTCTCCTTTTATGAAACTTACAGGCTAGTAGGGCAGACATGTCAAAGGAAGAATGACGTTAATGGGCCAAAGCTCAGCTCGAGCAGGCGCTCCAATGAGACGTGCCCGGTCCCTTGAGAACCTAGAGTACAGGGATTGGACTGAAACAGGGAAGTCAGGCCAAGAGCAAAGATGAGCGAGATGAAGGAAGACCATCCTAGGAATGTGCAAAGCATGAACCAAGGCTACCTCAAGGAGGCCAGTGTGGCTGGAGCACAGAGGGTGGAGAAAATGTGTTGGGAACAGAGGTTGGTAAATGTGGAGAGGCCAGACCCCACAGCCTTGCTGGCCACAGTAAGGAGTTTGGTCTTCCTTCCTGAGCCATAGGGACCCCACTGAGGGTCTTGAGCTGAGGATGGGGAGACAAAATCTGGTTTGTGCTTTGAAAAAATCAATCTGAAGGAACATTTTTTTTTCTTTACAAGGAAAGAATCTTATCAAATACTCAGTTGCCTTAGTCATCCACATGGAAATATTGAACGAGTCCCCCTAGATATTTCTCCAGGGCCTGATATCTAGAAGACCCTGACGAGAATACAGATAAAGACCCACACCCCATAAGTCGAAATAGTTATAGGCTGTCATCAAGCTGCTGCTGCTGCTAAGTTGCTTCAGTCGTGTCTGACTCTGTGCGACCCCATAGACGGCAGCCCACCAGGCCTCTCCATCCCTGGGACTCTCCAGGCAAGAACACTGGAGTGGGTTGCCATTTCCTTCTCCAATGCATGAAGGTGAAAAGTGAAAGTGAAGTCGCTCAGTCGTGTCTGACTCTTCGCGACCCCATGGACTGCAGCCGACCAGGCTCCTCCGTCCATGGGATTTTCCAGGCAAGAGTACTGGGGTCGGTCGCCAGTGCCTTCTCTGGAGTAATCAAGCTAAGAAACCATTATTAATGTGTTGAATCCTCTTACCATGACAAAAATATCTTTATAACTCAAATGTCAAAAAAGATACGATCAATTATGGTTTTTAATGTGACTAATAGTCAACAAAGTATCAAAGACGATCAAATTTAACTGTAACTACACTGTCTGGATATTCTGTTGGGTCAATGAAATGTGAATGAGTAATAAAATAATAAATGTATAAGTAAATAAATAATAAAATAAAATAATCGGTCATTTTCTATTTTATAATTTTTGGCTTTTATAGTAAATCATTAATTATATTATTTTAATTAAGATTTTCATATAACTCATGTTATTTTACTAGAAATGCTGAATTAAATGACTTTTTGTAACAGGTATATTGAATATATATTGTATATATTATAATTCATCCATTTGAAATAGCCCTGGGCAGGCCCTGGGGCTTAGGGTGGCACTACCCTGCAGCGTAAACTGCATAGGTATTCAGCAGTCCCTTTCCAAGTCCCCATGTCAACTTACTAATCCTGATATTGACCAACACTGCCACACAGTCCTTTTTTTCTCACTCCATTCCTTTTAAAGTCTGCTGACTGCATTTTTCACTTGATTTGTCTTGTTAGGAACTGGTGAAAGTGGCAAAAGCACCTTTATCAAGCAGATGAGAATCATCCATGGGTCTGGTTACAGCGACGAAGACAGAAAAGGGTTCACGAAGCTGGTTTACCAAAACATATTCACTGCCATGCAAGCCATGATCAGAGCCATGGACACCCTGAGGATACAGTATGTGTGTGAGCAGAATAAGGTAACGTGCTTAAGAGGGTTGGAGCCATTTGTGAATGCCATGCTCTCTGCCTCTGGTTAGCCTCTGTCTCTGAACTGAAAGGTTTACTGAGTGCTTGCATCAGAGGCCAGAAGAAGCTCTTGAGCTCAGACTCTGGGGTAGAGCTCCTCCACAGGAGTATGATGAATTTAGGAGTAGTGTTGCAGTCCTATTTCTGCAGAAGCTCCAGCACAGTGGTGGTCTGGTGTTGCCTGGTGTACAGTCATTTCAGTGCCTTTTTTTGGGGAGGTGCTGAGAAAAGGAAGACATATATTTACATTTCCTCTTTCAGCTAAGATACCTGGTTACTTTCTTGCTGTGAGCAATGGTGGTCTTGGATTTACAATGAACAACTTTTTAAGAATTCCCGGTCTTAGGAAATATTTTTATAAATGTCCTGCAGACTACTCAGAGAAGTCAGTGGGTTTTGCTTGTTTCTTTTGGAAGCTAGCCCTTCTTAGGAGCTAACTGATAATTTAGGAAGAGTAATGCTTGTGTCTCAACTAGCAAGGGACTCTCCCAAAGTAATGGTATCAAGTTGCCATTTGCTTTCCTCTCTCTGTGGATTGTTTAAAATCTGCATCTGTTTGGGACTATAGGAGAATAATGAGACAGGAAGGTGGGAGAAGGAGACAATATTTCTAGGGTGTATAGGATTGTAAATCCATGGGAAAATACTATGAGCTCGTTAAGAATCGAGACAACAGAATTTCTTTAAAATAATTCATACCAAGTTGTAACACGACATGATGATAAAGAGAAAAATTCCAAGATGAGTCCCTTGTGAATTGATTAGAAAGAATTTAGCTGCTCAAAAGCTGGAATAGTGGCTTAAATATGGACCTCAGGAACTGCTGTATCATGAGCTTGTGGCATTTGTATTTATGTGTATTATACAGAGTTTCAAAGCAGTAAGTCTAATTTTTTTATCACTCAGTGACTGCATTACATAGGAAAATGCAACATGCACCAAATTTGAGACACCTTTATAGGGTGACCACGGCTTTGTGTCTTTACTACCACTTCCTTGCAGTCATGAGGGAATGAAGGAATGTATAATATCTCACCTACAGCTTCAGCCTTCATCAGCCTTCTGTTGAAAAATGTGTGTGTGTGTGTGTGTGCATGTGTGACAGGCGGGGGTGGTGGTAGGGGTAGAAATTAACCTTTAGAATATCTGGCGTCAAGTAATATGAGAGATGTGTCATGAACCATTGGGAAATTCTACAAGTAACTGATTCCTTTACAAGTTGGCTTTGGGTATGTGCATTATATCTTTTTTTTTATAAGCATATTTTAATTTTTTGAATTTTCATTATATCTTTTTGAATGTGTACAATTTAAAAAAAAATCACCCTGTACAAGCTATTTTAAAAATTAGGTCATCTGTGGAAATTTGAGATTATTGCAGAGAAGAGATAGGTCAGGAACATCCTCATGGTGATTTTAGTTGATCTACTTTCTTCCTTGGTAAAAAGGTATTTTGTTTCCCAGTCATAGTGGGGTGACTAGGGAAAGCTTGGAATTTAGAAATGGGTTTGTAAACAGGGCTGTTCAGTTCTGCTTACCTTGGCAACATGTGTTTGTAAAAACCCAATCAGATTTAGGAATCAAGGTCTCTGGATTTCTGTTTTGTTTTCCCTCTAGGTCTTCTAGAGGTACTCTGAGTTTGAGTCTCAAATAGAAAGGTTTGACAGGGCTTGACATTCTACCACTTTCTTTTGTTCTCTTGATCTGAATTCTTTTCCATAAGGTTGTGTCCCCTTGCCCACTCATCTGCATTAGTTTCCTCCAGGTGCCATAACAAAGCACCTCGAACTGGGTGGCTTGAGACAGATTTCTTCCTTCCCAGTTCTGGAGGCTTGAAGTCTGAAACCAAGGACCTGGTTCCAGCTGGAGTCTCTGTTCCATGCGGCTTGCCTGGCTTGTGGGGGTTGCTGGCAGTCGGCGGTGTCCTTTGGCTTGTGGATGCCTCCATCCAGTCCCTGACTCTGTCTTCACGTAGAGTTCTCCCCCTGTGTCTCTGTGCTCACAGGGCATTCCCCACTGTGGGTCCATTTCTCCCTCTTCCCATGAGGACAGCAGTCATTGGAATAGAGCCCTTCCTAATTTAGGGTGACCTCATCATAGCTTGATATATCTACAAAGACTCTTATTTCTCAGTAAAGTTACTTTCTGAGATTTGGGGTTTGCATGGATTTCAAGGCAGCACTATTCAACCCAGTATGGTCGGACCTCTGCCTGCTCGCAAGAATGTCATGTCCATTAGCAAAATACTTTCACTTCATTCTAATATCCCCCAAAGATTTAACCCTAAAAACAGCATCAACTCTAAGCCTCAAATCTGATCTAATATCAATTCAGAAGGCCACCAGTCTCATCATTTAAATCCTCTATATCAGGTATGGTGAGACTCTGGATGTGGTCCATCCTAGACCAGAATTCTCCTTCCACACACCTGTGAAACTAAGAAGTGAATTAATCGTACCTCTGTCCCCTCCTCATTTGCTGTCTCTGGCTCCATTCTCAATGCCTTCTTTCTACTTCAAGTACCTGCATTCATGCTTCATTAACTTCCTCTTATCTCTCAAACATATGCCAGGACTGAACCACATACTGAAATGGCTTAAAAGAGATACTTCCCTGGTGGGCTCAGATGGTGAAGAATCCACTGCAGTGCAGGAGACCTGTGTTTGATTTCTGGGTTGGGAAGATTCCCTGGAGAAGGGAATGTCTATCCACTCCAAACTGTTGCCTGGAGAATCCCATGGACAGAGGAGCCTGGCAGGCTGCACGGTCCATGAGGTCGCAAAGAGTTAGATATAACTGAGCAACCAACAAGGAGAGACAAAATGTTGAGTAGAAAAACAAATTACTACAACCCAATTTGGGTCGGTCCTACAAATCTGGGCTCTCTTCATAGCTCCCTGTAGGTCTCAGATGGGAGTCTATAAACTTTTTCTATAAAGGGCCAGAGAGGAAATATTTTCACCTTTGAAGGCTACACAGTCTCTGCTGCAAATGTTCAACTCTGCTGTTGTACAAAACCAGGCACGAGTGATGCATAAAAATGAGTGAGGCTTGCTTATAAACTCTGTTTGCAAAATGTGAAAATTATCCTTAACTCATGGGCCAAACAAAAACAGGCCAGGAGTGGATGGAGTCCATGGACGGAGTTGCGGACTCAGTCCTAGGGGAAGCTGTGGAACCTCTTCCACCTGGAAATTTAGATCAATTTCTTCACTATTATTTTCGAAATGATTTCTTCTGTGGGCTAGTCCTGATCACAAATGTGAAACTATAACCAAGTACCCTTCCTAGGTCATAACATGATCAAATGATTAATGCTCCAGGGGTTTAAGTAATTACTTAAGAAATATGATCTATTTTCTTTACAAAGTATTGCTTCATTTAAAACAATTGACTAGTTGAGTATGAACAAAACTAATCAGCTTTTCTTTTCATCCTTCTCTCACTTCTTGTTGCTGAATATTTATTTCTATTTGATTTTTTCACAGCTAGAAACACTTTGTTAAAAATATGTAGAGGAGGATTAAGACGACTTGTAGAGGGTTTCATTTTAAATGTTAGCAGGATTATTGCTCAGCCAGGTTGTTGAAAATCTTTGTTTGTTACGTGACAGGCTGCTTTTGAGAGGAAATTTATCAGAAACTCAGTGTAGCATTTGGTTTTTAACCAATATGCTTACTCAATTAAGATTTATTCTTGAAGATTATTTTCTTATACATTGGCTGCCTTTTTTTTCCTAAAGAAATGATTCATATGTAATTGCTCACTCTGTTGATAAGCCTTAATTTTTATGAATGTCTCTCAAGAGTGTCACGAGCATATGTTAGAATTTATGACTTCTTGAATAAATTTTACAGAGGCGTTCACTCAATGTCAGGACTCCTAACATTGAATTAGCTAATATTTTATGTTGCCTGGTGATGATTTCATGGAAAAGCTCCATTTTTTTTTTTTTAAAACTCTTTGTAGTGTCTCCAGCTTGAGAAATGCTTACTCTAGGCCTGTAGTATGGTGAAGGAAATCTTATCTCCTTTTAAGGTTCTGCAGAATCTGCTTGGGTGATTTAGATAAGAATTTCCCAAGGGCAAAGGATAGCCCTGCCTGACTTTTCAAAAATGTTTGGTTTTAAGAATAAGGTCTACAGATTCTTTTGGTAGCTGACCCCAGCTTCTTCCCTGCTCTCCCACTTATAGGAGCTCTTCACCACACTGGGATCACATCACATTTGCATGTAACTTGTTGTTATTCAGTCCATAAGTTACATCCGACTCTTTTACAACCCCATGGGCAGCACACCAGGCTTCCCTGTCCTTCACCATCTCCTGGAGTTTGCTCAAACTCATGTCCATTGACTCAGCAATATCATTCAACCATCTCATCCTCTGTTGCCCCCTTCTTTTGCCTTCAGTCTTTCCCAGCATCAGGGTCTTTACACACATTTAACTGCAAGGGCTCAGCATAAAAAGAAAAACAGGGTGTTTAAAAAGGAGAGTTAGTAATTGAACAGTAAGAGGAGCATTTTGCCTGCCATTGGCCTCAAGTACTTAGTTTGGAATTCAGTGTTTCTAGAAGCGTGAAGTCTGAAATTCCCTTCAAAATGCATCTTTGTCTTCTACCAGAAGCTTGTGCTGAATTACAAGTCACACTTGAGGCAGGGGACTTGGGCCCTCCGGCCAACCACGGCTCTTGAAAGGCTGAATTTGAGGCGTTTAATTGACTCACAAGGGCTCTGCTAATCTTGTTTCAAGTTTTTCAGGTTCTACATTTAGGTAAGCAGACCTCTTTGTTGTCAGTTTCCTATAGTGTCTTGAGTTTCAGGCCCTTGGAACAGGATGCCCCCTCTCCTGACTAAACAATGGCCCTCAGCCCTGGCTGCACTGGGAGGCTTTTCTGCTGCTGCCCAAGGTACCACCCACCACAGAGCTGGAGCTAAGTATTCTTGGCATGCAGCCAGAGCTTTTGGCTTGATTTTTAGAAACCTCCCAGGTGATTCTTGTTAGGCAGTCAAGTTTGAGAACCACTGATACTCTGTATGTATCTTATCACTATCTGGAGGCATTCAGTTTGGATTCTACTTTCTTATCAGTCTTTCTGTAGAGAGGGAGACTTCTGGTAATCTCTTCCTGGACTGACCTAATTAATCTCCGTCCAAAGGTAAATTGTGTAGCCAGCATTGAGGATGTTTGTTTGGTTCGGCAGTACCGAGGGGGCTGTGGTGAGACGAGGCGATGGTAAACCTGACAGCATCTGCAGGGACATTTTGGAATTCAGGGCTGACTCTGTTTGTTCCTTTGAGTCTGCAGGAGCCTAGCACAGCATCATGCTTAGAGCTTCCAGGGGTGGGGTGGGAGTCAGGGGAGAAGGAGGAGCTGCATCTTGTTCTCTGGAAGTCACCTTACGGGGCCTTCTCACCCTCCTTTTCCTGTTGTTGCTACATGGAAGTTATTTCTTTTTATTCAGAAAAGACTCAGGGATGCAGGTTATGTTGATAACATATGCAATGTTTAGATATTTTTTATAATAAAAATACCTTAAAATTTTGTTTCGTAAATAGAGACATTAGGAAGTTTATATGTATATTATATATAATATATAGGTTATATATAATTATATGCAATATATATACATATAAGTTATATATTTTCACTCCTCATTAATAGATATTTTTATTTATTGACATGGCAGTTCATTAGGTATATAAAACTTAAACACCAAATAGCCAACTTTACATTTAAGCAATAAAGTCCGACATTTATGGGGTAGAATTGCAGGAGATGTTTTTTAATACCAAAAGGAGCTCTGATCATGCCTCATATCTGTGTATTTGTAACTCTTCCAGCTTAACTTTTCTTAGAAAACAAGGCTGATTTTCCAGAAGGGTCTATTAAAGACACATGTGAGGAAATCAAGCACAGTTAGGTAAAAATGGTCAATTTACCTGGCTCTTTATAGAAAAGTTTCTCAGAGCTTGATGTGTATTAAGACCCCTTATTTTCTAATTTTTATAACGTTTGTTTAAATATACTTTTCAGTCCCACTTCCTTATCCAGTTTAAAAAGTCAGAGGCTGCATGAGTCTCTTGGGAATAGGGAGGCCAGTATCAGACTTCGGCTGTAGCCCAGGGTCATTGGTTCCCTGGCACATGTTAAACCCCGGGCTCTTTCTTCCCGTGTCTTATTGGATATTAAAAATGGCGTGGTGCATTTTTTCCTTACTAAGAATTTGGAATTCTAGCCAGTGTCACAACAAGAGCAAATCCTCCACCAAAATCCTGTGCTGGAGTTTTTCCATTTATCCCAATACTTCTCTGATTAATCAATGTTGACATTAGTGTGAAAATTGCTCAATCGGCTTGAAATATAATAAGTTGGAAAACAAGAAAGAACAGGATAAAAATGAGAAAGAACTGATTTTCTCCTTCATCTTTATCACAAGTAAATCTGACCACCCACTGCCCTTTGGGAGATGAAGAAGGTTTGAGGTCAGTGATGAGTAATGAGACAGACTGGGCCATTGAAATGTTAATTTTTTCCCTAACCTCAAGGCTAGGTATGAACCTATCACATGCAAAGAAATGCTTTTAAAAATCTAGTGAAAAGGGACACTCTCACAAAGTCACAGTCCACGAACTAGTGTGACCCTCAGGCTGTTTGAATACCTATCCATCCATCTAATGTATGTGAAACATTTTCTTTGCGTCTTTTAAATTGCACCCAACTTTGTTGCTATCTTAATATACAAAGGGGAACATGTGAAACATTTTCACAATACAAAACTCCTTTACAAAAGTTCGAATCATCATTGGTGGTGCTAGTAAAATTTTTTTTCTTAAAATTTTATTGCAGTATAGTTGATTTACTGTGTTGTGTTTTGCTGCAATACAGCAAAGTAACTCAGTTATACAAATATGTACTTTTTCATATTCTTTTCCATTATGATTTATCACAGGATATTGAATATAGTTTCCTGTGCTATACAATAGGACCTCGTTGTTTGTCCACAAAAATTCTTATTATATCCAAAGTCCTTCACAATTTGCTTTCTCTTCATGGCAGAGCCACACTCATTTTCTAATGGTAGAGAGGTAACAGATGTGCCGAACTGCTCTCTTCTCAGCCCTGCCTCTTCTCATCACCCAGTTTCCTCACTGTGAATGAATGCTGTAAACGCGTGCCAAGAGATAAATTAACCCTCAGGTTTGTTTTGGAGTCCTGCCGAGAGAATCATCTGTTCACCTGGTTTTATTGAATTTAGAGGTAGATTTTTATTAACTGGTTAATAAACTGCAGTGTTATCCTAGGCAAACCATTCTAGAAAGCCTCCTCTATTAAAACCTTTTTTTTTTTTTTATTTTAAGGGACTTCCCTGGTGCTCCAGTGGCTGGGACTCTGTGCTCCCAATGCCGGGGGCGCAGGTTTGGTCCCTGTTTGGGGAACTGAATCCCACGTGCTTCAAGTAAAGATTCTGCACGCCACAACTAAGACTCCTGTGCAGCCAAATAACTTTTTCTTTTTTAAAAAAGCTTTTTAAAAAATTCAGACAGGGACTCAAATGGGACACAGTAACTAATCAACAGACGCAAATTGTTAAAAGGTTTGTGTGTATGTGTCTGGGTGCCTGAGTGTGTGGGTAGGCGTGAGTGAGTGGGCGTATTTACCAATAAATCTACCTTCAGAGTTAAAAGCATATTCATTAGAAGCCAAAACAGTTGGCTTTTTTTTTTTTTTTTCCCACTGACACATCCTTTTGGAAACGCAAATGTTTCCAGGGAGCTTTGAGACATTGCATCTTATGTACTTCATCTTGACTTCCTTTTTCTTCACACTTTTAGTGTATACTGGATTATAGTTGATTTACAGTGTCGTGTTTCAGGTGTACAGCAAGGTGATTCAGTTATCCATATACATATATCCATTCTTTTTCAGATTCTTTTCCCATAGAGATTATTATAGAGCATTGAGTAGTGTTCCCTGTGCTATATACTAGTTCCTTGTTGACTATCTATTTTGTATATAGTGGTGTGTATATATCAATCCCAAATCCTTAATTTATCCTTCCCTACTCCTTTGGTAATCCTAAATTTGTTTTCTTAGTCTGAGTCTGTTTCTGTTTTGTAAATACATTCATCTGTATTTTTTCTTTTTAGATTCCACTTATAAGTGATACTGTGTGATGCTTGTCTTTGTCTGACTTTCTTCACTCAGTAACAATCTCTAGGTACAGCCATGTTGCTGCAAATGACATTATTTTGTTCCTTTTTAATAGCTGAGTAATATTCCATTGTATACATGTACCACATCTTTACCGATTCTTCCAGTAGTGGATATTTGGGTTGCTTCCACGTCCTGGCTATTGTATATTGTGCTGCAGTGAACACTGGGGTACATGTACCTTTTCACAGTATGGTTTTCTCTGAGTATATGCCTAGGAGTTGAATTGCTGGGTCATGTGGCAGTTCTATGTTTGGTTCTTTAAGGAGCCTCCATACTGGTCTCCATAATGATTGTACCAATTTGTATTCCCACCAACAGGGTAGGTGGGTTCCCTTTTCTCACACCTTCTCTAGCATTACTGTTTGTAGACTTTTTGATGATGGCCATTCTAACTTGTATGAGATGATACCTCATTATTGTTTTGATTTGCATTTCTCTAATAATTAGTGATGTTGAGCATTTTTTCATGTGCTTTTTGACCATCAGTATATCTTCTTTGGAGAAATGTCTGTTAAGGTCTTCTGCCCAATTTTGATTTTTGTTTCTTTTGATTGACATGAGCTATTTGTGTATTTTGGAGATTAATCCCTTGTTGCAAATATTTTCTCCCATCTGTTCATACTCTTTTCATTTTGTTTATGGTTTTCTTTGCTGTTCAAAAGCTTTTAAGTTTAACTAGGTCCCATTTGTTTATTTTTGCTTTTGTTTTCATTATTCCAGGAGGTGAATCCAAAAAGATATTCCTAGTGATTTATGACAGAGTGTTCTGTTTAAGAGTTTTATAGTATCTAGCATTACATGTAGATCTTTAATCAATTTTTAATTTATTTTTGTATATGGTATTAGAGCATGTTCTAATTTTATCTTTTTTACATGTAGCTGTTGAATTTTCTCAGCACCACTTATTAAAGAGACTGTCTTTTCTCCATTGTATGTTCTTGCCTCCTCTGTTATAGATTAATTGACCATAGGAGTTTGGATTTATTTCTGGAATTTCTATTGACCTTGATTTCTGACACCTAAAACTTTGTCAGATTTAATTAAGTATGACCTAAAGTAACATAAAATAGGTTTCACATTGTTACCATTGCTTTGTATCTTCCCTAAATTTTTAAACATTTTGGCATTTTATATATCTGTAATTAGCTGTACAGATATGGGCACGTTTGTTTCAGTTGGCCATTTATGGATTTGGTTAGAAAATTGTTTGCTTTTGTGTGTGTGTGTATAAAGAACAGGCAGCTGACTAGCTTTTCTAGATTCTCTTTATTAAAAAACACATCTAATCTAGTCTTTTAGTCATTTAAATAGTTACAGGGGCGCTAGTTGCAAAGAGGTTGAAATCAACAGGAATAGCTTAGTATTTTAGGTGCCTCAAAACTGTACGTTCGGCGCCCGGGCCGCGGCCAGGCCGGCGGGGCTGCCCGCTCCCGACCGGCGTCCGGACCCGCCTCCCGGGCCCTGCCCGGAAGCCAGGGAGGGGGCGCGGGCCCCGAGGAATTACAGCTGGACTCCTGTTGATGACAAACGGACCTGCAGTTCCTGCTGTGTGATGAGAGAGTGGGATTTGCTGTCCTGAAGTCACTAACCTTGGACTCTGGTTCTTCTTCCTGAGAGACTAGAGAGATGGAAGGCTTAAAGTCTGAGAATAAAAAGAGGGTGCTGCCCACATGGATGACAGCCCAGGTGGCTGAAAAGAGAGTGGCGCAGGTGAAGACCCCCAAGAGGAGAACAGCCACGGTGCCAGCGGCTGCAGCCAGATTTCCTGCCATGAGGACTGTGTACTGCATGAATGAAGCCGAAATCGTCGACGTTGCTCTGGGGATCCTCATTGAGGAGGACCGAAAACAGGAAAAGCCGTTGGAGCCGCCACCTCTGGCAGGCGCTGATAAGCCAGAGCGCTCCCCGGCCAGCCCAGCGCCACCGTCCCCAAGTTCCCCTTGGAGCAGAAGCGAGGACAGTGAGGAAGAGGACCGTGGGGCAGACAGGCCTGCCCCAGGGCCCGGGGGTTCTGACGCGGCCTGCAGCAGAAGCCTCGAGGAAGACCAGGACGAGCTAAAATACGTCAGGGAGATCTTTTTCAGCTAAGGGATAAACTTCTAGAACTTTCTGCTCAGAGTGGCTGAAGGAAGCTGGGTTTCCCCTCTCAGCCTGGGTGCTGCCCTGAGACTGTGACAGCTTCTGCTCCCAGTGTCGAGCCTCCCTGGGTTGGGTGGGTTCACTGAGGGAGGTAAGGAATCAAAATGAGCTCCCCCCAGAATTCCTGCTCTCTGCTCTCCCTGCTCAGGGGCCTGGGAGCTTGACACTGTCTTATTCAGGTACCTGGTTCCGGGGAAACGAGATCATGGGGGTCAAACTTACTGGAACTGGAGAGTCAATAATTTTCAAGGAAAAACAAACAAAAAAAAAAACTGTACGTTCGTTCCATTTATACCGAGAGCTCAAGTGGTTGAATGATGGCATTTGTGGGAAACCACCATGATTGAACAGTGGGCACCAGTTCTCCCAAGACCCCAAACTCTCCGGCTCCTATTGTATCTCTGCTTTGTGTTGACATGGAGTGTCTTTCCTATTGGGCTATGTGGAGGCTTCACTTTGGGGGTTAACCATCATTTATCATTATTATTATGCATGATCACTATAATTTGGATCAGTCCATTTGTAGAGCCCTGACAGTGTTAGGAATTTCCCCAAACAAGAAAGTCTTTGCAAGTTCAAGTTAGTTCTTGATGTGCTAGAATGAAACCATGACTGACATAAAGTTGAATTTGCCTCTGCCTCTCATTTACATCCTCAGCAACCTTGGACAGGTCACCGAATGCCCTCAGTCTTTCTATTTCCTTCCTTAACTGAAGGCTATGTTGGCTCCCTGTGATAGTCCAAAATTCAAACATGTAAGTAACCTACCTTCAGAAGCAGAAAATTACATTTTGCCGTGTCCTAAAAACATTACTTTTTTCACCAAGATTTTGTTTTTTGTTATTTTATCTAATTTCTTCATTAATAAGACATTACACCAGGTGTTAATATAATGTTATATATAGCATGTCAGCCTAAGTTATTTTATTTCATATAACCTAGGAGTTCTTTTCAGATATAGTGTCTGCATCTCTTGTCTCTACTCTCACATTTCACCATGAGAACAAGCACCTGTGGATGAGAACGTCCCTTACAGAAATCTTGGGTCACAATGATAGAAAGATGAGGCAGGATTCATGCAGTGTCTTTCAAGTTGCTTGATTTCCTTACAGAATTTTAAATGGCAAGGTTAAAGGATTGAAGAAGAATCTTGCTTAGCATATTGTCTACTGAAAAATATAACCACAACGTGAGAGTTATGAGTTAAATTTTATTTGGGGCAAAATGAAGACTGTAGTCCCGGAAACAGCATTTCAGATAGCACTGAGGAACTGCTCTAGAGAGGCAGGGTGGAAGGTCAGTATATATGGGATTTTGGTGAAGGGGAAGTGCATGCCATCAGGCACATAACTTTTATCAGAAGGCTGCTGCTAGTCATGAGGAGCAGATGTCACCATGAAGGATGTTAGTGCTTTTCTAGATATGAGGAGATGAAAGAATTGGGCTCAAAATCTTCTTCTGAAAGTAGCTAACTATCTAAAGACCTGCTCTGACAGTCTTTCCCAGAGCACAGAGTGCCTCATTCCTGATCTCTGCCCTGAACTCAGTTCAGGGGATGTTGAAGATCAGCTGCAGAAGCTCATGATTTAATTCCTGTGGAGCAAGAAGGCAAGTGCCAATTTGTAGTTGGCAAAATGATGTGATTTCTGCTGATTTCTTCACTCCCTCCCTCAAGGAGAAGTGTCCAGGTTGGACCAGAAAGTTGGTGGCTCTGGCTATCCACATCTGATTCTAACCCAGGCGGTGGGCTTTGTTTCAAGGGAAACCAGGAACTTGTCCTTTTGATCACCCTCTCCATTTTCTTATCCACAAAAGACAAGTCATCACCATTGCAGAGTTGTCCATTTTTATTTTTCCCTTTTGGCCGGAGATAACCCTTCTCACTATCAGTAAAGGTGATCAACCACCCCTATCCTCATTACAGAGTCCATTCAATTTGGGTATGAAAGTCTGCTTATGCTAGTTTTGAATCCCTGCTTCCAGATGGGTAGTATTTCTGCCACTAGAGGTTAACATGAATGGCTGATGATGCTAATACTCAGTGCCACCTAGGAAACTTAGAGATGAAGACCCAACCCGTATCAATAGTAGGCACTTGCTGTGTCTTTGTTTTATGAATTAAGTGAATGTACAAGCTAAAAGTGCTTTCTTGATGAAAAGCTGGGCCCAGGAAGTGATACAATGGACAGCTAGCCTAGAATCCTAGGGCTTCTGGAGTCTAACATTGACTGACCTTCCTTGAAGGAGGGTGCCCTGAGTGAAGGTCTCCCAGTGGCCCCCATCTCCTCAATGACTGTCCATAGCTCTTACAGAAACACCTGCCCTGTGCCTCTGTCAGTGGTTCTCTTTCCAGTGGTTGAGAGCATTACAGCGCTGTCTCTCCTGGCTTCTGTATCATGTCTGTTTCCTTCAGCTCTCAGACAAAGGTGGTGCCCCCCCCAAAAAAATATGCCTTTTGAATTCCAGGTGGACAGTATTAGAAATCTCCAGTTGTTACATCATAGTTTTGGCATTAAAAACAAAATATAATCATTCAAATAGGCCTTTTTTTTTTTTACAAGCATCCTAGCTTTGGCATCAGCATGTCAACTGCTAGCCTCTCTCTCCTTCAGCTCTGAACTTAGTGACCTCCTGTCTCTTGACCCCAGGAGTCCTAATGCTCCTTCAAGTCCAGGACTTTGCCCATGCTCTTCTTTGCTCTTCCCTCCTCTCTTTGCCTAGCCAAGTCTTTCTTGGTCTCTGCTAGACACAAAGGCCAAGAACATACCTTTGCAACTCAGGCACTGATATACACGCAGGCCAGTTTGCCAAAAAGCTATTCACTGAAGAACCAATTTCTGGGGCAAAAAATCTGATTTTTAGGATTTTTTTTTTTTAACAAGCATCCTGGCTTTGACATCAGGAAACCTCTCTTTCCTTCAACTCTGAACAAAGTGACCTCCTATCTTCTGGGCCAGGTGATCTGAAGGCAACATTCTGGTCTCTCCTGAGATTGTCTCTGACAAACCTTCCAGCCTCATCTGCTCTCCCTGGTGGATTATGTCTTCCAGCACATCCCATACCTCTCTGTTTGCTCATCTTCTCCATCCATTGGAGCATCCTGACCCCGTTCCCTCTGCACTCATAAATAGCTAACTTCATTTATTCTTCTTGAGTAAGGTATCTGATATAGTAGCAAACTTTCTTTGATACCTTCCTCTCCTATCTTCCCTGGGATGAGGCATTCTTTCCAATACACCCATAGCAGGTTGTATTAACAAAGTACGTTGTAATTATTTATGCATCTCTCCCACTTCAGTATAGGAGATCTTTGAGAGTGGAAATCATATTCTGTTTATCTCTACATCCCTTTGGGCTCAATAATTATTAGCAAAGTGACATTAAGACCTTGTGTGAAGTTGTCATGAACCCTGCGTTTCCTGAGAGCTTTGTCCATAGGGTGAAATCCACAATCTCAGAGGATGACTGAGCTGTTCTTTACATGATGGTTTTTGCATTTCCTTTGGAATTGTGATAATGGGCAAAAAGGAACAGA
The DNA here is from genome assembly GCA_007570785.1 of Antilocapra americana. NCBI lineage: Eukaryota > Metazoa > Chordata > Mammalia > Artiodactyla > Antilocapridae > Antilocapra > Antilocapra americana. Next base: position 17,865,449 of record ML661343.1, on the reverse strand, counting down.
GTCTATAAGACCATATGTTTCTTTTTCTAAGAAATATTGAGCAATTGGAAATATTGCTTCTGAGTTTCAGGAGAGTTCAAAAAGCCTTGCAGAGTCATGAGGCTCAAAATCCCTTGCAGTAAGCTTGGGATAGGGCATATTCAGCCCTTGGGATGTGTTTAGTGAACTACAAAAGTACTCCAACTGTGAGACTTGGGTCAGTGGTGATGATTCTTCAATCTGAATCACCAGGCAATGGTTTTGGAATCCCACAGGGCTAAAAAAAAAAATGGTGCCATACAAGTAATGGCTTTTTGATGAGCTTGAGAGAGACTCAGTAAATAACCCTCTTCAACAACCAAATTCTAAAGTAATCGAGAAATAAGACAAAGAAGTAAGGTGATCAGTTCATTATTGCTAAAGCTAAGAATAGAGAAGGTGGCTCATAACTAAGGCATCTGACCTTTCTAATACCGAATCCAGAATGTGATAGACTGACCCAGAGGGTCATCATTAGCTCTGGGAGACCCAGGCTTTATCCACAGGGGCAAGCAGCACAGAAGAGAGGAAGGAGCAGAGGGCAGGGCTGTCCCTCAGCTGACAGGCCCCTCCAGGGAGAGTGGTTGTCACCTGTGACGTAGCATGTGTCAGAGGCCCTCGCTCCCCATACTTAGCTCCCTCAGGGAGAGAACTGTATATACTTCTGGGCATTAAAATGAGTGTGAATCTCTGCTGTGCTTTATTGAAGATGTTCCCTGGTGGCTCTGTGGTAAAGAATCTGTTTGCAATGCAGGAGTCACAGGTTCAATCCCTGGGTTAGGAAGATCCTGGAGGAGGGCATGACAACCCACTCCAGTATTCTTGCCTAGAGAATCCCATGGATAGAAGAGCCTGACAGACTATAGTTCATGGGGTAGCAAAGAGTCGGACATGACTGAGTGACTAAGCACACATCATTTTATCTTAAGCAATTCTTCAGTGTGGGTGCTAGCAGTTGCCCCTACTTTAAGATATACAAACTGAGGTTTATGGAGATTGAATGACATCCCCAAGATCACACAGGTGTTGTGTGTCAGAGCTGAAGCTGAACCCAGGCAACTTCCCAGGCAGAACTGTTAACCCCTATGCTTTGAACTTCTCTGTGGTCATATAAGGCCATGTGCAATGGAGGTCCTGGGTCGTCATTTACAGTTAATCATGAAAGCAGTAAACGATGTGAAAGGAGGATTCTCTGTCTTGAAATCTCTATTCCTGGCTGCTCTCATTAATTCCTTTTGCTCTGGCTGGAATCCAACCAGCTCACCCAACTGTCAGTGCTATCTCAATCAGTATTTACACAAAAGGGTCATGCAATTAAAAAAAAAAGCCAGAAATATCAGAATGTTAGTACATCTGTTGGATGAAGTTTAAGGATTGGTGAACTCTCTGTTAAGTGGATTTGAAATGGTTGCCTGGAGAATATATATTTGTCTTTGCCTAGATGAGAGAAGTAAACAAGCCAGAAATGATTTCAAATTTGTTTTGCAAATTGGAACAATCAAAACATAACAGTGACCTTCGAACCAATGCCAGAGAGTTAGGAAAGATCAAATAAAATCTGAAGAATATATTCTGATAGTGGCATAAGTGGGGTTCCTTTTGGCTTTGACATTCTGCCTGGATTGTATCTCAAGTGCAGTTATGTGTTTTAACCCATTTCACCCCAGTCTGTTCAGACCTCTAGACCTGCTCATGAGCACATTTTAATTCAACTGGAAAAATCACAGGAGGAGTAAGAAGAGGGCTGTGAACATGATCTCTTTCTGTGTGCTAAGCTGCTTCAGTCATGTCTGACTTTGCATTCGTACGGACTGTAACCCACCACGCTCCTCTGTCCCTGGGATTCTCCAGGCAAGAATACTGAAGTGAGTTGCCATACCCTCCTCCAGGGGATTTTCTCAACCGAGGGATCAAACCCACATCTCCTGCGGCTTCTACATTGCAGGCAGATTCTTTACCACTGAGCTACCAGGGAAACCCATGATCTAGCTCATCTCCCCCCAAAGCACACATACTTGCTGTACTGCCAAGCTCTCTGTCTCAGTGGAGAGCAGTCCCTGCCTCCCAGTGCCTTAGTGAGCTGGCATAGGGCATCTATACAGAGAACATGGATCTTCTGCTTTTTGTCCAACTTTATGGACCCTTTGACACGCTTGGGGTCTAAGAGTAAGGGAGCAAAGCAGGAATTGAAATTGTGTTCAGCTAATTAGCTGGATAATTTGAACAAGTTAGTGGTCCACTCTAAGCTTGCTTCCTTGTTTTAAAACTAGGGACTGGCCTGATTGATCTTTACATTTTTGAACTGTAGAGGCATGAAGGATCCGTCTTAGAACTAGAGAATAGCACAGTGAGGACATTCTAGGATTTCATAAGGTTATGGTCAGCTTGGGAAAATTCTTCTAACTTCTATTCTTTTCTGGCTTAAAAAATAAACTTTTTTTTTCTTTTTGAGACAAGAAAATGTCTGGTGCCCTGCAATCTTGGAGCTTGAGTTTCAACTCCCATAATATGGAGATAGTTTGGTGCCTTCCTGACTTTGGCTGGTTCTGAGACCGTCTTCCTTGGCCCCCAAAGCTGGGTTGCTTCATCACTTATCACATAATATTTGAATCCAAGGGCTGGACTCTGTCATCACTTATCACATAATCTTTGAATCTTAGAGCATCTCCAGACAAGATGTCTCCTCATTCTCTCCCTTTTCTCTCTGTGGACACTTTTCAACTTTTGTACTTCTGTCTGCTCTGGGAGCTACCTCCTAATTATATCCTGGGAGCCTGATATAGAAAAGGCCAGAGGAAACATTGCTTCTCTGTCTCCCTGGCTGTCCCAGGGGCATCTTGGAGGCTGCTCCTTAGTGAAATGCCCAGAGGCCATTGACTGGGAATCAAACTTAAATGTGTGACAAAGACCCATCTGAGAGCAATAGGCTTTGACATAAGGACTGAAGGATATTCTTACTGTGCCCAGGCTCATCTGTTTAAATGTGATTAAACATTCTTGACTAATATTGAAATAAAGTACTTATTTCATCATTTCTGGTGAAGCAAAAGCCCTAAAGTGTCAACCCAGTGAGAATATATTCAAAGGGAGATTCATCCTGAATCCCACTCAGGAAGTATGATTATAGAGTGCAATTTTCAGAGCTTGAAAGAACCCGCAAGTATCCTGTCAGTCAACTCAAGATGTTTTCTATTTGGTTTAGGTAATTGAAGTCTAAAGAGATTAAAAACTGTGCCTAAGGCAAGTGAGGACCGGGAAGAATCCCATAGGGTTTGCTTCATGTCAATCTAATAGGTATCTAAACATGAGGCTTCGAGTGAGGTTCTGAGGTTTGAAACATCACCTTGTCAATTGTGAAGATAGTAAATTGAAGAGGCATCTATAAAGTACTGTCTCTTTATTTTTCAATTTATGCTTTATGTACATTGGGGCATTATTTTATTTTTGTGCTTTTCAAGTAACTGTTCCTCTTAATTTTTTTAAAGAAAAATTTCACAATTGGAAAAAATGTTGAAAAGATAGCACAATGAACACTTATGTACCCACTGTTAGTTGTTAGTATCTTGTGATTCTCTCTCTTCCTTCCTGTCCCTCTCTGTACTTTTTGCTCATGTGTACACACACACATACACTTTATCTTTATATAAGTTAAAGTCAGCTGTAGGCATTGTGATGTCACCCTTAAATACTCCAACCAGTGTCTGCTCAGAGCCAGAGCATTCTCCCACAGAGCCACAATCACTTTAGCATGCCCAGGGAAGTTCACTTTGTAGCTTTAATATTATACAGTAAAAAATGCATATCCAGATATATCCATATGCCCCCAATATGTCCTTTATAGCCTCTATTTTTTAATTTAGGAAAGAATCAGGAATTGCATTTAGCAGTCATCCTTATTTTCCTTTAAATTACAATATCCCCCATCAGAAGATGTTTATATCTCAAGTGATCTTGATAGTTTAAAAAGTTTTGACCAATTACATTATAGAATGTCCTGCAATCAGGCTTTATATTTTTGTTTTCTCATTAGATTTAAATATTTGGGCAAGAAATAAAGAGGAAACCCCATACACCACAGGTAGGAGTGTAAAAGAAGCAGTCACTTTGAAAGAGAGTCAGGCAACTCCTCAGAAGGTTAAAACAGAGTTTTGCATGACCCAGCAATTCCTCTCTTAGGTATATACCCAACAGAATGACAACATAGCTTCACACAAAAACCTGTAAATATATGTTCATAACAGCACTATTTGTAATAGAAAAAAAGGGGCAACAACACAAATGGATAATAAAATGTGGCATATCCATACAATGGAAGGTAATAAAAAGGAATGAGGTACTGATATATGCTACAACAAGCATGAAAACATTGTGCTATATGAAAGAAGCCAGTCACAAAATGTCATATTTTATAGAATTCAATTCATATGAAATTTCCAGAATAGGCAAATCCAGAGAGAGAGAGAGAGAGGAGATTTGTGGTTATCCAAGGCTGGGGGAATTGAGGGAAATGGAAAGTGACTGCTAAGGGGTATATGGTTTCTTTTGGAGGTAGTTAAAATATTCTAAAAATTGTAGTGATGGATGCACAGTTCTGCAAATATAACTAAAAGTTACTATTGAGTTGTGCACTTTAAGTTGTATATGATATGTGTTCGGTATGTGAATTGTATCTAAACAAAATTGTTACTGGAAAATAAAGAGTACTATGTGGTGATGTATCCTCCCCATTGGGCACTTTAAGAGCTACTTAATCCCAGTTTGTCCTGCTGTTGTTGATACTAAGCTTTGATCACTTGGGTAGCATGGCTCCTGTCAGATCTCACCATTGTGAAGGTATCTCTCACCTTGAGATTAATAAGTAATCTGAAGGATGACACTTAACCACTGTGTGGACATCCTGTTCTCCACCTATTAGTATCTACTGGTGATCCTTGCAAGTAAGATCAATTTCACAGATGAAAACAAAATGATGATTTTTAATGGTCATATTTCTTCCATTTATTAACTAGTAGCTTTGTAGAGAAAGTATGCTTCTTGCTCTTTTCAGTTTAGTTCAGTCACTCAGTTACTTCCGACTCTTTGCAATTCCATGGACTGCAGCATGCCAGACATACCTGTCCATCACCAGCTCCCAGAGCTTGCTCATGTCCATTGAGTCAGTGATGCCATCCATTATTAATAGCAGAATTATCATATGACCCAGCAGTTCCACATCTGAGTGTATCTCCAGAAGAACTGGAAGCAGAGACATATACTTGTGTGTTCATACCAGGATTGTTCACTGCAGCCAAAAGGTGGGAACAACATACATGTCCATCTACAGATGAGTGGATCAAAAAAAGGTGATGTATATATGTTCAATGGATATCATGCCACCTTAAAAAGGAATGGAATTCTGATACATGCTACAGCATAGATGAATATTATTCTGAGTAAAATAAACCGACACAAATAGTGTTTGATTCCCCTTATATGAGGTACATGGGGTGATCAAATCCATAGAAGCAGAAAGTAGAATGGTATTTGCCAGGGCTGGGGGGAGGTAGGAATGAGGGATTATTGTTTAATAGATACAGAGTTTTGGTTTTCAAAGATGAGAAGATTCTGGTGATGGATGCTAGGCTGTGCAAAAAGGTGAATGTATTTAATTCTACTGATTTGTACACTTAAAAAGTTAAGATAGTAAATTTAATGTTTATGCATATCTTATCACAAAATCCCCTCATTAGAGTCTTGTTTATTCTTTTTTTTCAATATATTATCATTATTACTCTTTCTGATACTGGAAATTGGCCACCAGGAAGCCCTTCAAGCTACTCCTGTTCCCTCTTGGACACAGCCATCTCTCCCTGATTCCAATTACAGGGGGATTGTAGTCAGAAACCAAGATTGGGATGCGTAGTGAGCTCATCATTTAGTCGTCATCCACTTCTCACACTTTAAGTAGACAGCTAGGAAAACAAACACTCACGTATAGGCACACATACCTAGTACTTATACACATTCACATATGCACACACATGCAAATATATTTAGACATATTCTTCATTAGTCTCCAATTTAAATCTAATACCACATTTTCCCCACCTCACCTCAGTTCATATTTATCCCACTTCTTCCATAATAACAACTCTGATTCCCAAGAATACCTACATATTTACTAATTTGCTCTATCCTTCAGTGAGCAAAAGAGTTTCAGATTTATCATACTAACACCACAAATCATTTTAAACACTAACGAATAAAATCCACATGGTCAGATGACTAGCAGTGCTTAAAGTATTTTCTGGACCTGTTTTTCTTTCTTCCTTACTGAGCAGGGGAGAGTGAGATTAAGGTCATGGTGGTATTTGTGTTCTTCAGTCGCTAAATTGTGTCCAACTCTTTGCGACCCCATGGACTGCTCCTCTGTCCTTCACTATCTCCCAGAGTTCACTCAAATTCATGTCCATTGAGTTGGTGATGCTATGGTGGTGTTGATAGAGATGAAAAAGAGAAAGGTTGGGGAGAGTGGGAGGGATGAGGAGAGGGAAAGAGAATGAGAAAGCGTTTCAACACCTAAAGTTTTCACATGAGAAACCCCACTAAATAAAATGAGGTATAGTAGAAGTAAGAATTGGGAGGAGAGGACCCAATTGATTCTTTAAATTTTTTTTAAAGAATCTGGTTTGCTGACTTTTGGAGTAAATGCTTTGTATGTTTACTTAGACGAGAAATAGTACAGAAGGTTAGACTCAGTGAACATAGAGTGAAAGACAGATGTTTTTTATGAATTCCGATAAGATTTTTATCCTGTGTGGGGGGTTCAGTTGCTACATTTGGCTTTGATGGTGACATTTTCTCAGACGTGGCATTTGATCCGGCAGACATGCTCTACATGGTTGTTCTTGAAACGAGGAATTGATTTATTTTTCAAAGGTTCTCCTGCCTTTGGAAGAGAACCAAATCTCTCTTTCAAGTTGGGGAAATAACTTCCTTTGGAGACCTAACCTCTTTCTCACCCCAGCAAGCCATTTGGCCTTTTGTGTACAAGTTGGGTAAGCATACTTAAACATGAGATTTTTTTTCTTCCTTACTGAATGCTCAAACAAGCTGTTTTTCCTGCTGTGGAGTATTCTGATTTCTAAGAGAGATGGTGAGATGGTAGTGGAGACACTCTGGAACAGGCATCCCAAGACCTAACTTGGTCACGGGCAATGAGTCTTCTCAGGAACTTTTCCTCTGTAAACATTCCTGGCACTTGGCCTTCACAAGAGAGCTCTGTGTGGTCCTGACAAGGTTGCCTTGCAGGCTGAAGGCCTATGGGAAGCAGGTTCCCTATGAAAACAGGCCTCATGAAACAACGCTCTGGTTTGTATAGTCTCAAGTGTGTGATCAAATATTTAAGGCCTTTAAAAAATGACAGTGTTTATAAGGGCCCTTGCAAAGAATTTCTGATGGAAGACAGTGAAAAGATTTGTTTCCATTACTCATAGCTTCAGTCTGCTGTGATGGGAGTTGTTTAAATTTTCAGTTCTTGGATGGAAACTTAACAAAAGTGGGTGATGAAAGTTGTTGAAATGGGTAATTTGGGGCCAGGATGAGTAGAGAGGTGACAGCGTCTCCTTGGAGGCAACTTTGTTTGCAAGCCATCCATTGCTTCTCCCCTGGAATCTGTGTGTTCTGGCCTGTGTAGGATATAATATCTTTGTGTGCTCAGTCAAGTTAGGTATTTGTTATATTCCTCAAAACATTTTTAGAAATCAGTGCAAGCACATATTAATAGTTCATGTCCAGAGGAGTGGGGAAATGGGGAGGGATATTAACATTATGTATTTCCTGAAGTCAATTTTCACTTAGCAAGTTCCTCTGTATTTCTTTTTTTTTTCTATTTATTTATTTTTTTAATTGTTTTTGCCATACATTGTCATGATATCACCATGGGTTTACATATGCTTCCCCTCCGGAACCCCCCTCCCTCTTCCTTCCCTCCCCCTGGAAATCTCGCTGCACCAGCCCCGAGCATCAGTCCTGGGCTGGCGATTGATTAGACATATGAAAATTAACACGCTTCATTGCCCTTCTCCCATATCATCCCACCCTTACCCTCATCCACAAAGTCCACGAGTCTTCCTCTGTATTTCTATGGGAAGTTCAGTTGAAGCTTTTGAAATCGTTGCACAGAAATGGTTTACTCAGCATGAAAGCATTTACTGGGTGCCTCCTATCCAGGTTCCTTACCTTTTACAGCTTTATCTCTCCCTAAAACTCCTTGAGGGTCAACCCATGGGGACTGGTATTCATCACACCCCACCAGAAACCATTGGTTAACTCATGAAGATTGGCATTCAAAACAGGTCCTGCCATGTTTGTGCATAAAATGTGCTACCATGTGTAAAATAAATGGCTCTTGGGAAGCTGCAGTATAGCACAGGGAGTTCAGCTCAGTGCTCTGTGATGACCTAGAGGGATGGGATAGGAGTGGTGAGAGGGAGGTGTAAGGGGGAGGGGATATATGTATACATATAGCTGATTCACTTCATTGTACAGCAGAAACTAACATAATATTGTAAAGCAATCCAACTTTTTTAAAAAGAAAGAAATGGAGTCTTCTGCTTCCAGAAAATTGGAGTAGACATACTTTTCCCTATTCATCCTGTTAAGTACAAATGAAAGGCCTGAATGTTATATATAAAACAAACATAAGAAGACTCTGAAAGGTAGAGAGGGGAAGGAAGACTGGCAGAGACCTCAGGACCCCAGGAGGAATACAGTGCAGAGTTCCCTGAGTTTCTGTATTACATCGTATATTCCAGACTTGGGTCTGAAGATGCCAGTAACTTTGCAATACAACAGACGCAGATGCAAAATCACCCAGCAAGGCTACTCTTTCTAGCTGAGAGATCAGGAAAAGGCAGCCTAGCAAGACCGAAAACTTCTAAGCAATAACCCCTCTACTCCAGCCAGATACCACGAAAAACTGGTTCATTTCACTCATGCCAGCAAAATGTCAGAAGAGAAGCGAGACATCTACCGTCACCAGGCTCCAACAACACGCCTCAACCCTCTGCTGGAACAGTGTCAGAGAGAGCTAGAACTGACTTCCCCTAGAGAGGTAATGAGGGGCCCCGCCTCTCCCACTGGGTTGATGTCATATCAGGCCAAGTGAAGGTTCAGAACTTTTATCATGGCCCACCAGTGTTTTCAGGGTAGCTAAGATTTATTTTAACCAGATGTGGCAAGATATGGAGATTCAGAAATGACTCATGAAGGGAGAAGTTGATCACGACAGTTCTCTTGAAACAGGAGGCACAGCACACCACTCAGGGCCTCACAGGGAATCACTGGGGTATCAGATGCAGAAGGAGCAGGAGAAAATTTGACAAGACTCTTTATTGTGGTTTCCACGCCATAGAAGGGATGAGGCAGGGTACCTAGACCTAAGATTGGCCAGTTTGAATAACTGCAGCAAGCTCTGGACTGTTGGGCTTCCTTGGTGGCTCAAACAGTAAAGAATCTGCCTGCAGTGCAGGAGACCCAAGTTTGATCCCTGGATCAAGAAAATCCCCTGGAGAAGGGAATGAAAACCCACTCCAGTATTCTTACCTGGAGAATTCCATGGACAGAGGAGCCTGGTGAACTATAGTCCATGAGATTGCAAAGTCAGACACGACTGAGTGATTAACACTCTCACTGGACTTAAAGGGTTGTCCTGAGTTATTTAATACCTGGTTCTGGGGTGTTTAGGTCAGAGGCACAGGGTCCCAACATACAAGAGCCCGATATAGGAGGTGGTTGTAGGTTTGGACTCTGAATTGATGGGTTTCTATATGAAAAGTGCTCTCACAGGGAAGTCATTTATTTTCTCTAGGGATTGCCTAGCTGTGGAGCGGCCATTCCTTCTGGGTCAGCAAGGCTCCTGGTGTCAAAGCTTCATAAAATGAAAGGCATGGTTAATACAAAGAGTAACAAGTCCACCCCTCCCAGTGGTGGTGTTGGTGGTGATCACACGGGGATCAGCAATGAGGCTCTCCTCCCTCTCCCAGCAGAGAAGTGTCCATAGAGGTCGGGAAGAAGCCAGGATTCCCATCCTTACCATGCATTATCGAGCAGCCCTGGCCTCCTCCACTACTGGAGCAGGGTAAACCAGTTAAAACAGAATTCAGAGTCTCATAATATAATACCCAAAATGTTCAGATTAAAGATAATATATGTCAACACCAAGGTGGCTGTGATGTTAGTATTATGATGATAAGATTTAAAGCAGCCAAAGTCAAAATACATGAGCAATAACAAACATGCTAGAGAGAAAGATTCAACAACAACAACAGAAGTAAAGATATAAAGAAGAAGCAAATGGAAATTAAAGCTACAGAATACAATAACCGAAACAAAATACTCAGTGATGAGCTTAATAGCAGCATGTATGAGACAGAGGAAGAAGCCATGAACTGGAAGATAGTCTAATGGAAACTGCATATAATCTGAATAACAGAGAGAAAGTAGACTTTAACATAATGTTAAAAGGATGAAAACACAACCTAAAAAGAGGGAGAAAATATTTCCAAACCCTATATCCAATAAAAGACTGGAGCTAGAATATATATATTTGTGTGTGTGTGTATATATATATATATATAAAACTCTAAAAACTCAGCACTAAAATAAAGCAATCCAACTAGGAAATAGACAAAAGACATAAAGAGACATTTCACTGAAGAAGATATATAGGTGATAAATAAACCCATGAAATGATGTTCAACATCATTAGCCATCAGGGAAAAGCAAATTAAAATCATAATGAGCTGTCTCATCAGAATGGTTAAAATAAAAAGTAGTGAAAACACCAAATGCTGGGGGAAAGGCGGAGAAACTGGGTCACTCATATACTGCTGGTGGGAAGGTAAAATGGTACAGCCACCCCAGAGAAGAGTTTGGCAGTTATCTTAAACAAATTAGTATGACCATGTGACCTGGGAATCGCACTCCTGGACATCTATCCCAGAGAAATGAAAACTTCACGCATAAGCCTATACACGAATGTTCACAGCGGCTGTATTTGTAGTAGCTCCAGGCTGGAGACAACCCAGATGCCTTTCTCAAAGGTGGATGGTTAAACTGCAGTGCCTCAATGCCATGGAACGCCGTTCTGCGATAAATGAGAAGGAGATGTTGCTATGCTGGGTGAATAAAGCCAATCCTAAAAGATTACATGCTATATGATTCTGCTTGTGTAATATTCTTGAAATGATATACTTACAGAAAAAGAAAAAGATTAGTAGTCATCAGAATGGAATGGAGCCAGGATGAAAGCTGTGGCTATGAAAGAGCAACATATGGGATCTTTATGATAATTGGAGATATTCTGTATCTTGACTGTATTAGTGTTGAGACCTCTCTGTATTGTTCTATTTATAACCACATGTGAATCTATAATTATATCAACATAAAAAGTTTGAATATGTAAATAGTAATATACTCTTCCTCTCAGTGTAGGTTCACTCCCCAAAATTCATCCTAAAGGAATAATCAGAGATTGGCACAAAAAGCCTAGGTCCTAAATCTTTAATAAGAGAAAGACTAAATTATGACACATCCATGGGTTAAATACTATGTAGTTAGCAAGAATCATAGTCCAGAATGTTCATTTTATTTTCCTTATTCTTATTTTTTTAATGCACATACATGTTATGCAGCTCTTTTTGTACATGTGTCCTGCTTTCTGTCTCTGTCACTCAGTTGTGTACAATGCTTTTGCAACGCCATGGACTATATCCCACCAGCTCCTCTGTCCTTGCAGTTTCCCAGACAAGAATACTGGTATGGGTTGCCATTCCCTCCTCCAAGGGATCTTTCTGACCCAGGGATTGAACCTGTGTCTCCCCCATCTCCTGTATTTGCAGGCAAATTCTTTATTGCTGAGCCATCAGGGAAGCCTGTTTCTTGCTTTATGGTAAAAACATTCAAAAGTTTTCAGTCTACTTAATAACATAAAATTTACACAGTCTAAATGGGAAAAAAAACACAATATTCAGTTCTCTGCAATGCAGTCATGTATTTGAAAAAGTTATACATAAATTATAAAATACTAAAGGAAATTTACCAAGATGTTGACAGTGGACATCTCTGGTGGTAATGATGTTTTTATATTTCTTTAATTATTCTTCTGGAATTAATAATTCAAGAATTTACAGTGAACTTTTTATAATTATGATAAATGGAATGAGCTCTTGAAATCAGGGAACAATACAAATGTTATTTAACAGAGCAGTGGTCTGAGGATGGTGCTTGAAGGTGTCAAGGCTAAAGACTTGGAGGTAAGCATATGGCTAAAGTACTTACCCTTTCCTTAATACCATCTTATATTTCCCGTATGTTTGTGAATTCCCCACATAGGAGCATTTTGCTTATTACTCTTTCCAATCTAGAATATGCTTGACGTTTGCCCTCTCACTTCAGGCCAAGGTGCCAGAAAATCCTGCTCATGTAATTCCTCCCAGCTGTAAACATTTCTCCACAAGTTTCTGGCTTCTTGTATGTCTTATCCAGTGTCCTGGACACTTGTGTTCCCGGAAGTTTTATAGAATGGGAATGAGGGTGGAGGTGAAGGAGTGAAAGGACAGATCCACTCATGGCCTGTGGTCTGTCCTTCAACATGTGATCCTAGGAGGTATACCACACAAAACCAGGAGGACTAGACAAGCCCATCAGTGCCTCCGGCCTTGGTCACTACACTAGGGCAAAGCCGAGCTCATGCCCGCAGTCTGGGGAGATCCCGGAGCTTTGAGACCAATATCAAGACTCACTGATGCTATGGCATTCCCTCAGAACCATGAACTAGTAATCTCAACCGTTGTATTATAGACATAGAAAACAAACTTACGTTTATAAAAGAGAAAGGGGAGAGGGATAAATTAGGAGTATAAAATTAACAGATATATACTATATAAAATAGATAACCAACAAGGATTTACTGTTTAGTACCAGGAACTGTATTCAATATATTATAATAATCTATAATGAAAAAGAATGTGCATATATATACACACACACAGACATATATATATCTGAATGGGCTTCCCAGGTGACACTAGTGGTAAAGAACCCACTTGCCAGTACAGGAGACATAACAGATGCAGGTTCGATCCCTGGGTTGGGAAGATCTCCTGGAGAAGGGGATGGCAACCCACTCCAGTACTCTTGACTGGAGAATCCCATGGTCAGAGGACCCTGGCGGGCTACAGTAGTCCATGGGATCTCAAAGAATTGGATGCGACTGAAGCAACTTTGCATGCATGCATATATCTGAATCATTCTGTTGTATACCTGAAACTAACACAATATCATTAATCAATTATAGTTCAATTTTTAAAAATACAGAGACACCATTTCATACCCACAAAAGAACCCCAAAACGAAAAAGCACAATACATAGTTGTGAATTCTACTGTACAAGGTGCCGAGTGTTAGTCACTCAGTCATGTCCGACTCTGTACAAGATGCCAAGGAAGTGCACCAAAGGTATACAGACTCAGCCTCAGGAGGCTTGCAGCCCGGGCATGTGGTGTATTTGTTTTAAAGGTAAATAAACGGGCTCAGAGAGGCTAAGTGTCCTGCTCATGGTCACGTTGCTAGGAGCTGGAGGAACTCCAGTTTGGAATCAGGATTTCTGACTGTTGGTCTGGTGTGGTCTTTGTCTCCTTAGAGATGTGATTTCTGAGTGTCCACGTCAGGCCCCAGTTAGCTTCTGCACAAGCAAGGAGCCAAAGGGCACATCAGATCCAGATCTTTTGTTCCTCCACCTCTTAGGTTTTAAGCCTCACATGATCTTCTGGAAAGAGCTGGAGTTTGAGACAAAGCCAGGGTGCTTGAGCATTCAAGCCAGCCTCATTCACTGGAATCCTGGGTGGAGAGCTCTTCTAACGTTCATGGGAAAGAACAGAGTCCATGAAAGGCATCTGTCTTGGAGGGGAAATAAGAAGCAGAGGATACAAAAATCCAAATTAGAGAAATGAGTGCTGTATCTCTGGAGAGAAAGAGAAGAATACAAAGCAGAGGGCTACCTAGGAAGCTTCTATGTGATGTTAAGACCTAAAGCAAATACCAAACAATGTTATGATTTGACAAAGCAGGAAAGCAGATAAAATAACATTTGTTATATTACTCTTTATACCTTTCTGTTTGCTTGAAATATTCCATTAACAACACAAAGCATACCATGATTGGGGCATGAAATGGGGATAAATCCCAACCCACAGTAAGCACTTTACTGATTTTCAGTAACCTTGACCTTTCCTGAACAGATTGTTTCTCAAAGGTCTGGTTCAAATGTCACTTCCTCCATGAAAACAGCTCTGATTCCACTCCGTGGCTGAAAGAATGTGCCCAGGATCTTGCCATACAAATTAGTGCCTCTTTTTGGGGCAGATCCAGGCCTTCGCTGTCTGCTCTGTACTCTCGCAGCATTGCTTAGAGGGTTCTCCGTCAGTTTGCTAAATGGAAAAACAAGCCGCTGATGCCAGAGGTGGAAGCCAGTTGTTCTGTAGTTTTAGCTTCGGTAGTTGTATTTCCTTGAATGGGTCACTGCAACTGAATGTCTGTCACTATCAAAAGTGAAATCACGGAAGGAAAATGGACCCAAGCACACCCTGCCAGCACCAGCAGTGAGGTCACAGGAACTGATGTGGTTTTTCGTGTTGTTGATCCCAGGGGAGACCCCTTACCCGTGTCTCAGCCACTCTTATTCTGGGGCTGCTAGGGAACATCTCAGGAGTTTGTAGATCTTAAATAATTGTGGATCTGAGCTCTAAATAAGCAGGGCATTCTGGGACAAAGCTCTTCTTGAAGGAACATAGTAAAAAGTAGTTAAAGAACCCGTGAGGACTTGACTCTTATACCTGTGGCTTTAACTGAATCAATCAAGGGGAAAGTAACCCAGCCTTTGTTCATACTTTGACCATGCAGGCAGATGACGTAAGCTGCCTAAAAGTCAACTGTTTCAAAAAGAGTATTTTTCCACTATCATGATGTGAAATGTCATTGTTTGCCAAAAGAAGAAAAAACAGTAAATTCCTTCCTTATTTATTCATCTTCAGAGAGTACAACCAAAGATTCCAACAGCAGTGTAGATATGCCACAGCCTGCCCCCAGCACTTGCCAGTGCAGAAGGTGTCGTGGACATCACTCCTGATTGCCTTGGGTCCAGTCATGTAGAGCCAGGCCAAGGTCGCCTTGGTATCATAAACTTTCTCCATCCCTTCCATGAAACATTATCCTCCCTCGGGAGAAAGCTGACTAATTAAGAAATATGATTTAGCATTGTTTAGTGGAACAAGCAGCCTTTCTTTTGTATTCGGCTAAGTTATCTCAGAACAACTTGTTTTTTAAAGAAATAGAGCATGAAATGTAGTTGAAATCCCTTGTGTATACTTTCTCCTTCCCATTTGCTTCTTTTTCCCAAACTGTGACCTGTAGTGGACTTCTCATAGTTTCTAAAGATATGGAGCATCCTGTTTTTTTTATTTACTCTGAAGTATTCTAAGTAGGTAGCAAACTGTAGAGAATAAAGTAGATACCTTTGTGCCCATTTTGTCAAAACCTGTTGGCCATATTTGCTATATCGTCAAGGAAAGTAATATTAGCTGCTGTAACAAAAGATTCCCAAATCGTAGTGGCTGGACACAACAGCAGTTTGTGTCTTGTTCATACAATATTCATGTACCCTGTCAGGCAACTTTCCAGCAAGAGGTGACCCAGGATCCAGACTACATTCTTATTCTGCTTCTGCTGTCTTTAACACGCTGTCTCCAATTGCTGTGGCACAGGGGCTAACTAATTAAGAAGTTTCCTCCTGATGACTCTGTACTATGGCGGGTGACAAGAATTTGTTCTTGAGTAAATAAGTTGCGACTGCCACATTTCAGTGTTTTTTGGGGGAAAAGGAGTTTGTTTTTATTTTTAACTTCTCTAAGGTAGCCTACTCACTGTGTAGCAACCCAAGAACCTTAGAAAGTTCTTCTTTGATCTTGATTGAGTCTCTGTTGAGTCCGAGCCCCATTTTTGTGTGTGTGAACTTCCCTATTCTGTGTGAACTGTTCTTCAGATTTTGTTCATGTGAAAGGCAAGGATGAGCCAGCTGCCATGCTGAGCTCTGTGGCCACCAGAGGTGAAGAGTATGTTTCCTACACGCCATGAGACTCCCTCCTCTTTTCTAAACTAGAGATGGCAATGCTGGTTTTCAGTATCCTTGTTTTCTTTTGCGATTTGAAAGTACCGAAAAACAGATATTGGTTGGTATAATTTAGCCATTTCAGTATTTTAGAAAATCTAAAATCGAAATCATTTCCCTAGTAAGTTGGATGCTACATGTAGGATCAGATTATTTCATTTCTAAAGCATTTTGACCACATCTCTCCCCTGCTTAACCCCTTCCAACCTATACTACTGTTTGAATTCCTATTTCCCAGATTACTTCTAGGGTGTGAAGCATCTCTTTTCTTTGTTATGTACGTTTCTGCCAAACCAGTGTAACTCTCAAAGACTCAACCTAGAGGGCTCCACTTGGGCCTGCTCCTGCAAGGGTTTAAAGAGGCAGAAGGATTGTGCCCACCCAGAGCCTGTACCCTGCTTCTGGATCATCTCTGGGTACCCAGTTCCCTAGAGTCTCCTGCCCAGCAGTGTGAGTGGCTTCCAGGGCCCCGTGAGGGTCTCTTCTCCAGGTGCCTCTAGGGGACAAGAGAAGCTATGTGATCCTAGGCCATGGGAGTTGTTTAGGAATGTGAGAGAGCATGTCCTGTCCCCGTTCATTGTGTACCTCAAATTCTCTTATCGCAGCCTGATCCTGCCCTGGGGATGGTGTTAGGGAAAAAATGAGGAAGAGTGCTGGGAGTCAGAGAAAGAGGTGGGCAGAAAGGAAAATAAGTTCCCATATTCATTTCTTAGCCCTGTCATTGGACTCAAGACTCTTCACTACTCCCAAGGCCAGGATCCTCCACTCTGTCCCCTCTTTTACTGAAGATTCAGAGCTACTGCTAGGATCTGAGATTCAGCCCCAGAATATGTTTGAGATTATGCAAATAAGTACTTAAGTATGGCTATTTTCATTTGCTTTAACGTTACAAGAACAGTCATCAACGTAATAAGCCTTTTCAAATTCTGAGTATAGTGACCAAAATGTCCTTAGTAAGAGCATTATGTTTCTGCTTATCTTTATAAAAACCAACCTGACTGTAGGTACGGGTGATTATCAGCTGAGCAAATTCCCTGTAAAGCTACACCGAAGAGGAGGGTTTATAGCAATACTTCATCATCCAGGTCAAACCCTTTTCTCAGTTTGTTTTTTCATGATTATGACTTTCCATCACTACAGTGATGGCAAGCAAAGCAAGTAAACTGTCTCTTGCTTCTGGGCTGTCATCAACACAGACAACTCTCAGGCAAATGGCACTCCTACCTTTTTGAAGAACTGAAACATTTCTCGAACATGGGTGTGCTTCAGGATCACCTGGAGCACTTATTATATAGATGGCTGGATCCTACCTTCAGAGGTTTTGATTCTGGAGATTAGGGTGGGGCAGAGAATTTGGTTTTCTGACAAGTTCTCAGATGCTGCTGATGTTGCTGGTACAAAGCACACCTTGAGAACTACAAGTATGCCTCAGAGACACTGCCGGTTTGGTTCCAGACCACTGCAATACAGCGGCTATCACAATAAAGTGAGTCATACAAATTTTGAGGTTTCCCAGTGCATATGAAAGTTATTTTTGCACTGTCCTCTTAAGTGTGCAATAGTATTATGTCTAAAAGACATACCTTAATATAAAAATACTTTCTTTCCAAAAACTGCTAGCCATCACCTGATCCTTTAGTCATCTTTTTTGCTGGTGGAGGGTGTTGCCTGATGTTGATAGCTGCTGACTAATCAGGGTGGTATTTGCTGAAGGCTGGGGTGGCTGTGACAGTTATTTGAAATTTATTTGGCTGCACTGAGTCTCAGTTGCAGTACACAACTTATCTTTCCTTCAAGCACTTTTTCTTTCATTCACAACTTGGCCAAGTGTTTGGTGCAAGAGGTCTAGCTCTTGGCCTGTCTCAGCTTTTGACCTGCCTTCCTCACTGAGCTTCATCATTGCTAGCTTTTAATTTGAAGTGAGAGACATGTTAACTCTTTCACTTGCCCACTTGAAGGCCATTGTAGGGTTATTAATTGGCCTAATTTTAATATTGTTGTGTCTCAGGGAATAGAAGGGCCTAAGGAGAGGAAAAGAGATGGTGGAACGGCTGGTCAGTGGAGCAGTGAGAACACACACAGCACCTGTCAGTTAAGTTTGCTGTTTCATGGGGGTGCAGTCTGTGGTACCCCAAAACAGTTACAATAGTAACATCAAGGTGGATCACTGATCACAGATCAGTATAACAAATATAATGATAGTGAAAATTTGAAATATTGCAAGAATTACCAAACGGTGACACAGAGACACAAAGTAAGCAAATAGTTGGAAAAATGGCACCAATGGACTTGCTTGCTACAGAATTGCCATAAACCATCAATTTATTTAAAATACCTTCATTAACTAACTAAAAGTATATTGGTCCACTTTATTTTTAAAAAAGTTTCTTTTATTGAAGTATAGTTGCTGTTTGATATTATAGTAGTCTTGCCTGGAGAAAGCTGTTGCAAAGAATTGGACATAACTGAGCAACTAACACACACACACATTATAGAAGTTACAGGTGTACAGTATAGTGATTCACAGTTTGTAAAGGTTATATTCCATTTACAGTTATGATAAAATGCTGGCCATATTCCCTGTGTTACGCAGTGTGTCTTTGTAGCTTGTTTTACACCTAATAATTTGTACCTCTTAACTCCCTACCCCTATGTTACCCTTTCCCTCGCCCCACTGGTAACCACTAGTTTGTTCTATATAATCTGTAAGTCTGCTTCTCTTTGTTATATTCATTGGTGTGTTGTACTTTTTGAGACTCCACATATAAGTGATATCATGCAGTATTCGTCTCTTTGTCTGACTTATTTCACTTAGTATGATAATCTCTAGGTCCATCCATGTTCTGCAAATGGCATTATTTCATTCTCTTTTATGGCTGAGTAGTATTCCATTGGATATATAGACACTGCATCCTCTTTTTTTTTTTGAAATTTTTTAAAAATTTATTTATTTTAATTGGAGGCTAATTACAAAATTGTGACACCACATCCTCTTTATGCATTCATCTGTTGATGGAAATTAGGTTGCTTCCATATCTTGGTTTTTATAAATAGTGCTGCTATGAACATAGGGGTGCTAATGCCTTGAATTTAGATCTGAACACCTGAAAGGAGGAGGAACATACATAAGTAACTAAGGTATCTTCACATTAAGCAGTCTTAAGTTATTGGTTCAAATGTCTTTCCTATGGTCCTGAATTCCAGATGTCTGTATTTTGGCTCTTCTAGCTCTTCTTTCTAAATTACTGTTTAAAAATTTACACCTTTATTGAGATATATTTTACATACTAAAAAAGTCACCATCTAAATTATCCATTTTAGTGTATGATTAAATGTTTTTAGAAATTTTGTCTCCCATAAAAGAAACCGTATGCCTATTGAACTTCCCTTGTGGCTCAGCTGGTAAAGAATCCTCCTGCAATGCGAGAGGCCTGGGTTCAATCCCTGGGTTGAGAAGATCCCCTGGAGAAGGGAAAGGCACACTCAAATATTCTGGCCTGGAGAATTCTACAGACTGTATCATCCATGGGGTCACAGAGAGTCGGACATGACTGAGTGGCTTTCCCTTCGCTCCCCCTTCTGCCCCTCGCCATTCCCCTCATCACTGCTCAGTCCTAGACAACAACTAACCTACTTTTTCTCTTTATAGATTTACCTATTGGGACATTTCTCATAGATAGAATCATACAGTATGTGACCTTTGGTGACTAGCTTCATTCACTTAGCAAAATGCTTTCAAGATTCATTCATGTTTCTGTTGTATGGATATACATTTTGTTTATCCATTTTTCAGCTGAAGGGTATTTGAGTTGTTTCTACTTTCTGGCTATTATGGAAAATGCTGCAGGGAACATTCATCAGCAGGCTTTTTTGTGGACATATATCTTCCATGGTGTATATACCTGGAGCCCCCTGAACATAGCCTTGGGGTTTTTTACACAATACTGTGTGTACATGTCTCTCTCCCTCCAAAGGCTTGGAACTCTCTGCAGAGCAAAGACTTTCTTTTTATCTTTATAACATCAGCATCTAGTCATCTGGTTGGTATTCAGTAAATGTTTGAATACATGAAAACAAAATACAAGAATGCCTTTTAATTCTAAAAAGGAAATTGATGAGTGAAACAACTAATCAAGCCAAGATTGCCTCTGAGCAATATTGCCTTTTGCCTATAAGCCTCCTGAGAAAGAAAAATGGTCCAAAACAGGTCTGCAGTAGAACTTTCTGCATGATGTAATCCTCAACCTCCTTCCGGGAAGTAATTTGCATTCCTGATTAAATGCTTGAACAGTTCTCTGATACTCTTAAATGATTAAGAATTGGGAAGTTAGCATTTGTCCACCCAACTGACTGACTAATAATCTTTGATCATACTATTTTTTTTTTCTTACTGTGTAACCTTTTCAGAGTGTTTGAAATAAAACTTTAACACATGCTTGTAAATAATTTGGGAAGTTCTTTCTAAAAACACAGTTTGTCTTAAGACTGTCTCTGAGTCCTCTCACTTTCATAACAACTTACACGTGAATGCATTATCTTATTTATTCTCTCTCTTCACTCCATCTTTCCTTCCCAGCCACCCCAGGCCTAGAAAAAGGCTGAGTCTAGGATAGTGGATGGTGGTACCATGTGAAGGAAGTGGGCAGTGGACAGATGGCTAATATGAGGGTGGGAGTCTCATGCAATTATACACAGCAAGAAAGGAAAGGGGAGCTACATGCATCCTCAAAGGAGTGGAGACCACTAGATGACCGGGGCACAGACCTTGTGGACTTGCTAAGAAGCTTGGATTCCATACACATACCAATAGATTAAATTAACACTAACCAGGATATTCTGAAATTCAGAAAAAAATATGCTGCATGTGATTGAAGTTTTAAAAAGAAGAGTATTCCTATCAATCAGGATAGGCTAGGATGTGGTGAGCAGCAAATAGTTCCCATATCAATGGCTTAGAATATCCATAATTTTTTTTTTTTTTTTGGCTTATATCACATGTCCAAGCAGCAGGGTAAAGGCTCTGCTTCACATGATCCTCACTCAGGACCCAGGATAACAGAGGCTTCCCCATCTTATGATGCCATTGTTCCAAGGTGTGTTACAACAGAAGAGAGAAAATAGAGAAACACAGCAGCAATTAAGCAATTAATTCCAAGCAAATGATTCTTTTTGGAAGTGACAAAAGTCTCACATGTCATTGGCCAAAGATTGCAAGGTCACACTCAACTTCCAGAAGGGCAGGAAAAGAATCATTCCATATTCCTGGAAAGAGAAAAGTACTTGAAATATTTCTGAAGACCGGGACTGTCTACCCCGCATAGCTAACATGGAACAAAGACAGAATAGCCACTTCAGACCATGGAGGATGTGCTAGATGGTAGTGAAAAAGAGAGCTCAATTAATGTCTGTATGTCTGAATACAAGAGAGGATTTCAGACCTTCAGGATGGTGGTGTGAGGAGCTTGGTAGACCCTTTCTCCAGCAAAACCACTGAACTGGTGAAAATTGTAACAACTATTTAAAGTCTAAGGAAATTGTCCCAAAAGCATCCAACAAATACAGAAACATTTTTTCAAGAAACTCTCAGTAACTGTTGAGAGTTGGTGGCAATGGAACCGTGGCCTGTTCTCACACCTCTGCTCCTTGCTCCATGTGGTGGAAGCTGTCCCAAGAGAGTGTGGTTGAGAAGATGCAAGACACAGCTCCTGGTCTCCCCGCTGCCCACCCCGCACCCCCAGCTCCTAGCCCAGGTCGGTGGTTTTGCTCTGGGAGGGTCAGACTGACTGTATCCTCTCCAGTCCTGTGTGTGGAGGTGCTCTCTCTGGCAAGTGTGAATGAGAGGTCTGGGCTCCCTTTCCCCACTCAGCTCTTACTCACCTGGCAGCAGCTCTGTCGCAGGAATAAAAAGCTGAAGACACTGGGGCCTCAACCATCCCCTCCCAGGCCTGCTTGTAGGGTAGACTTTCCATGTCAGATGGGTTAAGAAAAGAGGACCAAAGATTATCAGTTCCCAAGTAGAGAAGAGGTTTTGCCCCAGGAGAAGTGAATCCTACCCCTAACTCTGGTACAGGGTTCTATCCCAAGCAGGATGTGAAAATGACATTTCCTCCAAAGAGGATGGTCGTTACGTGGAATAGAGCACAGAGAAATTCATGCTGAAGGTCACTGCCAGAAACAGTGGAAGTCATGGTGGTGAGCAGTTACAGAGATGCTGATAGCTCGGTGATATCAGAGCAGTAAGCAAAGTGGCAGGTTGAAAAGAGACAGCCAGCTAAGAAAAACCCTCCTGAGATTATACCACCCCAAGGGGTCTAGAGGGCTTCTGTGATAGCTCAGTTGGTAAAGAAGCCACCTGCAATTAGGAGACCATAGTTCAGTGCCTAGGTCGGGAAGATCCACTGGAGAAAGGCTACCCACTCCAGCATTCTTGGGCTTCCCTGGTGGCTCAGCTGGTAAAGAATCTGCCTGCAGTGTGGGAGACCTGGGTTTGATCCCTGGGTTGGGAAGATTCCCTGGAGCAGGGAAAGGCTACCCACTCCAGTATTCTGGCCTGGAGAAGTCCGTGGACTGTACAGTCCATGGGGTCACAAAGAGGTGGACACAACTGAGTGACTTTCACTTCACTTTCAAGGGGTCTGGAAGACTTGTGCATGCATAGTGCTCAAAGGAAACAAAGTGTCAACCTAAAAGCTACCATCCAGAAATGATGGCAATCCTCCACATTGTTGGTGAGAATTTAAAAACTGGAGCAGCTGCTTTGGAAAACGGTTTGACAATTCCTCAAAAAGTTAAACTCCTAGGTCTTTACACAAGAGTAATGAAGGCACAGGCCACACACAAAAAAATTGTACATGAATGCTAATGGCAACGTTATTCATAAATAGCCAGAAAGTGTACAAAAATCCAAATGTCCATCAAATGTTAAGAGGATCTATGTGATATATTCATACAATGGAGCAGTGTGAGGCCATAAAAAGAAATGACATCCTGAAGCATGCTACAACATGGGTGAACCTTGAAAACACTATGCTAAGTCAAAGAAGTCAGGCACAAAGACTGCATATTGTGTGGTTCCATTTATATAAAATTTCCAGGATAGCCAATCCATAGAGACGGAGAGTATATTGTTGGTTGCCTAGCTTGGGAAATTCTGGAGGGCAGGGAGAATGAGCATGTGTTAGTTTCCTATGGCTAGTGTAACAAAAACCCGACAAACCGGATGGTTTAAAACAAGAGAAATTTATTCTCTCACAGCTCTGGAGGCTAGAAGTCCAACATCGAGGTGTTGGTAGGGCCATGTTTTCTCCACAGACTCTAGAAGAAGATCCTTCTTTGTCTGCTGCCTGTGGTGGCCGCAGGCGCTCCCTCGCTGTGGCTGCGAGCTCGTTTCTGTCCCCATCGTCCATCTCTGTCTGGCTCTCCATGCATTCTCCTCTCTGTATGTCAGGCTCCAAATTCCCCTCTTCTTATAAGGATACTAATCATGTTTATTAGGGCCCACCCTAATGGTCTCATCTCAACTTGATTACATCTATGGACATGACCAAATAAGGTCACATTCACGTGCTACTAGGGGTTAATACTTCAACGTATCTTTTGGGGGAATGTAGGGTTTCTTTTTTAAAGGTGATAAAAATGTTCTAAAATTGGTTATGACGATGGTTGCACAGTTCCTTGACCGTTCAAAAAAACCCTGAATTGCAGATTTTCAGTGAATGAATTGTATGGCATGTGAATTATATCTGGTTAAAATTTTTTTAAAAAATGGAACAGATGGACTTTCCTGGCTGTCCAGTGGCTAAGACTGTACACTTCCAATGCAGGGGGCACAGGTTCAATCCCTAGTCAGGGGACCGAGACCACAATGGTGTAATACAGCAGGGGAAAAAGAGAGACCTTCCCAGATTTGAAAGGGAAAAGCAAAGAACAGAATTCACGATTAGCAGGCCTTCCTTAAAAGAAATCCTAAAGGAGGTTCTTTCAGCTGGAAAGGTAGGGGCACCAGTAATTCAAATCCACAGGGAAAAGAAGAGTTTCAGTAAAGGTAATTGCGTAGGTAATGAGAAAAGACAATATAATTACACATTTCTTTTTCTTCCTTCTTGTTGCTGATATAAAAAGCAGTTGTATAAAAGAGAGGAACCTGCATATGAGCGTTCACTCGTAGGAAGCTAGAACGATGCCAGCGTTTCTTCTGAATCTTAGCTGTTTACTTAGACCAGTTCTGTCCAGCTTCCAAGATGCTAGGTGTCCTGGAGTTGCTCAGGGCTTATGGGATCTCGGCCTGTTGAATCTGGCATTATTCTCCCAGCACCCCTCCTGAAATGGAAACCAAATAATCATTTCTGAGACATTTCTAGTTGCTTTTGATATTGATGGGGCTTCCCTGATGGCCTGGGGTCACAAAGAGTCAGACACAACTGAGCACAGTACACCCACATCCATCCTTAATATTGGTGAAAAAACTACAAATGTTCTTTGCTGAAGGAAAAAACTAAAACTTATCTAAATGCTAATCACACTTTCTAAATGACAGAAATATTTGACTGGAGTTAAAAACTAAAGGTTAAGGATAAAGGTCCGTTTTCGGAGATTTAATCCCTTGGCCCTGGTCCTGCCCTCTGTTGCATGGAGAGATTTTCTAAAGCAAAGGTCAGCATCTGTCCGAGAAGTGACTGGTCTGCATATAGTGCAACCTCTTCTTTTCGTTTTAAAATGGCATCAGTGAATTCCACACTGTTTTCACTAACCTGGGTCTTGGGTCTCTGTAGAGGAGAGTTATTGGCCTCATCCAAACTGGCAGCCTGTTTTGGATATTCTGTTGGTGTGTCTGATTATGATGAGCACCTAGGGTATTTTCTCATCCAGAGAACAAGTGAGTCTATGCATTGGTCTGTGAGTTTTACGATTCCCATGGTCTACTGCCATTTGCTCTGAAATCTAAAAGAACGCCAGTACAACTCTGTCCTGAAATGGTTTGTATCAGCAGCAGAGGCTCAAGGACTTGGCTTTCCAAACCCCGCTTTCTTACCTGTGCTTCCATCTCCAAGCTGTTCAATGCACCTGAGTTGCTGCCACCGGAGGGCCGTGGGGTGGAGGTGAGGCTGAAGTCACAATTAACTTACCTCACGAGGGAACTCCATTCAGTTCAGTCGCTCAGTCGTATCAGATTCATTGCGACCCCATGGACTGCAGCACGCCAGGCTTCCCTGTCCATTACCAACTCCCGGAGCTTGCTCAAACTCATTTCCATCGAGTCAGTGATGCCATCCACATCGTCTGTCGTCCCCTCCATTGGTCCTCTGCAACAAGAGGAGCTGTCTCCTGAGAGGCCATCAGAGTCCAGTGGGGAGGCCCAAGGACAGCAGGGCTGGAGCAAGAATTTGGTGTCCTGGGATCTGTGGATCCTGGTGGAAGTTTGAAGCTACTCATGCTCTCTGAGCCCTAAAAGGCTGGAGAAGCTGCAGAAAGGGTGAACTGAGTCTTTCCTGACCAAACTTAAGAGATTCCATTTCATTTTCCAAGAGGGAGCTGATGACAGGAACCACACTACAGGGGAACGCCGCCATCGCTGGCAGTCTAGTCACTAGACTCGGACACAGGGGGCTGGCTGAGCCCTGGGCCAGGGGAAGAGCCCGCAGTCAGGAATCGAGGACTTGGCAGGGCTGTTCCTTCTGGCATCTCTGAGGGGGAACCCGTCCCCATGTCTCCTGCCAGCTTCCTGCTGGTCCTTGGCTGGTAGATTTATCAGGCAACCCTGCCCCCTTTACCCTGCATCTTGGTATGTCCCTCTCTGTCTCTTACAAGGTCCTCTGACTGGATTTAGAGCCTCCACTAATCCCATGTGATCTTATCTGGATTCTTAATTACATCTACAGAGCCAGGACTTCCAAATGAAGCCACATTCCGAGGTAGACATAAATTTTGTGGGGATACTATTCAACTCACTAGGGTGGGGAAGAGCCTTCTGATGGGTTTGTAGGTAGGGAAAGCTAAAGCAGAGAAGAAAATGGACTTGTTCAGGAGGAGTGCTGGGAGCACTCCTGACACAGAGACGTGGGTGCTACCGAGGACTCCCCACGTGACTCCGGTGGCCTCCCAGGATCACAGGTGGCCCACGGGCGGGTCACCTCAGCTCTGGCCACTGTGTGGAGGGGGAACAGGGCAGAGCATGGCAAGGCCTGGCAGAGGGCATTGTGAGATGCCAGGACAATAAAGAGGCACTTTGTGGGCCCCATGAGTTGTGAGAAAGCTTTGTACCTGTAAGTTGGGGAAGTTTCGGGTTGAATAAGGATACATTTTTATGCTTGGCGACTGAGAAGCTGCTTTGACATTTGGAAAAAAAGCAAATGAAAATTGCTGAAGGATCAAGCATTGCTAGTATTTCATTAAGAGCAGGAAAAATCATGGCCCAGCCTCTCCTGCAAGGTGGATTGACAAGGGTAGGGAGTGCTCAGGAAAGGATTTGAGGATGGAACCTTGGAGACTGGGGCTGAGAGAAGTGAGAGTTCCTCAGGCCACAGATGGTGCTTGGGGAGGGAGCACCTGGGGACACATCTAGGAGGCAGAAAAGGCCAGGGTTTGTGCACGGTGCAGGAAAGAGCATGTGGCGGCAAACAGAAGGTGGTGAGGCGAGATATCAATCTGGCTGAATTCTGCAGGCAGAATTCAGGCCATCCTGAAGTAAGAGCTCTCAGTCCTTACTTTTTCTTTTCTAAAATTGTGGTGAGATATACATGGCATGAACTGTACCACTGTAACCATCTCCAAGTGCACAGTTCAGGGCATTAAGTCCACTGTTGGGCATGTTCCTTCCTATCACGTGTGAGGGGTGGAGGGCAGTGGTGGGGACATAAGTATTGAGTGTTGGCAGCAGAAGGGATCCTGTGAGGAGCCTGCCTGGGGTCTTGGATGAGGGGAAGAAAAAGTTGATCCTACCCAGCTTGTTCTACAGATATGTGGACTTTCTGGAACAGGGGAAGGCAGGGCAGAGACACCGTTTAGAAGCAAATGGGTACTGAGTTCTACTTTGTCCTCTAGAGGAGGTAGCCTTGCTAATGCCAGATTTGCTTCAAAAACCATGGAGAAGCCCTGAAATTGATAAACAGTCTACATACAGAAGCACCTGAATTTCTTTAGTGTCTTTAAAATACTACAGTAAATTAAAAAGGTACTTTAGCACAAGTTCTTCCCAAATACATGAACATGCTTAGATGAAAAGAGTATTTGTTGTCTGTCTGAAAAATCAAACTTCACTAGCTGTCCCGTTTTCATTTGATAATCACATTCTGATGAAACTTTGATATCTGGGCTAAATAAATCCAGACATAGGCCAACCATCTGCAGTTGTGGTGGGTTCTCTTTCTACCAGCCCACGACCCATCAGAAACTGCAGACTGGCGCACACGGTCAGCCCATCTCTAGCCCCCGACTGCGGTGTCACAGATGCCACCAAAACAAAGCACTCATGGCTTCCAAATACCCCTGAGGCCACATGGACCTCCTGGGAGACCCCTCTTCTCCCTTCAGAGCTGTCCACGTGGATCTGATTTTAACTACAGAAAGTGGATAGTAGTTGACGGAGGAAGCTATGGGCCAGCCTGGTGCCCCCAGAGGCGGTCACTCTATCCCCACAGCCCTATCTAGAAAGAGCTCAGGACATACTCTCTGAGAATTGCAGGGTCAGGGTGCTAGAAGAGGCTCCTCAGAGCCAAGGATAAGGGATTCCTCAAGAAATCGGGGGTGCCCTGCTCTTCTTAATTAATGCTGCTCTCAGGCAGAAATGCTTGTGGGTTTTCACTGCAAAAGAAAAACAACCAAATATGCATCCAGGATTAAAACCACCATTTCAAAAGCACATCATTAAAATAAGCTGTGACCCAAATATTTCTTGTGGTGTGTTTAAGAGTTTTTCAAGCTAGTGAAAAGAATGGAAAAAGTGAAACGCCGAAAAAGTAAAAAAGGAAAGAAAGAAAAGAAAAAACACCCCAGAGCAAGGAATGTTTTTGGATGAGTCTCTGGGAGTTGCGTGGCAGGTTTGTTTGTTTGTTTGTTTTTGTCAGAAATGTTAAGTTCAGTGTGGAGGGAGGACCGCTGCAAACCAGATGCAGGGCATCACTGGAGCATGGTTTTGACAGTTTACAGGGTGGGTGTCTACAGCCCAGATAGGTGTGCGTTTGAAATGAAAAGTGCACCAGTGGGAAACACTGTTAAATTCCATGCAAGGAGTAGGACAACCTCACACAGCTCCTTGGGCGCCGTGGGAACTGGCTGTGCGCCTGGGCACTTTTCCACACACTGGTAGGGCCTTGCCTGTCGGCTGCCCAGAGCTGGCTGTTAGAGCACCAAGGACGTCACATGTACCGCTTGGAACATGGGCACTTGGCCTCAGTCCCGTTGCCACTTGTTTGCTTACAGTTAATGAAGACAACTTAACCTCTCTTGTCAATTTTTGTACACTTTAAAGGACATACCAAAAAAACTTGTATTTAGAGAGCCCTGTCTTCCAAGTGAATATTCTACTCACCTGGAAAGTAGAAGCAAGGATGTGACTTCTACTAAACTCTTAACTCTCAAATCCTCTCTCTTACTCCTATTCACTAAACTTTCCTATCAAAGAGTGAGAATGTCTGGGTCTATCCATATATCATAACTGTGAGATAGACTCCAAGGTAAAAATCTGACTGCTTGATTTACTGAAACTTGATGATTATAAAGCAAGCACCGCCTACTGTCAGCAGATGCAATCAGAGAAGCTGTCACTAGGTGGCGCCTTGGGTCCTAGTGGAGTGAACCATGTTGCCCGATTCCCTACTCATTGCTGTCTGTGGGTTTTGATAAGCATGGAGACTAATCAGTGAAGCTTATTTTTTCCTATAAACGTCACATTGATACTGATTTTTAATTAAACCACCACCAACAATCTATCTGGTTGTAATTTAATTTTATTTTTCTCTTATAAAAGGTTATGTGGACTGGCGCCAGTGGTGGTCTTCAGAATGTATATTTCTCATTCTGGTTTCCCATATTCTGCATTAGAAGAACACATTTATTCTCAGTTGCATGGTAAATACCTGAAAGTCTTTGTGGAAGCAGTTACGTCGTGCTGGAGGCTTGGTGTTATATAGTCTCTTAGGGTTGTTTGCAGTTCACTGTGGAAGAAGCTTACTTATTTCCAAGTTCCTCTTTTATCTCTGAAGGCCCTTTTCCTCCTTTTTTTTTGAGAATGGCTTGCCTACCAAATGCCGTATATTCCAGAACTCTTCATTTTACCTTGGAGAAGAGCAGTTGGCAGGCAGGGGGTGAGGGAAATAATTCTGGCTCTCCTGGCACCTGGGGTAATCCTGTCTAGTCTGGAGGGTTTCAGGTAAGCACTACCCCCGCCCTTTCCTTCCTTTAAAATGTAAATGTTGTACATCAGTTGAGCATGGTGGCAACTGTGGGGCCAGGCACCCTGCATGCAGGCACCATGGACTTGAATGGCTATTCTACCATCTCTTCTCTCTAAGCTTTGGTTTATTTATTTGTTCAATCAGGATATTCAAAGTATCAAATTTCTTAAGTTTATTGTAATGACCAAATGAGATAATGCTTATATAAGGTGGTCACAGAATGGCTCAGTTCATACTAGTATTGATGTTATTTTGTAAGTTCAATTGTATTTATGCCCTATTTCCTTATGTAACACAGGGGAAACTACTGATAAAAATATATATCTTATAAAAACTTGATGCCAGAAAAAGTTTAAGATAGAAGAGTGAGACTGGGGGAAAATTAGAACACAGGTGTTTCAGGACATGAGTCCTCATCAACTTCTACTGAGTTACATAGACTTTGCCACATATATATCTCTGAGCTTCCAATTAACTGAAGTGAAAAGAGAATCAGGTTCACATATATGATTCCCATGGACCACAAGGCAAAACCTACCATTCCCTCAAAGAATCTTGATTGTTCTTGGCTCTTTTTTAAATTATTATTATTGATATAGTTGATTTACAGTGTTGTTAGTTTCTGATAGAGAGCAAAGTGAGATACATACACATATATGTTTTTTTTTCGGGTTCTTTTCCCTGATTGGTTATTATAAAATATCAGAATATAGTTCCTTATGCTATACAGTAGGATTTTGTTGTTTATCTATGTTCTTGGTTCTTAATTCCAAAAATGTCTTAATTCCTATATAAGATATCATAGGTACTCCTTTATAATAAGTTGAGGGAAAAGCAAACAGCAGTTGTGTTCCCCAGAACTGTGAATAAGACCATGTGGTAGGCAGAATTCTAAGATGGGCCCCAAGATTCACACCCCTGGTGTACTCACCTTCATAACCCCCTCCCCTTGAGTGTGGGCAGGACCATGATAGATGTCACCCCATGATTAGATTATGTCATATGGCAGGTGAAGGTGTCCTTAATAAGTCGACTTTTTAAAGGTTTTTATTTTATTTCTTTATTTGCGGCTGTGCTGGGCCCTTCTTGCTGCGAGGACTTTGCTCTAGTTGTAGCAAGCCAAGCAGTGGCTCCTCTCTAGATGTGGTGCGTAGGCTCCTCACTGTGGTGACTTCTCATTGCAGAGCACAGGCTCTGGGTGCATGGGCCTCAGTAGTGGCGGCCCGTGGGCTCAGCAGTTGGGGCTTACAGGCTCTAGAGCACAGGATCAGTGGTTGTGGCCTACAAGCTTAGTTGCTTCCCAGCATATGGGATCTTCCCGACTCAGGGATCAAACCCATGTCTCCTGCATTGGCAGGCGGAGTCTTTACCGCCATGCCACCAGGGAAGCCCCCTAATGAGTTTAAGTTAATCAGAGGGAAGATTGCCCCAGGTGGCCTGACCAAATCAGCCTATTGGAAGTCCTAGAGGCAGGGAGATTGTGCTGCTGGCCTTGAAGAAGTGGCTGCCATGCTGTGAGGGCCATGTGGCTGGGACCTGAGGCAGCCCCTAGGAGCTGAGAGTGACTTTCAGGGGACAGCCATCAAGAAAACTAGGACCTCACTTCTGTCATCACAAGGAACTGAATTCTGCCAACAGCTTAAATGAACTTGGACGGGCATCCTGAGCTCCAGATGACCACACAGCCGGCAAACATGTTATTTCAGTCTTATGAGATCCTAAGCAGGAAACTCAGTCACTCTATGCCTGGGTCCTGGCCCACAGAAACTGCGAGATAGTAACAGGAGATTGTTTTTAGCTGCTAAGTGTGTGGCAGTTTTTCATGCAGCAGTGGGAAACTAATTCAGATAATATGGCTGAAGTCTACATAGCCTTAAAGCCTAGAACATCATCTAGGGTTATTTCCAAGCTGAATTTAATATAATATTAATAGAGGGAGACGTTACAAGATGTGCCATGAAAAAAAGTCTTCTGAAGACCCTAACTGTTGACATCAGAGAAAAGGCCTTTGTTCTGCTGGTGGGACAGGGTCAAGTTCTTGGGTTGTTCTCAGGAGGACTGAGCTGGCTGATGTGTGCCCAAGAGAGTTATGGAAAGCTATAGTGGGGGTCATGGAATCAAGGAGAAGGCTGGAAAAACAGTCTCCGAATGGGCAGAAATCCAGAAACTCCTGGGCTCTCACCACTAAGAAAATCCTTGATGAGCCCAATAAAAGAATTTAATCTGTTCCTTTCCTGTGTGTCCTCTGCTATCATATAACTTCTGCTCAAGGTTGACAGTCTGTGCCAAGTGTGAAATGCCCGACACTGAGCCACCAGAGACCAGGACCCCGGAATCAGAAGACCTGCCGGGACCCTCAGCATAGCTCTCCCCAACCCAGGACCATTGTAGCCAGAAGGAGGGAGACTGGATGGTAGACTATCCGAAAGCTAAGGGGGATCCACAAAGCAGGCTTGAACTTGTAGATGTGGGGTATAATCTGAGCTCTTCTCCCTTTCAACTGAGTATTGGAGGAAAGGGAAAGTCACTCTTACAAGAAAAGGTAAGGAATTCGGAGCCTCTAAACTGCAGAGCTGCAGAAGAGTGGGCTGAGTAGGTGGAGAAGGAATTGAGGGTTGGAGTCTCTGAGGCGGTAGGGAGCTGCGAGGGGCAGCCCTGTCTTGTGCAAACCAAGGTTGTGAACAGCTGGATGCTCTGGGTGAGGGATGGAGAAGCTGAGCTTTGTGCCTGAGCGACTGAGTATAGATGTTGAACCATGAAGACATAACCCTTGGAGACCAGCAGAAATTGTGGAAGAGCTTCTGACTTTCCGAGGAGATGGAATCTGCCGGGGTCTGAGCCAGTAAGAAGACCCCATGAGAGGACGGCTGCTGCTTTAGCTGTGCTCGTCTGGCATGTTGTATATCCTAAATCTCTGGAAATTCGTAATAGGCAGGCCCATTGAAGAGTCTGCGCTTTGTTTGGGCATCGTTACTGAATGTTATTCAATTTGTTGTGGTTCTGTTTGTTGCTCTAGGCTTTTCACTGCTGACGTTCAGTAAGTTGTCACTAAATGCTGCATTTGTGAGTGGAGTCATGCTGGGGTTTCAGGGATTTTTTTCCCCTAGCATGCATATATCCATTCTCATGTTAAATTTTCTCGTGAAACATTCCAGTGGTCAAATGTTAAAGAATTGAGTGTGCACAGTCACACAATTTCAGGCACTGTTGTATCCTGTTAATACACATTGTTCCTTGATTTAATATTTTCTGTCAGTATTGTCTAAATGTAATGATTTTCATGCAGCATTCACTTATTCATTCCAGCAATATAGGTGTGCCAGCCACTGCTTTGAGCACTTGGGTACGTACATCAATGAGAAAAAGAGACCAAGATCCCTGCCCCCTTGGGATTCATGTGATACCCACATGTGTGTGCGTGCGCGCATGCGCGCACACACACTCTCTAACTTCTCAGAAGTCCTGCAGTTTAAAAAAAGTAGGTGACTGTTTCAGACTTTGTCCTAAACTTAATTGGACAAACTTTTTTGTGTGTACTCATAACATTTTGTAGAGTCATGATCTGTATAATATAGCCCTCTGAGAAATCCTTTACAAAGGTATAGCTAGACGGTGTGTACTTCAGAAAAAAATATTCATAAATATCATTTGTTTCAACATTTAATAAGAGTCAGACAGCAGGGAGATTACCGATAAATCCTCCACCAGGTTCTAGAGTGCAGATATTCTTTGCTGCTGCTTAAATTCACATCTGTATGCTTCCATGTCTAATGAGCAGGTGACTTTGGCCAATACTGAGGCCCCATCTGGAAGCTTCCCTGGTGGCTCAGATGGTAAAGAATTTGCCTGTAGTGTGGGAGACCCAGATTTGATCCCTGGGTCAGGAAGATCCCCTGGAGAAGGAATCGACAACCCACTCCAGTAATCTTGCTTGGAGAATCCCATGGACATAGGAGCCTGGTGGGTTACAGTCCATGGGGTTGCAAGGAGTCAGACACGACTAAGCGACTAGGTGATGAGGCCCTATCTGAGACTGTGACATGACCAGATGTCAATCCCTCACCCTCTGGCGGGACAGGGGTATTTTCAAGGAATTCTGGATCAAATGGTGTTGTGGTCAGATGTGCTGGTTTTTGTCTCTTCCTGGAATATGACTCTCAAGTCAGGATCTGTAGATTTACATCTACCTTCTGAGGGACCCAGCATGACATCTAGCATGTAGTCAGCACACAATCCACTCAGTTGACGTTGAGGGACCACATACAGTCCTTTACACAAATATCTACCACCTCGATATGCTCAGCTAATGTTTGGTTGGGAGTTTGGGGCAAGAAATATGGAACTTGGTTAAGTGTCTGTATTTCTGTGTCATGCTCAAGGATAAGGTACTTTGCATTGACCCCAGCAGTTCTCCTTATTCCCCCAGTTAATGCAAAGAATCTCATGTCATTGCTTGGAAGGGTAGCTGACTGGCTTTAGACCATATTGGCACAATTGACCTAAGATGGAATAACCTGAGGTCTGGAGCTCCCAGGGTCACTGATGAATGTGTGATCAGGGAGGGAAAATAGTCTGGGCTGATACCATCTTTTGGAGGTACCTGCTTATGATCTTGTGTTTGGGGGTGGGGTCTGAATCACTCTGAGGGACACAGAAGGGATTTCTAGAATTACGTCTGGGCCTAACATGGCTTGAAAAGAGAGTGACGCCCAGATACAGCTCTGGCTCCGTGTCAGGGGGAGAATTTCATTCCTTCATGTTTGTTCTTCAGCTTAGTCTTGGCTGTACCTGCCTGGCTGGTGTTACTGAACTAACTGTTGAATCTAGCATTTCCTTCCCTTTGCCTTTGAATAGAAAACCTGTTTTACATGAGTAGGAGGGAGGATTTTTTTTTGGAGCTGCCTTAAAGAGATCTCCCCCTCCTCCGATGGCGTCTCTTGAATGTCAGCAGTGCCCCAGGAAGAACATGGGGACTTGTACCTACCTACTCCAGGGCCAGCCCGCTTGTCTTGGATTTCAGGGTCTCTGGAAACGTCTGGTCTTGGTCCCAGGCTGGTGGACACAGCATAGACTTAAAAAAAAAAAACAACAACAAAGACTGTAATATGGCGCCTTGGGAAACGGGGACAGAATAAAATCTATTTTATTGTCTGCTTAAGGAAGTAAAGAAGGAAAAGAGAAATGGGAACATTCTCTAAATGGAAAGGAGTCTGTATCAGAAACAATTCCAGCTTTTCCCACTGGGTGGTGTTTTTGTTTAATTTTATTGTATGCTTTCAGTCTTAGGGCAGGTTCGCAATCCAAATTAGTTCTGGGTGTTGCCCTTGGAAAATTTTGAAGTCTTGGGGAAATTTACTTAGGGTGTCCACCTAATTTAAAATATACATATGTGTGTGTATGTGTGTGTGTGTGTGTGTGTGTATATTTAGAGGATCCTATTTGCCTATTACCATCATTGCCATCAAGATGAGAAACTCTAGGATAAAGACATTTTTTTCATAGTTGTAGACTCATACCAAGCATCGGGTCTGGCAAAGAGTAGGTGATTCATAGTGATGTGGCCACTGACTGAATGAAGGAGGGAGTGGAGGCTGCAGCAGAGTCCTCCTTAGATGCACTTAGGAATTATCCGTCTCTACCAGGGCCGGCAAACATTATCTGTCAAGGGTCAGTATTTGGTTTTGTGGACCATAAAGACTCTGCTGCAACAAAGTGACACTGCCTTTGTAGCTGTGCCATCAGCCCAACAGTGTGACAGGGTATGGCTGTGTCCTAACAGGACTTCATTTACAAGAAGAGACAGAGAGCTGGACCCGGCCCATACAGTGTTGACCTTGGATCATACAAAAGCACACATGGGGACGTGCACACCTTAATGATCTCTGTGACAAAGAGGGAGTCTGTGAGTGGCAGACAATGCTGTGTGTTGACCAAATCTCATGTCACCTCCCACCTGAGCACAGGAGGACCACATCTCCTGGGCTCCTTTGAAGTTAGATGGTGTCATGTGATGAGTTCTAGCCCATGAACTGGATATCTGCCGTGTTCAGACCTGCCCCATAAAATATCTTGCTTACTGCTCCACGTTTTCTTCCTCCACCCGCCTACTGGGTGCAGAGGATCCAGTGTGGGCCTGGGAGTTGGTGAAGCCACTTGATGGAGGAAGCCTGTGTCCCTGGATAACTGCACGAAACAGAGTCCTCCCCACTACCACCCTGGCTGCATACTGGACTGGGAAGGAGTGTAAAATAAACCTGTGTGTGTTGTCAGTCCACATACTGAAACTGAGGACCATTAGCCTGCTCTCTCCGATATTACCATATTTGGGCTCAGATATAGACAAAGAAGGGAAAGACACTGAAAAATAACTGCTCAGAACTATTCTCTGCAGGCTTGACAAACTCCTGCCTAGGGAACCTGCAGTGTTTGATGGGAGAGAAGTCGGGGTGAGAAAGTTTTGCAAAGTGTGTGTATAGAAAGTAGCAATGCCGTCTGATTCTGAGAGTCTGGGGTCTTGAAGAGAGATCCACTGGGAGGTAGGATGGGAGGATGGCAGAAATGAAATCAGAGGTGAGTGATTTTTAAAAAATCGTGCATGATCCACAGTAACCCTCGTATCCCGGCTGAAGGCTATTCATGCCTTCAGCTCATTGGTTTGTCTCTGTGCTGGTTCACATGGGTTTCTTGGAGCTAGCTCTGGACTCCATTCTCACATTACTCCTCTCTCTCTACGGATGCATAAACTTGGATAGCCTCTAGAGTAGATCAACACCAAATCTTTAGTGGCCTAGGAAAATCAGTGTTTATTTCTAGGCCACATCCATCTCAATTCCACAGGAGCGGCTGGGGAATGGGCTGTGCTGCACACAGCCTGTTAAAGGTCCAGGTCCCTTGTACCTGGGGGCTCCCCTACTCCCAGCCCTCATCGTCCTGTCCTATCAGCTGAGAAATGGGAAAAGACAGAGTGAAGGAGGATTGCATGGGAAGCTTGGAAAGTCAGCCCTGGTGGTGGTGTGCATCACGTCAACCCAAATTCCATCACTCAGAACACAAGTTATGTGACTGCAAGGGAGACAGAGAATTAGAGACTGACGTGTTCAGAAGGAAAATAAAATGGGGCTGGTGGGCCCACAGCAGTCTCTTAGTGGGAAAACACTGTGAACTCCAAATAACCAACTCTACAATATTTGGAACCAGCAAATTCTGAAATTGAGAACTTGCGTTTTGTGTCTGTAAGCCTTTATTATGCCTTATTTTCTGGAAGGACCACAAATATAATCCAGTATCAAAGAGAGAGACTAAAGATTTCTTACTGCTGATTGTGATGCTACAGGAAGCCAGCAAGGTGGGCAAGGCATTTGTTGTTTTCTCTTCGCGGTGGGTGGTGGAGGGTTGGGGGCTATCTTTTGGTGTAGGAGCCCCCCCACCCCCACCCCACAGCACTGCTTCGCTGGCCTCTCTTCTTTTTCTGCTCCTCTGTCTTTCTAAGTCCTGGTCTTCCCACCATCTGGGCCCTGGCTGCAGTCATTCCGGTTTTATGCGAGGAGGACCTGGGTGTGTCCTGAATTGAAGCTCTGTCCCCCCAGCAGATTCTGCAGAGGCAGAAACACAAAAGACACATCTTCCTCTTGCTTCTTTGGACTGTTTCTCATAACCCAATTTTGGTGTGCTTAAAAACTAAAAACTCTCAACTACAAGAGGGAGGGAGAGGAAGATGATGATAAGGACAGAACATCCTATTTTGCTATGTAACACGACCATATTATGTGATCGCTGGGCACATGCAGTTAAACTGGCCTGAAACTAATGATTTTCTGAGAAGCAGTTTCCATTGGTCCAAATATATACTTTGGAGGGGTTACCGGATGCTGTTGGTAAATTACACCTTGAATATATTCAGCTACCATGGGACCTGAGAGAGTTCAGGTGCTTTCCAAAGCATCTCAGGGGAAGGAATGTTATGTGAAAGGTGACAAAGAACTGGTCTGCTCCCTGCACATTCACGGTGCTGCCTCTAACAAGCAGTCAGGATCCACATTCACGAATACGGGAAGGGCAGACACAGCCCTTCTCCTTATAAGCATCTGGCCACTTTTGGTGGGAAATCTTAGCCCATCCTCTCACTCATCCCCAGTTGAAATGTCTTCTTTGATCTCTTAGCATCTGTGTGTGGATCTGATGTATTAATAGTTCTTCCAAAAGGCATTGGTGTATTTCTGGGATCGTCGAGGGCAGGGCCAGGGTCTTCAAGTTCCCAGAAGCCAGCCCGGGTCTAGCGTGGGGCAGGCGTGTGCTGCTGTGCACTGAATGATGGTAGAGTCTGGCTGCCAGTGTCTCACTGAGTTTGGGACATTTCAGTCATTGCAGCTGGTGCCTAAGTTGTTACCATCACCCGGACCTAAGATTATAGGGGAATTTTGCCCCTAAATAGAACTGAATGGGCCAGAATAAAGGATTCCTGGTTTGGTCAGGAGGTAGGGGTGTGTGTGTGTGTGTGTGTGTGTGTGTGTCTGTGTCTGTGTAGGGGGAGTGTGCCCCTTAAAGTGGAGCTCTGACCTTCAGAACATGACCATCGGCTTCTCCCACCTCCCCTTCAAATTTCTCTTACAGCCCATCCAAACTCAGAATCATATAGGGAAGGAGTGCTGGGAAGTGTCATGACAGCTTCGCCAGGTCGACACAGTATAGGGCCAAAGCTTCGCTGTCTTAGCTGCATTATTTAGCACTCACTGTAGCTTTGGAGGTTTGTGCCAGAGTAATTTATGGCAGGACTCTGAAAAGAGCCTTTTAAGTTAAACCCACTGAAGTTTAGACTGACATGAAGAGATAAAGTAACTTGCTTGGCCTTTCACACCAATGCTTTGTGTATAGTGAATTCTGTTATTTATTTTTGTTGGAGAAAAGATAAGGAGAAAGAGGGCAAAGGTTGGAGTAGAAATAAAGGTTTCTTTTAATCTTGAATTGGGTTAAAAAAAACTTACTTCCCATTCCGAGTGTGGTAGAAGACTGCCTTTCTACAGGAGAATCTAGGCAGCTTTAGCCCTGTGGTTAAATATTCAGGTGCCTGCACCTTGAGTGGGGGTGGACAGCAATGGCCAATGCAAAAGTGCATTCCTGTTGAAGCTGAGTTGCTAAAGAAACTGGAATTGGAAACTGATCAAAAGAAGGTATAAAACCGATTTTTAAAATGTGTAATCTCAAATAAATGGCCATTTTGGTCAATATTCTAGGTGTGCTTGAGAAAAGTGTATCTTCTATAGTAATTTTAAATATAGAGCCCTCCTTATGTCCATGGGGCTTCCCAGAGGCTCAATGTAAAGAACCCATCTGCCGATGCTGGAGACGCAGGAGATGCAGCTTTGATCCCTGGGTGGGGAACATCCCCTGGAGGAGGGCAGAACAGATCACTCCAGTATTCTTGCCTGGAGAATTACACGGACAGAGGAGCCTGGAGGGCTGCAGTCCATGGGGCTGCAGAGAGTCGGCCACAACTTAGTGACTCAGCAACATGTGTCCGTAAGGTCAAACTGCTGATCATGGCATTTGGACTGTATGTATCTTTACTGAATTTTTGTTTATTCTATCAGTTACTGAGAGAGGTGTGTTTCAGTTTCCTGTAAGATGAAAATTTGTGTTTCACCATTTAGATCTAAGAGATTTTGTTCCTATGTATTCTAAACCTGTACCGTTAGTTGCATAGAGCTTTAGTACAGTTGTCTTTCTGAATCTTTTCATCATTTGAAATATCTCTATCTCCATTTATACTTTAAAAGTCTTCTCCCACCCCCAGCTTTATTGAGGTATAATTGACAAGTAGACCTTCAAGTCCATTTTTACGATAATAGATTCCTCCTTCCTGTGGGTTGGAGGAAGGTATCTGCATCTTTTTACTTGTCGCCTCTTTTTGAATTTGTCTTATCATCTTATGCTTGACTATTTTTGTGAGTGTGCTGAACACTCATGAAAAAATAATTTGAGGGTGAGGAAGATGTTCTCTTCAAAAAGAAATCTCCTTTTCTTCTGCCAGGTGTCTGGAGGCA
The DNA here is from genome assembly GCA_007570785.1 of Antilocapra americana. Taxonomy (NCBI): domain Eukaryota; kingdom Metazoa; phylum Chordata; class Mammalia; order Artiodactyla; family Antilocapridae; genus Antilocapra; species Antilocapra americana. The sequence continues at coordinate 17,825,793 of ML661343.1, read as the reverse complement.
CTCAGTTTCTGAGATCATGGTGATTCCAAGCTGAGCCGAAACTCCCTAAGAGCTACCCCTTGGATCCCAACCCAGAGCCAGGGGGCTTCTAAGGGCCTTTTGCTCTTGCTAAACCTTCGATCCCAGCCACCCTAGTCCTGTGATGTTGAAAAGGGAGCTGCTCAACCTCACAGCTGCTCCTTCAAGAGCAAGCTGGGCCCCAGGGAGGAAGGTTTCCTAAATGCTGTTTCAACTCCTTGGATGCCATTCTTCCCTACATTCTGGCCCAGCAGTTACTTATTCATTAGTTTCCTGATATTTTCAAGCATACTTTTGAAAATATTTTGTCCACCATTTCTAGCTGTCCTTAGTGGAAGAGTATCCATATTTCCCAGTCTTCGTTTATCAGAAGCAGTAGTTGTTTTTTATAGGAAAAAAAATTCCTTTCTCTAGCATAATTCACCAGCATTTTCTTTAGTATGCAATTTTTGAAATGCTTTCAAAGCTGATCATTATGGAACACTGAAATTTTTGTTTAATAGAACATGTGGTATAGATCTGGATCTTGAGGTGAGATGTTAAAACAAGGAGGGGTGATTTTGTCAGTGAGAAATACTATGTTACAGGGAACTTTCATTTTTAATTGTATACTTTATTTTAATCTCATTTGCTTTTAGAAAGCTTTTGAGGTTCATAGGTATTACAAATGACAGTAGGCTCTTGAAATATCATGAAATTAGGCTTTCATTATCTAGACTTGTGTTAACGAATACAGATTTCAGTGAATACACTTAAGTATCTGATGAAAGAACAGGAACTCTGGTGTCCTGATGAAGGAGGGGACAACCTTCCCTGTGAGTGAGCAGCCTCGGGGTCCTGCAGTGCTGAGTGATTAATGGCACGGGGCTCCCCCTGCGAGGACCTGGTGGAGAACGGGGTTGCCCGCTGGGCCCTGGATCCCAGCCAGAGGGGCTTCTGGGCTCGACAGGGACTGTCACCTGGGCGGCCAGCCATTCTCGTGTGAAGTCAGCAAGGCACCACTTCAAAAGCAGCTCCTTCCACTGTCACCCTGGGAATTTCTGAGTGAAACGCACATGTAGGACATCTGTTTTCAGTGTTCTTCTTTTTTCAGAGCAGTGAAAATGGTGGTTTTGTTTGAGAAAGGAAAAGAGGAAAAGCCAGATGTGAACTCAGTGTTTGAGAAACTGGTCATGTTTCTGTATCTGCTGAATTTGCTCTGATAATATTTACTCTTTTGTGATTTTTCAAAGAAATGTATTAGTTAGGCAATTTCAAATCAATGTGTTCCCCTAGCCTAGGGCTTTTGCATGAACTATAGACCCACTTTGTTTATCTGCTTCCTAGTTTCTTCACTTAGATGCCAGCCACCTCAAGACTCAGCCTGTCTCCCACCCAAATCCTAACATTTCCCTAAATCTGACCCTCTGAGAACATTTCTTCCCTCTTTCCAGAAAGTCCAACTACATGACACAAAACCTTCCCCATTATATAAGGGCTCCCTGATCTAGATGGTGTGTACTGCAGAGGTGGTTTGAACAAGAACGTAAAAATGCTCACACTGTGTATAACACTATTCAGCCAAGTCAAAGGGAAATTGCCCAAAACTTCACTTAAAATTTTTTTTTAAATTATTTTAATTGGAGGCAAATTACTTTACAGTATTGTAGTGGTTTTTGCCATACATTGACATGAATCAGCCATGGGTGTACATGTGTCCCCCCTCCTGAACCCCCCTCCCTCCCCGTCCCATCCCTCAGGGTCATCCCAGTGCACCAGCCCTGAGCACCCTGTCTCATGCATCGAACCTGGACTGGCGATCTATTTCTTTCATATGGTAATATACATGTTTCAATGCTATTCTCTCAAATCATCCCACTTTCACCTTCTCCCACAGAGTCCAAAAGTCTATTCTTTACATCTGTGTCTCTTTTGCTGTCTCGCATATAGAGTCGTTAACCATCTTTCTAAATTCCATATATATGCATTAATATACTGTATTAAGGTGTTTTTCTGACTTACTTCACTCTGTGTAATAGGCTCCAGTTTCATCCACCTCTGTAGAACTGATTCAAATGTATTCTTTTTAATGGCTGAGTAATATTCCATTGTGTATATGTACCACTGCTTTCTTATCCGTTTGTCTGCCGATGGACATCTAGGTTGCTTCCATGTCCTGGCTATTGTAAACAGTGCTTCAATGAACATTGGGGTACACGTGTCTCTTTCAATTCTGGTTTCCTCGGTGTGTATGCCCAGCAGTGAGATTGCTGGGTCATATGGTGGTTCTGTTTCCAGTTTTTTAAGGAATCTCCACACTCTTCTCCATAGTGGCTGTACTAGTTTGCATTCCCAGCAACAGTATAAGAGGGTTCCCTTTTCTCCACACCCTCTCCAGCATTTACTGCTTGTAGACTTTTTGATAGCAACCAATCTGACCAAAGTGAGATGGTACCTCATTGTGGTTTTGATTTGCATTTCTCTGATAATGAGCGATGTTGAGCATCTTTTCATGTGTTTGTTAGCCATATGTATGTCTTCTTTGGAGAAATGTCTGTTTAGTTCTTTGGCCTACTTTTTGATTGGGTCGCTTATTTTTCTGGAACTGAGCTACCGGAGTTGCTTGTATATTTTTGAGATTAATTCTTTGTTAGTTGCTTCATTTGCTATTATTTTCTCCCATTCTGAAGGCTGTCTTTTCACCTTGCTTATAGTTTCCTTTGTTGTGCAAAAGCCTTTAAATTTAATTAGATCCCATTTGTTTATTTTTGTTTTCATTTCCATTACTCTGGGAGGTGGGTCATAGAGGATCCTGCTGTGGTTTTTGTCAGAGGGTGTTTTGCCTATGTTTTCCCCTAGGAGTTTTATAGTTTCTGGTCTTACATTTAGATCTGTAATCCATTTTGAGTTTATTTTTGTGTGCGGTGTTAGAAAGTGTTCTAGTTTCATTCTTTTACAAGTGGTTGACCAGTTTTCCAGCACCACTTGTTAAAGAGATTGTCTTTTCTCCATTGTATATTCTTGCCTCTTTTGTCAAAGATAAGGTGTCCATAGGTGCATGGATTTATCTCTGGGCTTTCTATTTTGTTCCACTGATCTATGTTTCTGTCTTATGCCACCAAAACTTCACTTTTTTAAAAACACACATTGTTAATGTGCAAAAGTCATTCATCTGATATCTTAATAGAATTTATTTAAAAACCAGGGCACCCTTTTTCTCATTCCTCTCTGTCCTTTATAATATTTGCCCTTGGAACATTCTCAGGGGCTCGGCTGTGCCACTCCACCAGCCATCTTCATGATGACTTATGACTAAAGAACACACCCTTGTCAGAGCCTTCCTTTTTGGCTGCAGCTTGCAGGACCTTAGTGCCCCCACCCTGCCCCCCAACCAGGGACTGAACCTGGGCCCTGGCAGTGGAAGTGCAGAGTCCTAACCACGAGACCACTAGGGAACTCTCCCCTTGTCAAGTCATTCTTGATCAGAGTGACACAAACAACTCCTCTGACTACAGTCTTTCCAGGTAAATGGAGACTAAAGAGACAGCTGACTAAATGCAATACATGAGTCTAGATCGGGAGAATGAAGGACACTTATGGGACAACTGCCAAACTTTAGATTAGGTCTGAGGATTAGACTACAATATTGTATCACTGTTAATTTCCTGATGTTGATCATTATATATGATTATACAATGTGATTATGTATGTCTGGTTTTAGGAAACTGCACTGAAGTCTTTAGAGATAAAGAGGCACTGGGGCTGCAATTTTCTTTCAGATAGTTCCAGGAAAAAGCATATGTGTGAGTTAGGTGTGCATGTGTGGGTATATGTATAAACACATGTGGAAGGAGTGAGGATGAATGACAAGGTAAAGAAGGAGAGTATGAATGTTTGGGCAGTCTTGAAAGGCAGAGAGAACTTGTTCTACCATGTTTCTTACCTTTTTCCAAGTCTTAAATAGGAAGTTTAAAAAAAAATGATCCAGACAGGTAGAGCTAACCAAAGATGGACAGGAAAACCTTTGAACATGGAATCCTTCTAGGTGGCTAAGTCTAGTTAGTTCTAAAGTCCCAATTGTTAGGTTTCTAAGGAGCCTCTATTCTCTTCTTTCAAGCAAGATGTCCCCCAAATCTCCTCCCTTAGCTGAACAAACAATGATGTCTTTCTCACCAGGCTGAATTCCCTTGGTTACCTGAAATCCCAGGTCACTGTCTTTTCCCTAAATTCCTCCTGCCCCAGAGCTTATGTAGAAGGCTGCATTCCTCTGTGATAATTTACTGGGAGCCACTTCTATCTACTGGAAGAGTCAAACACTGGCGTGGGCAAATGGGGGTATCCTGGGAAGCTCCACCATCCGCATTCTCCAGTGGAGACCATCTGCTCCTGTGTGGGAGGTGGGCGAGTGGCAAGTGGAGGGAAGAAGTGCGAGAAGCCCTTCTGCTCCATACAGACACTGTCTATGGTCTCCATTCATTGTTCTCTCTGGTTGAGAATAGGGCATGTGACACAAGATGTGCCAGCAGGCAGGACTAGAACTCCTGATTTAGGGGCTGTCACTGTGTTCTGTTGTGGCAGACAAGAAATATTTAATAGGCATGTATTGCAATAGTAAGGCTAGTTCTGCTTACATTTGGGTGATACTTTAAATCAGGTTCCTGTGAAAATCACTGGCTCCTCTTACAAATGACGATGCTGAGGCAGGAAACCTATTGGGTTCCTTAAATCTCACTGAACTACTTAGAGGTCAGGGTCTTGATTTTCAGCCCAGGTTCTTTCTGCTCACCCATCCTGCATAGACCTTGTTTGAGACTCTACACAGGGGATCCTCTACCTGCCTGATGATACCACAGTCTTCACTCTTGATGGATGGAGGGCAAAGCCATGCTGAGTTAATCATGATTCTGGGTTTTTCTGAGTCAAGTTCTTCCTTCCCTCCAGCCTCCTGTTGGGCTTTCTGATAAAAAATGCAAGAAAAGAGTGACTTTTTAAGGGGTATAGTATACACATAAAGAGACCACAGCTGCCAAAGGATGTTTTGCTGACTCCCAGCTGCTAGTGAACTGCCCGCTCTGCATGATGTAATTGCCCTGAAATCCAGTGAAGAGGGCGGGCTCCTGTCTCCCACAGCAGAACTCTCATTTGCTGCAACTTGCAGCCAAGGATGGGATGCTGAGTCTCTCACGCCAAAGCAGGGATGTGCTGTGGATCCAGGTCAATCTTAACACTTTAATTTGCTAAGGTTTGAAAAAATTTCTGGCCTCTTGCTTGCCTTCTGTTGATCAGATGAGATGATATATGCAGAGCCCTGGGTACACAGTGAGTGTAATAAGTGATAACTGCGGTAGTAACAGTAATTACAGCAATAATGATATTAACACTTACTGTAATAATAAAGTAATAGTATTAGAGCAGTCAGTGCCATGGGGTCAGGGATAGAGTAGGTGTGGTCCACCCAGTAGGAAAGAGTTTTATTAGTGACGCATTATGATAAAAAGCACAAGAACTCTCTGTACTTTCCTCTCAGTTTTGCTGTAAACTTAAAACTACTCTAAAAAATAAGGGAAAGAGAAAGCAGACTCATGATTAATAACTAGGATGTGATTTTTCAATTCTCTGAAGATGACGACGCACTCCCTTCTCCTGCACTAGGGTGGACCACTTACCTACCCTTGGTGTGCCACTAATAATACTGTTATTTTTAAATTGTTCTAGGGGCTATGCAAATATTCAAATGAGTTGCATGCTAATGAGGAAGTAGTGTTGGTTAGTACAATGATGATCAATAATTCCAGTGTTTCTCCATGCACAGTTGGGTTGAATGCTGGTGACATTGGCCCCCAGGTACTGCTGGGACCAAAGGTCACAGGTCTGGGACTCTTTGTGGCTCTCTCCACTGAGCTAAGCAGCCACATCATCTCCACCCAGTGGGGCTGCAACTGAGTGGCCTGGCTGTGAGGAGCTCTTCTGGAGGGCACCCACCAGACCCCAGCACCTAGGAGACATCTTCCCTAGTCCACAGACAAGGGCAAGTCTTGTCCCTATGTCACCAATGTGACAAGTTTCCTTTCCTTTGCCTAATGAAAGGTTCTTTTCCCTCTGAGCAGGAAAATGCCCAGCTAATCAAGGAAGTGGAAGTAGACAAGGTGTCCACGCTCTCCAGGGACCAGGTAGAGGCCATCAAGCAGCTGTGGCAGGATCCTGGAATCCAGGAGTGCTATGATAGGAGGCGGGAGTACCAGCTGTCAGACTCTGCCAAATAGTGAGTACAGAGCCCCGGGCTGTGGCCACACTTCAAAGGAGCTTCTTACCAGTGAGAAATGAGCTAAAATGCAGGCACTCAGCGGCAACACAGCCTCCCTCTGCTCCTCTGCTTTTTGATGCCTCGCTTCCCACCTCCTAAATTCAGTCCTCCTAAGGAGCCCCCAGAGAGTTCTTGCCCTTACCTACTTATCCTCATCTAGCTTTAAGCCTCTGTCCTTTTCACTGAGAGGCTAAGTCAATGGTGGGCTTTTCTTGGTAGGACTGATCTCATTTGGGGTGCTGAAGTTATATGATTTAAACCAGGACTACACCTGCTTCTGGTTTCTCCTTTCCCCTCTCCATATCCCTCTGCCTTCTAGTTTCCTGACCAGCAAACAGCAGGTCCAACTGCCCTAAAATCGAGTTTAGACCCAACAGCGCAGTACACCCGTCAGTGGCTGATCTGGTGCTGCCCTCAAGTGGACAAGATAGTCACAGACGAGAGCTCAGTTTGGGAGCTCTTTGTTCACTAACTCCTTGTGAAGGAGTAATCAGTAATCTATTAGGGTAAAAAGAAACAGATAGTTCTGCATGCAAACTATCCCACAGAGATCACAGAATTTGATTTTAAGAATTCCCCAAGACAATGCCTCTGCCAAGATCACTGGGCAAATAGCTGGATCATGGTCCTTCTTTGAAGGGGTAAGGATTCCTGCTTCTGCAGCTCAGTTCCTTCCCTCTTGCTCTACCCTCTAAGGGCCCTGGAATTCTTTCCCTAGACCCATCCCCTTCCCTTTAGGTTCTGCTGTCATCTCCAAAGTGGTGTGGGTAATTCACCCATCTTGACAAGCCAGGGGGGCAGGAAAAGAAACCAGACTCTTACCTCCTTAATTTCACTGGCCTTCCTCTGGTATTTGTCCCAGGCTGAGTGCTGAATGACATGAATCCAGGTTAGCACCACCCATCTGATTACTGGAACGTTTAAGTACAACACAGCAGCAAAGCAGTAAAAGGAACTAAAAGAAACCCCAGTAAGTCATTAGTTCAGCACATAAGATAGCAGGGCAGAAAGGAGGGCAGAGAGCCTTTGACAGCTGGGAGCCAGGGCATCCCTGAGTCCTCCCTGGTCCAGCCTGTGTCACTGGCTTCTGGGAAGGCCCTGGGGAATGGCTAGGACTCTTGATACAGATCAGCTTGGAAAAGACCCACTAGGCCTGCTGTAGAATTCAGTCTGGCCCTGACAACTGGGGCAAGTGCACTGAGAAGAGTTGTGGAGAGGGCTGTACAGAGAAAAAGGAACTCATAAACCTGGAACTGGTGAGACCCCAGACGCTTCCGTGGTCCAGGTAATCATCTGCTCTGCTGCCACTGTTCTTTGGAGGTTTTCATTTCAAAAAAATTTGATGTGTGTCTGCTCTGTGCCAGGCACTGAGGAAAGGGCTATAGGTACAATCGGTGCTTTCTGCCCTGAAGGAACACACACTCCGGTGGGATGACACACAGATTTGCTCAGTCGTGTCTGACTCTTTGCGACCTCACAGAATGTAGCCCAGCAGGCTCCTCTGTCATGGATTTTCCAGGCAAGAATACTGGAGTGGGTTGCCATTCCCTTCTCCAGGGGATCTTCCCGACCCAAGGATTGAACCTGGGTCACCCGCATTGCAGGCAGATTGTTTACCACGTGAGCCACCAAGAAAGCCTGACAGGCATAAATTAAAGCACCAGAAGTCCATGGTGATAAGCCCTGGGGCTGTGTATGGGGGTGTGGTCGCAGAAGGCTGCCCTGGTGGTTCACCTGTTCAGCCCCGGCACACCTAGGTGAGCCCTGCCTGTGTGTGTGGCGGGAGGGTGCGGGAGAAGGTGGGGCCACCTCCCTGTGCAGGGGGCTCCGAGTCATCAGCACTGTCACTGGCTAGGCCCTCAGTTATTTACTCAAAAGTGCCTTTTTCAAAGGCCTTAACATTAAAAAAGAAGTGTCTTCTTGTTATACCACAGAAAAAGAGACTTGTTTTAAGCCTGGGTTGTAATATATGGCCCAAAATAATCCAAGACAAGTTTTGGGTTATTTTAGGAGATGTTCAATTTCCCAGTGTAACAAGGAACTTTTTGAGAGGACTTCCCATTGGCCTTATTTATGCTTTTACATTTTGCCTAACCCTAATTCATTGAGCAGAGTAAAGTGTCCAAGCACAGCATCTACATTCTACAGTGTTCTTGGAGAAGGGCCTGTAAGAGGAGAACAGATGAAATGTCAGAGAGCCAGGTGCCCTCTCTTGCCCCTGTGGACTGGCTGGCTCCCTCCCTAGCAGAGTGATGGAGCTGAGAACCAGGAGGAGAGACCAGAGCTGCAGACTTGAGTTTCAGCAGGCTTACCAAAGCCTCTGATCCAAACTCTCTCCACACAGTTTTAGGAGGGCTGGAGGGCTGCTTCTCAGGGAAGTCACTGATGAATCCATCAATCTGAGTGGGGGTGGCTGGGAGTTGGGGTGACTTTCTGGGTGGGGCATTTCCCCCTTCTCAGCATCTTGCTCTCTAACGTCAGTTACCTGGCGGACATTGATCGGATCGCCATGCCATCGTTCGTGCCAACACAGCAGGATGTGCTTCGTGTCCGAGTGCCCACCACTGGCATCATTGAGTATCCGTTTGACCTGGAAAACATCATCTTTCGGTAAGTCTGTCTCCTTCACATGGTCCGTTAAGAATCTGTCTCTCCAGGCTTGGAAGTCCCCAGATGGATTCTTCAATGTGTTATTGCTAAAAGGGCTTGTATCTCTTAGGGCAATAATGGCCTTCACCATCACAGGGTGTTAGAATTGTGGTTGGTCTCAAATTGTACGGTGGATACACACTTTTCTATTCCCCTTAGTCTTCCCTGGTGGCTCAGACAGTAAAGCGTCTGCCTACAGTGTGGGAGACCCAGGTTCAATCCCCGGGTTGGGAAGATCTCCTGGAGAAGGAAATGGCAACCCACTCCAGTACTCTTGCCTGGAAAATCCCATGGATGGAGAGCCTGGAGGGCTAGTCAGTCCGTGGGGTCGCAAAGTCGGATATGACTGAGCGACTTCACTCACTCTTAGAGAAGAGATTCCCTACTGATGTCTGGAATGCTTCTTGTGTGTAACACACATACCCACAGATGGATATTTCTGTAACAAAGACTGGCAATACTGGGGTCTTTTCCCTGAAGTTGAATATTTCTCTTCCCTTCTATTCTCAGCTCCAAGATTTATCATTGCAAATTTCAAAGCCCTTTTATATTCGTTCGTTCCCTTGTTCCTCTTAATACTTGTTACACATGCTTGTCTGGAGACAGTACAAGTACAGTCCTGCCCTGTCCCCACCTGCATCTCGGTGCTGCTGGAGCGCTGTCAGGTGGGGGAGCCCTCTAGTCTAGCCCCAGTACTCGGCATCTCTGTGAGCACATGCCCTGTGCCTGTGTGCCCATGAATTTATCTAAACCTTTCAGAATCAATCTTTGCTTAACCCTTCCAAAACCTCCCTCTATACAGACCCAGAACAGCATGCTTGAAGTGTATCCTTTCTATCTGAGAGAGGGTCCTGGACTCATGTCTGTAAACTGCCCAAGCCCTGGAGCATTGGAGCTTGTGACTGATCCTTGGGCAATGACACCCTGAACTTGTCTGAAAGACACAGGTTAAGGCTTTGGGTCTCCACATCAGACAGAGGGCACTTGCGGTCTTTCTAGGGAAGGGGTAGCATCCAGCTAATGCACAAAGAATCTCTGGGTTAACTGGAGGGCCCAGGAGACAATAGGTGGCAAGTAGTCCAGAAGCCTGCCTGCCTTTATGCCCTTTTGAGTCTGGTATCCTGGCGCTCTGGGATGGTTTGGGCACCACCCAAGTGATGCCTGAACTTCTGCCTAGACTACTGCAGCAGCTCCCTAACCAGTATCCTCAAGCAGGCTCCGTCTGAGGGACCTCTGCATACATCTTCAGTAACTTCACTTACACTCTGTTGCCTCCTTTGCTACGAAACATCCAGTGGTTCCCCATTGCCTAAAGCAGTGGTGCTCAAGCATTTTAATCTGAGGATCCCTTTTTATTCTTAACGATTACTGAGGACCCTAAAGGGTGCTGATTTCCATGTGCTTTCCCCCCAGAGAGTCATATGTTTATTCTGTTGAGCAGGATGGTGGACGTTGGTGGCCAGCGATCTGAAAGACGGAAGTGGATTCACTGCTTTGAGAGTGTCACCTCCATTATTTTTTTGGTTGCTCTGAGTGAATATGACCAGGTCCTGGCTGAGTGTGACAATGAGGTATGCTGGGTGGGGAGTCTGGTTAGCTGTGGAAAACAGAAACCTATTTCTGCAGTTGGCAAGAAGCCAGCCCACTCTGGCATTAGGTCCTATCCCTTAGGTTAAATTGCCTCATTCCTGGAAGTTTGCCTATGGGCTGGCATCACCCGGGTGCTTGTTAGGAATGCACACCTTCCGAATCACCCCAGGCCAAATAAAGCAGGATCCTCAAGAAGATCCCAGGTAATCTGAGAATCACTGACCTAGAATCCTGACTCTCACACTTGGATGGACACTGAAATTCCCAGGAAACCTTAAAGAACAACTATGTGTGGCCTGACCTTGGACATCTAGTCTTCATGAAGGGTGGAGCACTCAAAAACACAGGTCTTGGCCATGGCTGCATAGTGGGAGGTTTTTTTTTTTTTTTTTTTTTTAAAAAAACATCTTTAGGACCCTATTATTGAGATTCTTATTTCCTGGTTAGAGTTGGGGGTTACCTTCACTAAGCCCCCCAGGGATGCTCATATACAACCAAAGTTGAACAACACTATTTCTATAGACTTACCTGGGGACTGGCTTCCCAACCTCCATGGTGCTCTCAAATTAGGTCCTGAGCTAAGTTGGTCGGAGTAGTGGTGCCCGATGCTTGGAGCTGTCCGGGGGCAGCATTTGACCTTCACTTTACCTGGAAGGGACTTGCTCAGGGCAGCTGCCACTGATCCACCCCAGTCAGGCATTCGGTGCCCTCTACAGAGCTGCCATGGCACTGGCTGGGTAAATTCCATTAATTGGATATGCCAGGAAAGTAAAGAGAACCACCCCAGTGCCTTCTTTGTGAAGTTAGGGCTATTTTCTGTGTGATAATCACCGTCTTTCCCCCTACCTTTTGCACCAGACCTCTTGACCTTTTAGAAATATCTCTTGCCTGTAGGGAATGAAAGGAAATCAATAAAGAATTCTGTTCAGGATTAGGCAATAATTATGAACAAATTCTATCTTGTATTTCTTGAAAGCAGACTTTTCTCTGAGGAGCACAGTTACATTAGCTAATTAGTGGCAGATTAGCCCATTTACTAGTGTCATTGTGCAAAGAAGAATAGAAATCCTGGCTGCCACCCAGCTCTCCCAGTGGATAATTTTTTTTTTTTTAAAGTGAAGGCATTGAGTCATCAATATGAAAAATTAGCTCCAAATTTGTCTCAGGGATGAGTACCTTAGCTTGATGTGCTTAGAAGTTAGTTTCTCCTCTCTGAAAAATCCTAGGTATCTGGGGGAAAATGAAGTGGTTGCCACTCCAGACTTTACTATCCTGGTTGGAGATATGTCTTGCATCCACTTACTATGGTGTATGGGAATTGTATTTTTCATATGTAGTAGTTCCTTGGAGCTCATTATTGATAAGATCATAATTAATGCTAGAGAAGCTTTAAAAACAAGTGAGAACTTACCTTTCTGGTGATAGATTCCAGAACTGATCCCCAAAAATGTACTGAGTGGGAGAATGGGCCCAAGCATTGCGAGTCACAGGAATAGAAATTTAGGGAATGTCCCTCTGTGGCAGGAGGGCTATGTTTCTCAGTCTAAAGGAAGGAAGGAAGGAAGGAAAGGGTTTCTTTCTTAGAAATACTTGGGAGAGGGCGGAATGCTAGATTATTGTCACCAGAGAAGATTTATACGTGCCCTGTCTACCTTCATTTCATATTTTCTTGTCAGTGTCTAATGTTCAGAAATTACTACTGTCTACACAGCTTCCACTGGATTGTGCTATTGTACAGTCCTGGTAAAGCATTTACATTTTTGTGAATAGTATGCTCACCCATAAAACGGGGACCCATTCCCTGGGAGAGCGTCGGCTGTGTTACACGCCTGTCAAACGTGGTGCAGGGCAGGTGCTCAGTAGTGTTAGTTCTCTTCTCCATCATAAGAGAACGTCCCTGAGGGCATCTCAGGTCTGTAGTTCTGAAGGATCCCCCCTAATTGGTAATCCCAGTAGTTATACACAGAAAACTTTTGTTAATTCTGGGTTTCAACCTTCCTTTTCCAAGTTACACAAAAACGTTTCTTATATCCTTAAGTGTTTGGGAGCCAGAGAAGAATTTGGGTGAGAGGAGTTCCAGAAGAGGTTGATTGATGGGAGAGTGAGGATTAGGGAAATAGAAGCAGGAAACACCTGCCACTCCCTCCCCAGCCTGAGCAAGGCCAACAACCTAGAGACAAGAGCTGGGTAAGATGGAGGGAAGCAGTGTTTTGGCACGCTGTTCTCAAAGCATTGTCTGTCTTCTAGTTTATCCTAAATCTCTTGTTTTTCATTTAGAACCGCATGGAAGAGAGTAAAGCCTTATTTAAAACTATCATCACCTACCCCTGGTTTCTGAACTCATCAGTGATTCTGTTCTTAAACAAGAAGGATCTTTTAGAAGAGAAAATCATGTACTCTCATCTAATTAGCTATTTTCCAGAATACACTGGTAAGTAAGTGTCCATCCTGTGGCCCTGACCTCCCTGGCAGCAGTTCAGAGTTCTCAGCATTGCTTATGGGGGCCTCCTTGATCTGTCTCTAATGGACTTTTCTTACCATCCCCCACTTCTGAATGGATGCTCCAGTCACATCAGCATGTTTTCACCTCAGCACACGCCTCTCCTACTGCCTGGGATGTACTGCCAACTCCCTTTCTAATTCTGCTTTGTTCTCTGAGACCCAAATCAGGCCCCTCCTCCTTTGGGAAGGCCTTGGATCCTCACCCCACCTCCCTGCACAGCAGGTGCACCCCCCCAGGCTCTCCTGGGGCCTGGGCTTGCCCTGCTCTCTGCCTTCTACTGTCTTGCCTCAGCAGACCCTAAGGGCAGAGACTGTGCCTGACTCACCCCTTCACCAGACAGGGTGACACGGGAGTTATCTTTATGACCTCTCCAAGGTAGAGAGAGGGTTTAGACCCTGTCACTAATAATTTCTGGTGCAGAAACATTACCAAGTTTGATTGCTGATATTTAGACAAGTGGGTAAACCCACTTTTATTAACCACACTGACAATGTAGCATAAAGCTCTCAAGCTATCACAATCAGACTTGGGAGCCTAGTTGTGCTAGGCCCCATAGTCTCTCTTTTCCCTCCCCTAACTTCACTTAAGAACTACCCCTTCAGGGACTTCCCCGGTGGTCCAGTGGCTAAGACTCTGCAGTCACAGTGGAGGGAGAACTAGACCCCGCATGCCACAACTAAGACCTGGTGCGGCCAAATAAGTCTGTTTTTAAAGAGTAATTACCTCTTCACAAATGGTCCAAATTAGAAAATTAAATTAGGTCACTATTTTTCAACAAATCTCCTTCAAGTATGATTTTTAGGTACCAGTGGACACTTAAAATACCCTTCTTCAGGTTATAATAAAATAATGCCCCAAGTAAAAGTCTCTACAAATAAGATGGCTCAAAGAAGGATTCCCAGTAAGAACAAGAGTACACTGGATATGAGTTTTGAGAGGACCTGGTAGTGAGTTGGTATCTTTCTTTTTGATTCTGACTGCCCTTGTGACAGGACCAAAGCAAGATGTCAAAGCTGCCAGAGACTTTATCCTGAAGCTTTATCAAGATCAGAACCCTGACAAAGAGAAAGTCATCTATTCCCACTTCACATGTGCTACAGACACAGAGAATATCCGCTTTGTGTTTGCTGCTGTGAAAGACACAATTCTACAACTAAACCTGAGGGAATTCAACCTGGTTTAAAAGCTGCTGTGCACCCGTCACCTGGGCCAGAAAACCAGATTTATCTGCAAGTGCTCTGACATCACCCGGCCCGGCCCACTTGGTGGCGCCAAGTCCATCATGCAGCCAAGGGGACAAGGATGGGTGATGGAGCTTGTAAGATGTTTGAATTCAGCAAAACTTTTTCAAAGTCTTGCTTTTACATTTCTTTTCTTAACTTTAAGCTGTAAGATTTTTGTATAATTTTTGAATTTGGTATTCTACAGAATTCTAAAAAGCCACTGTGATTTATGTTTTTTTTTTTAATTGAAGTGTGTGTGCTAATAGCCATTAGAAAAATCACATAACAGAGGAACCTGTCAATTTACAGATCCTGCTTTGAGACCTCTAGTATTAGTTGGTTAACCATTTTTTAAAATTACATATTGTAATTGTCTCTTTTCATGCTGAAGTATTCAACATGCAACCAAAGATTTTTTTTTAAAAGTTTGTTGTTCTTTGTGTTAACTTTCTAAGTCAAATTAATGATTGTATCAGTACCTCTAATTTACTTTTGCCACAATTTGATTACTAGGGGCTCTAGATAGTATTATGTTGTATTGGTGAAAAATGTGTGGTGAAAACTTACATATATATATATGTATTCTGATGTAGATGACCAGGCCTTATAAACTTATGAAACAGCTAAAATCCCAGATTGTTTAACAATGTACGGTAACCTCTGCCAGAGTTCTGATGGCTACCACAGATTTGCTGTTTGAAACATGTATGCTGTGCCTTTCCGAGGAGGTTAAGAATATACCATTTTGCCATTAGTACTGGATTATGTTTCTTTGAGCTCATGGTTGATTGATAGTTCTGCTCCCAAAAAGAAAAATGCTGTGACTTTAATAACTCAGAAACTTCCTAATGTCCCTATAGGGGAGGAAAAATAATTTTCCTTCCACCTTCTAGGTTCTTGGCTAAGACCTCACCTCTCTAATAATAAAATAACATACATCTAACACCATGTATACCTCCTGTATACATGGCAGATATCCTGGAAAACTGAGTTTAAGTCTCCTAAAATGACTCAAGCCATCACCTTAAATACTTTCTTCAGCTAAACATGCAAGAAAGATGGAGAAGGGGAGGTCACTTATAGGAGGTTAATAGGTAAAGCACAATAAAAAAGGGTAAGGTTGTTAAGCTGAATTAAGATGGGCACCTTCTACATTGATAGTTTGTCATTTAGAATCACCTTTCTAGGAACAGAGAAGGAGACACACTTAAAATGGAGAGTTCCTTAAAAATGATCACCAAAAGCACATGAAAAGATGCTCAAAGTCACTAATTAGTAGAGAAGTACAAATCAGAACTACAATGAGGTACTTCTTCACACCAGTCAGAATGGCTGTGTAGATCAAAAAATCTACAAACAATAAATGCTGGAGAGGGTGCGGAGAAAAGGGAACCCTCAAACACTGTTGGTGGGAATGTAAATTAGTGCAGCTACTATGGAGAACAGAACAGAGGTTCCTCAGAAAACTAAAAACAGAACTACCATAAGATCCATTAATCCTACTCCTGACCATATATCCAGAGAAAACCGTAATTTGAAGATAATATGCACCCCAATGTTCATAGCAGCACCATTTACAATAGCCAAGACACAGAAGCAACCTAAATGTCCATCAACAGATGAATGGATGAAGCAGATGTGGTACAGAGAAATGAACAAAATAGTGCCACTTGCAGCAACATAGATCGACCTAGAGATTATCATCAGAGAAGGCAACAGCACCCCACTCTAGTATTCTTACCTGGAAAATCCCATGGACAGAGGAACCTGATGGGCTACAGTCCATGGGGTCGCTAAGAGTCGGACACGACTGAGCGACTTCACTTTCACTTTTCACTTTCATGCACTGGAGAAGGAAATGGCAACCCACTCCAGCGTTCTTGCCTGGAGAATCCCAGGGATGGGGAAGCCTGGTGGGCAGCCTTATCTGGGGTTGCACAGAGTCGGACATGACTGAAGTGACTTAGCAGCAGCAGCAGCAGAGATTTCATACTGAGTGAAGTCAGAGAAGGACAAATATATGTTATCACTTATATGTGGAATCTAAAAAAAATGGTATAAATGAACTTATTTACGAAACAGAAATAGAATCATAGATTTCTAGATGTCGGAGCTGAAGCATCTTCCAAATTTGAATGCCTCTGATGTCATCAGATGTTCAGGTAAATTTCCTGAGTGGCAGAGCACCAGGCACAAAGATGATCTAAACATGTGCCATTTGGGCTGTTTCTCTGAAGTTTATAGCAATCCACTTAACATTCAGTTTGCAGGACTTCGGGAAATATTTCTGTATTTGTAGAAAACAAACTTATGATTACCAAGGAGCGGGGGATGAACTGAGAGACTGGGATTAACACATGTACTGTATATATAAAATAGATATAAAATAAGAACCTACCATACAGCACAGGGAACTCTACTCAATACTCCGTAATGACCTATATGGGAAAATAACCTAAAATAAATAATCAGCTCTAAGTAATTCTTATACTAAAGAGGTGTATATTTGGGTCACATATTCTGTTCCCCTTCAGTCCTGTCTTTAAAAGTTCAGTGAAGTTTTATAGTCCAGAAGCTAAGTTGATAGACTATTATTTCATTGAACCAACCTCTTAGTCTTGAGAGTAGGTCAGTTCAGTTGAACAGCTGGCTTATTTCAGGAGCTAGTGTTGTAGGTGGGGTCCTAAAGTTAGCCTTATATGGTGTGAGCAATTAGCATGTCTATGGAAACAAAACAAAAACAGAAGTTAGTGGCTGGGGCAAATTATAAACTCAGCCTGAATCCTGAAGGCCACCAGTCAGATTTCTAGATGTTGGAGCTGAAGTACCTTCTAAGTTTGAATGCCTCTGATGTCGTCAGATATTTATGTAAACTTCCTGAGTGACCCACAGAGCACGAGGTACAAAGATGATCTAAACATGAGCCACTTGGGCTGTTTCTCTGAAGTTGGTATCAACCCACTTAACATTCAGTTTGCAGGACTTTGGGAAATAATTTTGTAAAAGCAAAACAATAACTTTCATAAATGACAAAAGACTTTAAAATAGTCATGATTAAAAAACTGATAAGCCTTTGTCAGTTGGCAAAGAAATATTGTTATTTCTATGACATACATTTTAAGAAAACTAGAATTACAAATAATATTATTAATATATAAGGTCAGATCAGATTTCTTGCCAGGCTTCCTAGGTGGCGCTAGTGGTAAAGAATCTGGCTGCCAATGCAGGAGATGTAGGAGACGTAGGTTTGATCCTTGGGTTGCAAAGATCCTCTGGAGGAGGAAATGGTACCCCATTCTAGTATCTTGCAGGGAGAATCCCATGGACAGAGAAGCCTGTCAGGCTACAGTCCATTGGCTTGCAAAGTTTTGCACGACTGAGCATCTAAGCACTTTAGACTTCTAGGAATGTTGTAACAATTTGACTTTGATTCCAAGTCAAAAGAGTGGAAGAAAACTGGAAACAGTTTAAAGAGATGTAGCCAGATTATTTGAGGAAAGGAGAATAATTCAGGATCCCTTCTACTTTATAGGTAAAAAAGCAAACAGACAATTAATAGGACTAGAACCTTTTACCCATAAGAATATGTTATTTACTGAAGTATCATTTTTCTGTCTACAGTCACTCCCTTTTTGCCAAGGAGAAGATTTCCACTCCAACTAAGAAAGAAATAAAAAGACTCCTATGTCCTGGAGCTTTAGGATTTAGTGCAATTCATCTTTGTAAAGTCTGTATAAAACATTCAATACAGAGGCCTCTGAATGTGTTCCTTGAGTATATAATCCAACTTTGAACAACTTTTGCTTCTATCAACTCCTGAACACTGACCTCCAGCTGATCCATTTCTTGATCATCTGCAGGACAGCCTGGGAGAAATTCTGATTGTTTCCTCGGGGTGCAGGAGGGCCATCTACTAGGAGGCTCTCTGGCTTGTCTGATAACTGCAGTATAATTACAGATGAGAAGAATACCTTTGAGCACCCAATCAAGGTCCTGTGGGACCTCCTTGGTGGTCTAGTAGTTAAGACTCTGCTCTCAATGCAGAGGGCCTGGGTTTGATCCCTGGTCAGGGAACTAGATCCCACACACCACCACAAAGATCCCACATGCAGCAACTAAGACCTGGCACAGCCAAATAAGAAAATAAAAATATTTTTTTTATTTTTAAGAAGGTCCTTGTGAGTGAAGTTGTGAATGGCCACTGATCCTAACTCTTCTCTAAATCTGGTAGGACTTCTGAAAGTATAGGCAAAAGGGGCTTTGTAATTTTATCTTGTTAAAAGAGTTAAAGGTCAGTGTTCAGGAGTTGATAGAAGCAAAAGTTGCTTAAAGTTGGATTGTACCCTCAAGGAGTGCATTGAGAGGCCTCTGTATTGAATGCTTTATACAGACTTTACAAAGACAAATTGCACTAAACCCTAGACTGGTGGCTCAGATGGTAAAGAATCCGTCTGCAATGTGAGAAACCTGGGTTTGATCCCTGGTTTGGGAAGATTCCCTGGAGGAGGGCATGGCAACCCACTCCAGTGTTCCTGCCTGGAGAATCCCTATGGACAGAGGTGACTGGCAGGCTACAGTCCATGTGGTCACAAAGAGTTGGACACAACTGAGCATCTAAGCACAAAGGCTAGACTCGATATTCCTTTGTGCCCTCTTTTCAACTTGATCTTCCCATAGGTACCAATAAGACAATTCTTTAGAATAAGAGCTCTCTAAAATTTTCTAATACAAAAGGTTTTCCAATTCAAAAGATCCATCATCTGGCCATTGAGGAGTAGGATCTTCAATTATATTACTCTCAATAGCAACTCAAATCAATAAACCTTTTATGGCTTAACTGTGGGTGCAAGAGGTGTGCCCTAAGGGGATGCAAAAGATTGTAAAATCTAGAAAGTTCACTCCCAGAGTTAGCCCTAAGAAATTAAAGACCCTTTTTGTGACAGGGAAGAATGATGTACTGAAAACAATCTCTCAGGTTTTTCTAGGAGAACATGAAATACCTCTAGTCACAAATCTGCTAATCTGTAATACCAGGCAGACACTAGTGGAATGGGACTTTTCCACCATTAACAAGACAACGAAGGTTGACATGCAAACAAAGGTTGGCCCCTTATGGACTGGGGCCCCTTAAGACAAATTCTCCTGAGAGCTGGCACAGTGGGAATACTACCCATCACTGTGTGTTTCAAATCTCCATCCTACTGTGTGGCTGCCAGGTACAAGTCGATACTAGCATCTTCCAGCTGGTGATCAGACAGTTTTCCTATCAGTCAAAAAGCCAAGCTCTCAAGACAAAGAACAAGATGAAAGGAAAACCTTGACTATGGTTCTCCTCCTCATGAAAAATGACACAAAAGACAGACAACGTAAGTCAGTGACCATCTCTGGAAGGGAAAGTGATCGACAGAAAACAAGAGGACTTAAAATCTTTACCAGAGTCTTTATACTCAAGGAAGTAATTCACGTGAATATTTTCTTCTGTAAATCTAAATTTGGAAAGAATAAGGTGCAAGTTCCTCTTCCTCTCTCAACTGAGCCTTATAGACAGAGATCTGAGAGCGCTTACCTCCATAATAATTCTTACCCTTTTGCTAGCTTAAGCCAGTTTTCCAGGTTCCCATCTTCAGGCTCCAAAGGAAGTACAGTGTTTCAGCAGGTCCCATCATGGGTCGCCAAACTGTCAAATGAGGAAGAAAGATTACCTCCCTACCATTCTAGGTTCTTGGTTGAGACCCCACCCCTATAATAAAAGACAGATTAGCAGGAGAAAAACAAATAGAAAACAAATAACATATATACCTCCTATTTACACGAGACACCCTGGAAAACTGAGTAACTCCCTCAGTGGCCCAAGCCATCACCTTAAATAACCTTTTTCAGCTCAAGACACCAGAAGAATGTTGGGAGAAGGCTAGTTACAGGAAGTTACCAGGAAAAACATAGTAAATGGGGTAAGGCTGTTATGCAGATTTGAGCTGGGTATCTTCTTCATTGATAAGAGTTTCTTGTAATTTAGAGTCATCTTTCTCTTTCTGGTATAGATTAGGAGACACACCCTTACATATAAAAGTTTATCTCGTAAATGTCTCCTGCAAATGAGTAATAATTTCTACTAGATTTTTAGAGCTTTTCTTGAAAATAACCTGCTCACAATAATCCCTTTGCTAAAGAGGCATATTCAGGGATGGCATATTCTGCTCTCCTTCACCCTCCTTTTTGAGGCATTAAGCTTTAAAAGCTAACCTTCATTCAAGGAGATGAAGGCAAAAGCAACAGTTTTTGTGGAGCCTGACAATGATATCAAAATTTAATCTGGAACAGTAATATTCTGGGAATAGCCAAGGCCACTTTGCATAAGAGAACAAAGAACTGGAGACACGGGAGCAGGTGCCAATTGCTGCCCATGCTGTCCTGTGAATGTGCATGCTGCCACCATCACTAAGAAACCCAGGAGCAGGTGCCAGTCACTGCCCCCACCCTACTGGGAGCATGCCTAGGCCACTGCACCTGCACACCATCTAACCAAACCCCATATCTACTGGGAAGGTGACCCGCAAACTGGAAAATAATTATACAGCAGAGCTTCTCCCACAGGAGTGACAGCTCTGAGCCCCACATCAACTTCTCCAGTCTGAGGGTCTGCCATCAGGAGTAGAAGCCCCCAGAGCACTGAGTTTTGTTTTGCAGGTCAGTAGGACTTGAGTGCAGGAACTCCACAGGACTGGGGGCAACAGAGACTCCACTCTTAGATGATGCACACAGGATTTCACATGCAGTGGGACCCAGCAAAAAGCAGCGACTCCACAGAAGCCTGGGCTACATCTACCTTTCAGTACTGGAGGGTCTCCTGGGGCTGTGGGGGTCAATGGTGGCTCACTATGGGGGCGAGGACACCGGGAGTGAAGGCCCAGGGAATACTGATCAGCGTCAGCTCTCCCAGAGGTAGTCATTTTGGGATCAAGGCCTGGCCCCACTCAATAGCCTGTAGGCCCCAGGGCTGGGGTGCCTCCAGCCAACCACCAGCAATGGGGGAGGACACAGTTCCAATCATCAGCAGACAGGCTGTTAAAGTTGTACTGAGCTCACAGCCACCTCTAAACACACCCCTTGACACGGTTCTGCCCACTCACGGGACAAGACCTAGCTCTACCCACCAGGCGGCAGGCACCAGTCCCTCCCACAAGGAAGCCTGGACCAGCCTCACCCACCAGGGGGCAGAAGACACCTGACACAAGAGGAACAATGCTGCTGCTGCCCGAGAAAAGGAAACCACAAACACAGAAAGTTACACAGAATGAAATGGCAGAGAAGCGTGTTCTACATGAAGGAAGAAGATAAAAAACCAGAAGAACAATTAAGTGGAGACAGGCAATCTAAATGAGTAACAACTCAGAGTAATGATAGTAAAGATGACACAAGATCGCAGAAAAAGTGGGGGCACAGACCAAGACAACACAAGAAATGTTTAACAAAGAGCTAGGAGACTTATAGAACAAATAAACAAAGATGAACAATTCAATAACTGAAATATGAAAATACACTAGCAGGAATCAATAGCAGAATAACTTAAGCAGAAGAAAGAATAAGTCAGTTGGCACATAAAATGGTGGAAATAGCTGCTGAGGAGCAGAATAAAGAAAAAAGAATGACAAGAAATAAGGACAGGCTCAGAGATCTCTGGGACAAAATTAAACATATCAACATTACGATTATAGGGGTTCCAGAAGAAGAAGAGAAAAGAGAAAGTGTCTATGACATAAATCACAGCAAGATATTTTTTGATCCACGTCCTAGAGTAATGAAAATAAAAACAAAAATAAACAATTGGGACCTAATTAAACTGAAAAGCTTTTTGCACAGCAAAGGAAACCATAAGCAAAATGAGAAGACAATCCAAAGAATGGGAGAAAGTATTTGTAAATGAAGTGACTGACAAGGGATTAATCTCCATACAAACAGCTCATGCAGTTCAACAACAAAAAAATGAACAACTCAATCAAAAAACGGGCAGAAGACCTAAGTCGATATATCTCGAAGGAAGACACACAGATGGCCAGAAAGCACATGAAAAGATGCTCAACATCACTAATTACTAGAGAAATGCAAATCAAAGTTACAATGAGGTACTACCTCATACCAGTCAGCATGGCCATCATCAAAAATGTGTAAACGATAAATGCTGGAGTGGGTGTGGAGAAAAGGGAAGTCTCCTACACTTTTGGCAGGAATGTAAATTGGTACAATCATTATGGAGAATGTTATGGAGGTTCCTTAAAAAGCTAAAAACAGGATTACCATATGACCCAGCAATCACACTCCTAGGCATATCCCCAGAGAAAACCATACTTTGAAAAGATACATGCATCCCAATGTTCACTGCAGCACTATTCACAGCAGCCAGGACACAGACGCAAACTAAATGTCCATCAAAAGATGAAAGAATAAAGATGCGGTACATATAAACAATGGAATTACCATAGGATCCACCAATGCAACTCCTGGGCATATATCCAGGGGAAACCATAATTGAAAAGATACATGCACCCCAATGTTCACAGCAGCATAGTTTACAATAGCCAAGACATCTAAGCAACCTAAATGTCCATCACAAGGGAATGAGTAAAGAAAACATGGCACTTATAGACAATGGAATTTTACTAAGCCAAAAAAATGAAACAATGCAATTTTCAGGAACACAGGTGGACCTAAAGATTATAATACTAAGTGAAGTCAGACAGAGAAAGACAAATATCCTATGGTATCACTTACATATGTGTAATAAAAAAAAAAAAGATACAAATGAACTTCTTTACAAAAAAAGAGCAAAACTGGGAGAAATAGACGCGCAGTCTTCAAAAACAAACTTCTGGCTACCAAAGGGTAAATGTGGAGGGTAGGGATAAATTAGGAGTTTAACAATAACATATCATACACTATTATGTATAAAACAGATAATCAACAAAGACTATATAGCACAGGGAATGCTACTCGATATTCTATAATAACCTATACTGGAAAAGAATCTAAAATAGAATGGACATATGTATAACTGGATTCTTTAGCTGTATACCTGAAACTAATATAGCATTGTAAATCAACTATACTCCAATGTAAAATAAAAATGAAAAAACATTGCATTGCTATGTTGCATACATGAAACTCATAATACGTAAATAAAGCATATTTTAATACAAAATAAAAATTAATCAGCGAACAATAAAATACCTAAAGAAAAAACATACCCTGCAAAGGATGGAGAAGTTGCTCTCAAGGATATCTAGAAATGAAACAAACAAAAAGCAAAACAACCTGAGGTGGGAGTTGGGCACCCTGCTCTAAAGGTCAGGAACCAGTTCTGATCATCCAATTAACATGTGAAAAGGGCTCAAGAGAATCAGTTACCAGGGCAATTAAACAATGAGGGATTTTGTTTTTAAGTACTTTTTAGCACTCAGTTATTATTTTTATCTTTGGCTGACAAAGCACATAAGAAAATGGCTTTGAGTCACTTCTAAGTATCAGTAACAAGTCATAAAAAGGCTGAACACTTCATATTAGAAGTGAATTCCTTATTTCTGTCAATATTAATTCTGCAAGTAGGAAATTCTCTCCTAGTCCTCTTTTCAAAATATAATCATTACTTACCTTGGAAATGAGCTGTCTGAAGTTTTCTGAGGCTGGGAGGCACAGTCTTGGTGCTTACAAATCAGGTAGGTGTTACCACTCAAGCTCTTAGTCAGCAGTGATCACCCTGGGCTGGAAAGCTGTCAGTTTTGACTGCAAAACCAGGACCTTGGGCAATCTGTTAAGTTATCCAGACTTATTTAGGACTCAGAGAGGGCAGAGTTTAGATAGGCAAGAGAGGATGTTTCTAGTTCTATCCAGTAACTAAAAAACAGAGGCAGACTGAAGATCAGAAATCTTTATTTTACTCAATTTATTTGAAAGAGGTACAGAGTTAAACGGGGCAGTCATGTGACCAAGCAATCCAATTCTACCAACAGAAAGAAATCATTATTTAGAAAAGTCATTGGTGAGCATGGCCAACCAATTTTCAAGAGAAAAAAGACTAAGTTCAATTTCAAGAATGTCACTGTAATTTTTGTGTTTATAAATTATCTCATCAGAACACACAAAATCAAGGCAGGGACTGTATAACAGGCAACTGGGTCAGACTTAAGTACAAGGAAATATTGCACTGAATCAGAAATAAACATTTAAAATACTATCATCATCAAGAACCATGTTTTCACTAAAGAATAAACATTCTAAAGAAGCAAAGAATATTTGGTCAATACAAACATTAGTAAGGAAGTATTTTTAAAGTGCACATTCCCTGAAAAATTCAATTTTATATGTAAAATACATATTCACATACAGAGGACCATTTTAAGAAGTCTTAACAATCTGACCTTGCAACAAGTCCCAGATACAATTTCTAACAGTCTATGAGTGCAGGCAAAAACCGACAATGAGAAAATATCAATGTAGTCTACATTTTTACTTGAATGTTTTTCAGCTTCTAGGTTGGAAACTTTTGGGTAGCCAATGGAATGCTGATGGTATGACTGCATAAGAAGAAATGCTGGATTTTTCCAACAAGTTCTCTTTTAAGTACACTTCTGACAACTGGACTTTTTATTATAGCACTCTCACAGGGTTTCTTGTTACAAGGACTTCAAGAGAAGGAACCAATTATTAAAGGTATCAAAGCAACAGTAAATGAATGTGAATGGTGCTCAGTGACATGGATTTTCAGGTTGACAGACATTACAGCAGGTGCTAAACTATAATACAAATGACTCTGTGTAAAGTGATAAAAACTTTAAAAATATATGAGTATCAACTTATAAAATCTGAAGTTTCGTATCTTACGTGGCTCACTGGGTAACCAAAATTATCAACTTTTTGGAAAATGCCACCATGCTTTTAGAAAAGAACTAATCTGTAATTCGAAAGTGAAATTTTTTTTTAAAAATAACATGGAACAATTTATTTTACAAAACAGGAAATAAAGTGAAAACGGTTTCAATTAAAGAAACAAAGGTTTGCAAAAGAGTAGGATCCAGTGTCTTCTCAGTCCTTGCACTGGGCTTTTAGGATAGCCCTGGAACAAATACTACTTTACAGCAACTGGGGTAGAGAGAAACAAAGCAGGAGAAAAGGTCTGCACTGATCGCTGTTTGGGGCAATGATCAAAGATGTAGATTTTAAGAATCCTAAAAATTTTAACCAATCAGTGCTAGCTTGATTAGGTACAGCATTATCAGTAAGGTATAATTTCAAAAACATATTTCAAAGGATTGGGCAGGAGGGTGTATGGTTCTCATTCAGAGTATGCAAAAGAGTGATCAGGGATACTGGGTAGCACCAAAGAAAACCACATTCAATAAATTTTGCACTGAATCTTTCAAAAAGAATCAAGTTATCTGTGTTTTCTACTTGAATCCTACATAAATTAAGAAATTCAATTATTTTCAGCTAAAAAGTGTTGGCATTTGTCTGGCACACTCCAGAGAATATGTATTTTGGCCCTAAAAGATTGTGACCTATGAATCAGCTCCCCATTTGCCTTTGTCCGTTTGGTGACTCAGATGACAGGTAGATGGAGCAAACTCAATGTCCTTAAAAGGAGAACTTTTGTGCCCAACCCTAGTAAAATGCTTAGTGGGAGAGAGGTGGAAATACACTAAATTAATGGATATTCTGTGATCTTTCTGGGGAGCTGTTTGTGGATCTAACTTTTCTATGCTTTTTCTAGACCACTGATACTTGGTGGGACATATTAGACAGGTATCTGATATACCAGAAAAGGAAAACATTTCCAAAATAAGGGCTATCCTATCTTCTCACTCAAAAGAAAAAGACAGTGCTCACAACCTAAAGAGTCCCTGAGTTGTGGGTCTGTTGTGCCTTACCCAAGGTACAGTAAGGCTTGGCACAATCCAGATTGTTTCAACAATCACCTATGGTAATGCCTCCTACAGCAGTGGCTTTCAGGTTCCTCCTCCCCAAACTGCAATTCACAGTAAGAAATTACATTTTGTGACCCAGTATACACAGTATATAGATTATTTAACTAAAACAATATATAACCTTGTTACCTGCAAAGCTCTTTTCTTTTCTATTCCATTAAGAAAATATGCTGGTCTTGAACTGATTGCATGGCTCACTAATGGGTTAAGACCTACAGTTTGAAAAATACCATCCTTGAGGATTTTAGCTGACCTTGAGAGAAGGTAAAAGCAATGGCCCTGGAATCCGAACAGCTTCCTCCGACCTATGGTGGCTGGGGCATGAATACATCCATTTCCAAACAGCTACTTCTACCTTCAGTGTACTTGGCAAACACTTTCAGTCCCTACAGGCAAACTAACCCAGTACCTTGTGGCAATCTTTTTAATACTGGGGCCTGAAAAGTACCAATGAAAACTGGTCATTGATGACTGAATAAACAAGGTTCACAAAATTCAGCACTAAGTAGCATCTTTACTTTTTACCAGACACTAACAGGATACTACTTCACAGGATATTTCTAAGAGATGAGTTAGGTACGTGTATATTCACTGGGACGGTATTATCACTACTACTGTTGGAAAAAATGATGGAGATAAGTATAATCGAATTGACAAACAAGTTTCAGAAAATCTTTGGAGGCCACAGGATAGTTTTGGGATTGATTAGGATTATGGAGGGGAGAGGGACAGGGAAG
Source organism: Antilocapra americana (assembly GCA_007570785.1). Lineage (NCBI taxonomy): Eukaryota > Metazoa > Chordata > Mammalia > Artiodactyla > Antilocapridae > Antilocapra > Antilocapra americana. The sequence goes on along the minus strand of ML661343.1, from coordinate 17,798,815 downwards.
GACTGCCACAGCTAATCATGATTACTTAGGGACCAGAAAAAAATGCAGTTGTACTGAAGTGAGCCTGGGAAAAATTCCAAGGTCTTGCTAACACCAGGAAGGAGCAGCCAATATACATACCATGCTGGGAAGCCACTGCAGAAGGGCACATGCTCTTTGGTTCACAGAGTACTTTGTAAATGTGAAGAAATTAGAAGCTTCTTTTTGTATCAGAAATCAAAGTTGCTATGTTTAGTGATTATAGTTTTCTGGAGGAGAGTTGGCTAGGAACAGACACTGCCTTCAACTTCATACATAATCACAGATCAGGATACATGAAGGGTATAGGGCAATAGCTAACACACAACAGAAAGAGATGAAGGACAGGATACTCAGGACCCCTTTCCACAGCAACTACCAAACAACAAAGACAAGTTTAAAGTTCTCAAGCTGACAACCACTAAACATAGTTAAATATAATTCAAGGTAGGTTACTTTTTTAAATACCGTAAGATTATAGACTCTGTAATATTCAAGAAAGACTACAGAATCAAACATATAACTGTAAATTGTAAAATGTTATGCTAAAAAGACTGACTCATTATCTAGTGATTTACTTATATTCTTTGTTTTAGATGAAAAAAAGCTTCTAAGACAACTGATAAACTATTGCTCTTGAAATTGTGGGTCTTTCTATTCCAGAAACAGGAACGGATGGGAGGTGTTGATGGGCAGATGACTGATGGGGGGAGAAAGAATAAGAAAAAATATTTCTAGGTTCTCATTGGCAATGGAAACAGGAAGAATGGGCACACTGGCTTTGCAGTGTGTACTAGTGATAAGACCCATCTGGCTGGCCTCCAGAGGATGCCAGAAGGATTTCTCTCCTTACACTAATAGACTTTTCCCCTTTACCACAGGATACGCAAAGAGTGATGAGTCTCTATTCTTTCTGAGAATAAAACCATGAAACTGGAGTAGATAATGAGGCACTTGGCTAATGACACTGACTAGAACTCCAGTAAAGCAACATTTCAGATGAGGACAATCTGATAAAGATATCTGACTACCTCTATTCTTAGGTTTAATTCTAATGTATGCAAAAATGGTAGAGCTCAGCAACAGACAAAAAGTATATGTTACTTTGAACAAAGGCCATCAGGGGAACATGTACAATCGTGAGATTTGAAATTTGTCATTCTGTGATTAAATTTATGTTCAGCAAAGAAAAAAAAATCCTGAAGGAACTATTATTAATAAACAATGTGTTTTCATAATCAGAGGAAAATCAGTAGTATTTAGTAGCAAGATTTGGTCAGGAAGAAATACAATTACAGTCTGGCATGCTGTTTATTTTAGCTTTTGTAACAAATCAAGGGTTCAAGGAATATGAGAATTTCACAACCATTAACTTCTTATACAGTCTCCAATTCTAAAAACAGTTTATAATAGTAATTTGGTGGCACGTACAACATGCATCAAATACTCTATTATTCAATAAATAAGATACTGCATTGTTCTCTTCATGGTTTATAATCACGTGTTTATCCTCTTTTACTTGAAAACTCTCATTAATATAAAGGTACAAGGATCTTGGGCAAAAACCAAGGGGAAAAAACCTCATGACATTTTTATTAATTTGCTGCCCATGGTTTTTGTTTGGATGAGCTATACACTTAGAAAGTGTGATTCTCATTTGAATAAGACAAAGCAAACCAGAAATTCTCAATTTATTGCCAACAGGTTACTAGGTTAGATTTATCCTACATTTGTACTAGAGAGGGGCTATCTGTTCTGAAGCATAACTTGTATTAAGACAAAAGAATTTTGTTTACTTCATACTACCAGTGAATAGGAAGCTGGTATTGTTAAGGCCTCAGGAATTTTCCTTTAAGGTCAGCAATCTATTAAATCTATTAAAAATATAACCTTGGTAAACCAAGTAGATCTCAAGATGCTGGCTTGAGGAAGTATTTCTAAGGCTTTAAAGTTTTGAGAGGGACTTTCCCTGTTCAGGTATGACACTCATTTCTTCAAGCCTTTCTTAAGATGAGACTTGAAGGGGTATTTGTCAATTTATATCATATAAAATAAAAAAGATTATTTTTCATAGTCATGCTATGTACTTCAAATAGTAATTTAAATCTACCCTTTATTTTTAAAAAATAAGGAAAATCATACTAAAATATTTATCTGTAAAATGAACTTCATGTTTCTAAAGAAAATACCACCAAAGTTATCTTGATAGCACTAAGGCAATGTCTGGTTTCATTATTTACTCATCATTCATTCAGGGAGTTTGACATAAGCATGATAGAACTTTAAAATGTGAACTAAGAATATTCAATTTAGCTCCATTAAATTTAGGCTAAATATGGGCAATTTCTCTACCACTACAGAGAATCACCTGGAGCAAATACTTAAGATTCATAAAAGAAACATGTCTTTTATAAAGTAATCAGAATTTAACCGGATGCATCATTCAAGTTAGAAAATCAAATGGATCCCCAAAGAGTTGAAATAGTTGAATCATGTAGCTGTTTTACTTGATTCTGAATTTTTTTAAAAAGTACTTGAAATTACTTCTGTACTACACTTCCCAAACAGGTTTTGGAAGGTACAAGGTAGAAAGTGTAATGGTTTATTGCTGTACATCTTCAGGCAGTGGTCTCTGTCAGAGGTTCGGGGAAGGTTCTCTTGCTTCTTCTAGCTTTCTGAGGATCCACTGTTGTGGGGAAATGAAGCAACATTTACTTAACTTCAGTGAACTTGCAATGACAAAATATAATGAGTGAAAATCTAGAAGTTATCTTCCAATTTAGTCAGGAGAATACTGATATAGCCAAGAACTAAATTCACTATGTAGGAGAGTTCATTTATTCACTTAGCTAGTCCAGGTGACTCAGGAACAATGGTACTGGGTTTAACAGTAGTAATAACACTATTCTAAGGTCTTTGTACTTAGATGTTCATCTTCAGAATAAGAACAGTAAAATGAACCATCCCAAGAGAGAAGGGTAAGTTGACAGCTGGACTGAATAACTCTGGCATAGTGTGAAAATCATCCATGCAGAATTCCTTCCAACCTATGCCAATTCTGTATCACAAACCTTCATCATTCCATATATTGGGTTCTGACTGAATAGGAATAATACATATAATTCTACAGTAAGTAGTAGCATAGCAACATTCTTGAGCATATTAATAGGTGCTTCCATGATGTATTTTTCTGTTTTCAAAAGATCTGAAATTTTCAAAATGCAAATGAAATGAAACGGGAAACTTTCTCCCAATAAAGTCTATTATCATTTGGCCTATATGACAAATAAAAGCCATGGAGTCAGTGATACTGGGGTTATCCCATTATGAAAATCTTAACAGATATATTTGTGCTTTTTTATTTAAGAAGAACCTAGTGGGAACAGCTCTAAGATAAGTAGAGAAAGAGAACTAGGCTCAGTAGCTTTTTCTGGATGTTTCTGGCTAAGCAGGGAGATTAAAAAGAACTTTCTGAGATTAAAATAATATGGTGACAGAGATTAAATGGAAAACTTATTACAGAGAAACTGAAGGTAATGTCCCCTTTAACAACATGAAGAAGATAGCCTACAAGTCATATTATCATCATGTTTTAGAGTCTCCCTGTTCCAGGCAACATGCATACTGAGACTAGCTACTTCATCATGCTTTCTTTGTAACTTGTCCCCTTTTCAGTTTTCTATTGTTAGTATGTCAATGTTACCTTGTATCATGAAGTCTAGATAAAAAATGGCACAGCATTTGCTAAATGGTATAAGGCACACATGTATGGGTGACAGAGGTTCCTGCTTTGACCTCTGGGTGTGAGAAGTGAACTGGTAAATAGTCATAACCAGCCAGGACTAACACAGAGAAGCCTGAGACCCAGGGATTCAGCAAAGCAGCCATGTGTTCTTATTTGTAAGTTTCACAATACAATGAGTACAACTGAATGTCAGGAATAGCATCTAAGTTGTGACCAATGAGGCAGATAATTCAGTCTTCCTTTTATGACAGTGCATATACTTTTAATTGCCATAATCCCTAAAGTATGTAGAGTGCTTTTCAATTCACCTAATTCATTTTTGAGAAAACTGAGGCTAACTGTTTTCCCCAAGGTCCTACAGTCAAGAAGGAACAGAACCAGTGATTAAAAATCAGATTTTCTGCCTACAGGCATGGCTCTTCTTCCCTTGTGCCAGGCCACAGTAATTAAGTAAAAAAAAAAAAAATCATTACAGCTGCACAGTAGAGAAATAAACAATGTGGTGCTGTACTTTCACTGCTGGAGCTGGTAGATGAACATTAGAGTGAATTTATTTCTTTTGTTTGTTGGCTTTTGTTTTTTGGCAAAGTATTACAGTTAAGATTTAAAATGAGAGCAATTTGATTTTAAAAACAAGTAGGTGTGTGAATTCAATCTAATGAGAAAATAATTTGGGAGAAATATTACACAGTTACTTATATTAAAATTTTCAAAACCCAAACATAAAATTGAGAAACTAACACAACTTATCTGTCTTAAAGACTAATATCAATACAACTTACACGGCTTTGAAATGAGAAGCTGCTATCTGTTTAAGTAAAAGATTGATATATTTACCCTTGCATCCTCTGGGGTTCTGAAGTTAACTATTTTTCCAAACTCTTTGGCATGGAATACAGACTTCACCCGTTCCTATAAACAGAGTAAGTATTTCATTAAAATGGAAATCTAGTTGCAGAAATACAAATAAAGAAATGCCATAAAAAAAAAAGCCAAGAAAGAGAAAGCAAGAAGAATCAAACACAAACAAACAAACAAAGACTAAATTCTAGCCCATCCATTATCACTAAACCTAAGACAAAACATTTTAGGTGAGATTTCAATTGCTTTATAAAGCCATAAAGGGTTAACGCAGAGGATAGGACGGAGATATATCTAGAAGCAGTGCCACTGTTTTCCCTCTCTCAGATAGTTCTTGATTTCAGGCCATGGACTCCTGATAATTTTCAGCTCAAAAGTAATGTACACATGTGTGTGAATACATATACACATGGTGTATAAGTATGTGCATGTGTGTTTGTGTTTCTGTAACTTCTGACATTTTAAACCAATGCAATTCTTTTTATTGAAATAATGCAATAAAAATGTAGCTTCAGAATCAAAGAAATCACAGTGGGTGTTACATGACTGTCCTCCAATTTTTTTTCACTCTTTTAGTATTCTGGTTCAGTGCTTGTGGGAGAAGAATTGTTGGATGGTGGTGGATGTTAAGTATTAGAGGGACAGGGAGTAGGGGGGGTAGTCCTAAGACAGTGGAGGAATAGGACAGGGAGACCACTTTCTCCCCCAAAAATTCATTGAAAGAACATTTGAACACTGAGCCAATTCCACAAAACAACTGAACGTTGGCAGAGAACATCAGGCAACCAGAAAAGCAGCCCATTGTTTTCGAAAGGAGGTAGGGCAAAATATAAAAGATTAAACAGAGACAAAAGAGTTAGGGACGGAGACCTGTCCCGGGAAGGGAGTCTTTAAAGAGAAGTTTCCAAACACCAGGAAACCCTCTCACCGGAGGGTCTGTGGGGAGTTTTGGAATCTCAGAGGGCAACATAACAGGAAGGGAAACATAAATAAATAAATAAATAAAACCCACAGACTATGTGACTATCGGCAGCCCCCAGGAGAGAAGTAGCCCAGATGCTAGTATCTGCCTCCAGCAAGCTGGGGCTGAACAGGGAGGAGCAGGCTGCACTGCTTACAGTCAGGACCTGAATGCCCTGAGGGCAAGCTGAGGGAGCTAACAAGAGATAGCAACCTTAACTGTGGGACAGCCAGAGAGAGAGAGAGAGGACTATCCCATGAAAAGCCCTAACCTATATGCAGATGACACCACCCTTATGGCAGAAAATGAAAAAGAACTAAAGAGCTTCTTGATTGAAGTGAAAGAGGAGAACGAAAAAGTTGGCTTAAAGTGTAACATTCAGAAAACTAAGATCATGGCATTCGGTCCCATCACTCATGGCAAATAGATGGGGAAACAGTGGTTGACTTTATTTTTCTCGGCTCCAAAGTCACAGCAGATGGTGACTGCAGCCCTGAAATTAAAAGACGCTTACTCCTTGGAAGGAAAGTTATGACCAACCTAGACAGCATGTTAAAAAGCAGAGACATTACTTTGTCAACAAAGATCCGTCTAGTCAAGGCTATGGTTTTTCCAGTAGTCATGTATGGATGTGAGAGTTGGACTATAAAGAAAGCTGAGTGCCAAAGAATTGATGCTTTTGAACTGTGGTGTTGGAGAAGACTCTTCAGAGTCCCTTGAACTGCAAGGAGATCCAACCAGTCCATCCTAAAGGAGATCAGTCCTAGCTGTTCTTTGGAAGGACTGATGTTGGAGCTGAAACTCCAATACTTTGGCCACCTGATGTGAAGAGCTGACTCACTAGAAAAGACCCTGATGCTGGGAAAGATTGAGGGCAGGAGAAGAAGGGGACAACAGAGGATGAGATGGTTGGATAGCATCACTGACTCAATGGACATGGGTTTGGGTGAACTCCAGGAGTTGGTGATGGACAGGGAGGCCTGGCATGCTGTGGTTCATGGGGTTGCAAAGAGTCGGACACGACTGAGTGACTGAACTGAACTGAATGCACTGCCGGACCCACTTACGGAACAAAGGACTGAGCGAATACCAGAGGAGAGCTACCAGGCTGCAGACTGGCCCATTCCCCTCCAGAGGCAGAGAAGCAGGTGGGCGGCAGCCAGAGCCAGAAAGAGGCAAACTCACCCAAGATGGCATTCCCTACCAAACTGCAATTAGGCTTCTGGTTGCTAACCAAGACTCCTGGGATTCCGGACGATTGACATCTGCCGGGAGGGTCGCAGCCAGAGATCAGCGCCCCCGAAGAGACACACGTGCCCACTGCCACCCAGGAAACCGAGCAGCTGGGACTGAGGAGGTGATAAGACACACCCGGCACCTCAGGAGTGTGTGTTCGCCAAGCACCTGGTCACCTGAGCTGCTCAGACCTGGGAAGGGCACAAAACATAGGCCCAACCAAGTCTGCGTCTTTGGGGAGTACCCGAGAACCTGAACCTGAGTGGCTTAGACCTGGGAAGTGCACGCAAGCCAGGGCCCACTTTAGACAGTTCACATGCAGAGCAACCTGGAGCCTGAGCGGTGTAGACTGGGAAAGCACACATGCCGTGAGTGGGGGTAAACCCAGTGTGGCCGAGACTGCGAGCACTCCCCACATACGCCAGTGATATTTTTTTGCAGTGTTCCTCCCTCCCCACACCACAACTGAACAGGTGAGCCTAATTAAGTGACCACCTTTGCCCCCTTGTGTCAGGGTGGAAATTAAGACACTGAAGAGACCTGCAAACAGAAGAAGCCAAAATAAACAGAGGGAACCACTTTGGAAGTGATAGGTACAACAGATTAAAACCCTGTAGTTAGCACTGACTACATTGGAAGGGGCCTACAGATCTTGAAAAGTATAAGCTGAAACAAGGAACTATCTGAAACTGAACTGACCCCACACTGCCCGCAACAGTTTCAGAGTTAATTCTTAGGTATCTTTTTACTATTATCATTTTTTTTAAATTTAAACATTTCTTTATTTTTAAGTCCTCTATTACTCCTTTAGTTTTCATTTTTATAACCTACTATTACCTTGCAAAAAAAAACCCGTTTTTTAAAACAACCTTCATATATATTTTTTATAATTTTCATGACTTTGTTTTGTTTTTTAATATTGTACCTTTGAGAGTCTAACCACTACTCTAGACTTTTAATCTTTACTTTTTGGTATTTGTTGTCAATTTTGTACCTTTAAGAACCCAATCTTCAGTACCCATTTTTACTTAGGAGTGTGATTACTGGCTTGATTTCCCTCTACCCCTTTGACTCTCCTTTTTCTCCCTCAGGTGACCTCTATCTACTCCCTCCCCCTTCTCTTCTCTACCCAACTCTGTGAATCTCTGTGTGTGTTCTGGGCTGAGGAGAACACTTAGGGAACTGACTACTGTCTAGATCTGTCTCCATTTCCCCTAAGGGATTCCTGCCCACAGTAGTAGACATAATGGTCATCTGAGTTAAATTCCCCCATTCCAGTCCATTTTAATTCGCTGATTCCTACAATGCTGATGTTCACCCTTGCCATCTCCTGTTTGACCACTTCCAATTCGCCTTGATTCCTGACCTAACATTCCAGGTTCCTGTGCAATCCTGCTCTTTACAGCAGTGGACTTCACTTCCATCACCAGTCACATCCATAAGTGGTGGTGTTTTTGCTTTCTCTTCATTCTTTCTAGAGTTAGTTTTCCACTGATCTCCAGTAGCATACTGGGCACCTACTGACCTGGGACTATTCATTATTTCATAAGTGACATAGGGTCTTTCATTTTCTGAGTGGGCTTCATTCTCAAGCAGTCTGTCCTTTGGTGACACTGTGACCAGGAGAAATTCCAGGCTCATATCCTACTAGCTCAGCACAATGAAAGCTTCTCAGTGGGTCTCAGTTAAGAGAAATTCTCAGTGGGTAAGTTGGTCTAAGATGCTCAAAAACTAACATCCAGTCTACTTAAGAGCTGCCCCATTTCTTTGAAATGAATGGTAAGACTGAACGAATGGTCTTCACTGGTTAAGCATAGGACCTAGGCACAGTTCTGTTCTGTAGGCTAGCCTAGAAGAAATCTGTTGTTTCTGCTTGTGTCCAATGCCCCTTCTTTCAGTAACAATTTCTTGACTCACCTCTGGGTAACTACTTCTCACCATCTCTTGCTGCCAAAACTTCATATAGAGTTGACCCTTCCTTCTTGGTAGCACCATACTGATCCCGTGATCCTCCCCTGGCCAACTGACTAATGTGATTGGTTTAGGAGTAAGCAAGTGATCAAAGGTGGCCCAGTGAGACCCACTGAGAAGCTTTCATTGTGCTGAGCTAGTAGCATATGAGCCTGGAGTTTCTCCTGGTCACAGTGTCACCAAAGCATAGACTGCTTGAGAATGAAGCCCACACTGAAGAAAGTAGAACGTAGAGATGGGGGTGGGAATGATGGACCAAATGAAGGAGGAGAGGAAGAGGAGAGAATAAATACCAATGATGTCATTAGAGCATAATTAAGCCACAAGATACAGACTTGGACTTCTCAGTTATATGAACTAAATAAAACCCTCAAAACCAAACAAAAATAACAATGAACAAAACTTGGCCTGAATCACATATTTCTGGATTAATATAGCCACTGCCAAAGTGACCCTCCACATAGGTATCTAGTAAATACCTTGGGGTCAAATATATTGTATTTCTTTGTATCACCTATAGTACTGAGAATAGTCAATACAACTTACAATGGATATTGAGACTCCTGATGATTTACCAAATGACTAGCAATTTATTGCATTTTATATCAACATCCAAGTACCAGGTACTGCACTAGCTGCTACAAATCTGAGAAATGGTCTCTGCATTCAAGAAGATTACAACTGAATTAGGAAGATAATTTCTATAAAAAGATAAAACAACTATTGATAATAGGTGTTAGAGCAAAAACTTCTCAAGTGTCCTTTAGTGAGCATTTCAGGGAAAAATATTCTGTAGGCAACTGCCAGGGATTCTGAGGTATACAAATATCTCACTTCTGTGCCTTGGATAGCAATGAGGTCGGTATGCTTCTGTAACTGAGTATGAAATGAGGGCCCACAAATGTTGTCAATGTGGGAGAACAAAAGTACATTTCTTTTTAGCCTAAGTTTCTTTTCTTTAAGCCTGAGTAAGACAGCAGGTGCAAAGAAAAACCATACAAAGATAAAGCAACATCTATAAAAGAGGCAGAAACATTACAGAGGTCAAGACTATTTTAATTTGTTGTTTTCAGCACCAAGTGTTAACAAATTCTATTTAACATACCTTTGCTTCGATGCGCAGTCTTCTCTCATGAACAATGAATGGCTCTTTGGTAAACTCATCAAAACTATACTGCCACTCACAAGTAAGCTGTCCAAATGTTCCTTTTGTTACAAACAATACACCACTCAAAAAGAGAAAAAAGAATCCAGTTTAAAAACTGAAGGATTTACATCCAATAATATAATAAAGCAGTATATACATTTTTTGCAAGGGCACAAAGAACATTCACTAAGAGACACCACATTCAAGGTCATAGAAGACTATAATGAATTTAAGGGAACTAAAATAAAATATGTTCTCAGTATGTTTAATGAAATTAAACTAGAAAACAAGTAACAGAAATAAGGATACTTCCAAATGTTTACTTAACAAAATACTTCTAAAAAAAATACATGGGTTAAAGAATCTCAAAGGAAATTAGAAAATAACTGAACTAAATGAGAATGAAAACATGAAATCTGTAGCAGTGTTTCGTAGGAAATGTATAGCATGACATACTTATATTAGAAAAAATGAAGTACTTATAAAGTGAAATATATAAGAAATTTTTTAAGAAATAGGAAAAAGTTAAGAAAACCAGTTACCAAGCAATATTTTGGAGAACTTCCATGGAATTAGTACTTTGGAAAAAAATGCTTTTGTTGCTAAGGCTCCATAAAATATATTTACCGAACTATATCAGAAAGAGATTTTTAAAAGTAATTCTTGTTCTCCCCCAATTATTTTGAGGAAAGAAATCAAGAGATGCGAATCATTCTGTTTATAATAATTCTGTTTAACTATTCCTTCAAATGCCTTTCTTCCCCGGGATTCTTCTTTCTGGCTGAAACATCAATTGTAGGTACAATCAGAGGTTTCTCTAAGTGGCATATACTTTAAGTTAAGGGACTGAATTAAAGAAACAGCTGATACGTGGCTAGAATGGAAAAAAAAAAAAGACAGCTAATCAAGATTTCTTTCTTTCACCTCCATCTTCTGTCTCTGATCCCTTCTTTCACCAATCTTGGATTATAAAGACTGTTGGAATAGACCCACTGGTCCTCCAGAATATCTACAACCATGTGAAAAACCAAAGCTAAGCTAATTTTATTGCAGACACTTAGTATTTCCTCTCCCTATTCAAAGATCCTTTATCTTCAAGTGCAAAACTTGGAAGGAAAGTACATCCTAAGTATAAATATCATTTTTCAATCAACTAACTCACTACACTTACTGTTAAGGTTTATATGACCACATTAAAAGAGGTCCACTATGTTGAGAAGAAAGTTAGTTCTAAAATGTTGCAAGATGTGGAAATAATAAACTTTGCAAATAATTCTTGTTTAACTCTGACGAGTCAGTCACCCTTCCCTTAGTCAATAGGGAAAAGGGTTAATAAAACATGACTGAATGTTGCTATGAAAAAAAGTGACTGAAGCACTGGTCTTTAAATGTTAAGTTAATTAACAACTTAGGTGTAATTATACTACATATTTCTAAATGAATACTAGGCAGTCATTTACAAATTAAGAAAGGTCCCCATATGCTGACATGGAATATTCTTTAAGACTCAGGCCTTAAGTAAAGAATTAAGGTACAGAATGGTGTTATAATAGATTCCCATTTACATTAAAATATGTATGTGAATGCCTATACAAAAATCTAAGATAAGGGCATACGGTCCCATCACTTCATGGCAAGTAGAAGGGGAAAAAGTGGAAGCAGTAGCAAATTTTATTTTTGGGGGCACCAGAATCACTGCAGATGGTGACTGCAGAAATTAAAAGATGCTTGCTCCTTGGAATGAAAGCTATGACAAACCTAGACAGCGTATTAAAAAGCAGAGACATCACTATGCCAACAAAACTCAATATAGCCAAAGCTATGGTCGTGGACAGATATGAGAGTTGGACCATAAAACAGGCTGAATGCTGAAAACTTGATGCTTTCAGATTGTGGTGCTGGAGAAGACTTTTGAGAGTCCCTTGGACAGCAAGGAGATCAAACCAGTCAATCCTAAAGGAAATCAACCCTAAACGCTCACTACAAGGATTGATGCTGAAACTAAAGGTCCAAAACTTTGGCCTGCTGATGCAAAGAGCTGACTCACTGGAAAAGAATCTGATGCTGGGAAAGATGGAAGGCAAAAGGAAAAGGAGGTGGCAGGGGATAAGATGGTTAGATAGCATCACCAACTCAATGGACATGAATCTGGGCAAACTCTGGGAGATAGTGAAGGACAGAGTAGCCTGGCGTGCTACAGTCCATGGGGTCACAAAGAATCAAACATGGCTTAGCAACTGAACAGCCACAACATGCCTACACAGGCAGACATATGCTTTTAGAGGCAGATTTTTGCTTGCACAGGCATAGAATATTTCAAGAACACAAAACAAACAAAAGTAGTTGCCTCTAGGAAAAGAGGGATCAGTATCTGAGATGGAAAGAATACTGGCTCTCACATCTATACCTTCTAAATACTTTGAGTTTTCTACTTTATGTTACTCTTTAAACAAGAAAATTAAGATAGTGCTATAAATTTGGGGCTCAGAAATTATTAGGATTAAAAACATTAAAAATGATTGCTAAGTTCAAAAGTCAACTTGAACCAACAAGATGCTTATATAAATTCAACCTTTTGGCAGTGAACAAACCCGCATCAGTCAGTAGGCCACTCCTTTCTATTTAGTTGTGTTTCTTCTCCTCAGCTACATTTTCACTCTCTACCATCCAGCTGCTGCTGCTGCTAAGTTGCTTCAGTCGTGTCTGACTCTGTGCGACCCCAGAGACGGCAGCCCACCAGGCTCCTCTGTCCCTGGGATTCTCCAGGCAAGAACACTGGAGTAGGTTGCCATTTCCTTCTCCACTATCCATCCAGAAATCCATCTTAAACTGCACTTGCTTATTCTTTACCCAGGTTTCATAATATCAACAATAACTCCTGTGAACACTTGGTGTTCTGAGACTATGCCACTGTATATTTTTACATTTCCCTCTACTGTCTACAGACCAATGTGACGATATGGCTGTAAAAACTAATCTGTCTCCAATGGTACATCTATCTATGTGAGTGGGTCTCTCTATATATTCTAATGATCAGATACCACCAGAAGATTACTGACTTCTGGGGTAACCTGAAATTGTACACTTTTTCAGAGAGGTGAAAGGAATGGTACTGTGCACCATTTACAGCACAGTTTTATGGGGAATTTCTGTATCCATTAATTGGTTGAAACAAATACTAAAGTACTTAAAGTCATGCTTGTACATGGTTATGCATTTATTTGTATGCATGTACGGTTTTAGGCATGAGGCTTGCAGAGCAAGAGAATCACAGTTACTATGAAGTGAGGTGTTAGTCACTCAGTCGTGTCTGACTCTTTGCAACTCTATGGACTGCAGTCCACCAGGCTCTTCTGTCTATGAGATTCTCCAGGCAAGAATAATGAACTGGGTTGCCATTCCCTTCTCCAGGTGATTTTCCTGATTCAGGGATCGAAACCAGGTCTCCCGCATTACAGGCAGATTTTTTAACTGTCTGAGCCACCAGGGAAGCCCCACAGTTACTATGAATCAGTGTTAAATATGTGGAATAAGATGTGAATAACAACTGCTTCACTTCATGAGTGATTTTCAGTTAACCCATTATCAAATTATCCTTGAGAAAGGAGGTTACCTTTTGGTAATCATTAACAAGTCTGTCTTATTGATCATGACATGGGTAAAATATTTGTATTTTGCAAATCTTCCGTTTTCCATGACCTAAAAAAGAAAGGTGAGAGAATGAGGAACTTGATAATATCCTATTCTAATGCAAATAATGCTTTACAGATGCTATAAAAACCCTTCTCAAGGGGGCAAATTAACACACTTAAAGTAAACATATAGTCAGAAAGTTGAATATTCATAAAATCACTGCTGCTCCTTTTAAAAAGCGCCTTTTTGTACTACTTTATTCAAGATTACTCAACTGCAGCTATATTGGTGTATAATGCTAGTTTTAAAAGATATTGTTACTTTATCAAGTTTAAGTGAAAAGACCATGATGCTGGGAAAGATTGAGGGAAGGAGGAGAAGGGGATGACAGAGGATGAGATGGTTGGATGGCATCACTGACTCAATGGCCATGGGTTTAGATAAACTCCGGGAGTTGGTGATGGACAGGGAGGCCTGGCGTGCTGCAGTTCATGGGGTCACAAAGAGTCAGACACAACTGAGCGACTGAACCAAACTGAAGTGAAACCTACTAAAGTTAGTATTAAACAATCACATTCATTTTGTCTCAGAAAGCAGATTAGTATTTGATCATATCTGTACAAAACCACATGTAAACACTAATACGTATTTAAACATATGCATCATATAAACTACTATTAGCTCCTACCTTGCCTCTTCCCTATAATTGTCATATCTGCCTTACAAATATGCTTTTCTTTGCCAATCTCACAATTCATTCAAAATTAGGAGGCAAAGCACTTCAGGACAGACAGGAAACCCCAGAACCAGCCTATGCAATACACTTTTTCTTTTAAGATTGCTGAAACATTGTCCATGACGTGATCAACAGTTCTTTGTCTCACAAAACATAAAGTTAACTACATAAACAGACAATCTATTCTCAATATAATGTGCTCTGAAAATGGAATTACTCTATCTAAAATGTATACCAAGTTAGACTATTATTTATTAAAGGCAAGCAATGTAACTGTGACTAAGATTCCTTAAGAATTTAGACAAAAATATTAGATCTCTTGAAGAAATTCCAAAAGAGGATATAAAGATTCTAGAAAACTGTATTCCATGAGGCTATATCAAAACTAAAATTATGTAATTTAGAAAAAAGCTAACAAGTGATTTCATAATAAGGTTGCTTCAGAAGGCTGATGCAATAGACTTTTTATCAAAGGAGTTAAAAAAAAAAGGCAGGATAAAACATACAAATAAACTGCATGGAAGCATCTTCTAACTTCAAAGATCATAATATTGAGGAAAGAGTAACTTTACTATTTACTGTAGTGAGCAGGTCCATTTAAACTTCAATTCCTTGAGTTACAAATGAAAAGGGGACATAACCACAGATTCAGAAAAATTAATAAAAATTATTAACATATATTATGCAAATAAATTTTCAAAACTAGTGGTAAAGTGGGTCATGTTTTAAGAAATTATAAATTATTAAAAGAAAGAAGCATCAGATATTGGAGAGGAAGAGAAGATACTTGCAGATGACAGTATCTGGAAAATCCGAATACAAAATCCAGTTTACTTTAAAACACAGTAATCAATTTAAAAGATGGAAGGAAAACAAACCTGCTTACAAAGGTAATAAAAACATAAATGTCTATACATTAAGTTCAATAAATAACATGCAGAATTTGTATGATAAAAGCTGTAACACTCTATTGAGGGGAATAATAGAAAATTTGAAAATGGAAATACATATCTTATTCTTGGATATAAAAATTCATTATAATAAAGATTTTACTCTTCTATCCCATTTTTATACATGAACTCTTAATGTGATCCCAAGATGGCATTTGTTAATTTGTTTTGAGGAGGGGGAAAAAGTGATTTGACAAAATTATAATAAGATTTATCTGAAAATGTGATAATATAAACTATGAAAGGAGAATAAGAACTACCCTAGCTGACATTAATACAATTTATAAAGTTGCATGTGTGAAACAGTTTGGTGCTAGTGGAAGTTATACACAGACATACCAATAGAAGGCATACAGATTTCAGAAACTGGCCAAAACACAACAGGATTTTATAAAATCCTATATATCCAAACAGAGGTATTTATAAAATCAAGACAACATTTCAAATTATTGGGCAAAAACATGCATTTCCAACTAAATGATGTTTCAAACAACTTGGCTGGCTAAAGCTAGATCTCTGTTTCTCTCTTTCCACCAAATTAATTCCACATGTATCACTAATTTAACTATACAAAAGGAAATTACAAAGGTACTAGAATAAAATAACATTTTAATGATTTTAAAGTAAAGGCCTAAATGTAAAACACAAAGTCCGTAAGAACTGTTAAGTATGTAGAGATTAAACACCAATGAACAGCAAAACAGTAAGCAAATACATAGAAACAAAATAAAAAATCAAAGGATAAATTAGGAAAATATGTCAGTACAGTGATAAAGAACCAATTTCATAACACACAGAATTCTAGTAATATGAATAAACCAATGGGAGAAAAAGGAGTCCGTCTATAGGAAAACGTGTAAAGATATGACTAGCTATTTCAACAAAACACAAAATCTGACAATAAATGTGAGAAAATGTTTAGCCTAACTCAAAATCAAGAAAGTTCAAGTCAAATAAATGTATCCTTTGAGTCAGAAATTCCACTACTATGATTTATCTTATGCAAAGCCATGCCAAGAAATATATACAGGAGTCTTCATGGTAATGTTGTGTTAAATGCAAAAAACCTAAATGTTCAAAAACAGGAGACTGTTTAAATACATTACAGTATAGGCATACAACAGGACACTATACAATCACGAAAAAGAAACAATCCTGCTTACAAGGGTAATAAAAGGTAGATGAGTGTGAACTGATACCGAAAATTGGGCAAGATATACTATCTGAAAAGAAATTAAATTACGAGAATGAATGAGGGGAGTAGCAACACATACATCTGCATAAAAACAATTTCTGGAAGGGTTGGTGGTAACACACCAAATCTGTTCACAGCAGTTTTCTCTGGGCTTAAGGAAGGATAATGATGGGGATGGAGGTATAAGGGAAGCTTTTTATTTATACTTTTATATCCTTTGTTTCAGTTTTATGGTATTGGAAGAAAAATAAGCTTGCAAGTATTTATTTTCTTTTGTTCTATATGGCTAAGTTTTAAAATACAGAATATAAATGTTTATTTCCTCAAGAATAGCACTACTAAAAGAAGTCAAGAGTCTATAAACCCCATTAATAGATTAGTTACAATAAAATCTGATAAAAAGAAAGCTAATAAAAAGTAATTTATGCAATGCTTTTTGGAGTTCATCAAAAATCTCAAACGCAAAACTTGAAACATGAGTGGTCAAACAAACTGCTTTGAAACACATAATGAATGTATTTGAATAAGCATCAAAGATAACTCAACATGCAGCAAAATTTTACTGATCAGTCTCCATTAAAACATGTGACTATGGAAGAACAACAGAATTAATAAGAAGTGACAACTTTGGAACTAAATCCCAGAGAAGAGGAGAGAATATGATAGCTAGTCATCTTTCATCATGCTGTAAAGAATCTATAAATGTCATGCCTTTGGTCACAATTTCTTGATACAGTTATTTGACTCTGTAAACTCACTATATATGAACCTTTATACTTTTCTAAACATCATTCATATTAGTTTGAAAGTCTGAAATTTCAGACCTGAAGGAGTATTACTGTTCATCCAAACTAATCTCTTCTTCTTATACATGAAGAAACCAAGAGTCATTTAAGTGTCCTTCCTATCTAATCCTCATGAGAACCCTGTTATTAGGTTAAGATTACAGTTAACTGGCTTGCTTGCGGTCACTTGATCAGTATTTCAGACATGTAAGTTATGAAAGTTGGGCTCAGAAAAAGTGGTTTCTTTATTTCTAATTTCACTGCTTTTCACTACACCATGTCACATGTTTCCATGACCTCAAAAATGTCTTTAATAGCTCTGGATGCTGGCTGTTGCCATGGAAGGCTGCTAAAGCAGCTCAGACTGGCTTAATTTTTTTTAGGTTAACAGGGTTCCAGTAGTATACCCTATCTTCTTCTACTCTAAATAGATGTTAGGAATGAATGTTTTTCCTAAAATAATTTGTGATATCCTTTAAAATAAATGAAGAATTAGCAATACTAAGAATCACATGTAGTCTTTGCATCAAGACCAAAGTTTGGCAGAAATACCAATGAGTTTGTCTGAGGTTTCAAGTACAACTGCCAGTACTTTAGACATATTAGTTTCATCTATATGCTACAGTGTTAAAAGAAAGGCATTTTTTGCCTTACTCATTAACAGAATATATAAATTATCCACCATCATTTAAGAATTTTCTTAACAAAATAAACAGAAACACTAAGGAAACTACATTTGTTGTATATAGTTGTCAGAACCTATAGGTAAAAATTAAAATGTATGGTTATTGTTAAGGGTTCCTTTTATAATAGAAAAGATGAGTATGTAAACCTTAGTTAGCTAGATATAAAAAAATCCAAACCAAATTGATTATACATTAGAAACACACAAAAAGTAGGAACTGGAAAGACAGTTGTATCAGGGTTACTCTCTACTAATACCCATATTTCCTGTCATATAAGTTCTAGTACTTTAGAAAAAGAACATACCTAACAACTACAGTAATACAGAAAACACAGCTAACACTTTCAAACCATCCAAATGCTATGAAGTAGAAGAATTCTAATAACAAAAGCATTTATGAAAAAACATGAAAAGGCAGATGATAGGAACAAACCATTAACATGGAAGTCCCAAATACAAGGTGACAATATTCAGTATACATATATTTAAGAAAATTAGGTAAAGACAGGATTACAGTTAAGCAAAAAACAAAACCAAAATCTGATTACTGACTTTTTAAAAAGAGGAGCTTCATAGAGGTATATATTAAGATACATACATTACATATATTAAGGTAGCTCATATATTATATATATAATATATATATAGCTCATATATTACATAATATATACATATATTACACATATTAAGACAGCTCAGTTGGTAAAGAATCCACCTGTAATGCAGGAGACTCCGGTTGGATTCCTGGGTCAGGAAAATCCGCTGGAGAAGGACAGGCTACCCATTCCAGTATTCTTGGGATTCCCTTGTGGCTCAGCTCGTAAAGAATTCGCCTGCAATGTGGGAGACCTGGGTTTGATCCCTGGGTTGGGAAGATCTTCTGGAGAAGGGAAAGGCTACCCAATCCAGTATTCTGGCCTGGAGAAGTCCATGGAATGTATAGTCCATGGGGTTGCAAAGAGTTGGACACGACTAAGCGACTTTCACTTCACATGAGTGATAAAAGGAAAAAGAAATTTATCTAGATGAAAAAAAGCTGAAATACTATCAAGCAAGAAAATCTACTGGATAACCAATAAATGGTTTTACAGATTGGCTAATTTGGTTAGGAGATAATGGGGGTAAAGGTGAAAGATTTATAAACAGATTGTACTAAAAGAATTAAATTTACTTGAAAAATGACAAAATTCAAGGAGGTAAACATAAAATTAAAATGCTACATGCTACCATTTCTCAATTATTTAAGAAGTAAATAAGTAGATGAACAAGTCATCTATTTGTTCAAGATGACTTGTTCATCTACTTATTCATCATTTACTGAGAAAGTAAGTATAACTTCCTTAGAGTAGTATGACAAAACTTAGGGATAAAGAAGGATTTACCAATTCACTTCAAGTGTAAAAGACATGAGGGCTTCGGCCAGGAAGAACAAGGTATTCAACTCAGCTTCATGGGCAAATATAGTAGACATTCATTACCTGAAAGCTCAGTGATTTCATACATACATATATATATACATATATATATATATATATATATATATATATATATAATATAAATAGATATTTAGCTTATTGTGTGAAGCAATTTTTTTTTAAATTAAATCTCATTGACTGTGTCATCAAATTTGAAGAGGATTACGCTTTATTTAATCCTCCCCTATATCTTTGTCTCCTCTCATGCAAACAAGATATTTTGACTGTCAGCCAAAGTAGCTAACACCTTACACAGTTGAGCATAACACTTGACATAAAATCAAACAGAAGAAAGTATTATCTTGAGAAACGTGAATTTTTACCTACTGGTTCAACTAAAACAGTCGGGAGAAAGGACAGAAAAAACTCATGATTATGTGCACTGACAACAGCAGACTATTAATCAACAGACCTAATGCAATCTAGAAGCAGAGCCAGACAAAGTGGCTTAGTTTAAGTGGATAGTTACAAAAGTTTTTCTAATGCATTTACAACAGAACCTCTACTGAACAACATTTATTGACTCATGACTATATTTACTGACCCATGACACTATATCAACTTGAAAACAGTAACATTTCTTTCAAAATGTTGAAATAATTAAATCAGTCTAAATTGCTGAGGTTTTACTGTTTCTATAGCTTACCAATTAATGTGTGGAAATTGTCACAACATTCTAACTATTCTATTAACTTTAAAAGAAAAAAAAGGCAAAATTTAATGATAATTTTGGCCAAGAGGAGACAAATGAGGAATAATGATGACCAAGAACTAGCATAAAATTATTATTCATCTGGAATAATGAAAATATAACAATGAGTTCTTATTAGACACTGTACTAATAATCATATACACGACCTAACTTTTAATCCTAGCAATACCAT
This sequence comes from Antilocapra americana, assembly GCA_007570785.1. Lineage (NCBI taxonomy): Eukaryota > Metazoa > Chordata > Mammalia > Artiodactyla > Antilocapridae > Antilocapra > Antilocapra americana. Next base: position 17,778,533 of record ML661343.1, on the reverse strand, counting down.
CAAGGTATTATGTACCAAGGTACTGTTAGTACAATGATCTCCATTTTATACTCTAGAATATACGATCAGACTAGAGAAAGAGACTATAAAGCTAGTAAAAACAAAAGGCTGGTACTGAACTCAGGTTTACATGGTTCCAGAATCCAGGCACTGAACCATACTGTTTTACTGCACCTCCAGGTATTTTTATTGTGAAAATGAGTTCACATAGAAGAACTACATGTATTCCGGAAGATGCAGAGGGGTCCCATTTTAATAGCTCATTGAAATATGGACTCAGTCCACAAGCTATGTCATGCCTCTTGTAATGCTTCAATTTCAAATAATATCCAGGGATAATTATCTACTTGGAAGACAATAAGACTAAGAAACAACTAACTCAGATTCAAAGTGCACAAAATGTCTAAATACACACTTCCCACATTGCTTCCAATAGAATTTTTTCCAGTGGTAAATTTTCACTGGGTTACAGTTCATCAGAATTGTCCTCAGAACTACCTAGGATATCAATTTCATTTGAATTTACAACTAAAGACTCAACTGACAAAAAACCATATATGGTGCTTCCTTTCATGGATGATATTAAATTTTGTCTTTAGATGAATGAAAGCAGCCTCCAACCTAATTTTCTATGAAGATGAATTGTTTCATTTGGTAGGAGAACAGCTTTTCTTTCATAGGATATCTGGCTAATAAAAAAGACTTTTACAATATTACTGTTAGGGCACACGCTGAAAAAAAATATGGATGAACTTTTAGTAAGCTCAATTTTTGATGAGAATTATATGCTGTTGAAAATAACCAGGGGATATTGTAAGGTAGAACTCATACATCAGAAGAGAAATCATGGGCTGAGTCTCAAAAGTTTAGCACCTTTAGCTAAATAAAGAGTAACCACCTTTTCATCCAGGACTTAATGCAGAAATTTAACTCTATTTGCATATCCTTGGTAAGCAAAAATAAGATTCAAGTTGCATCTCTTTAAGCATAACACTTATATTTCTTTTAAAGTTAAATGTGCTACATTTCCTATTTTAACAATATTTATCCTTCCATAATATGTTTATAAATTTATGGGATAAGTGATGTAGGACATGTCACTTCAGAAAGCTGAGCTATTTTCCTAATTTGTGAAGACTGAATGATCATGTATGTTAAATAGCTTTGCAAGCTGTCAAGCCCACACAAATACAAATTGCTACTGATGAGTTTTTCTTTTTAATTTATGAGATGAAATGATGACAAACTTTTGAAAACGATTTAGTAATCAAATTAGCCTCATTTCAATTATTAGATTAAAAAATGATTTAAAAATTCATTGTACACTGGAATGACGAAACTGGAACCTCCCCTCAGTGAAACCATCACCTCCAGAAAAAGACGTAATTTCAAAGTCCTATTCACACAATATTTTTATGTAATTCTGGAATATTCTAAGTGAGGTGAGTTACTCCACTGGCCCAAAATAAGTTAGTGGGGTTCACTAGTAAATGTTCAAAAGTATAGTCTTTCAAAAATGATGTGTCAAAAGACTCTCCAAGAGAGTTCTGATAAACTAATAAATGAAGTATGAGGACTATATCCAAATGGACAGGTCATCGTCTTCTCAGGGGATCTGCCTTATCTGAGATGCTAACTTTAATTTGCCTTGAGAACAGAATTTGGCTCTCTTCATTTTCTCATCCCACTTCAGAAGTAAGATTCTGGAGAGGAAGAGTTAAAAATGAAGAGTAAAATCCAATGGTCCTTTACCTCCTAGTTCTTGTCCACTTACTCAAAATTTCAGATGAAGTCAGGAAGAGTGTTCAGCACTACTCTGGTGATCTGACTGCCTATGATAAGCCCTTTTTTCCAGATCAGTTGTAATTCTCCTCCCGAAGTAAAGGGAAAGACCACATCAGCTGAAGGCAGTTATCTTCCAATTGCTATTAAGGCAGTGTTTGAAGCTACTTATAAACATCTGTAATTTCTGAAAGAAAAGAAATATACAACAAAAACAGCCTCCTTTCTACAACTTATATAATGGCAATTATGACATCTTTGTAAGAGATTATAAGAGGTTCAAAGACAACATAGAAAAAAATTTAAAATGGCTGAAAACTAGTAACTCCATGGGACAACACAGCTGTCAATATTCATACACAATGAAAATTATAAGGATCATACATACATGTAAACACATAATTGAATTTTCAGAGAAGAAGATTTATCTAAAGGATACATTTTTTTTAAAGGCAGAGTCAAAAGGTAAAAATATGATCAAAAAGAAAATCTTCAAAAAAAAACCAACAAAAAATACAAAATAATGAGATTATCAATAAACAAAAAGAAAAATCTTCTACATCAGCTATAAAAATATAGAAAAGCTCTGCTGGTTATAATGTATTATAGAAATAAAGACCAGGTTTCCTACATTGGGGACTGAATGAATCACTTTTTTAATCTTTAGAAATTATAAATAATTCTATTCATAAAAATTTACAATAAAATATACATATATAACAGAAACTTATATATTTGAATCATAATAAAATTTAAAAGTGAAATACACTGTAATAAATAGTGGGGAAATAGGGTAATTTTTTCTTTTCTATTTCTATTTTTCTTTACTGAGCATATATTACTTTAACAATGAAGAAAATAATCTAATTTTTGAAAAATTTCTCATCTATAAAATAATGAAATTGTAGATTGAGAACTAATGTAAATCAAGTGATTCACAAAAGGGATTTACCTTTTTCCAAGGACTGTTGAGTCTCTATAAATTCTTTTAATTCAAAGAAAGTCGAAGTTCTACTGAATACATTAGAAAAATCTTTGTAGATGTAATATAGTTAACAAGTTATTCATAATGATAACTTATAGTAGAAACCCATAGCATTCTCAATTAAGAATTATATATACTATCCTGATTATCTGCTGATAAAAACACAATGACGATATTATAAATGCTCTAATAATTAAGGATCTCTAAGATCCAGAGAAATAGCATAATGCAAATTTAGTAGATATCTGTTACCATTTCACTGTATAGATTATGTATATGCATGAAGAGGGCTACATTAAAAACCAGTTTTACCAAATTATTAAATATTTAAAGCTGATATTTGGAAACACACTATTCCTATATATTGGTTGATATGAAATAACTGTTAAATTTATCATACTGATTGAGAAACAAGTATAGACATGAAAATGGTTTATCACATTAAGACAGACCAAGTCATAAATGCCTACATATGACCATTATAAATTATTCTAATTAGCTCCCCCATCATTATGTCTGTTACTTGAAATAATGTAATTCATTCTTTGATTCAGGACTTTCTGTAATGTTCTGAATAGTATGCTTTGTACTCACTGCAATTCATAAATCTGAATATTCAGCCACTGAAATTAAAGATTAAATAGTCTCCATTTATTTCAAAGATGTAGGGATAGAATAATAAACTAACATTCTTTTTACATATCCATCATAATTATTATTTGATCTAAATGAACAATCTGTGTATTTTGTTTAGACCCCACAGGATCTTTAATATTTTTGACTTTTATAATAAACTATTAATATGCAAGGAAACCTGTAAAACAAAAAGCTGAGGCTTGAAGGTACAATAGAAAAGTAATCAATAACAGTTGTGATGGTTGTTACTGGCCCTCCTCCCATCACTAGAGGAGAGTATAACACAAAATTTCACCGTAGGATTTAAATCAGACAAACTCCTACGGCAGCTATTACAGCAGTCATCATTTGATAGTGTACATGACTCCGGGACATAAACACAGCAGCTCATATTTCATGTTGAACTTTGATGTCCTAGTCGCATGGACATGGTTCCATCTGTAAATTTTCATAATGTGACCTTAAAGTCAACATTCAAGCTACACAATGATATATGTGTTTTCAACAATTTCAGAAGGTAAAATTTATAAAATTGTGATCATTTTAAAAGCAGGAGCAAACTGAAAATTTCAACTTCCTTTTTAATAAGGAATATTCAGTCAGTAATATTCTGGACTTCATTTGTTATATCTATACCAATGTGAACACTAAATAATTTCATTTACAGGTTCTTATAATCAGATTTTTTATCCATGGTAATAGGTATTCACAAATTCAGGATTTTTATAAATTTTGCTGTCCGTTTTCACTATTCAAGTATCAGGTAGACACAACATAGAGAATTAATGATTATCCCCTTGAGGAAGAAGACAGAAGAACCCTCTATCTCTTTTTCTATGCATAAACAGTGACTGCACAGAAACTCAGAGTATAAATGAAGTTAAAGGACATGGAAAGGTGTGGCATCACACAGTCCATCTCTCAGACTCAGCTTTCTCACTGGACTTCATTAGACAGAAACTCTCAGTTTTAAAGTTCTAATTCATTATAAAGCCACTAATAAACAAAATAACTGTTCCTTTTATTTAAAATCTCAAAACTGAACTCATTTTCTATATATTTGATGAGGAATAAGAAGATATTTTTGTTGAAGTCCCATATCTCCATCAAGAACCCAGACAGCAATGCTCAGTCGAGTTTTTCTCAAATAAGAGTAACAATAAATATATTTTTAAAACTAGAAAAATAATTAATACTTGTCAGCAGAGAAGTCTGAAAAGATTATTTCACTGGGGCAAGAAAACAGAAACAGAAAGAACAAGGGAAATTATACTGTTAAAAGAATATATGTCACTTCCAAGGGCTAAAACCTTAAGGGTGAATCCCTAAGGCCAGATGAACAAAGTTTACAAGTTAATGTAAAATATTATTTTAAATCTCTTTACTATTCAGGAAATCTTAAATAAATGTGATTCTACCTCCAGCTTTCATTAACATAGTAAGGCACTGCTGAAATATCCAGAATTTTTGCTGGATAAATTCTTACGGACCTTTATGAAATCTGTACCACAGAATTAAGTGTCACAGACTAATCAAAGGAAACTCAGTTGGCAATCTCTTGCAAATTATCAATTTATCATTTTACCCTTTAGAAAGGCCTCATGCTTAGCAAAACTGCAATCTAAGAAGTCAGCGAAGAAATTACCATACCCTTCCTTCCTCAGGCACACACATAACAACAGACTCTGCTTCTGCTTCCAGGAGAAGCAGCAGGCTTTGATTTTGACCAAGGGTAAGGGATGCTGACAAATACAAACTGTCTCTGATTGAAGTAGTGACTACTTTAATGGTCAGTGTTTTATTTACTTATTCAAAAAGATAAGAATATAATATTTTGAAGAAAACAGTAAGTAAATTCTTTGACAGTCACATATTTCTTAGCTCTACCATATATAACTTTGATTTTAACTTAATTTGAATCAATGCTAGGCAGGTAGAATTTCAAGAGCTATATTTTAAACTTCTTTTTTAGGTAACCTTAATATTAAAAATCTGAAATAGTCATTTTCTAAGCAACAGGAATTAATAATTTATGGAGATAAAATCTTGATAAACCTATAAATTAGAAGACTCAATTAATTATTGGCCAAATAAACAAAAACCTGAACAATTATGGCAATTATCTACTACAATCTGATATAAGTTCATTATAAGCAAAATGCTTGACATAAATTAAGGTAAATGTTCCTCTGTTGATCCAAATGCAGAGCGGCCATAATGGATTATTAGAGAAGGCAATGGCACCCAACTCCAGTACTCTTGCCTAGAAACTCCCATGGACTGAAGAGCCTGGTGGGCTGCAGTCCATGGGATCACAAAGAGTCAGACACGACTGAGCGACTTCAGTTTCACTTTTCATTCTCATGCACTGGAGAAGGAAATGGCAACCCACTCCAGTGTTCCTGCCTGGAGAATCCCAGCAACAGAAGAGATCAATGCAAAGAAATAGAGGAAAATAATAGAATGGGAAAGATCAGAGATCTCTTCAAGAAAAATAGAGATATCAAGGGAACATTTTATGCAAAGATGGGCTCGATAAAAAGGACGAAAAGGTAGGGACCTAACAGAAGCAGAAGATATTAAGAAGAGGTGGGAGGAATACACAGAAGAATTGTACAAAAAAGATCTTCACAATCCAGATAATCACAATGGTGTGATTACTCACATAGAGCCAGACATCTTGGAATGTGAAGTCAAGTGGACCTTAGGAAGCATCACTACAAACAAAGCTAGTGGAGGTGATGGAATTCCACTTGAGCTACTTCAAATCCTGAAAGATGACGCTGTGAAAGTGCTGCACTCAATATGCCAGCAAATTGGGAAAACTCAGCAATGGCCACAGGACTGGAAAAGGTCAATTTTCATTGCAATCCCAAAGAAAGGCAATGCCAAAGAATGCTCAAATTAACACACAATTGTACTCATCTCATATGCTAGTAAAGTAAAGCTCAAAGTTCTCGAAGCCAGGCTTCAGCGATACGTGAATCGTCAACTTCCAGATGTTCAAGCTGGATTTAGAAAAGGCAGAGGAATCAGAGATCAAATTGCCAACATCCGCTGGATTATCAAAAAAGCAAGAGAGTTCCAGAAAAACATCTATTTCTGCTTTATTGACTATGCCAAAGCCTTTGACTGTGCGGATCAAAATAAACTGTGGAAAATTCTGAAAGAGATGGGAATACCAGACCACCTGACCTGCCTCTTGAGAAACCTGTATTCAAGTCAGGAAGCAACAGTTAGAACTGGACATAGAACAACAGACTGGTTCCAAATAGGAAAAGGAGTCTGTCAAGGCTGTATATTGTCACTCTGCTTATTTAACTTATATGCAGAGTACATCATTAGAAACTCTGGGCTGGAGGAAGGACAAGTTGGAATCAAGACTGCTGGAAGAAATATCAATAACCTCAGATATGCATTTGAAACCACCCTTAATGGCAGAAAGTGAAGAAAACTAAATAGCCTCTTGATGAAAGTGAAGGAGGTGAGTGAAAATGTTGGCTTGAAGCTCAACATTCAGAAAACTAAGATCATGGCATCTGGTCCCATCACTTCATGACAGATAGATGGGGAGACCGTGGAAACAGTGGCTGACTTTATTTTTCTGGGCTCTAAAAATCACGGCAAATGGTGATTGTAGCCATGAAATTACAAGATGCTTACTCCTTGGAAGGAAAGTTATGACCATCCTAGACAGCATATTTAAAAGCAGAGACATTACTTTGCCAACAAAGGTCAGTCTAGTTAACACTATGGTTTTTCCAGTGGTCATGTATGGATATGAGAGTTGGAGTATAAAGAAAGCTGAGTGCCACAGAATTGATGCTTTTGAACTGTGGTGTTGGAGAAGACTCTTGAGAGTCCCTTGGACTGCAAGGAGATCCAACCAGTTCATCCTAAAGGAGATCAGTCCTAGCTGTTCATTGGAAGGACTGATGTTGAAGCTGAAACTCCGACACTTTGGCCACCTGATGAGAAGAGCTGACTCACTGGAAAAGACCCTAATGCCGGGAAGGATTGGGGGCAGGAGGAGAAGAGGACGGCAGAGGATGAGATGGCTGGATGGCATCACCAACTCGATGGCCATGGGTTTGGGCGACTCTGGGAGTTGGTGATGGACAGGGAGGCCTGGCGTGCTGTGGTTCATGGTGTCACAAAAAGTCAGACACAACTGAGCAATGGAACTGAACTGAATGTCCTGAATTAATTCATAACATTTTACAATAAGGATATAGCACACGGATATGTAAGTTAAGATATAATGACTGTAAAAGCAACTTTGTTCACTGTTTCACAAGAACTATACATAATAAAATGAAATTATAAGGAGAACCAAAGAACATATTTTTTACTCTCAGACTATAAATTATTTCACTGTATAACTTTTAAAACAAATCACGAAAGTTCCTTATAATAGTAATTAAACCTATTAGATTTGGGAATAGAACAAAAATTTGTGTTGCTTCAAGTTACAGAAGTTTATTATTATTAAAAGAAATTTGACAAAATACCTCTAAAATGCTGAATAATATAAATTATTGACTGGCTACTATTCTTTTTCTTTTTTTTCAAAACTCAATGACATTATAATACAGTCCAGAAAATCTACAGAGAACATTAAAAACAGCATTTAGCTAACAAATAAGCAGATAATTTTAAATGAAACTAATGAACATTTAAAAAAATTGTCTAACCTTAAATCTTAGAGACATACAGTTATTGCAAAGCTATAAAACACATGCAAGCAAGTGCTACAATATATGGCATGCCCTACTTTGGCTGTAAAATACATTTTCTTTGTGCTTAATGCAATAATTTTTACTTTTGAAAACAGAAAAACATTTTAAAAGGAAAAAGTACTTTTATCTCCCTAAAAATGGACATATAGGCATTAGGGTAGTAATCATACAAAACATGTTAATGAAACATCCCAAATAAAACGACAAAGAACATATAGATTTTAACATTTCAGAATCTAATCATTGTCATCATTATCATCACTACTTCTACTGTGAGTCACAATCCACTCCCTGTAGACCTGAATTTTCTGTAAGCATGGTAAAGAAAAAAGAAGCACAAAGGTTAGTTAAGTATGGCAAACTGCTTGGAAAACATGTACAATTATGAAATGTTCAAGAAGTCATTAATTTTGAAGAAGACTTCAGCTCTAAGTGGGGCAGTAATTATGGATACTGTATTTTATAATCTAACAGACTTAACTAAACTCCACTGGTTGACATATTTAATGTATAAAATAACTTGATGATATCAGTAAATTATTCCATGACTGTGTTAGAATTATTTTCTGTTTCTAGGAGGCAACTTTAATAGACTACTAGGAAGTACTATAATAATGCGTCACTTTCTAGACAGACAGGTATACAATCAGAGTGTATCTCATATTTAGTTATCAAATACAGGCATATATAATTTAGTAACCACAGAGCACCCTTTTTAGAAAGTTAGAAAATAAAATGACAAATATCTCAAAGTACTAAATATTTTCTAAGGGCATTATTATTAAATCACTTCAGGTTAAATCGAGGTAGATGAGATTTGAAATACCTACTTCTTTGCAACAGTATTGGTATTTATATATTTTAGTGTTTGCTAATAGTAAAGTTTTAATTTAAAAAATTACCATTACCACTAAAGCAACAACCCACTACTACACCTGTTAGGGAATAACGCCAAACACAAACATCCTAAGGCATCGGGTGAATTCCTATAGGTATTCAGACTAATACAGTGCTTATTGCTCTTGCTGAAAAATAAGTAATTACTGACACAGACTGTGAATTTTTAGTCGTTTAAACAGCTCTTTAAGCAATTAATTCTAAGACTGCCCCTCTGAAAATAATAGGCATGTTTAAAAATGCAGTCAACAGTCATGGCCTTAAATCCCAAACTTTAAAGCTTTAAAAAATAATTGATGGAAATAGTGTAGGACAAATTTACTTGTTACTGAAATCAAGAAATCAACCATGAGAGACTTTTGCTATCTCATGTCTTCCCTGTCATCTGTTCTCTAATAATGAGGATGTATGTCTAAACTCTCTTCACCACTCTAAATTCTCTTCACTGAATATTAACTATTCAGTATAATAAAATGAATTAATAATATTTAATAAGGGAAGGCAGGTACTGAGTAGGTATGTATGTTTCAATTGTATAACTATGGGTGATTTCTACAACATTTCCAAGGAAAGATATATTGTCCTTATAGAGTCTGTCAACATGCTATTCAGAACACAATCTCTCAGTTGATTGCCAGTTTTATCCCAACATGCAACTATTTTGATGCTTTAAAAACATTTTAACACAATGTAAAAACCACATAACTAAATGTCATATTAACAGAATGCTTATAGTTTATGGAAGTACATTTAATGCAAAATTATATACTGGGCATGTAGTGGGTAAAATATTAAATTTTGAAATCTTTACCCTGATCACTAACATAACAGTATTTAAAATATCAAGGCTACAGAGGAAAGACCATTTATCTCCCCACGATTTATTATTACTATGAATATTTTCAAGTCTGTACAACAGAATGACTCCTTGTTTTAAAATAAATCATTTAATTTAGTATTCCACATCTAAACCACAGAAATGACTTTAAATTGGTATATCCTCTTGTGAATGTTATCTACAGCATAATTCAGATTTTAAGAAGTCCAATTTACAAAGTAAAAGCTGTATAAACAGATAAAATACTCCACCTTCAAACTTACTATTGCTCCAAAATCTAACTTTCCTTACTAAAAGATGCTGGTTTTCATGTGAATTGCTTATTAATTTCACAGGGTTTTAAATAGATCATACAAACAGAAAACAGGAATAAGACTCATGGCCATTTAAGCAGCTTCAAAAGAAAAGGAGAACCCAAGAATTCACAATAGCAGTAGTCACAATTTTTTTCCCTTATATTGTCTAACTGGATAGGAGGATTATATCTGGAATGTTAGCGGTTGGAAGGAAGTACCCTAAACAGAAATGGTCTAACTGGGTAAATAAGCACCATCAACTATGAAGATATATAAGGCACAATGGCTTCCAACAAATCTAGCAAATCCTGTACAGAACTAAGAATATCCTATAAAAAGATCAGATCTGCTAAAAATCCTATACAAAATGTTACCAACATAAAAGTTTTTCTTTGCATTCAAAATACTGAAACAGCTGTATGTAGTTTGTAAATTTTAAGACTAAAATCTATTGTTGGGTTTCACTTGCAAAGTCATGCATTAACTGTTTTCATATCAAACTTTTTGATGCCTGTAAAAAAGAAAAAAAAATCTTATAGTAAATAAATGCACATTTAAGACCTAAGAAACTTTAAATGGAATTAAACAGAACATATAAAAGCCCAAATATCCTAATACATATTTAAAGCAATATATAGCTACTTAAAAAGCTGATGACTAAATTAATTTTAATTAATAAGTTATTTTTTCACCCACCTGTAACATTTGATTTCCAGTACCATCCCTCAACCTGTAAGGTCTGATAACTCCATCTTCATTAAAGAACCTAGGGGGTCGTAGACTCTCCACTTCATCAGAAGTCTCTGTAGCTCTAGAGGGAAAACGTATAACTTAACTTTAAAAATTACTCAAAAACTCCTACGTTAAAATGTAACTATTAATACTAAAAAGATCTTTTGGACAAAATGAGACTATTACCTCACTTCTCCATCTTAAAACCTGTCTTCTGACATAAATAGTGTAAGTTCTTTAGAAAAATGTAGAACTGTAAAGAAGCTTTTTTTTTTTTTATAGATTCTCTTGGATTTTCTTTGTAGACAAGAACCAGAGAATCAGCATATGAGTACTGCTTTTTCTTTTCCGATTTAACACTTTTAATTTCTTTTGCTTTTCCTATTTCCTACTATACTGCATTAGCAGCTCCTTCAACACAATGCTAAAGATGGCATTCAAGCATCCTTCTTTTGTTGCTAACCTTTAAAAAGAAAGCTTCTAAGACTTCTTCATGAAGTATAGATATCAAAAACTTTTTTTTTAAGGCAGTTCTTGTGATGCTAAGTAAGTTAATTTCTACTTTTAGTTTGCCAACAGTTTGTTTTTGGTCACGGCTACTGAAACCTTAAATGGGCAATGGATTTTAAATAGGGAATCCTTCCCCCTCTGCCCCCTGCAACCCTACCCCTATCATTGCTGTAATTTTATGGTTTATCTCCTTCAATTTATTCATGTTTTAAGTCACAGTACATGATTTTCTAATGTTCAAATACCTTCACATTCCTTTCTGAGGCTTTATATGTACTGTTTGAAACACATATACACATTGCTGAATTAGGTAATATTTTAACATTTTTGACTATACAGACCTACATGAGGTTGACTCACTTAGTTGATCATTCATGCATTCAACAAATATTCACCCATTCAATAAATATTAAGAGCTTACCATGTAATGTATCCATAGTATAAACAATACACTTGGATCAACTCTCCAGGTAAAAGCAAAAATTGGCAGAATGAATAAAAAATGTGATCCAACTGTATACTGCATATTAGAGGATCATTTTAGAGTCAAGTTTAGTTCAGTCACTCAGTCGTGTCTCACTCTTTGTGACCCCCATGAATCACAGCACACCAGGCCTCCCTGTCCATCACCAACTCCCAGGATCCACCAAAACCCGTGTTCATCAAGTCGGTGATGCCATCCAGCCATCTCATCCTCTGTCGTCCCCTTCTCCTCCTGCCCCCAATCCTTCCCAGCATTAAGGTCTTTTCCAATGAGTCAACTCTTCGCATGAGGTGGCCAAAGTACTGGAGTTTCAGCTTCAACATCGGTTCTTCCAATGAACAGCCAGGACTGATCTCCTCTAGGATGGAGTGATTGGATCTCCTTGCAGTCCAAGGGACTCTCAAGAGTCTTCTCCAACACCACAGTTCAAAAGCATCAATTCTTCGGCACTCAGCTTTATTCACCGTCCAACTCTCCCATCCATACATGACCACTGGGAAAACCATAACCTTGACTAGACAGACCTTTGTTGACAAAGCAATGTCTCTGCTTTTAAATATGCTGTCTAAATTGGTCATAACCTTCCTTCCAAGGAGCAAGCATCTTTTAATTTCATGGCTGCAATCACCATCTGCAGTGATTGTGGAGCCCCCCAAAATAAAGTCTGACACTGTTTCCACTGTTTCCCCATCTATTTCCCATGAAGTGGTGGGACCAGATGCCACGATCTTAGTTTTCTGAATGTTGAGCTTTAAGCCAATGTTTTCACTCTCCTGTTTCACTTTCATCAAGAGGCTTTTTAGTTCCTCTTCACTTTCTGCCACAAGGGTGGTGTCATCTGCATATCTGAGGTTATTGATATTTCTCCCGGCAGTCTTGATTCCAGCTTGTCCTTCCTCCAGCCCAGGGTTTCTAATGATGTACTCTGCATAAGTTAAATAAGCAGGGTGACAATAAACAGCCTTGATGTACTCCTTTTCCTATTTGGAACCAGTCTGTTGTTCCATGTCCAGTGCTAGCTGTTGCTTCCTGACTGCATCCAGGTTTCTCAAGAGACAGGTCAGATGGTCTGCTATTCCCATTTCTTTCAGAATTTTCCACAATTTACTGTGATCCACACACAGATAAATTGAAAGTAAAAGGATAGAAACACATGTACAATGTAAATAATAACCAAAAGAGAGCTGAAATGGCTCTACTAAATCAGAAACAATTAGACTTAAAAAAAAACCTGTTAGACACAAAGAAGGACATTTATTTAGAGTTAATTTTTATTAGAATACAGTTGATTTACACTGTTGTGTTATTTTCAGGTGTAGAGAAAAGTGAATCAGCTACACATACACGTATATCCATTCTTTTTTAAATTCTTTCCCCAAATAGGCCATTACGGAGTACTGAGTAGAGTACCCTGTGCTATATAGTAGGTCCTTATTATTATCTATTGTATATATAATAGTGTGTATATGTCAAACCCAGTCTCCCAATTTATCCCTCCCTTCCCTATTCCTTGGCTTCCCTGTTAGTCAGCTGGTAAAGAATCTGCCTGCTTTGATCCCAGTTCGATTTCTGGGTTGAGAAGATCCTCTAGAGCAGGGATAGGATACCCATTTCAGTATTCTTGGGCTTCCCTGGTAGCTCAGCTGGTAAAGAATCCACTTGCAGTGCAGGAGACCTGGGTTCAACCGCTGGGTTGGGACGATCCCTTGGAGAGAGGAACGGCTACCCATTCTAGTATTCTGGCCTGGAGAACTCCATGGACTGTATTATAGTGCATGGGGTCGCAAAGAGTCAGACATGACTGAGTGACCTTCATTTTCACTTCCCTTACCCCTGGTAACCAGTTTGTTTTCTACATTTGTAACTATTTATACTTTGTAGATAAGTTCGTTCACACCATTTTTTTTAGATTCCACACATAAGCAATAGCATGTATTTGTCTTTGATTTACTTCATTCATTCTGACAATCTCTAGCTTCATCCATATCACTGCAAATGGCATTATTTTGTTCTTTTTTATGGCTAGTAATATTCCATTGTATATCTATACCACATCTTCTTTATTCATTCATCTGTTGATGGACATTAAGGTTGCTTCCATATCCTGGCTATTGTAAACAGTGAACACTGTTGGGGTGGGGCATGTATCTTTTGGAATTATGGTTTTCTTCAGATATAAATGCCCTTGAGTGCGATTGCTATATCATATGCTAGCTCTACTTTTAGTTTTTTTTTTTTTTTAAAGTTAAAAATTCCTTAATTTTTTATTCCTGGTACCACTACCACAATTTACAGGGCAATATACCTGATGTAATGAAAAGAAAAAGAAAAAGACAAAGCTACAACAGATAAAAGACCTCAGGAATGTACATCTAATGACACTACATTGCATTAATCAATAGCTGCACTTTTTGCAAACTGTGGCTATGACAGTCCTGAACAAGGAGGGTTTCCTGTTTAAGCTGCAGTAACTTTTCTGACTATGGATCATCGTTCCTTCTGTGGCAGATTTTTACAGTTCCTCTAACGCATTTGGGACGACTGTCTCAAAGTAACCTGCAGCTTTCCTGACAACTCCTCGCTCTCTCTCCTGCTAAGAACTGTAGCCCTTTTCTTCTGAGTTTTTAGAACCTTCTGCTACCATATCCACCACTTCCACCACCAGATCCATAACCACCACCATAGGGACTGCCCGAGCTTCTTCCACCAAAACTACCCCCTTTCATGGGTCCATAATTTGATTGCTGTTGTCCACTATAATTTCCAAAATCATTATAGTTTCCACCACCACCATAGTTACCTCCAAAATTTCCTCCTTCATTGTAACCATCATATCCTCCACCACCACCATATCCACCACCTTGGTTTCCATATCCTGGTCCTCCACCACCACTGTAACCTCCTCTACTACTATAACCAGGACCACCGCCATAGTTGCCACCATCACCTCCAAATCCATTATATCCACCATCACCTCCTCCGTAACTCCCTCTGCTGCCACCACCTCCACCACCATAGCCTCCTCTTCCACCAAAGTTTCCACCACGGCCACAGTTACCTCCACCACCTCCAAAGTTTCCTCCACGACCCATAAAGTTGCCAGATCCTCCTCCACGACCTCTTTGTGATTCAGCAGATTGCATCTCTTGTTTAGAAAGGGCCTTTTTCACTTCACAATTATGCCCATTAATAGTGTGGTATTTCTGAACAACAATTTTATCAACTGTATCATGATCATCAAAAGTTACAAAAGCAAATCCTCTTTTTTTCCCACTCTGCCTGTCTTCCATAACTTCTATGGTTTCAATCTTGCCGTACTTTTCAAAGTAGTCTCTCAAATTATATTCTTCTGTATCTTCTTTAATACCACCAACAAAAACTTTCTTCACTGTTAGATGGGCACCAGGCTTTACCGAATCCTCTCTAGAAACAGCTCTCTTTGGTTCCACTACACGCCCATCAACCTTGTGTGGTCGAGCACACATTGCTGCATCCACTTCTTCAACACAAGAGTAAGTCACAAAACCAAAGCCCCTGGAACGTTTTGTTTGGGGGTCTCTCATCACCACACAATCTGTAAGTGTGCCCCATTTCTCAAAATGTTCTCTTAAGCTATCATCTGTAGTTTCAAAGCTCAGACCACCAATAAACAGCTTTCTCAACTGCTCTGGTTCCTTGGGATCGTGACCCTCCTCCCCCCGGCGGCGGCGGTGATGGCCGGAGTCGGGCTGGGGGCGACCGGGCGGCAGTTTTACCTCCATTTTGAGACCGGACTCGCCTCTTCCAACTCGAGTTCCTACTTTTAGTTTTTTAAGGAACTCCCATATCGTTCTCCATAGTGGTTGTACTAATTTACATTCCCACCAACTTGTAGGAAGGTTTGCTTTTCTCCACACCCTCTCCAGCATATATTGTCTGATTTTATTGATGATGGTCATTCTGACTGATTCTGATTTGCATTTCTCTAGCATTATTAATCAGTGATACCGGGCATCTTTTCATGTGATTTTTTAGCCATCTCTATGTCTTCTTTTGAGAAATGTCTGTTTAGGTCTTTCACACATATTTTGACTGGGTTATTAGTTTCTTTGCTACTGATCTGCTTGAGTTGTCTGTATATTTTAGAGATTATCCATTATCAGTTTTCTTTCCAATCCCAAAGAAAGGCAATGCAAAAAAATGTTCCAACCAATGCACAACAGCACTCATTTCCCATGCTAGCAAAGCAATGCTCAAAATTCTCCAAGCTAGGCTTCAAATAAGCAGGATGAGAATATATACCCTTGAAACACTCCTATCCCGATTTGGAACAAGTCTGTTGTTCCACGTCCAGTTCTAAGTGTTTCTTGACCTGCATACAGATTTCTCAGGAAGCAGGTCAGGTTGTCTGATATTCCCATCTCTTTCAGAATTTTCCACTGTTTGTTGTGATCCACACAAAGGCTTTGGAATAGTCAATAAATCAGAAGTAGAATACATCATGAGAAATGATGGACTGGATGAAGCACAAGTTGGAAACAAGATTGCTGGGAGAAATATCAATAACCTCAGATATGCAGATGACACCACCTTTATGGCAGAAAGCGAAGAGGAACTTCACCAACCTGTTATCAGTTGCTTTGTTTGCAAGTATTTTTGCCCACTCTCAGGGTGGTCAACAAAACAGATCTTGTTGATCCCATGGATGCCAGGCTTCTCTGTCCATCATCAACTCCCAGAGTTTACTCAAACTCATGCCCATTGAATCAGTGATGCCATCCAACCATCTCATCCTCTGTTGTCCCCTTCTCCTGCCTTCAATCTTTCCCATAATCGGGGTCTTTTTCAATGAGTCAGTTCTTCATATCAGGTGGCTAAAGTACTGGCATTTCAGCTTCAACATCAGTCCTTCCAATGAGTATTTAGGACTGATTTCCTTTAGGATGGACTGATTGGATCTCCTTGCAGTCCAAGGGACTCTCTCAAAAGTCTTTTCTAATACCACAGTTCAAAAGCATCAATTCTTCGGCGCTTAGTTTTCTTTACAGTCCAACTCTCACATCCATACACGACCACTGGAAAAACTACAGCCTTGACTAGATGGACCTTTGTTGGCAAAGTAATGTCTCTGCTTTTTAATATACTGTCTAGGTTGGTCATATTCCTTCCCTTCCGAGGAGTAAGCCACTTTTAATTCCATGGCTGCAGTCACAATCTGCAGTGATTTTGAAGCCCCTCAAAATAAAAGTCTCTCATTGTTTCCCCATCTATTTGCCATGAAGTGATGGGACAAGATGCCATGGTTTTCTGAATGTTAAGCTTTAAGCCAACTTTTTCACTTTCCTCTTCCACTTTCATAAAGAGGCTCTTTAGTTCTTCACTTTCTGCCATAAGGGTGGTGTCAACTGCATATCTGAGGTTACTGATATTTCTCCTGGCAATCTTGATTCCAGCTTGTGCTTCATTCAGCTCAGTGTTTCTCATGATGTACTCTACATATAAGTTAAATAAGCAGGGTGACAATATACAGTCTTGATGTATTTCTTTTCCTATAGTATAGTATCTGGTCTTACATTTAGGTATTTAACACAGTCTGAGTTTATTTTTATAAATAAAATAATAGCCAGCTTTTATGTCCTGGCTATTGTAAACCAGTGCGGTGATGCACATTGGGGAACACGTGTCTCTTTCAATTCTGCTTTCCTCAGTGTGTATGCCCAGCAGTGGGGTTGCTGGGTCATATGGCAGGTCTATTTGCAGTTTTTTAAGGAACTGCCACACTCTTCTCCATAGTGGCTGTACTAGTTTGCATTCCCAGCAATAGTGTAAGAGGGTTCTCTTTTCTCCACATCCTCTCCAGCACTTATTGCTTGTAGACTTTTGGATGGCAGCCATTCTGACTGGTGTAAAATGGTACCTCGTTGTGGTTTTGATTTGCATTTCTCTGATAATGAGTGATGTTGAGCATCTTTTCATGTGTTTATTACCCATCTGCATGTCTTCTTTGGAGAAATGTCTGTTTAGGTCTTTGGCCCACTTTTTGATTGGGTTGTTTATTTTTCTGGAATTGAGCTGCAGGAGTTGCTTGTATATTTTTGAGATTAATTGTTTGTTCGTTGCTTCGTTTGCTATTATTTTCTCCCATTCTGAAGGCTGCCTTTTCACCTTGCTTTTAGTTTCCTTTGTTGTGCAGAAGATTTTAATTTTAATTAGGTCCCATTTGTTTATTTTTGCTTTTATTTCCAATATTCTGGGAGGTGGGTCATACAGGATCCTGCTTTGATTTATGTCGGAGAGTGTTTTGCCTATGTTTTCCTCTAGGAGTTCTATAGTTTCTGGTCTTACGTTTAGATGTATTAATTTTATAGCCTACAATATTACCAAATTCATTGATGAGCTCTAGCAGTTTTCTGATAGCATCTTTAGAATATTCCATGTATAGTATCATGTCATCTGCAAACAGTGACAGTCTTATTTCTTTTCAAATTTGGATTCCTTTTATTTCTTTTTCTTCTCTGATTGCCATGGAGAATTCCTTATTTTTATTGACTTTAGAGTTTATGTGATGACTACAACTCAATAATTATATTTGTGAAATCAAAGTTACAGGCAGAAGAAACTGAGGCTTTTTTCTAATCTTAACTTCAAACTAAAACAGTAAACACTGCATCATGGGAATAGTATGAAATAAAGACTTAAAAGGAGCAGCTCATTTAATGACAATGATTGTTCCTACAGAACAGGAAGCGAGAGATAATACAAAAGAAAAAAGATCAGGGAGATATTCACCCACCAACTTTGTAACTTAGGTTTCTAAGTTAAATTCATTAGCATGACTTTAATCAATTGTTTTGTATGTTACAAACTTCTAGAACAGAGGCAGCAATAATGTAACTACTAAATTTTAGTCCTATAATAAATTTAACTTGGAGGAAAATAGAACATGTTTTAAAATTATTTGCACAAGTGAAGAGAAACAGAAAAAATGTAATAGTTCACAGCAAATGAAATCATAAAGGAAGGTATGAACACAAGCTGAGTTTATGTCATTATTTCTCAGAAAAGGAATAAGAGTATTATATTTGCTAGTTTTATAACTAATGTATAGAATTACATTACTGTAAAGTATTTCAATCAAAGTAAGTAAAAAGATGAATATGCCAAACCTTTCTTCCCAAGGCTGCTGGGAATGAATGATGAATAAAGCAGAACTCTATGAAGATGAAATGATGCAATGCAAAACGTATCAAAATCAATTAGAAAGATCATATGCAACTTGCTGTTATTATTGGGGTCATAGTTAATTAAGTGCCTTGGGTCAAACAGATTTATCTCATTTTCTTGGTTGAAGCATTTTACTCATATTTTACATCAGGAGAATTTACCTTTTTATTCCCTGAAATGTGCTGCTAGCCATGTCTATGATGCCTCCAGTTGGCCTTGTCACTGCTCCAACTAAACCTTTCCCAACACCTTTAAAGAAACCAGTTGCTCCTTCTTTCTGAGCTCCTGGAAAGAAAAGAGTTTTTGACAACTGGATTAAGAATGAAAATGGAATCAATTCATGAAATATATATATCACTCAAAAGAATTATTATACTTACCTTTGATAGGTTTTGTCACAATTCCTGTTATGCCACTTACAAAACCCTAGAGGAAAAGCACAAATGAAAATTTACAATAATTTGACGTGATACTTTCAAGAACCAAGTCTGGCTTACAAAAGAAATACAGAATTCTGCTTTCTAGATACCACAAGAATTAATGTATTGCCTACATATTTCACTTAAAGAGAGTATTTTGAAGGCTACTGACATATTTTTTTTATATGTTACAAACCACTGCTCCTCTAACATCCAAATAATATTTGAATAAATGCAAGTTTTCTATTTCCTTTCTCATGGAATGTGGCTTTAAAAGATACTCCTCAAATGTTCACAACTATGGGAAATTTCTTACAGAAACTAAGCCTTTCCCTCCACGAGTGATGCCTTCTCTAAGGCCAGCTGGTTGTTTATTCATGGCTTCTCTTCTCTTCTGTTGGTAGTCTTCATCCATAGTCATAGCTGCCACCCCTTTAGCCATAGCACTGGTGATTTTGGAGGCAGCACCAGCTAGTCCACCTGGCAAAATTATAACACCTTTAGTAAAAACCAAGCATATCCTTACTTTCTAGGATAATAATCCTTGGTGGGCATTCTGTTTCTTACCAACAGCTCCGCCAACCAGTGCTTTCAGTCCCAGTGCCATTCCTTCCACAAACTCTTCAGGACCCTGGATGGCTCCCTAAAGGGTCAAAATATAATAACAGTAAATAAAGTAAGGCTTACTTGTAAAGGTAAATTTTTTTTAAATATACAAGGAAGGTATATGTGACAAAAAGAATAAAGATGTCCCAGAGAAAGTGACATCAGAAGAAAACTTCATATTAAGAGAATTGTCAGATATTTCACGACATTCGAAGTACAAAGGATATAATGCTTAAAGTTGATCCAAACTTAGAAAGGAATGTGACTATTCACCAAAGTGTACAAAAGGCTTACACGGATTATAACATAAATATGAGAAGGTAAGCAAAAGCTACCCTTGAAAAATTTTCAGAAAAAGAAATAAAAACACTTTAATTGTTAGTATTTCTGTTTTAGATTACAGTGTACAAAATAATATCAAACGTATTTTGTTTTTCATTATCCTTTATGTTTAAAAGTCAAAGTGGGAGAGCTTTGAATGTTTTGACAGGAATTTTTAAGGGACATAGACCAATCATAATTTCTGCCACTGAGTATCAAGACTGCTTCACACACTGTCAGCTTACGTAATTATTTTTACTGTCCCACACCACTGTGCAAAGCAAGACTGCATGTCCATGGGAATCTTGATTCTACTATAGTGTAGTTTATCCACTTTTAATATTCCAACAGACCACTTAAAATTTGGTATTTCTTAGTAAAGTCTTAAGTTTTGAAGGAAAAGGTAAACATTTCTTCCAAGATTTTGCAAAACCTCTTACCACTGCTTCAAAACAATTTCCTTTTGTTGTTTCCAAAAATCTACTTACACCTACAACTCAAGTTAACAACTGGGGCGCATTATTCTCACTATTTATAATGGAGGTGTACAGTGTCGTGTTGGTTACCAGTGTCCACTAAAGTGACTCAGTTAGACGTGTGTGTGTGTGTGTGTGTGTACTTTTTCATACTCTTCCCATTATGGTTTTTTCACAGGATATTGAATATAGTTCCCTGTGATGTATACAGTAGGACCTTGTTGACCACCTGTTTTATATACAGCAGCTTGTATCTGCTAATGGAATTATTTATTCAAAAAGATTAGTGTGATATATTGTACTATACAAGATTAACTATGTTACCTGGTAAGGTTCATAAAAAAATGCTTCTACACCTTCAGAAAATTCTCTTATCAAGCCAAAGGGATTTCCCAAAACATCAAGTCCAAGAATGAGTACATACATCTGTTTAATGGCCTAAAAATGAAATATACATATTAGTCAAATCAGATAGTCAGAGTTAATATTTTTTTCTTATATTTAGTACACATATCTAGTTTTCTTTCAGGCTAACAGTCTCACTAGCAGTTTCAAACTATACCATATCACCTTAGTCATCACTGCTGCTGCTGCTGCTAAGTCACTTCAGTCGTGTCCGACTCTGTTCTACCCCATAGACGGCAGCCCACTAGGCTCCCCGGTCCCTGGGCTTCTGCAGGCAAGAACACTGGAGTGGGTTGCCGGTTCCTTCTCCAATGCATGCACACATGCTAAGTCGCGTCAGTCGCATCCGACTCTGAGACTCCATGGCCAGCAGCCCACCAGGCTCCTCTGTCCACGGGATTCTCTGACAAGAATACTGGAGTGGGTTGCCATTTCCTTTTCCATATTTATCACTAGTCTTAGTTTAAAAAAGCAATTTGGTATTAGAATATGAGAAATAATATGACCTATTTACTTAAAAGTTTTAGAATATTCAATATACTTTCACTTTTACAACTATGTGTGACAGTTGTTATTACTGCCACCATTTTATAGACTAGAGAAACACACAGGTCAAATGATGGTGAGTCATATAAACAGTAAAACTGAGATCCAAACCCAGATTTCTTTCTTTAAAATTTATTTATTTTAATTGGAGGCTAATTACTTCAGCTAATTATTGTAGCGGTTTTTGCCATACATTGACATGAATCGGCCATGGGTGTACATCTGTCCCCCTGTCCCAAACCCCGTTCCCTCCTTATCCCATCCCTCTGGGTTGTCCCAGTGCACTGGCTTTAAGTGCCCTGTTTCATGCATAAAACTTGGACTGGTCATCTGTTTCACATATGGCAATACACGTTTCAATGCTATTCTCTCAAATCATCCTTCCCTTGCCTTCTCCCACAGAGTCCAAAAGTCTGTTCTTTACATCTGTGTCTCTTTTGCTGTCTTGCATAAGGGTCATTGTTACCATCTTTCTAAATTCCATATATATGCATTAATAAACTGTATTGGTGTTCTTCTTTCTGACTTATTTCACTCTGTATAATAGGTGCCAGCATGCACCTCATTAGAACTGACTCAAATGTGTTCTTTTTTTATAGCTGAGTAATATTCCATTGTGTATATGTACTGTAACTTTCTTATCCATTCATTTGCCAATGGACATCTAGGTTGCTTCCATGTC
This sequence comes from Antilocapra americana, assembly GCA_007570785.1. NCBI lineage: Eukaryota > Metazoa > Chordata > Mammalia > Artiodactyla > Antilocapridae > Antilocapra > Antilocapra americana. The sequence goes on along the minus strand of ML661343.1, from coordinate 17,755,976 downwards.
CTACCTATTGTAAACAGTGCTGCAATCAACACTGGGATTCAATTCTGGTTTTCTTGGTGTGTATGTCCAGCAGTGGAATTGCTGGGTCATATGGCAGTTCTATTTCCAGTGTTTTAAGGAATCTCGACACTGTTCTCCGTAGTGCAAACCCAGATTTCTTAAGTCATGCTCAGTGATCTGTCCACCACACAATAGTTATCCCAATGCTCTGTAAGTTATACCATAAACTTTAACACTCCTTAGAGATGGACAAAAATCCAATAAATATTATATCTAGCTTGACTAAACAACTTAATTACATTAAAAATATGCTGTGTTCAGTTACTTACTGATAAATAGTTCCCCTTGACCAGTTTTTTTAAGTAAGTGAGGTGAGTTACTCGGTTAATTATTATTTAAAGATCTGTATCTAGTTCACACTGATCTAGGAAGATTTCTGTCAAAGACTAAAAGTAAAGGTAAAAATCTGAAATGGTCATTGGGCTTAATTTCTTTCCACAACCCTTAGGAGAAAAACCAAGTTCTAAAATATTGAAAATGGCTATTCATTTACTTGCCAAATCTAAATATATATTACATATGTGGTTTCACTATTTTATATCAGTCTGTACCTTTGTAAATTAATCTCAGACAAACCTGCTTTGAATAGTGTCTTATTACTTCAGACTGTAGTTCAGCTGTTGTATGGAACTGATAGTTGAGTTCAAAAAATGGTAGTCTAGGAAAAAAACACAACAAAAAACACATAAAAATGCATATGGGTCTCCTGTCCTACCCTGAGCTATACAGAAAATGCTTGATTCACTGAGCTAAACAGAAGCTGCTCAAGAATGGCCAGGATTCAACTGCTGCAGGTCTTCCCTGATTAGCCGACAGCTGAAGAATGACCCTAAGTTTGTGTGCGTGTGCTCCACCATGTCCAACTCTTTGCAACTCCATGGACTATGGCCCGCCAGGTTCCGCTGTCCGTGGGATTTTTCTGGCAGGAATACTAGCAGGTTGCCATTTCCTCCTCCAGAGGATCTTCCCAACCCAGGGATCAAACCCGTATCTCCTCCCTTGGCAGAGGGATTCTTCATCACTAAGCCACATGGGAGCCCTCATCATCATTTTATTTATAACCTGTTTACAGCATATACTTCGATCTACTAATTGGGAAGTTTTATGCTAAGGCTACAGTCCATGGGGTCACAAAGAGTCAGACATAAATGAGTGAGTGACACTTCCTTTCTTTCATGCTAAGGATAGGATAGGACAGCAGCAAGATTAGAAGTCCCATCCAATTTTTCATGTCTTCAAATCTATGTTTTTTAATTTTACTATTTCCTAAATTTTATCTAGATTTACAGTTACCTCTTTGGACTCACTGATTCTTACTACTATTCTTAGTAACAGTTCTAGGTGCTATCTGCAAAGGTCATTCTCATCTATAGACTCCACTCAGACTCTGAGTCTCTGGTCAGGTATTCCAATAGCTTACATTATGACTCACATTAAAGTATAAATTCTTGAACTGTATCATTTAAACAGATTCCTTTATTTCTGCTATCATGGTATTCATTTTCTCCTAGTCACATATGCTTTAAAGAGTCTTGATCCCATAGGCCTTAAAGCAACATCTTTAAAAGCACCACACATCACACCTTTGATTATATACATCTTCTTAGGGATCCTTGCCTAAGTAAAAAAGGCATTCAGTAACACACAAACTCGCACGGCCTCTTTCTTCTTTTTTTGACCCTGCCATGTAGCATATGGAATCTCGGACCAGGATTCAAACCTTCTCCCCCTATAGTAGGAGCTTGGAGCTTTAACCACTGGACCACCAGGGAAGTCTCTGTCCCTCTGTATTAAGGAAATTATTTAATAATTACTCTGCTATTTAATAGTTAAAGGTTATAGGCAATATGTTAAATTATATTTAGCCTATGATCTGCAATGTAGTTTACACACTTTTTCACTTACAAAATTTTAAATAAATGTAAAAATGGACTTTTTGTCAATTTATAGATTTGAATTATAAACATACTTAAAAACTACATCTTGTACATCTGTGAGAGTGGCACCAATACTCTTCAGCAAAAGATTTAAAGAATGAATTGCCATCTGTCCTCCGTGTTGTTCTGAATCTTTCACTTCTTCACCACCTGAACTCAGTGAAACACTCAAATGCAACTAAAGAGATAAAGAGATAAATATTTAAAGCACTTTCTTCATAACTCTTAAAAGTCAATCTCATTCTAAATTTACTACACCATACATAAGATTTCAAATAATCTAGATATTAATTTTGATTAATAAGTGGAATGTTAAAGGAATTTAAAATCTAAACAGCCCTTTAAAAACTTTAAATCCAACAGTGTAATGTATGTTATTTAGCTCAATATAATTCTTTTGGTAAACCCAGGAAAATGTTACTCTTTATAAATTTTTAATAACAGTAACAATCTAGAAGTTGAAGTTGTTGAAGATAAGTCAAATACCTCCAAAGTTTCTCCAAGTTGAATGTTTCAACTATTAGAATTAAGTTAGCGTGGTGAAAGAAAGTGAAGTCGCTCAGTCACGTCTGACTCTTTGCGACCCCATGGACTGTAGCCTACCAGGTTCCTCTGTCCATGGAATTTTCCAGGCAAAAGTACTGGAGTGGGTTGCCGTTTCCTTCTCCAGGGGATCTTCCCAAACCATGGATTGAACCCAGATCTCCCACATTGCAGGCAGATGGTTTACCATCTGAGCCACCAGGGAAGCGCGGTGAAGCTCGTTAAAAACATTTTTATATTATATGCATATATATATGTGTGTGCGTATAGATACAGTACATGCAGGGTAAGTCAGTTGTGTCTGACTGTGATCCCATGGACTGTTGCCCACCAGGCTCCTCTTTCCATGGGATTTCTCCAAGCAAAAATACTGGAGTGGATTACCATTCCCTTCTCCAGAGGATATTTCTGACCCAGGGATCGAACCCGGTTTCCTGCACTGCAGGCAGATTCTTTACTCTTTCAGCTAAAAGGAAGATCACCATGGTATATGCAGTTATTCAGCAATTTTCTTCAGATATTATGCAACTCACAGAAATTTTATGTTAAGAACTTACTTTTAGTTCCATTCACTCTTCAGCTTTTAAATCAAGGTTATTTTATAAAATTATTTGAAACTTTAATATCATATATAAAAGTTTGAAAATTATCAGTCAATACCTTAATAGACAGCAAATGAACATAATGTTAGGTCAAATGTAATCATATAAACACATACTATAGGTGGCTTCCACATGGTAAAAGAGTATAAAAATGAATAAAAATTAAAAGTATCATTCCCTTCTAATTTACTTATATTTGAAATTGTGAAGCTGCAGAATTTGTAACTATTAAAGAACAGAATTGAAATGCTATATTTCCCTAAACTGATCAAATCAATTTGCTATTAACTAGATTACCAAGGATAATAAAAATGACTTTTATTTTCCCCCTACCTTGATAGGAGATATATGAAAGTATTCATAGAGACTGACTTGTGATGAATCTACTAATGAGACTATTTTATATTCTTCTTGGAAAGCTTCTATGTCTTTATGAAAAAGCTCAACCTATAAAGGAATGTAAAATATTAAAAACTTAAGGGATATATCTGCATAAGTATTAAGCCAATACATTTACAATGGAAAAAACAAAAATGAGATTATAATAACAATTTTGTTCACAATACTATTAAAAGAATAAAATACTCAAATTTAGCAAAAAGAAATATATAACTTATACTCAAATGATAAAACCTCTCTTGAAAGAAAATGAAGATCTATATAAATGGAAAATATACCATGTTCAAGGGTTGGAAGACTTAATACTGTTAAGATGGTACCTCTTCTAAGTTGATCTGTACATCCAATATAATCATTATCAGAACTCAACATGATTTCTCTGAAGAAGGCAAGCTGATTCTAAAATTTATATGGAACTGCAAAGGGATCCAAAATAGCCAAAACAACCTTGAAAAAGATCTAAATACCAATATTCATACTTCTCAATTTCAAAATTTACTGACATTAGACTCTTAATTATATCACATACAAAAATTAACTCAATATGAATGAAACACCTAATTTTAAGAACTTAAAGTTCAAAACGCTTAGAACACAGGGCTAAATTTTTAAACTTTGGATTTGGCAAAGGATTCTTAGAAATGACACCAAAAACATGAGCAACAAATGAAAAATATTTTGGCCTTCAGTAACATCAAAAGCTTCTGTGCTTCAAAAGACAAACAGAAAGAATTAGAGAAAATATTTGCAAATCATTTATCAGACATGGCTGGGGTTTGCATTCAAAATACATAAAGAACTTTTACAATTCAGTTAAAAAACCCAACCCATTAAATAACTGGCAAAAAATTTGAACAGACATTTCTCCACTGCAGATATGCAAGTAGTCAATTAACAAACTGAAAGATGTTCAACATCATTACTCATTAGATAAATGCAAATCAATACTCTAGTGATATATACTACTTCACACCTACTAGGATAGCTTGAATTAAAGGACAGACAATAACAAGTATGTATTAGTGAGATCTGTTGAAATCAGAATCTTCATATATTCTGCTGAAGAGTATAAAATGATGCAGTAACCATGGACAACTGTCTAGAAGTCCTGAGATTATTAAACAGAGCTACCAACTTCCTAGCAATTTCACTCCTAGGTAAATACCCAAGAGAACTGAAAACATATGTTCACATAAAAACCTGTACAAAAGTACTCACAGCAGCATTATTCATAATAGCCAAATTGTACAAACAACCTTAATGTCTACTAACTGAAGAATGGATAAACAAAACATGGCGTATCTATACAGCAGAATATTACTTGGCCATAAAAAGGAATCTGATACATGCTACAACATGGATGAACCTCGAAAGCATTATGCTAAATCAAAGGAAACACATCAAAAACCACTATATAGTGTAAGATTTCATTTATACTAAATGTCTAGAATAAGAAAATCCATAGACAGAAAGTACATTAGTGTTTGCATAAGGCTAAGGCAGTTTTCTTTTGGGGGTGAAGAAAATGTTCTAGAATCAGTGTTGATGGTCACATAATTCCGAATATACTAAAAACTACTAGATTACACACTTTAATTGTTTAAAATGTATAGTATTAACTATAGCTTGATGAACTGTTATTAAAAAGAAAAATTTATAATTTCCTTGTCTTTATCTGTGTACAACTGACCCTTGAACAACAGAGGTGTGAAGTGCAAGAATCTACATACATGTTCCCTTCCCTCCACCCCATACTAAATACTAAAGTACTACACAATCCTCGGTTGTGTGAATCCTTGGGTGCAGACCCTTGGATATGAAGGAACTATGTATGCAGAGGGCCAAATACACATTATACACAGATTTTCAACTGAAAATAGGGTTGGTGCCCATCACTCCAACATTGTTCAAAGGTAAACTGTAGTTTATCTTCAAAATTCTTTCTAAAAGAACAGCTGAAAAAGAAAACATCTCATCCACCCAACAACTGTAATTTTATCATCTTTTTATCAGTTACAAAGAACATATTATATTTATTTTCTGCTGGGAGCCGTCAGGATGCCCCCTCGCTCGGATGACAAGGTCACGAGACTAAGAGGGAAACTGCAAAGCGGATTTTCCTTATTGGGGCATTCCGAGCAAGGCCCCTCCTGGTATTTTTCTTAGGAGGGGCCACCACCAGACGGAGTATAAGCCACCACCAGACGGGTTTGTACTTGGGTCACCTTTCCACCTCCCACTCCCCCGACCACTCCACGGAGGAGGCTCCCTTCCTTGAAGAGACCAGGGGGGATGGGACTTAGGAATGCTCATAACTGTAGCCAGTATAGTTGGAGACTTTGCTTTAGGATAGTGTAGACACAGGAATTCATTATAGTAGTTACATAAGGTTAATAGGGTTTTATTGCTCAAGCAGTGCTGCTAGACTGTCTCACTGTCCTCTTTCCTCGTAAGAACCGGAGTGTCGGAACAGAATGAGACAGGTAGTGGTTGAGGTTACTAGAATAAAAACAGTTTCAAGCTTAGCCCTTCCCTCTAGCCTCTACACAGCTGCACCTGGTAAGACAAAAATGTAACCTTTCTGCTTAGACTGATGTACATATCATGACTGAATGAAGTATCGTGAAGACAATAAAATAATAAACATATTATTGTTAAATCTGATTGCACAGAAATCTGGCTTCTGCAAGGGTAATGTTTTGATGATAGATTGGGGAATAAGCTCAATGATAAGGTTACTATGGAAGGTAGAAAACAAAAGATTGTATAGAATGATATGTGATGTAATGGGGATGTTTTTTGGGGTATAAAACTGTAAACCAACAACAATAAAGGGAGAAACTGCCTCATCAACATATTGACTCAGCTCAGTATTTTGCTGACACCACTCATCCCTCAAGACCCCTGGATCCCACTGGGGCAGGACCCAGGTAATTTTCCTTATCCCTTTTCTCATCAAATATCCTGGTCAAATCCAAATTTCTAAATTATCAACCAACACAAAAGTAACACAGGAAAATAAAATAGGAAGAAACAAGTGATGTAAACATGACTGATTATCCTCTTCCTCTTTTACTGGCCTAAAACTTTTCCTATTTGCTACCTCATCTTCAAAAGGTTATCTGTCTTGCTTCCAACTCTATAATTTGAGTATGTGATTTCTGCCAATGTAAAACCATGGTAGCAGAATAAAATTTTTTTAATTTTTAAAAGCATGTTAATACATTTAAGAATATATAATGTTATCATTATTTTCTACAGTCCTCCTCTTTCCCTAATGCTTCCAATCAATGCTACTATTTTAAGTCTCACCTCTGTTTTTTCAGTTACTTCAGCTGGTGTCATAAGTTCTGATATTGCATAGATAAATCCAAGATCTAACCTGAGATCCATTTCTTGGATCAACACTTTGAAATACCTATAATAGCAAGGTAAAACATTTTAAGGTAAAACAAGGTAAAACATTTAAAAATTATCAATTAACTGAATTAACAAAATTATAAAAGAAAAATATAAGACAAATATTAAAACATTTGACACTTAGGACTTTCTAGGTGAATGAACTGAAAACATAATGGCAACACTCTAACAGAAACAAACTCAAAATGTGAAAATGCCTACAAAGAGAAAATTGATAAGTAAACTGGCACATAGTCACACAAGGAAATATTACATACAAGTGATAATAAATAAATTCTAGCTATTTACAACAAAATAAATTAATTTTAGTAAAAATTTGAATGAAAAAAGGCAACCCCAAGGAATATATTTACAGCTTGAAAAAAGTTTAACTAGCAAAACTTTGGTGAAGTTAAGAAGCATACTGTTTAGCTACACATAAATAATATACCAATATTTTTAAAAGGGAATAAAAATATTTATCTTGGTGATAGAGTGGAGGAAACAAGAAATATGGCAGTGGTACATAGATGAATGCTTCTGTCAATATTCTGTTTTTTGAAACGGGTGGTGACTGAATTTGAATATACTATTTTCTTTCTTGTTTATAAAACAATATGCAGTAATGATAGACAACTTAACCAAGAAAACAAATAAAAAAGTAATAAAATGCACATAATTTAGAAATGACTATTATTAATATCTATGTATAATTCATTTGAAGCCTTCTGACTTCTCAAGATTACAAAGTAATTGATTTTTTTCTATGACCTTTCTAATTTAACATTTTACACTTAAATCTTTGACTCATCTAAAATTTATTTAAAAATACAATTAACTCAAGTATTTAAACAAAACATTGTGCTTTAAATGCACACAAAATAAACATATTAAGACACTTACTTAATACGTGATATCTGCGAATGTCCTGCAGACCTCATGACGATACTGACATCTGTAAAGGGTTTTGGTGCTGTAAAGGTTAACAAATATGATTAATCTAATGCTTTAAACAAAAGATATGCATTTTCTTGCAATTTAATACACATTACAAAGGACACTTAAGTTACATATTAAATCATGAGTATGAATTAAAGTTACTGATATTTGTAAGATCTACCACAATCTTAATTTCAGACTGCAGGATTTTATTTCTTTAAATTATCTGTATTCACTTTTAGGTTAACTGAACCATTAGTGATTTTAAACCAGAAGTATATATTAGAATCATCAGGACAACTTTGTGAAAACAGACTTCACAGTCTTATCCCTTTATTCAAAGGCTTCAGGGGCTTTTAAATTAGGAATTTACAAATTTGTAATCTTTTAAAGAAATTATCTCCAAAAATTATATACACATTTCTAACCAGTCTTTTCTTCAGTATTCACTCAGTTTTATTGAAGTTAGTTGAGTACTTCCTGGTCTTTTTTCAAGCTATTGAATTTTCCAATGATCCTATAGAAACCAAACTTGAGAATGGTTTCACTTCATATTTTTATAGTAAAGTAAATCAAATAGCTAATACAACCATTTTTATGGCAATCTAAAAATAGAAACAGACCTGAATCCAAGGTGACCGACTTGGGAGGTTTAATGGGGTAAAACACAAATGGAAATACAGCACCATGTATTTGGTTTTGGATCTAAAAAAAAACAAACAGGTCAGTATATTAATATGTTATTATAGAATATGACTAGAATACCAAAATTTAAGAAGTAGAAGGCATCAAACGCTCTAGTCCAATAAAGTAGGGTACTAGACAAAACAGACTATGGGAATACATTTATTGTATTTCCATATTTCTTTAGAATATGATTTGAATATCTTTTCAAACTTACCTGTATTCTGTAAATTTGAATTCTAAACGATGACTGATGTGCAGATGTGCTATATTCTATGTTTAATGCTGGAAGATAATTTCTTCTTATAGATATTACATGTGGCTGCAGAATTTTCATGTTAGTACCACTAGGTGTGAAGCAAACCTGAAAAATATGCCCATCCCCCCAAAAAAAAACCCCACAGAATTGCTCTTTATTAATTGACGAAAGTTAGAAATCTGTATCAAAAAACTTTTATGATAATATTAAATAGTAGGCTAAATATTTGATAAGCTTTTGATTGAGATCTTTATATCCCATACACATACAACTCACAAATATTCATATATTTAAAAAATATTAATATACCCCTGGTAACTTGATTTTATCACTTTTTATATAACTTTTATATAACTAAATTTTTTTACTTTAACTTTTACTACATTAAAATTTATCAAAAAATAAAGCAGCATAAGAAAAATCACTTAAAAAATAAAGCAAAACAACTTAAATCATAACATTTAAAAAAATTTGAACCTTAATACAGAGAACTATTCCTTTAAAATATTCTATATAAAGTATGTACAGTAAGATTCATTGTTTTGTAAGCAAACTTGTCTTTCCTTAAAAACAAACTCGTGGTTCATCTAATTACAACAAACAGAAATTAAAACTTCGTATCAGTATTTAAAAATATTACCGGAATGTTAGTGTCCAACTCAATAACCTTATCTTCTGATGGTGAAGATTCAGTATATTCCTTAAATTCCTTCTCTAACTTCTCAGTGTGCTTTACACTCATTGGCTTCCATCTTGCCTTCTTCTTGGGTTTTGTCTCCCAAACCACATCAGAACTTATGTATGAAAGCAAAAATCATGGTATTAATTTATAAATAGTTTCATTTTAACTGGTTTATTACATGAATTACAGAGCCATCAGTGAATTTTTGCAATATCTCTGGTTGTAAGCAAGCACATTATAAGTTCAAAAACATGAATTCATTTAACCAATACTTCTTAAACTCTTATTCAGGCATTATTCTAGGTGGCAGCAATATTATTAGTGAATATTTCTGCCATTTTGGAACTTTCTTTTACCTAAGGAGAGACAGACAGACACTAAACAGTAAATTAGCATATTTTAATATATTAGGAGGTGAAAATGCTTTTGAAAGAAGAAAAAGCAGATAGGTTAAGGAGGATCTGGAGTACTGGGATACGCAAAGTGGTGGGGGCTACAGCATCAGAACAGAATGGTCAACGGAGGTGTCATTAAGAAGGTGAGATTTCAACAGCCTCAAAGAAGATGGGGGAGTTATCCAGGGGACAGAACAATTCCGGCAGAGAGACAAGCTAGAGCAAAGACTACAAAGCAGAGCATGCCACAGCACGGGAAGAGCAAGGGGGCTTGGCATGCCTGGAATACATTAAGAGTAGAAGATGAAGTAAGACAGATAATGAGAGGCAAAATAATATAAAGCCTTGAGGATATGGTAAAGATTGAGTTTTATTCTGAGATGAGAACCCACTGAATGATTATGAGAAGATAATCAGCAATATGATATGACTTAAGGTTTAAGAATAAACTGTGATGGGATGGGAAGCAAGAAAAAAAATGAAGGATGAGGACTAGAACAGGAAAACTTGTTAGGAATGTAATGCAGTAAGCCCGGAGAAAAATGGTGATGGTTCTGCCTAGGGTGGTAAGACTGAAGCATTACAAAGTGGTCAGATTCTACGTGTGTTTTGAAGCAAGATCCAAAACACTACTTTCAGATGGATTAGATCTAGGGGGTAAGATAAAGAAATCAAAGATGATTCCAAAGATTTTGACCTGAGCAACTAGAAGAATATAGTTGTCATTAACTCCAGTGGGAAAGCAGGAAGGAGTTTGGTTTTACATACTATAAAGCTTAAGAAGGCTCTTAGATACCTAAGCAGAGGTTTTATGTAACTAGCTGGACAGACAAGTCTGGAGTTCAAAACAAAAACCTTGCTGAAGATACACTTTAAGAAGTTTTCTGCATATATATGGTATTTGAAATCATATAGAGAAGAGAAGCAGACTCAGGTCTGAGAGCCTCAAGATACCCAATATTAAGCAGTTGAGAAAATGACAGGAACCAAGAAGTGAGACTAACAATGCTGGAACAGAAAGAAAAACCAAGGTGGTGAGTTATCCTGGAAGTAAAGTCAAAGAAACTGGGTCAAGGAGGGATCTGTGTAGAATGTTAAGAATGTTATAAACTTAAGCAACATGAAGACGGGTCATTGTACAATGTACCTGGTGATCTTACCAAGATCAGCTTTATGGTACACTGAAAGCAAAAGCCTGTTTGGAACAGTTAAAAGCATGGGTAAAAAAGAACTGGAGAGAGTGGAAATATTTTTTGAAATAAATTACACTTCTAATGAGTACAGCTATAAAGTAAAGCAAAGAAATGTGCAGTAGGTAGCAGGGAAAGTAGGTTCAAGAGAATTTTTTTAGTTGAAAGATATTAAACTTACTGGGACAATTCAATAGGGAGCCAAAAATTATTGAGGCAGGACAGAGAAAGAAGAGGATTGCTGGGTCAGTGTCTCAAGAGGCAAGAGTGAATGAAATACAGTGCAAAAGAAAAATATGTTTAAATAGGAGCACATACAATATATCTATGATAAGTGGGAAGTGTGTTGCTGCAATATATAGGTAAAATATACTGGTCCATAGGAAGCTGAGATGTTGGGAGTCGGTCTTTGAAAGTTCCTTTTTGACTGCGTCAGTTTACTTGGTGAAATAAGATTCAAGGCACTGAGCTGAGAGAGAATGGGGATTTAAAAAGAGCCAAAATGTGAAATGGGCTTCCCTTATGGCTTAGCTGGTAAAGAATCCCCCTGCAATGTGGGAGACCTGGGTTTGATCCCTGGGTTGGGAAGATCTCCTGAAGAAGGGAAAGGCTACCAACTCCATTATTCTGGCCTGGAGAATTCCATGAACTGTATAGTCCATGGGGTCACAAACAGTCTGGCTCAGTGATAAAGAATTTGCTTGCCAATGCTGGAAACTTTTGAGAGGTGGGTTCAGTCCCTGGGTTGGGAAGATCCCCTGGGGAGGAAATGGCAACCCACTGGAGTATTCTTGCCTGTAAAATTCCATGGATAGAGGGACCTGGCAGCTATACTCCATGGGGTCTCAGGGAATCTGACAGGACTGAATATGCATGCAAAGTAATCAGGAGAGAGAGTGAATGGAACAAATCTAATTTACTAAAAAACCACTGAAAGACTTAAGCACAGAATTTAAAAATTGGTCCACATTCTAGGGGCTTCCCTGGCAGTCCAGCAGGTAAGACTCCATGCTTTCACTGCAGGGGATGCAGGGTTGATCTTCGTCAGGTAATTAAGATCCTGCATGCCAAGCCACAGAGCAAAAACAAACTAACAAACACAAAGGTGGGGGAAGGGGCTCCTCAACAGCTTCCAGTCTCCACACCTCAAAAAAAAAAAAAAAAAATCTATCCACATTCTAAAATCACTTCACTCATTCTGTTTAAGTATGTAAATTATTTAATTTTACTTACTCTAAAATTTCTTGTTCTCCTTCTAAAATTTATGTTCTCTTAATAAAGAGAAAGGTAGAAACGATGCCCTTTACATTCACCTCATTTAGCACAGGAGACAGCACATTAGGCTTAAAATCTGTTGTCTATTTGACCTTTCTATTTCAGTAATAAAATATTTCTTTGAGAACAATAAAAATGTCCAAGAAAATAGTTTTAACATGCTTATTTATTGATTTGGCTGCACTGCCTGGCATACAGGTTCTTAGTTCTCTGACCTGGAATCGAATCTGTGCCCCTGCAATGGAAGTGCTGAATACTAATCACTAGACTGCCCAGGAATTTCCTTTAATATGTCTTTTTAAATGGCATAGTTACTATTCAAGAAATCAGGGACATTTCTAGATGAATTTACATAGAAAAATGAATTCAAATCTGTATCATAAACCTTTATATATCTGAGAGTTTAATTCAAGGGATTAAAACTACATTATCTTTGTTATACAAACTGGAATCTAGCAACACTCTCAAATAAGGCAGTAATATAAAAATACTAATTTCAAGTAGTTACAAACAGAAACATTAAGTGCATAAAGGAAAGAAAAGAGTTTTATTGGTGATGACTTATGTGGGAAATGGTAAATATAGTATTACCTTATTAGATCTTAAAGTGCCAAGATCAAAGTAGAAAATGATTAGAAAGTAAGATGTATAGTGTGGGGAATACGGTCAATAATAATGAATAATTTTTGTATGGTCACAGATGGTAATTAGACTTATTGTGATCACTGTAATAAACACAAATACTGAGTCACTATGTTATGAACCAGGAACTAACACAGTGTAGCCGATCAAACGCACTTCAAAATAAACTCCTAGAAAAAGGTGGTAATGAACAATTCAACATTTCCTTGTGACAGGCTAAAGAAAGAAAACATACTTTTAATAAGTTGAATGATTCTAATTTTCCGAGAGTTGGGAAAATAACATGATGAGAGATTTATAAATCTGATTTTTGGTATATCTTTATCTTGAAAGGCAAAAAAAAGTATCAAAGCACTTTTAAATTAGCATTACCTTAGATTTGTATCATTGAATAGTCAAAATAAAATTTAAATAAATTCATTTTAGACTTTACAATCATCATTCTTAATGATTAAGAACTTAAATGTATCCAAATTCTAATGCATCTAACCTCGTAATGCCAATATAGGCTACTTCTTGCTTTGCATAATTGTTGACAAGAGAAATCCCAACATCTTGTAATGCCAACACAATTTCTTGCTCTGCTAACTCTGCTTTCTCACTTTCATATGTCACTTTAAATACTCTTGGATCTTCAGTGAATAAAATAATGCGCTGTAAGCCTTCAAAAAATGAAACTAAATAAATGGTCTTTTTTCCCAAATCTATAGGTGTCATCATATCCTGAAATAAAATCATCAAAAAAATTAGAAAATTAGAGTTTGGTCCCAATCAACATGAAATCTACATTTCACATTTGAAAAGTGAGAATAATAATGGTACCTCCTTCATAGGAATAAAATAAATTAACAATAGTGTAACATTTGGAAATTCACATAATTCAAATTAGTTAATGAAAATTTCTGCCATAATCATTATGAAGTCAGGAAGACAGGTAAACTTTTAATATTATAGTAAAATCTAATTAGTCTTCCTTTGTAAGCTAATCAGTAATACAGAATTTATCTTCTCTGCTTTATTATAAGACTAATCAATGTGTTATGCATTGAAAGTTGTTTAGTCAGAAACTTCTATTCCTTTTCAGAGCTGAATGAAATAAGATAAAAGAATATTTCACATTCCAGTTGTATGCTCTACAAAGCACAAATATTTACTACAGGGTTAATACTACAGAAAGACTTTATATATAAGCATTGTACTGATATCAGGGTCTTCAGTTTAAAATAATTAACTTCTAATAGTTAACTGTCAGCCATTAATTCCTAGTTAAGTGAACATTCTGATTAAACAAGATATTATAATATACAGTACACATTCATGTTATAATCCACTAAAATTAAAAATAAATTATTACAGTCATTTTACTTATAACACTCTTAAAATACAATACATAATACTAAAACTACATAAAGACATAAATAAGCTATTTTAAAAGTGACTCTGAAATATTTCTAATATGTTATAGTGGATTACAGGTTTCTCTTTGCAAACCTGAACTATCATTGTGATATAAGTGTGCAAAAGTACTTATTGAAGCTGAGGCTCCAATACTTTGGCCACCTGATGCGAAGAGCTGACTCGTTTGAAAAGACCCTGATGCTGGGAAAGATTAAGGGCAGGAGGAGAAGGGGATGACAGAAGATGAGATGGCTGGATGGCATCACTGACTCGATGGACATGGGTTTGGGTGGACTCCATGAATTGGTGATGGACAGGGAAGCCTGGCATGCTGCAACTCATGGGGTTGCAAAGGTAGGACACGACTGAGTGACTAAACTGAACTGAATCACATAGTTTCAAAATGTAAGAGCCCAAATTAACAAAATCAAAAAAGGTATGCATAGATCCATGATTTCAAACACCATCCTCACAGCAACAGAACAAGCACAAACAAAATTTAATTAGAAGATCTAAACAACTCAACAAAACTTGAACTGACATATAAAGAACACTGTAACCAATTGCAGAATACATATTTTTTTCAAATATACATAAAATATTTATAAAAATTGATTACAAGCCCACAAAGTCAAGCTCAATAAATTTCAATGAACTGAATCAGAGTATGTTCTCTGGTCACAGTGAAATTAAGTTAGAAATGAATAAACACAAGAAGAAAATACTTTTGAAAAGTGATAACCTAAGTAACCATGAAACCAAAACATAAAAATAATCACAATGAAATTCAGAAAATATTTTGAACTAAAAAATAATTAACACATAGCCAAATTTGTGAGACAGAATTACTTCTGTTTTTGGAAGAAGTTTGTGACTTTAAGTGACTTCAAATAAAAAGTGAAGAAAATCTAAAAAGCAGTGATCTAGGTATCTGCTGTGAACTCATTTGTGCTACTCCCCTCCCCCCATTCATATGTTACAGTCTCAGCCTCCAATCTGCCTGTATGATGGAGGTAATGACACCATGGTTAAATGACAGCATGGGGGGAGGGGAAGGGTGTAAATAGGGCTCTGATCCACCAGTATTCCTTTCCTTATGAGAGATACCAGAGAGCTCACTTCCTGTCTCTTCACTCTGTGAAGACATAGCAAGAAGGCTGTCATCTGCAAACCAGGAAGCATCCTCGTTAAGTTCACCAGAATTTGACTATGCTGGCATTCTGATCTCCTGCTTCCTGCCTCCAGAACCACTAGAAATGAATCTCCACTGTTTAAGGCATCCAGGCTAAGGTATTTTGTCATAGCATCCTGAGCAAATTAATACAATTATCTATCTCAAGAGTTTAAAAGAAAATTATCAAATTAAAACAGAAGAAAGGTGAAAGAACATAATATAGATTAGGCAAAAATAGGTGAAAATGAAAGCAAATGTATAAAAGAGATGATCAAAAGGGCAAATTGATGGTTTTCTGACAGACAAAACTAAACTGAAACTAATTAAACTAATAAAATCTCAGCAAAACTTAGGGAAGAAAGCAATCAAGGCACAAATAGTCTACACTAGGAACGAAACAAAACGAAAAACCATCACCGTAAATCTTAAAAAGATAAAAACATGGGACTTATAAAAACATTTATATCAATATATTAGAAAACTGAGATGAAATAAATGCATTCTTAGAAAAACTCTTATCAAAACCACACAAATAAAAGTAGAAAACTGAACTGCCCCATCAACAAAAAGTAGCATTCATAATTTAAAAACTTTCTTACAAAGACTATTTCAGGTAAGATCACTAGGCTTTACTTGTGAGCTCTACAGCAAACATTCCAAACATTCTACAAATCATACCAGTCTAACGTGAGCTCTTTCAGAAAATAGGAAAATTGTAGATAATTCCCAACATGTATTAGAAGTCAGGATAACCTTAATATTAAAATCTGGTAAGGATATTACAAGACAAGACAGTGACAGGTCAATTTCTTTCATGAATACAAGCAAAAGTCTTGAACAAAACATTAGCAAGTCCATTCCAAAAATACAAGGCTGGCCTAATATTTAAAAAAACCACCAAATAAGACAAAGCCTCAAAAGCATATAATCATCTCAAAAGATAAAAAAGACATAAAAATTAATAAAAATTCAGTACTCATTCATTTACTCATTTGATAAGAAATAATAACTAGCGGCGAGAAAAAAGACACTGGAATAGGGAACAAATTAAGATAAACTTCGAAAGATCAATAAAACTTTAATAAAACAATTTCTGAAAGTCATTTAATATGTTACTAGAGAATGTTTATACCTAACTTTATTATTATAAAAAACAACAGTCTGCCATTCAGAGATAAATCCATCATGTTAACAGATTCCTAAATGGCCTTCACAAAAGCAACATCAACTTAGATGACCTTTAATGCAATAATATATTTGTATCTGTTTATAAATTGAATGCTGAAAGTATCTAAGTTTACCCTTTATAACATAATAGAAGCAAACAAAAAGGTAGACAAAATAAGACTGCTTCCAGTTTTAAACATTTTTGGTTAAGTTAAAACTTGAATATTGCTTTAAAAATCTTCAGCAGTGTTTAAGAAGTGTAAACACAAAAAGCCCTCAAAACTAGTAAGGCTGGGAAAAAAAAAAAAAGAAAGCCTGCTAAGAACACCATAATAACCCAGTACATACATCCTTTTGTGTTACTTCGCCATGGCTTTTTCCACATTTCCACGTCAGCTTCCTAGAGCCCACTGGATCAGCCCATGTATAAAATACTGCTTTTCCAGGAGGGAGGGAATCTTCTATTTCACTAAGGGAACTGACATAAATAGGAAAAAGACACAGTAAATTAAGTGCAAATATACACATATACTAAGAATCCAAAATAATACTTCATTAATTCTGAGTCCATTAATTAAGATTTATGATAGTTTTGAGCAAAGTAGACTGAAATTTTTCCTTATACAATAAAAAAGTGGTTTTCTGAGAAAATAATGAGAATATTTCAAGGGAAATATTTATCCTAGTTAGGAAATAAGTATCTCAGGCTGGGTTTCCCCAGTGGCTCAGAGGTAAAGAATCCGCCTGCCAATGCAGGAGACATGGATTCCTGTCTGAGAAGATCCCAGATGCCACAGAGCAACTAACTCCATGAGCTATAACTACTGAGCCTGTACTCTGGAGCTGGGGAACCACAACTACTGAGTCCTTGCACCACAAGGACTGTGCACACTAGAGCCTGTGCTCCAAAACAAGAGAAGCCACCACAATGAGAAGCCCGCGCACTTCATGGAAGAGTAGTTCAAGCTTGCTGTAACTAGTGAAAGACCACACAAAGCAACAAAGACCCAGCACTGTCAAAAATTAATTTAAAAAATATCTCCAGGTTTCTGAAACTGCTGTCAACTTTAAATACTAATTAATTATGAAAGAAAATTATTTCAATTACTTTATCTTATCTATACCAAATCTAACAGAATTCAACTGGTAATACTTTTCTAAGAATCGATTTTACCGTGTCAAAATTCAGTTCAATTATTTTTAAAAACCATAAGACACGGGATATAAATCTAAGAAACTCAATCAACTCACAAAACAATTCACCAAAAGAAAATGGGGACGTTACAAGCCAAAAAAATAATACAATATAACTTTTCTGAGCTGACTCTGCAGATTAGACTTCACTGGGTATCAGACTAAATGAATGGAAACAATATCATTCAACACAGAATGTAGGACTTTGGAAAATGTCAAATTTTAAGAAAATAAGAAGGAAACCTGCCTATAAACATCTAGGGAAATCACAGTTACCCTTAGAAATAAAAATAAGACTTTTCACTCTGTTCTGTAATACTGATTGCCAGAAAACAATGCAGAAATGCCCACACAAATTTGAGGCAACAGTTATGACTTAAAATTTTATGGCAAATTATTTCCAAAAGTAAGACATTTTGAAATAAGCAATAGCATACCATATTACCACAAATCCTTACTTTTTCCAACCAAGTCAGAGGAGAGTCAAAATAAAATTTTAAGAACTGTTGTACGAAACTATTAAACCAGTCAAATAAATTAACTCATTAATAATGTGAAAGTCACTCAGTCGTGTCCGACTCTTTGTGACTCCATGGACTATAGAGTCCATGGAATTCTCCAGGCCAGAATACTGGAGTGGGTAGCCTTTCCAGTCTCCAGGGGATCGTCCCAACCCAGGAATCGAACACGGGTCTTCTGCACTGCAGGCAGAATCTTAACCAGCTGAGCCACCAGGGAAATTTAAGAATATTGGCATGGGTAGCCTATCCCTTCTCCAGTAGATCTTCCCAATCCAGGAATTGAACTAGGGTCTCCTAATTGCAGGTGGATTCTTTACCAGCTGAGCTACCAGGGAAACCCAATTATAAATCAATCCAAATACCTTCAATAACATAGTCTTGAAAAATTAACCATGTATTACTCTGGCTCAAAAATCCCAAATTATATTTATAATAAAGTGAATTTGGAAAGAGCAACTGAAAGAAATGAAAAAGTACTCATATATTTTTCATGGAAAATTAGCAGATACTGTTTCACTCTCAAAATTTTACATGCATCAAAATCTTCAAGAACACAAAAAGCAATTATATACAAGAGAAAGTTATATTCTAAATCATTAGAAGAAAATAATCCATATGACAAAAAACTATGGCAAGGAATCATAATTAGTCTTTAACAGGATTATAAACAGGATAAAAATTTTTATTAAGACAGATTTTTAACATTATAAAATTTAGAAACAAATTCTTAACAATAGAGGAACATTTAATTATAGTGCACCTAAATGATGGAATATCATGCATTCATTTACAATTATGTTTCTGAAGGAAATTTACATGCTTGCAATAGCTGTTAAAAACAAGAGATTCAGAATATAAACAGAGAGCAACAGTAAAAAAGAAATGAATGAAAATGTCAACATTTTTGGTACCAAAGATTATGCTTTTCACAGTTTTTCTACAGAATATTAAAAAAATAAATGGACATCTAGTGATTTTATTTTTATATGTAGGACAGAGTATTAAAAAGCAGAGGTACCACTTTACTGACAAAGGTTCACATAGTGAAAGCTATGGTTTTCCTGGCAGTCATGTATGGATGTGAGAGCTGGACCGTAAAGAAGGCTGAGCCCTGGAGAACTGATGCTTTTGAACTGTGAAGCCAGAGGAGACTCTTCAGAGTCCTTTGGACAGCAAGGAGAGCAAACCAGTCAATCTTAAAGGCAATCAACCCTGAATATTCATTGGAAGGGCTGATGTTGAAACAAGCTCCAATACTTTGGACACCTGGTGCAAAGAGTCGACTCATTGGAAAAGATCCTAATGCTGGGAAAGATTGAAGGAAGGAGGAAAAGAGGGTGACAGAGGATGAGATGGCTGGATGGCAGCATCGACTCAATGGACATGAGTGTGAGTAAACTCTGGGAGACAGTGAAGGACAGGGAAGCCTGGTGTGCTACAGCCCATGGAGTTGCAAAGAGTCGGACATGACTAAGTGACTCAACAACAGCAGCAACAAAAACCATACTAACAACAAGAAAGCCAAGGGAAGGGAAGGCAGAGGAAACAAAAGTTCTATATTCCTTAGTTTTCTTAGAAAGAATATCAAATGTAACAGTGTTGTTCAGATAAATTAAGTTGAAAATACTTACAAATGCTTTAAGTCTATTTCATTCACTGCAGAACATTCTTTATGAAAAAATTAATCTCAAACTGACCTCAGGGAATTCAAAGAAAATAAAAAGCAACCAGAATCCTCAGAATATTAACTATGTACAAGTAGTAATTTCACAAGAACATGACAATACAATGTGACAAACGCTTTAATCTATGTGTGTAAAGATGCAATGGAAGACTGGGTATACCGACTAAGGAGGTGACAGAAGGGACTGCATGGAAATGAAGCTTTTTTAGCATAAAGGAGCAACTGGAATGGTAATAACACATGGAAGAACCCAGAACATTCAGGAAACAAACACTTCACTTGGACTTAAGTACAGAGTAAGAGACAACAGAAAGAGAAATGTTTAGAAAAGTAGTATACAAACATTTTAAAAGAATGGAAAATCACTAAAGAACTTTAAACAAGAAAGAGACATGACTACATTAGTATTTTTATAAATTTCATTCTTTTAGCTCTTTCTTTTGTGTGTGTGTGTGTGCGCATGCACGCACACATTCATTCATGCAGTCATCTCCGACTCTTTGCAACCCTATGGACCACAGCCCCCGCCAGGCTCCTTTGTCCATGGAATTTTCTAAACAAGATTACTGGAGTGGGCTGCCATTTCCTACTCCAGGGGCTATTCCAGACCCAGGGACTGAACCCACATCTCTTGCACTGGCAGGCAGATTTTTTTTTTTTTTTTTTTAACCACTGAGCCACCTGGGATACCCCTATTCAGTATTTTTAGAAACCTACCTCTGGAGGATTTACTAGAGACAAGACTAGAAAATCAGACTTAAAAATCTACTCAAGAAATAAATGTTAAGAGAGAGTAGCTATCTGGAAAGATAGCAGAGAGTAGATAAGAAGAGAAAAATTTTTTTAAAAAGAAGAGTTTAACTGGATGGCATCGTGAGGCAGAAGAAATCTAGAATCACAAGAGTGGATGACAGTGTCCTTCACTGAGATAAGGATACAGAGGAGAAAGAGATTTTGCAGTAATAATGATGAGGTCAGCTTTGAATCACGTTAACTTCTTATGTAATACAGTGTTTAGGAAAAGGTGGTAGCATGAAACTCAACAGAAGGCTACGCTGGAGGAAAGATTTGGTGATCTGGATTCAATACTCTTTTAAACCAAAATTCCATGTTCTTGATTTAAGAAGTTCTTCAAATAACTGGACTTCTCTTGTGGCTCAGTTGGTAAAGAATCCACCTGCAGTGCAGGAGACCTGGGTTCAATCCCTGGTTTGAGAAGATCACCTGGAGACTGGAAAGTCTACCCACTCCAGTATTCTGGCCTGGAGAATTCCATGGACTTTATAGTCCATGGGGTTGCAAAGAGTCAGACACGACTGAGTGACTTTAACCTCATTTCACCTCTTCAAATAATTATAAATCTAAATACCATGTTCATTTTTGCACATTGTTAATTTTATAAATTCCCTTTATGACTAATTTTGCAGTTTCACAATTTCTACACAGGATCACATTTTAGTTTCTCTTGCATCCCTTACATTTATAATTATAACAATGCAGGAGATAAAATTTTAAAACATTTCATATCTGAACTGGACTATAAATATGAGCGCAAAGTCAAGCCCAAAGAAAGGACCTGATAAAGTCTCTTGTTCAGCATTAGCCAGGCTCAGCCAGTTGTCAGAGAACTCAGCTATGATGCCCTACATTATCCACAGTATATAAAGAATCAACTTAGCTCCTATGTATCTTAGAATGTTACCAGTTATGTAATATGTTTCAGAGAACTGAGAAAATAGTCCCTCAAATCATTTTCTGGAGGTCTTAATTTTGTGAAAATTTCTTTGAGAAAGGCTAGCTGAGGTACATGAATTGAAGGGCAAATAAGTGAAAGCCATTTCTACTTGCTTTTGCCAGTTTTAATCAACCTATTTACTACTTTTATAATATGGATAATCATTAAAAAGCAGGCTCTCCTCTCTCTCAACGTATTCCACAAATGAGAGAACTGATGGGCAAGGAAGAGTTCTAGGTATTTGCTAGATCAACCTGGGGTTCTCACTCAATCAACACCTATTTTAGTCAATTAGAATTGTACAGTTAGCAGTGGAAAAAAAGCATAAATGCACTGATAAACATGGGCCTACTGGTAAGTGACATGATACCAAACTAAAAAAGTAAACAAAATAAACTCAAGACAATCTGGGACCCATAAACAGAGGAAAAGAAGGTTACGTAAACTGTAGTGGTACTAGGAGGATATGACATCACATTATACTGAAACAAATGATGTTATGAGTAATCCTGAAATAAATATATAAACACGGTCTTTAGCAAAGTTTAAAAATGTAGTGGTCCCTTCCCACATGCCTCAGCAAGAAAAACATTATCTACTGTTTGAAAAAAAAATCTGAAGAATCAATATTTACATTATGTTCATTAAAAATAAAAAATTTCAAAACTAGACAAAATGTTTATGATATACTCTGACAATTTCCTCATAAGATTCTGCATTGATCAAGCTTTTGCCATACTTGCTTCAGTTCTGTTTTCTTTTTTTCTGAAGTATTTAAAAGTAAGTCGTATCACTAATCATCAAGGAAATACAAATCAAAACCACGAGATATCATCCCACACCATTAGAATGGTTATATCAAAAAGGTAAGAGAAAAAAAATGGTGAGGATTTCGGGAAAAGGGTATTGTGTATTGTTGACGGTAGTGTAAACTGGTGCAGCCACTACAGAAAACAGTATGGAGACTTGTCAAAAAACTAAAAATAGAACATGAGATCCAGCAACTGGCTATCTATTCAAAGGAAATGAAAACACTAATTCAAAACAAATACACGTACTTGCTGCAGTATTATATATAATCACCAAGACCTGCAAACAACCTAAGTGTCCACTGACGAATGAAAGAAGAAAATGAGGTGTGTATATAAATATATGTACACACACAAACACATATAATATTTCATTCCATATACATAAACAGTATTCAGCCATAGCAAAGAAGGAAATCTTGCCATTTGAGACAACATGGATGGACTTTAACGGCATTATGCTAAGTGAAATAAGCCAGTGAGAGAAAGACAAAACCCTATGACCTCAGTTAAATGTGGCATCTAAAAAAGCAAGAAAAAAGAAAACCACCAAAAGAATCAAACACATAGAGAACAGATTGGTGGAAGCTACAGGCAGGGGCAGGGAAGGAGAAATGAGTAAAGGGGGTCAAAAGGTACAAACTTACATCTATAAAATTAGTCATGGGGATGTGAGGTACAACATGATGACTATAGTTAATAATACTCTATTTTATATGCAAAAGTTGCTAACAGAGTAAATCTTAAAAGTTCTCATCACAAGGAAAAAAACTCTCTATATACGGTGATGAATGTTAACTAGACTTACTGTTGTGATGATTTTACAATATATATACACAAACACTTAATCATTAGGTTGGACAACTGAAATTCATGTTTCACGTCAATTATGCTAAAACTTCTAAAAAAGTAAATTACAGATATCAAGTCAGTTTTAAACCTATATATTTCAGTATACATTTTTTTTTAACGAGGACATGGTTTTACATGGCCATAATGCCATTATTGGTTTTTATACTCTTAAGAAATTATCATAAAGTCAAAGTTTCATCACTGAAACTCTGCTAAAATCAGAGGATACTGTAAATGTAATAATCCTCTTACCTTTGCTTATACTGAACAATGTCATTCTTAGTATGATTTATTAACAGAAATGTAGCAGCTCCATCACGATAATCTGAAAATGTAATAACTGTAGAATGCTCAGCCAAATTAACTTCTGCTATAATACCTCCAAGCTAGAAAAAAGGAAAAGAAAATATTTCCTAATGTGATCATTTTCCAAAGAACATTAACCAGGAACATTTAATAAAAAAAGTATTCTTAATAATAAAACTGTTTTTAAAACTATAGCTAATAGATATTGTTTTAATGATTTAGAAAGTAATTCAGGATTTTATACTACATGTCTGAAAAACCAAGACTCTCAATTATCATAGATAAATAGGTCAAATTCAAGATGTGGTTTATTCCAGGCACTCTTACTTTCTATGCAACAATTAAATTGCTTACATCTCTTGAATCCTTTTAGAACTTTTTCCCTTTGCAAAGAGAAATTTTTGTTCATTTGTGGTAAAACAAACAAAAATCACTATTAAAAACTTATTAAGTATATATTAGCTTCTCTAATCACACACACAAAAAAATCACTTACCTCATCGTCTAGACGCAGTAAAATACAACTTTCTTGCTTATTAAAATGTATCTTTTTGGGAGGGCTTTCACTTCTTTCAACTTGAATAAGAAGTTTATTAGAAGCATCCTCAGGCCAAAAGGGGATACACTAAAACACATATTACATATACTTATTTTAAAAAAATGATTTCACCATAAAGACCTTTATCATTTTAATAAACCCATCAGAGTAGACTTAAAATAGTTTTAAATAAACCTCTGTCAACACTACTCTGGTTATGTATTGCTGAGCTATAAACTGCTGACTTTGAGATGGGGCGCCACTTGTGGGCACTTTGAACACAAACAGAAATGGGTAGTAAGTTGAAGAGCTAAGAGAATTAGAGTGCTGTGAAGCTGTGGTACAGAGCTACAGTAGGACTGAAAAGTAAGTAAACTGAGCCAAAGCGATCAGTTTAAAATAGAGGAATGTTCTATTACTAAAAAATCACAATTGGGTTGTGGGTATCAGTAACTTAAGCAGTAGTCAAAGTACACACAAATGTTGAGTCAGGACATATACTAAATCCAGAGTCTTGGAAGTCAAATAAGGATAAAATGAAAACAAAAATTAAGAGAAGTATCTAAAGTCTTAAAGTTCAGAGTAGAAAACAGGCTTAAAATCTTAAGAAACAACTTGGACATCAGTGACCTGGAAGCCAAACTAACAGAAGAGGAGTTAATGCACCTACAAAGAAAACAACAGGAGCTGGAAACAAAAGAGCTAGAAGAACAGGAAACCGAGAACCAGCATTGTCTGCAAACTATTATGTAAACCAAGTCTTAGTGTAATAGGCTCTGACCAGGGTAGTAACCACATAATTCAACGAGACGTATAAGAACATCACCATATGACCTGAGGGCAATGTAACAGAACCTTGATGTTAGCTTGTTAGTGCCTTAGCTTGTTAAAGTCAGTTTTATTCAGTCATAAAAAGTAATTAATGGAACTAGACATGGGACATGGTTAAGGCTGTAAGAGGCTGAGAAGGTTCCCAATCAGGGCTTCTTGCGACACTTATCTGGGAAAGTCATCTGGGAAACTTACCTGGGAAACTCAAAACAGTAACAATACTAAGCCAAGCATATTTCCCAGGAGGAACTAACAAGACTAAAAATTATGTGCTTTCTGAAAATCCACAAGCCTTGTTACTTCCTGGTAGATTTGGCTTTAAAATGTATGTTTTATGTTTAGTAATTATGCTATACCTTTTCAAAGAGTTATGTGCTCGACCTCCTGAGACTAGAGAAAGTACCAAAGTACTTGTCTTTGTTAGTGGGGAAAATATATATATATATATATATATATATATATATATATATATATATATAAGTTTAACAAATCAACATAGCTAATAACCATAAATATGTATGTTAAGGTTGACTACAATGCGAAGATTTTAAATTAGCAACAGCAATTTATCTTAAGAAAAGCTGAAATTGACAAAAGAGAAAGTAAAGTAAAAAATAATAAGCTGTTATGTGTTTGTAATTGCAATTACTGTAAACAGAAACTATTAGAAGATAGACGCTATAGATTAGGTTTTTAAAAACAGAAGAGCTAATAATCCTATCTGCAACTGACATATAAATCAAGACATAAAACTACTGTAAATCAAAGTATGGAAAAAGATATACCTAAAAATATATATAAAGTAAAACAAAGCTGGAATTATAATCCTAGCATCTAGATATATGGAGAGTTCTATGTGGTGCTAGTGGAAAAGAACTTGCCTGCCAAGGCAGGAGATGTAAAAGACACAGGTTTGATCCCTGGGTCAGGAAGATCCCCTGGAGGAGGGCATGGCAACTCACTTCAGCACTCTTGCCTGGAGAAGCCCATACACAAAGGAGCCTGGCAGGCTAGTCCATAGGTTTGCAAAGAGTTGCACATGACTGAATCAAACAAACACCTCAGCTTGCACACATGCACCACATCCAGCAAACTAAATGAGCACGCATGAAACATTTGCCAAAAACATTCAAATATTCATTCAACAAATATCTGCTGAGAGCCTACTGTGTTTAATCACTGTTCAAACCCTTCAACATCCCTCTCCATTTCACTCAGAGCAAAAGTTAAAATCCTTGTAATGGGTCTCAAAGTTCTACAGGATTACTTTTTATCATTGGTAAATCTTGTTCTCTTCTACTTCTCCCTCTCCAATAACACTGGCCTCTTTTGCTATCCCCATGCCAAATATTCTCTTACTTTAGATCATCGACCCTAGGTGATCCTTTGTCTTTAATGCTCTTTCCCCATATGTCCACACTGCTGAGGTCCAGCAATTTATTTTATTTTCTTGGGCTCCAAAATCACTGCAGATGGCGACTGCAGCCATGAAATTAAAAAACACTTGCTCCTTGGAAGAAAAGCTAAGACAAACCTAGACAGCATATTAAAAGGAAGAGACATTACTTTGCCAACAAAGATCCACACAGTCAAATCTATGGTTTTCCAGTAGTCATGTATGGATGTGAGAGTTGGACCATAAAGAGAGCCGGGCATCAAAGAATTGATGCTTTTGAACTGTGGTGTTGGAGAAGACCCTTGAGAGTCCCATGGACTGCCAAGGAGATCCAACCAGTCCATCCTAAAGGAAATCAGTCTTGAATATTCATTGGAAGGACTGATGCTGAAGCTGAAGCTCGAATACTGTGGCCACCTGATGTGAAGAGCTGACTCATTAGAAAAGACCCTGATGTTGGAAAAGACTGAAGGCAGGAGAACAAGTGGATGACAGAAGATGAGATGGCCGAATGGCATCACCAACCTGATGGACATGAGTTTGAGCAAGCTTCAGGAGTTGGTAATGAAAAGGAAAGCCTGGCGTGCTGCAGTCCATGGGGTCGCAGAGTTGGACATGACTAACTGACTGAAATGAATTGAGTCCAGCTCCTAGCTAAAAATCTATATGCAACTTTTCAGGTCATACCAGTGTCAATTATAAAGGCTTTATCTTTATTTGACAGGTTTCACAGAGCAAAGTAGCCCTTCCCACACCAGAATAGGTGCATGGCCAGAATGCAGCACACTTCATTCTCAAAAATTCAACCCTGTTTCTAGTCATGTCCTTACAAGTACCTGCATTCCTACTATGGGCACCTGTATTCACAGGCCTCTTTATCAGGGCTTTTGGCAGAGGCCTTCTTCAGGAACTTCTGCAAGATCTCTATTAAGGAAAGAGGAGGAAATGACGATCTTTTTTCCTCTATTCTGACTTTGTACTCAGTACTATTTCACTCCTAGCCCCATTCCTTTGTTTTCCTCCATCCCCTACATCCATAAAACAGTACCAGCTTTTTGTTCAGGGCTCCCATGACAATGACACTACTCTCACTGATCCACCTCACCCCTAACCAATTGCTGTTTCAGAGGAAACAGTACAAAGGGAGTTGGTGCATTCTTCACTTTAGCCTCTTACTTACACTACTGTACTAAGTCACTAAAGTCCTGACTGTCACTTTTATTTTGACTTGTCGTCTTAATCAGCTGTTTCTGTTACCTGGCAGCTGAGCTGCTCAGCTGCACTCTTGACAAGTGTACCTCTCACATTTTCTTCAGTATGTGTGCGCTCAGTCACGGCTGACTCTTTGAGACCCCATGGACCATAGCTTGCCATGTTTCTCTATCCATGGAATTTTCCTCTCAAGAATACTGGATTGGGTTGCCATTTCCTACCCCAAGGGATCTTTCCAACCCAGGGATCGAATCTGCATACCTTGCGTCTCCTGCATTGGCAGACAGACTCTCTACCACTGCGCCACCTGGGAAGCCCTGCACATTTTTCCCACATCTGTTCAAATGTGACCTCAACAAGTCTTATCCTTGACCACATTATGTAAAATTAAAGCCCACTCCTTGGGTACTAGAACTCAAAATACCTCTTAGCCTGCATTATTTCCTTTTTATTAGACTTGTCACCTTTAAATATACTATGTATTTTACAAATTGACTATGGCATCATCAATTTAATGGTTCCCCCAAGCTCCCATTGAAATGTAAACTATACAGGACAGGGACTTGTGGTTTTGTTAAAATATGGCACGTAAAGAGTTCACAATAAATATTTGTGGAAAAAATGAATGAACAGGCAAACATGAAAAAAGGTACAACTTTTAAAAATGAGGAATATAATTACTCAAACAAAAAGCTCAGTTGAAGGTTCAAATAGCATACATAAACACACATTGTATGATATATACAGTGAAAGTGTAAATAATGAAAAATATATGTGCAGAATTTATCCAAAATAAGGGAAAGAGTTATACAGAAAGAAAATGTAAAAAAAAAAAAAAAAAGATATATGGAAGAAAGGATATGAAGGTCTACAATAAATTTGATTAAAGATCCAGAAGGAAGAAACAGGAGTATTTAAGAATGGTAGTATTTAAAAACATAATCACTGCAAATTTTACAGAAGGTATGAAATAATCTAGGAATAAAGTATCTCAAGCAGGATATATAAAAAGAACCCACATGCAGACAAATAACTGTAAGACTGCAGAACAAAGACAAAGAGAACTCCATGAAGGCAGCTAGAGAAAAAGATAGCTTCCAAAGAAAAGACAGAATCACAGCAGAATTTTCAACAAAAATGGAACCCAATATATAGTAAATGCTACAACATGTTGAAAAAAACAGGAATTATCAAGATAAATTATCATAAAAGAAAGATGATGATTAAAACTTTTATGGATAAACAAAAACTGGTGGTATTTACTGCCAAGCAGCTCAAAAGGAAATGCTAAAGATGTAACTCAAGAATAATGAATGATTATAGAGGATATCTTCAAAACAAAAAGGCATAAAGAATAAAAATAGCAAATACTTCTCTTATAATCATAATAGAACAGAATTTCTTCAGAAGTAAGCTATTCCATTAACTTCAGGCAGTCTTTCAGAAAGCTCTTATCCACACACCTAACAGCTACAGATAGAGCAGAATCAAAATTTCATTCCTAAGACACTACTGTCTTTTTAAAGTAATTAGCTTAATCTATAAAGGCATTTCTAAAATCTTCCTGAAGAGAATAAATTTGTCAATCTGTCTTCATCAATTTGTTGCACTGATACTTTAGGTCATCTTCTATTGCTATATTTAACCCCATGCAGTTACTGTCAACTTCTTTTACAAAGCAATGCATTCCTAGATGACAATATTCAGGCTTAAATAATTAAATAAATCATTTATTTGGTTTATTCTGGTACAAATAAACACTCGAAATGTTCATGGAACTGAAACAAAATGGGGAAGTAGGGGTGGATAGATAAAACATTACACAATGATTTCAGGCATCCAACTTCAAGAAAAAACAAAAATCCAAAGAGGTATATTTTTGAAATTCATTTACCCACCTGCTCAAAATCAAGAGTGAGCCATTTATCATTTCCCTCTTCAGCCACTGATATATGATATTTGCTTTTGTTTTTAATCAAAAAAAAGGGGGTAAATGTGACAATTCTGGTAATGTTAAAACTGCTAAGGTCTATAGTGACACCAACCTATGGGGGAAAAAAGTAACATTTCAAAAACTATTCCATTATCATAACATTCTTATACAAATTAAGTACTCAGCAGAGCTTAACCAGATGAGCACAGAATGAACTCACTTGATATTCCATTTTCGGGCCTTTACATTTAACAGCTCCATGACTACCAACAGTATCAATTGAAAACTGATCTGACAATTCACTATCAGTTACCATAAGCTGAACCTAGAAAAAAATATTTCAAATATATTAGTATTTAGGTACCTTTAAAAATTCCTACCTAAGTTGATATATTTTTTTTTTTTGCTTTTTAGCCTAAACTAATGTTACATTCTGGAGAAGGGAATGGCAATCCACTCCAGTATTCTTGCCTGAAGAATCCCATGTGCAGAGCAGCCTGGCGGGCCACAGTCCATGGGGTTGCAAACAGTCAGAAACGACTGAGCGACTAACACTACTACCACTAACGTTACATTATTAATGCACTAAAACTTTTCCAATACTAAATTCTAATCTTTCTAACTTCAAATATTTCACAAATGTTATTTCTACCTGTTTCATAATATTTAATTTTTCAAAACAAACTAAAAAGGAGTGATAAGTAGCTAAAGAAGAATCAAAGTTAAAAAAAAACTTCACATACCTTATTGTTATTGAAAAAGTGCTTTGGCTGAAATGAAAAGAGAACTGGCTTTTTATAATTAGGTGGATGCTTTCGATGAATTCCATCTGCTTTATACTGTAACAGTCGACCAGTTTTATTGACCATCCAATAAGGACTATGAAATGCCATAACAGTCTGGCCAGTATTATAAGTCACATGGACAGCAATATCTAAATCAGTCTTTTCTATTTCTGTAACACAAGTAAAACTGATGAAACTAATATCTTGTTGATTAGGTTTTATATGATATTCACTTTTCCAATCATGATTAAGATAGTCAAGTAATTTCAAATGTAGCCTGGCTGTATCCAACTGTACAGTACAAAGCTGGGCTGATCGGCCTTCGTGTAGAGTAAAAACTCTATGTTCAATCCCCTATAACAACAAAAAAAATACAATTTTCAATGCTTCAAAATAATAGGCCAAAAGATTCTACTTAATGATTTTGAATGCTATACAAAATGCTTTTGAAATACCTCTGTCAGAAAAAGTTAAAAGACTTGTGTTCAAGTTCTAACTCTGTCAACTGTGTAAACTTCTATAAATCATTTGAGCTACTGTATTTGTAAAAAGGTCTAAATGATCTACTTCAAAGGACTACTGTGAAAATAAAATTAAACAATATAATGAGAAATTCTGCTGGCAATAATTAAGACTATAAAACTCAATAATTAGTAAAAATAAATCTTATCTATTAATACTAGTGATTTCAGTTGTGAAAAGTACAAAATAATGAAAACTGTATGTAATCCAAATTAAGCAATCCATACAAACTCCCATTCTTGATTTTTAAAAAAACTCTCATAACCCATTTCCAGTAAGTGTTAATACTGCATCTGACATAACTCTCAAAACTGTTCATTTCTCTCCATCCACACCTGCATTACCTTAGTTCATGTTACTGTAACTCCTTTTAAAAGTCTCCTAACTGCTCTTAACTCCTCTAAGCCCTTCTCCATACCACAGGTAAACTATTTTCCTAAAAACTGATCATCTCTTTCGAAAACTAGCAAACAGAATGTTATCCCTAAAAGCATCAAGTTAAAGTTGTATTAAAATGGAACATATAATCCATCTGGGAATTTCACCTGTTTTTCCAGCATCTCTAATTTGGTTCCCTCCTGTTGTTGTAACATAGGAAACTCTTCATCTTAAGACTTTAAATTACTTAAAGCAAAGTAAGTTTATCAATACCTGACATGTTCCACAAAACAGAATACTGGTGCTGGTGGTGCTAGAGAGGTTATCAAGTGGACACCATATGCCTGCCAGGCACTGTGTTAAGTCCTTCACTAAATTATTTAATTTGACTTTCCCCATATCCCAATCATGAAAGTTTTATTACCATCACTCTTTTATAAGCTAGGACAAATGATTTAGAAAGATAATATAACTCACCTAAAGACCCAGGGCTAGTAAGCGATAGAGCTAAGATTCAATCTCAAATCTATTTGACAGTAAAGAGTTAATTCTTAACCACTATCTTAATTGCCAACTATATGGAAAACAGATATTCTTGAATCATAGATGTGTTAACTCCCTCACTCCAAAAAAAAAATTTGACAGTAAAGTATAAACACATAGTAAATTCCAATAATTAATAATAGACTCCAATAAAACAATAGATTACAATGAAGAACTACTTTCTTATATATGACAAGCAATGGTAAATGGAGTATTTACTTAAAATCCTAAGATAGAGAGATTCCTATTATAGCAACAGGAAGGAATCAGATGCAATCTTTTAAAACAAAGAGTATTTTTAAAAAAAGCATTTTTACAGGCATAAAATCCTTTTAGAAACATAAAGGTACGAGAATAATATAATGTAGCAGGTTTTAAGTCTAGTACTATTATTTTCATATTAATTTTCATACTGGTTAGAAAAGTTAGTATCCCTTTTTCAAAAACATGTAAAAATATACATGCATGGAAAAGACTGAAAAATATATCTCAGAACTGAAATGATACCTTCATCAGAGCACTACCTTCAGATAATGTAATTTACAGACAATCTATCTCTATTTTCTCAAATTTTCTACAAGAGTATCTAGTACTTTAACATGATTTTTAAAATGGCATATCATAGTTGAACATATAAATTAGATCCAACGTAGTAACCCTATTTCTAAGGTAAATCAATGGAAAAAAATTTTTAAATCTTTTATATAACATCATTGAAACATTTTCACTTGAAGAAAATCTGTACTGTCTGTTCACCACTACTAAAATTATTAGAATTTTAAAATAATGCTTTCTTACTAATAATTTTAAATAACTACAGATACAAAATCAAAGACAAGAAGGCATTAAAAAAATACCAGGATACCTCTATGTAATAAGCAATTTTGTAAGGAAGAAGATTTCGGAGTAGGATAGGTGGCCACAAATGCATTATGTATGGTAAATCCCAACGATCTTCTGAATACACTGACATATATGTCAAATTATCTTTTTCTGGGACTATATTAATGATAAATGGCTTCTTGGAAGGGTTTATAGGTCTACATTTCTTCTTGAAATAAGTACCATCATATTTTATCATTTCTTCAAAGTCAATTCCTTCACACATTTGATAGTTTGCATCTTCTGGCTTCAGAGAAAGTAGTGATCTAGATAAAAGATTAAACAACATGCTTTAAAATAAAACATAAATTGTTTGACTGCAGCTATAGATCAGTGAATTTATCTTTCTACATACTACTGCAATAAATTTTTATATTTTCATATTCTTAGAGATAAGTTAAGACAGACATACAGATACATATTTGCATTTTAACTTCTGTAAAGTAATGAAGTTATTTGGCTTTCAAAAGGAGAGTATTTTTCTTACAAACCTCCTGCCTTAAAAGTATGTTTACAAGCTCAAAACTGGTTTCGTGCAGAAAATACATCATCATACAGGTCATATATGCACAACACACACCTACATACATAACTTACACACTAAAAGAAGTTGGCTTTTCTATATACGTGGTCTCAAGTACATACCATGACTAAGTTCATGAACCAAAAATATATTTCTATCGAAAAACTACACCACCAGCTTAACAGACATTTCTCCAAGGAAGATATAAAAATGGCTAACAAACACATGAAAAGATGCTCAACATCACTCATTATCAGAGAAGTGCAAATCAAAACTACAATGAGGTACCACTTTACACCAGTCAGAATGGCTGCCATCCAAAAGTCTACAAGCAATAAATGCTGGAGAGGATGTGGAGAAAAGGGAACCCTCTTACACTGTTGGTGGGAATGCAAACTAGTACAGCCACTATGGAAAACAGTGTGGAGGTTCCTTAAAAAGCTGCAAATAGACCTGCCATATGACCCGGCAATCCCACTGCTGGGCATATACACCGAGGAAACCAGAATTGAAAGAGCCACGTGCACCCCAATGTTCATCGCTGCATTGTTTACAATAGCCAGGACATGGAAGCAACCTAGATGCCCATCAACTGACGAATGGATAAGAAAGCTGTGGTATATATACACAATGGAATATTACTCAGCATTAAAAAAAAAATTCATTTGAAGCAATTCTACTCAGATGGACGAAACTGGAGCCCATTATCCAGAGTGAAGTAAGCCAGAAGCAAAAACAACAATACAGTATATTAACACATATATATGGAATTTAGAAAGACAGTAATGAGAACCCAACATGGGAGACAACAAAAGGAACGCAGATGTATAGAATAGACTTGTGGACTTTGTGGATGAGGGTAAGGGTGGGATGAGATGGGAGAAGGGCATTGAAGCATGTTAATTGTCATGTGTTTAATCAATCGCCAGCCCAGGATTGATGCTCGGGACTGGTGCAGCGAGATTTCCCGGGGGGGAGGGAGGAGGGAGGGGGGACCCGGAGGGGAAGCATATGTAAACGCATGGTGATATCATGACAATGTATGGCAAAAACAATAATAAAAAAAAAAAAAAAAGAAAAACTACACCACCAGCTTTTCAAAGTTAATCAAATGAAGGCTTAAAATAGATTAACCTTACTTGCTAGAGTAAAAAATGGCAACCCACTCCAATATACGTGCCAGGAGAATCCCATGGACAGAGGAGCCTGGTGTTCTACAGACAATGGGGTCGCAAAAGGTCAGACATGACTGAGCAACTAATACTAACTTTATTAAAATGTTGGGCAGCACTGCAGAAGTTATTGGAGTGACTGCAAGAAGATAGTGATAAATAGTATTGGCAGTGACATATGATTAAATCTTATACTTAAATATCACATTCTTTGTTTACACTGCAACTGTACTTGGGTTTAATAATTTTTTTTTTAAGTCTAAAGTGTGTCCGAGTATGGACATTTAAATGTTTTTATACTTGTAAAACTATAATTAGTGTGACTCTGACACTATCCCTTACTATGGGACAACTGTCAACACTACCTCTAGCTATCGTTATTTTCTTAAGTACCATCCCCCAAATTTTACATCAGCTCAGTTCAGTAGCTCAGTTGTGTCCGACTCTTTGTGACCCCATATATTGCAGCACGCCAGGCTTCCCTGTCCATCACCAACTCTCAGAGTCCACCCAAACTCATGGCCATCGAGTTGGTGATGCCATTCGGCCATCTCATCCTCTGTCGTCCTCTTCTCCTCCTGCCTCCAATCCTTCCCAGCATAGGGTCTTTTCCAATGAGTCAACTCTTCACATGAGGTGGCCAAAGTACTAGAGTTTTATCTTCAACATTAGTCCTCCCAATGAACACCCAGGACTAATCTCCTTTAGGATGGACTGGCTGGATCTCCTTGCAGTCCAAGGGACTCGAAAGAGTCTTCGCCAACACCACAGTTCAAAGCGTCAATTCTTCGGCGCTCAGCTTCTTCACCATCCAATTCTCACATCAATACATGACCACTGGAAAAGTCATAGCCTTGACTAGATGGACCTTTGCTGGTAAAGTAATGTCTCAGCTTTTTAATACGCTGTCTAGGTTTGATCATAACTTTCCTTCCAAGGAGTAAGTGTCTTTTAATTTCGTGGCTGCAGTCACTATCTGCAATGATTTTGGAGCCCCAAAAAAATAGTCTGACACTGTTTCCACTGTTTCCCCATCTATTTCCCATGAAGTGATGGAACCGGATGCCATGATCTTAGTTTTCTGAATGTTGAGTTTTAAGCCAACTTTTTCACTCTCTTCTTTCACTTTTATCAAGAGGCTCTTTAGTTCTTCTTCACTTTTTGCCATAAGGGTGGTATCATCTGCATATATGAGGTTATTGATATTTTCCCGGCAATCTTGATTCTAGCTTGTGCTTCATCCAGCCCAGCCTTTCTCATGATGTACTCTGCATATAAGTTAAATAAGCAGAGTGACAATATACATAAGCAGAGTGACAATATACAGCCTTGACAGACTCCTTTTCCTATAGGGAATCAGTCTGTTGTTCTATGTCCAGTTCTAACTGTAGCTTCTTGACCTGCATACAGGTTTCTCAAGAGACAGGTCAGGTGGTCTGGTATGCCCATCTCTTTCAGAATTTCCCACAGTTTATTGTGATCCACACAATCAAAGGATTTGGCATAGTCATTAAAGGAGAAATAGATGTTTTTCTGGAACTCTCTTGCTTTTTGATAATCCAGCGGATGTTGGCAATTTGATCTCTGGTTCCTCTGCCTTTTCTAAATCCAGCTTGAACATCTGGAAGTTCACGGTTCACGTATTGCTGAAGCCTGGCTTCGAGAACTTTGAGCATCACTTTACTAGTGTGTGAGATGAGTGCAATTGTGCAGTAGTTTGAGCATTGTTTAGCATTGCTTTTCTTTGGGATAGGAATGAAAACTGACCTTTTCCAGCCCTGTGGCTACTGCTGAGTTTTCCATATTTGCTGGCATATTGAGTGCAGCACTTTCACAGCATTATCTTTTAGGATTTGAAACAGCTCAGGTGGAATTCCATCACTTCCACTAGCTTTGTTTGTAGTGATGCTTCCTAAGGTCCACTTGACTTCACATTCCAAGATGTCTGGCTCTAGGTGAGTGTTCACACCATCGTGATTATCTGAGTCATGAAGATGGTTTTGTACAGTTCTGTGTATTCTTGCCACCTCTTCTTAATACCTTCTGCTTCTGTTAGGTCAATACCATTTCTGTCCTTTAATGAGCCCATCTTTGCATGAAATGTTCCCTTAGTATCTCTAATTTTCTTGAAGACATCTCTAGTTTTTCCCATTCTGTTGTTTTCCTCTATTTCTTTGCATTGATCATTGAGGAAAGCTTTCTTATCTATCCCTGGTATTCTTTGGAACTCTGCATTCAAATGGGAATATCTTTCCTTTTCTCCTTTGCTTTTCGCTTCTCTTCTTTTCACAGCTATTTGTAAGGCCTCCTCAGAGAGCCATTTTGCTTTTTTGCATTTCTTTTCCACGGGAATGGTCTCAATCCCTGTCTCTTGTACAATGTCATGAACCTCCGTCCATAGTTCATCAGGCACTCTATCAAATCTAGTCCCTTAAATCTATTTCTCACTTCCACTGTATAGTCATAAAGGATTTGATTTAGGTCATACCTGAATGGTCTAATTGCTTTCCCTACTTTCTTCAATTTAAGTCTGAATTTGGCAATAAGGAGTTCATGATCCGAGCCACAGTCAGCTCCCAATCTTGGTTTTGGTGACTGTATGGAGCTTCTCCATCTTTGGCTGCAAAGAATATAATCAATCTGATTTCAGTGTTGACCATCTGATGATGTCCATGTGTAGAGTCTTCTCTTGTGTTGTTGGAAAGGGGTGTTTGCTATGACCAGTGCGTTCTCTTGGCAAAACTTTATTAGCCTTTCCCTTGCTTCATTCTGTACTCCAAGGCCAAACTAGCCTGTTACTCCAGGTGTTTCCTGACCTCCTACTTTTGCATTCCAGTCCCCTATAATGAAAAAGGACATCTTGTAGGTCTTCATAGAACCGTTCAATTTCAGCTTCTTCAGCATTATTGGTTGGGGCATAGGCTTGGATTACCATGATATTGAATGGTTTGTCGTGGAAATGAACAGAGATCATTCTGTCATTTTTGAGATTGCATCCAAGTACTGCATTTTGGAATCTTTTCTTGACCATAATGGCTACTCCATTTCTTCTAAGGGATTCCTGCCCACAATAGTAGATACAATGGTCATCTGAGTTAAATTCACCCATTCCATTTTACATATCTAATACATATTTTGTAATGATTGATGATGGTGCCTTAAATTTGCTAGATTGAACTACGAGCCCTGCACATCCAACTCTGTCTTTTTTTTTTTCAAGAACTTTTAGCTACTGGCACTCTGGACTGTAAAATAACATTAAACTCTTTTACCACCCGCCCCCTCCTTAGACCCATAGAGTTACCTGTCAAATCAGTTATAGATTTAGCCTTTTTTACTTCTACATTCTCAATATTTCATTCTTTTTTTCATTCTTACTTCTAACACTTAAAAATAAAAGCTTAATTGTCTCTACATTAAACTAATGCCAATACACTCACATACAGTTAATCAAGACATTTATTGGTCCCATTATTTACCAATGAGAAGGCAAAACTGAAAATGCACAAGTTAATTAGTCTTTCTTCTTAAAGAGATACCAATCACATGGGAGATCTAACGTTAAAAGATAACTACTGGTTATAAGATAAATATAGGTACCAAAAAAAGAGAAACAAGTGTACACTGCAGACTGAGCATATGAATCTACAGTCAACTCTTTCCAGACTGGCCGCAGAGTATTTTACAGAGGTGACAATTTTCCTCAAAAACTTTCTTTCTGAAGGAAAGAGCTGAATTAGAGAAATATGCAAAGTTAAAGGAAAAGTTTAAGAAATAAAGAGAAAACATGAGAGACAGATAATCAGCCAGAGGTTTTGAGTGAGAAGAGTTGAATACTGAGGTACAACTGAATGTGGACATCTGACTGCATGAGGGTCATATATAGTGTTTAAGAATGAACTGTCTAGCTCTATGTACATTACAGTTTTATCAATGAACAGTTAATAGATAAACAGGCAGATAAAAGCTTCCCAGGTGATTCAGTGGTAAAGAATGTGCCTGCCAAGCAGGAGACATGGGTTTGATCCCTGGATCAAGAAAATCCCCTGGAGAAGGAAATGAGAATCCATTCCAGTATTTTTGTCTGGATAATTCCATGGACAGAGAAGCCTGGAGGGCTGCAGTCCATGGGGTTGCAAAGAGTTGGACATGACTTGGCAACTGAGCAGGAGCATGTAGACAAAAAGACAAAATATTTCACATTTTCTAAACAAATTTCTAAAAAAATTAATCATAAAACACTTGAAAAGCAAAAATCACTCTATAATAGTATAATAAAATCTAGAAGACACCAATCATGTTCAGTTAGAAATTTGTTAAAAATCGTAAGTATACATGACTATGACTCGATAGTTATATTCCAAGTATATAATTTATATTTACTAGGAAAAGTAAAGATAACTTATATGTTATGATATTAAGTTAAATATTACTTTAAAAATTCTAAGAGTGAAAAAACTTAAATAAATTAAGAGATATTAACAAGATAAATTTGATCTCGGTTTGATAACTTAAAGATAGATATCATCTCTGTTGCTGCTGCTAAGTTGCTTCAGACCGCAGAGACGGCAGCCCACCAGACTCCGCCGTTCCTGGGATCCTCCAGGCAGGAATACTGGAGTGGGTTGCCATTTCCTTCTCCAATGCGTGGAAGTGAAAAATGAAAGTGAAGTCACTCAGTCGTGTTCGACTCTTCGTGACCCCATGGACTGCTGCCTACCAGGCTCCTCTGTCCATGGGATTTTCTAGGCAAGAGTACTGGAGTGGGTTGCCACTGCCTTCTCCAATAGGTATCACTACCAAACCATAAACTAAAATGTCTATTAGAGACCACAGGGCAAACAAAAAGATAAAACAAAATCACCGGTAAGATGCTAATGGTATGTTAAATTCACTTCCAGGTGAGGCTGTTCCCAATAACGTGTCTTCTTCATAAACACAAAGTGGTATTGAAAAATGATTTCTGATCTGGGAAAGAAAAAATAACATTTAGTATCATTAATCTAAGACTTTAAAGACATATACAAAATATTCCATCTAAATGTCCCAAGAAAGGAATTATCAGGCAATATTTATTTTGCTCATATAAATTAAAAAAACAATTCAAACATGCAAATATCCATGGTAAAAAATAAAAAGGAAAGTTTCTACAGTTTTAGAGAAGAGGAATTTCAAAACAAAACTTTAAAAATCCTAGAAAAAAAATAATATCTTTTTGACCGTGATACAGGAATAACTTTTCCTTTAGACAAACACAGTAGAAAAATTTAATAAGAAAAATATGACATCAAAGTTTTAGATACCTATATGAGAAAAGTGCAAAAAAGCCACTGTCTGGCAAATGTCTAATTTTTAAAATTGCTGTTGTATGCTCCTCACTGAATGAAAAAGTATGTAAAGAGTATCTCATGCAATGAGTTGCATACAACAGTGATATAAATGATTAACCTTATTTTGATTAATACACATTATCAGATAAAATTCTACTTGCATTGGCCTTTGGGACAGATAAAAACACAGTGGTAAGAAACACTATTTTCTTATATTATTTCTATATCTTACCAAAATCTTTACATTTTAAAAATCATATCAAAATATAAAATATGCTGAGTGCAAACTAAGAATTGATAAATATATAAACTTAATTAACTACATTAATTTTATTTCTAGATAAGCTGTTACTTATGTGAAAGAAGAGAAATATATTTTCATTTCTATGAAAATATCTATAAGAAATTAAACATTAATATTTTACTATTTAATAAAATTAAAAAGTAATCAACAATAAGGAGAGCAGCCTAACAGTCATCTTTTAATACAGTTTATTGTAAATTAAATGCTTCCCTGGTGTCTCACCAGGGAAGAGTCTGGTGAAGAGTCTGCCTGCAATGCAGGAAACACCAATTCAATGCTTGGGTCAGGAAGATTCCCTGGAGAAGGAAATGGCAACCCACTCCAGTATTCCTGCCTGGGAAATTACATGAACAGAGGAGTGTGGTGGGCTACAGTCCATGAGGTTGCAGAGTCAGACAGAAATGAGCAACTTAACACCAAACTGGCCAATGTTACGAGAGATATGAAATGTGATGTATGAGTAACTTTCATGCCTAACATCTTCAAACTGTACATATAGATAAAAAATAAAATGCTTATATATTGGGGCTTCCCTGGTGGCTCAGACAGTAAAGAATCTGCTTGCAATGCAGGAGACCCAGGTTTGACTCCCAGGTCAGGAAGATCGCCTGGAGGAGGAAATGGCAACCCACTCCAGTATCCTTGCCTGGAGAATCCCATGGACAGAGCAGCCCACTGGGTTCCAGTCCATGGGGTTGCAAAGAGTAAGACATGACTGAGCAACATACTAACATTATGTATTATTGTAAATCAAAAATAAGAGAAAGAATCTGTTTTCAGCCCTGATGGAATAATATAGGCCAGATATAATCTCTCAATATACCAGCAAACAACCAAAACACAGGGGGTTAAAAAATACACATGAAGTAACCGTTTTTAAACAGTGGACAAAGAGCACAGGAAAGAAAGACTGGGGGTGGGGGAAGGGAGGAAGGAAGAAAAATTGAAGGAAAGGAAGAGAAACATCCTACTAAGATAAACCCTAAGACTGTCACCCTATCCTGTCATCCCATCTTACTGTCTTTACTAGGTGGTAAGAGTTCTAGATTACTGTGCAGAGAAGAAGTCAACTCAGGGCCCAGTCTGAGTTGAAGAGAGAGATAAAACAATCGCTGCATTGTTTACAATAGCCAGGACATGGAAGTAACCTAGATGCCCATCAACTGACGAATGGATAAGAAAGCTGTGGTACATAATATACACAATGGAATATTACTCAGCATTAAAAAAAAATTCATTTGAATCAGTTCTACTCAGGTGGATGGAACTGGAGCCTATTATCCAGAGTGAAGTAAGCCAGAAGGAAAAACAATAATACAGTATACTAACGCATTTATATGGAATTTAGAAAGATGGTAATGAGAACCCAGTATGCGAGACAGCAAAAGGAACACAGATGTATAGAACGGACATGTGGATTTTGTGGAAGAGGGCAAGGGTGGGATGATAAGGGAGAAAGACATTGAAACATGTTAATTACCATATGTGAAATCAATCGCCAGCCCAGGGTTGATGCTCAGGGCTGGTGCACTGGGATGTCCCAAGGGGAGGGAGTTGGGAGGGGGGAGGGAGGGGGGTTCTGGAGGTGAACCATGTGTAGACCCATGGCGGTTTCATGTTACTGTAGGGCAAAACCAACACAATAGAGAAAAAAAAAAAGGTAAAATCTTGTCTAGTACAAAGGGTACTGGTTCTAGTGCTTCATCAGCATGGCAAAATAAGCCCTATACTACAGACTGCTTAAGCCTCACCTAAAAAGTTTTTAACAATCATTGGGAGGATCACTTTCCAACTCACATAACTGTATTGAAGAATTAAGTTCAAGAATACATAAAGGAATACAAAGATATCTAAAGAATCTGAAAAGTAAAATTCACAATTTTAAGCATCCAGTAAAAAAATTATTAGATACACAAAAATTTTTAAAAATCCATAAAAATAGAAATAAAATGAAAAAAATCAGAAATGATACTCATGATCAAATTAGTAGATAAGAATATTAAAACACTTGTACAACTATACTTGATATATTCAAAAGATAGGGGAAAGATTGAAGATACATAAAAAGACATGGAAATTATAAATAAAAATGCAAATTAAACTTCTAGACATAAAAATATATTGGATGAGATTAAGACAAATAAGACACTGAAAAGAAATGTAAACTTAAAGACTTAACAATAGAAACTTAACATCAAAACAGAAACATGGGGGTGGGGGAAAGCTCAAAGAAAAAGTGAATAGAGCATTAGAGAGCATAAGTTTAAAAACTCTAATATCAGTATAAACCTACTGTGGACCATGAAGAAGAGAAGGGGAAGACAGAAATAAAATTTTTGAATAAACAAAGGCAAATTTTTTTTCTAAAGTTGGTGAAAACTATAAATCCATAAACTCAAGTACAAAACAATATGATACAAAGCTCAACTAAGATTCATCACAACCAAATTGCTTCAAACCAGTAATAAAGGGGAAAAAAATCTTACAAGTATATAAAAATAAAATCACACATTTCATGAAAGAGCCGAGCGCACACTCTGGTCAGAAACAACATAATACAGTTGACAGTGGAATGACATTCTATGGAAAAAATAACTGTCAATCTACCTTACTACACCCAGTGAGAATAACTTAAAACATAAAAGTGAAGTCAAAGCAAAAACACTTCATTGACACATTTCATGAAACAACACATAATCACTAGAAGAGCTCACTCAAAAAGTGACAGAAAATATGAACAGCCCTTAAGGTGAAATTGTGGTTTAAAAACTTAACGTAAGAAGAACACTACCAGAAAACTCTAAACCAATACACCTCAAGAATATAAAAATTCTAAACATGAATTCAGCAAATCAATTAAACAGTACTTCATGAAGGTTAATACTTCATGAGCAAATGAGATTTATCCTGGGAATTCAGGGTTGATTTAACATTAAAGGTTCATCATCATCTAATATAGTAACTAAAAAACAATCAATGGTAATTCATTGTATTAACAATATTTTTAAAAAAGATCCTTTCAGTAGTAACATGGAAATTTACAATACCATATGTAAAATAGATAGGCAATGGGAATTTTATGTATGACTCAGGGAACTCAAATAGGGGCTCTGTGACATTCTAGAAGGGTGGGGTGGGGTGGGAGATGGGAGAGAAGTTTTGGAGGGAGGGGACAAGGGTGTACCTATGGCTGATTCTTGTTGATGTATGACAAAAAACCCACAAAATTCTGTAGAGCAATTATCCTTTGATTAAAAAAAATAATGTGCCAATAATATTTTTTTTTAAATCCTCTCAGTAAAGACAGAAAACATTGGACAAAATCCAACATTCATTTTTGATAAAAACTCTCAGTAAACCAGGAATAGAAAAGGTCACGAACAAAAAAAAAGCTACAACTCAAAACACACTCAATGGTGAAAGACTGAATACTTTTCCCCTAAGATTGGGAATAAGACAAAAACATCCATTTTCATAATTTCTATTCAAATTGTATTGGAGATTCTACCTAGTGCAATAAACTAAACAAAATAAAATAAGCCAATAAACACCCAGATTGGAAAGGAACAAGGAAAAACGTTTCTATCTGCAGGCATTGCAACTATCTATACATCTAGAAAAAAGCTACTAGGAGAAAATTATCCAGTAAGGCTGCATAAAACCAAATGTACTTAGCAAGAAAAAAAGTCAAAAATTAATACTAAAAATCCTAATTTCATAAAAGTTTCTAAATAAAAACTGAAAACTCAAGTCTAAAATTTAAATGGAAATGGAAAGGACTTGGGCTAGCCAAAACAACTTTGAAAAAGAACAAAGTGGGATACCTTGTACTACCTGATTTCAGGTACTACCTTACCTTGATAAAGTAATAATCAAGACAGAATGGTACTGACATAAACAGATCAATGAAGCAGATTAGAGACCTTAGACAAAAAGACATGGTCAATTTATTTTTGACCAAACTGTCAAGGTAATTTAATGGAAAAAGGATAATCTTGGTCAGAACAAATAGCCAAGTGAAAAAATTGAACCTTTATTAAAACTTACCTCATATCATATACAAAAATTCATTA
The DNA here is from genome assembly GCA_007570785.1 of Antilocapra americana. NCBI lineage: Eukaryota > Metazoa > Chordata > Mammalia > Artiodactyla > Antilocapridae > Antilocapra > Antilocapra americana. Next base: position 17,711,708 of record ML661343.1, on the reverse strand, counting down.
AAAACGGCACAGGGTATATACATAGAACAAATTACTACTCAACAACCTGTAACTGTGTGCAACATTAAAACATGAAAACTGACACATACAAAATTTTCCTCACTGACAAGAGGTCAGACTCCATTCTGTATTTCATTTATATAAAATTCTATATTGTATAACTGATGTATCACAAGTACATATTAAGTAGATGCACGGAAATGGGGAAATAGGGGATGAAGAAACTTTTGGGGTGGTATGTTTATTACTTGGATTGTGATGACAGTTTCATAAGTGTATTATTTGTCAAAATTCATCAGCTTTAAATATATGCAGTTTATTGTACATCAATTTCACCTCAGTAAAGGTATACAAAATTTCTGTAATTAAAAGAAAAGAATACATACCACAAAGACCTAAAACAAAATATTGATGCATTTGTTTTTACAAAATAATATTCAAAAAATATAAAATGGTTCTATAAAAATTAGGAGATGTATATTCAACAAAATTCTTCAAATATAACAAATGTTCATATTAGAGTAGTATAATTACTGATAATGATTATTCTTTTTGTTATTAGCTGTATTTCTATTACAACTTGCACACTTTTGGTGGTAATTTAGTTTTTTTTAAATAGCACATAAATATGCAAAATATGACCACACAAAAAAGTGAAGCATTCCATACCTGCACTGGAGAGCGAATTGTTACCTTCTTACTTCCTTCCACTGCATCAATTTGACAAACAATCGATCTTTCGACTCCAGACTGTCTGTGTCTTACAGTGTACAGTCGTCGTCCCACTTTTGTTAAAGGGATTTTATCAGCAGTAGAGTGGTTAGCAGGTGCTAAATGAAGTATACATGTTTAAAATTGATCATAAATCATCATATATTAATTTTAGGTAGACATTTTAAGCCAGAAACATCAGATGATTTCTTAAATTTTTAAACATTATCACTGAAAACTATACAAAGGGGTGTTTTAAGAATCCGCAATACATTTCTGCATCATTCACTGAAACCCTTCAAAGCATTTTAACAAAAAAAGTTAATTGAAAAAACTCATCCAAAAGTAAAATCTAAGACAACAACATAATCTTTTAAAAATAACTGACTGATGAGAGAAACCGCTAGAAAATACAAGAACACTGATCTTTGGTTTGTTATCACAGTAATATAGGCAGTCACCAGCAATTACAAAGGCGCTGCAGTTTTTCCGTTTTTAATTTTTCCAACAGGCTGTGACACTTTGTCATATCTAAGATTTGATTATAATTTTATGCAGCCTTACCTAATATATACATATATTGCATTGGAGAGTAAATTATCTATTTTGGAAGTTAATTATTTATTTATATGTTCCTTTTCCCTAGAAAAGAAAGTGGCAACTTACTCCAGGATGCTTGCCTGGAGAATCCCATGGACAGAGGAGACTGGCGGGCCGTCAGTCCATGAGGTTGCAGAGACAGAGCAACTAACCTGTCTGCCTCCCCTACTATCCTATAAAAATGTTAATTTAAAAGCAAACAGAGGTTCAATTGATGAGAACAATTCACAGACAATGTCGGGAAAACATGTGAAACCCAGCCACTCACTGTTAAGAATCAGTCACTGACCAGGAGAAAGCATGAGCTATCAGTTTTAGCACCCCTCCTCCATGCCTAAGTAACCTTTCTGATGTCCCTCCTTCCCTAACTACTTAATTGTCAAAACGTCATAAAGCGCTGTGAGTGAGGATTTGCAGCTATTTAACCTCACAACAGAGTTTTGCTGTTCAGTCGCTTAGTCATGTCCGACTCTTAGTGACTCCATGGACCACAGCATGCCAGGCTTCTCTGTCCTTTACTATCTCCCAGAGCTTGCTTAAACTCATGTCCATTGAGTTGATAATGCCATACAACCATCTCATCCTCTCTCACTACCTTCTCCTCCCAAGAGAAGAAATGAGTACATACTCCAATGTACATACATTTAAAAATACAATGAGTCCATACTACAATAATTTTAAAATGTATTTACTTTTACTTTTTACCTCTCTCCTGAGAAACATAAAGAACAAAGGAAAAAAAATCCTACTTCAATAGGCAGAAGATAAAAACCATTCACAAACCCCAAAACCATTATCCTGTGCCACTGGCTGAATTCAAACCTTATTCTGAATTCATTCAGTTGCAAAACTGTTGGAATTTTACTGAGTTATACTAAAAGTGGTTAAAACAACCACTTATAGTTAGTCTATAAATGCTGATTGAGGACGAGATCTAATAATTTTCTTCTCCAAAATAGTAAATTATTATGTTCTAGATAAAGCAGTGGATAAAGCCAGAATTTGAAATATAGCAATACAGTGACAACAGCAACCAATGCCCTGCTAAGTAAATAATAAAATTTGCAACATATTAGGAAGGAAATAAAAAAACCTGTGAGATACCAGGAGTAAGTAAAGTGGGATATAAAATATAATTTAAAAGAAAATAAAGCCCCAGGATGGTAATTTATCACTTACTAAGAAGAATGAAGAAGTGTTTGCTGCTTAGGCTGGTCATTGCATTGAAATGATCATTGTCTTTAGTTCGCATATAATCCATACTTAAACTCTCCTCATTTTTCAATACATATGATTTTGCCATAGGTACGTTGAGTACACTGAAAGATTCACTTGGTGAAACAGAAATACTAAGTCCAAGAGAATTTAAAATCATAAAAGGTGACAGATCCCTTATGAAGGCAGCTGAAGATCCAGTGGCAGCTTCTGTAAATGCCTAACAAGAAAGAATCATCATAAATACAAGAAAATGTAGAAAACTAAATGACAAGCAGAACACTAACAGACACATATGACAAACAACTAAGTTGACAAAAACTTTTTAATCAAAGGGTTAACTCAGACTAGTACCCCAAAATTTAAAGTTTCAAGTAACTTTTCTTACCTCAGCTAAATTATTTAACATTACAAGGCCACACTTAGATAATGTAATGTTTAGCTGGTCTTTCGAAAAGAAAGTGATGACAGTTTTATATTCTGGTACTCTGTAATTTTCTTCTTCAGTACCTGATTCAACAATGGCCTTTTTGGCTTTCTTTTTCATCTAAAATAACATATAAATTTTGGAAATATGAGAAAAAATTGCTTCTAGGAGCATGGCATAACTCATTTTACAAAGGAAAAACAAACATCAGACAAATTTCAACCACAACATTAGACAAAGCAATACATTTTATCAGTTTCACTGATAAATTACTGGGACATCACCCAACTAATGCCACATGGACAGAAGCAATACTGGAAGAAAAGTTCTTCTCCTCCTCAATTACACTAAAATAGCAGACATAATTTAGAAGGGGAAAACAAAATCCTAATAAGTAAACATATGTATCATCTGAATGAAAATCAGAAGCACATACATCATAGTAGGTGGAAATCTAGGGCAAGAAAAGTTAGCCTACTGGTGTTATAAATGCTATATACAAAGAACGGAAACTTAGGGACTTAAAAAGTCCAACAAGAGTTGCAGAACAGTGCCACTAGGACCTACTCGTGTGAATCAATACTAATTACCTCTTTTTAAGATTTGCAAGTCTACTACCTGTGAGTATTCTGACCTAACAACCACCAAAGAAGTTCCTTTATCCAAATCTTTTATCGGAAATGAGCACAATCAAATGTACTGGCCTAATACAAAAAGCTGGAAATGCCAAACTAGTCACCTTTCCTGTTCCTTTAACTGGCTTTAAGCCACTGAAAAATTTGTCCATTATTTGACAGAATCATTATTAGGGAGGAGATATGCTAATATATCCAACAATCTCTTGCTTCAGAAGCACAATTTCATTCATCTAAAGGTTCTGATTTATATGATTACACAAGTTCACACTATATTCCAAGTAAATAAGAATGTATTTTCTTTTATACACACACCCTTCAGATACCAAGGAAAACTCAGAATAGACAACAACCTACAAGAAAACTTGGGATAGACAACAACCTACAAGAAAATACTAGAGATACTTTAAGATGGTAGTTTGTAAGTGGGGACTCTGCAGCCAGTATTGCATTCCACCTTTTCAAATTTAAAGGTATTATTACTTTATGGAAGTCCTTTAACTTTCACAGTTTTAGTTCTATCATATATTAAAATGAAGTTGAAAGCTGTATCTTCTTCAGAAGCTTGTTTTAAGGTTTAAAGCAAAAGTAGATTATTTAAGACAGTGTCTGGTACATAATAAATGTTACACAATATTTATATTAGAAGACCATGAGGCTATAGTCTTGGGTTTGAAATTTATATTCAGAGGTCAAACAAGGAAGCATGTGGAAAAGTTCATAATGAAATATCTGAACTCTGTTGTGATTAAAATTAAAGTGTGAGTCATGTGGACATCCTCAATATTTGAAAAAAATTTCCAAATATCAAGAATACCTTGATTCCAAGATTCCATGGTCTGAAATCCTCAGTCTGATCAATTTCTAAGGGTTCAAGCAAAGGCTCCCACACACCAAACATTTCATTGTAATAATGTACCTAGAGAAAGAACATAATTTTTTTAAAAAAACATTCTGATACTTTTTAAAATCGCCTACCATGTTGTTCCCCACACCATTCCTTTTGGCTGTGCTATTTCTTCTGTATGAAAACCACCAACATGCCATTAGTTTCCTATACATACTTTCTTAATGATTTCATCATCTGGCTAACTTCATGGTCTATTCTTCAAAATTTATTCCAGAAAAAAACTCTCCTTTAAGTATCTTTCCTTGATTTTCAGTGGCTGGGTTTAACAATGAAAACTGTGTTCATCTATCAAACATTACTGGAATTTTAAAAACATGTTCTGTCTACCTCCAATAACTTTCAGAAAGCGTTTTCAGTGAAGGCAAGTAACATATGATTCAATAATTATGTACTTATTTGAATTCTCTGAACTTCCTGGACACTTTACATCAAATTCTCTGTACAATGTAGATGATTCTAGCTAAAACTCGGAAACTTGAAACCTAGTCTGTCAGTTCTACCTCTATCAGTACATAACTAACATCACAAGTATTATAGTGGCTTATAAATTTTCATACTTATTTACTGAAGTAGAATATCAGATTAGTTTTTACTAAATATAAACAATTTAAAGCAAAGTATCTCTGGGAAGATTCTTTGAAGAAAAATTCTGATGCATAATATATGTTGGCTCAAAGTACGTATCTTTCATGTGACTAAAGGACTCTCATAGAAATGTGAAATACCTTGGTAGAGTCTCACCAGAGTATGAAGATCTGCATCATATAAATGTATAAAGCATATTCCTCTAATTTTTTATACCACTATATTCAAAGAGATTAAGAAATACTCTATTATCACTTTAAGGAAAAAAGGATACCTAATTTTTAAAATTAAGACTTTTACATCTAGTCAACGGTCTATGGTATGGACCTAAAAGAAGTAGAAAATATTAAGAAGAGGTGGCAAGAATATATAAAAGAACTGTACAAAAAAGATCTTCACAATCCACGTAATCACGATGGTGTGATCACTCACCTAGAGCCAGACATCTTGGAATGTGAAGTCAAGTGGAACTTAGGAAGCATAACTATGAACAAAGCTAGTGGAGGTGATGGAATTTCACTTGAGCTATTTCAAATCCTAAAAGATGATGCTGTGAAAGTGCTGCACTCAATATGCCAGCAAATATGGAAAACTCAGCAGTGGCCACAGGATGGGAAAAGGTCAGTTTTCTTTCCAATCCCAAAGAAAGGCAATGCCAAAGAATGCTCAGACTACCGCACAATTGAACTCATTTCACATGCTAGAAAAATAATGCTCAAAATTTTCCAAGCCAGGCTTCAGCAGTATGTGAACCGTGAAATTCCAGATGTTCAAGCTAGTTTTAGAAAAGGCAGAGGAACCGGAGATCAAATTGCCAACATCCAGTGGATCATCGAAAATGCAAGAGAGTTCTAGGAAAACACCTACTTCTGCTATATTGACTATGCCAAAGCCTTTGACTGTGTGGATCACAATAAATTGTGGAAAATTCTGACAGAGATGGGCATACCAGACCACCTGACCTGTCTCTTGAGAAACCTGTATGCAGGTCAAGAAGCTACAGTTAGCACTGGACATGGAACAACAGACTGGTTCCAAATAGGAAAAGGAGTCTGTCAAGGCTGTATATTGTCACTCTGCTTATTTAACTTATATGCAGAGTACATCATGAGGAAGGCTGGGCTGGATGAAGCACAAGCTAGAATCAAGATTGCCGGGAAAATATCAATAACCTCATATATGCAGATGATACCACCCTTATGGCAAAAAGTGAAGAAGAACTAAAGAGCCTCTTGATAAAAGTGAAAGAAGAGAGTGAAAAAGTTGGCTTAAAACTCAACATTCAGAAAACTAAGATCATGGCATCTGGTCCCATCACTTCATGGGAAATAGATGGGGAAACAGTGCAAACAGTGTCAGACTTTATTTTTTGGGGCTCCAAAATCACTGCAGATGGTGACTGCAACCATGAAACTGAAAGACACTTACTGCTTGGAAGGAAAGTTATGACCCAGCTAAACAGCATATTAAAGAGCAGAGACATTGCCAACAAAGGTCCATCTAGTCAAGGCTATGATTTTTCCAGGAGTCATGTACAGATGTGATAGTTGGACTATAAAGAAGGCTGAGTGCTGAAGAATTGATGCTTCTGAACTATGATGCTGGAGAAGACTCTTAAGAATCTCTTCAACTGCAACCAGTCTTGAGTGTTCATTGGAAGGACTGATATTGAAGCTAAAACTCCAATACTTTGGCCACCTGATGTGAAGAGGTGACTCATTGGAAAAAACTCTGATGCTGGGAAAGACCAAAAGCAGGAGAAGGGGATGACAGAGGATGAGATGGTTGGATGGCATCACCGACTCAAGGGAGATTAGTTTGAGTAGACTCCGGGAGTTGGTAATTACAGGGAGGCTTGGCATGCTGTGGTCCATGGGGTCATGAAGACCTGGACACGACTGAGCAACTGAACTGAACTGAACAGTCTATTAATTTAATCAACTCAAGATGAATGAAATCAATCGAGATATAAGCTTAATATAGATATGTACTCTAAAAGTAAAATACACATAAAAACAACTACATCAAGGGCATAAATAGGTACACTTTTTTCCAGAAGTTTGTGAATCAACATCGTATTTATGATAAACTTAATGTAAATGTTTAAATGAGATTTACAAAATAGTTCATTTGTAGCAGTATTTCTTACATAATCTGGAAAAATACTATAGATGCTTACTTCTAGCTCAAGCTGACAGTGGAGATTTATTAGGGAACTCCAGTTTTTGCCTTCCCCCGAGAAACGTGATTTTGCCAAAAGCATAGGTACTGTTCTATGACCAATTCCAGCCTCAAGAACTAGAAAAATAGAATCAATGTTCATTTTTATTATCTCTCCTTTGGGTACCAATTCAGGTGTGGGAGCTGTTTTTACAACTTCATTTGGTTCTTCAAGAAACCACATATTTAAATTTTTTGTATCTTTCTTTTCCCATAAATGTGCTGTAGAAGAAGCAGTTTCTTGTGGGATGGTTTCCTTAGTAGTATAAAGTGCTGAAGTTATGGTAATCACAGTATTTATGATAACTGGTGAAACCTAAGGGGAAAAATTCAAAATAATTTAAAAAACTACAAAAATCACTTTACAAACTACATACTTCAAAGAACATGGAAATATATTTGCCAAAGGATCAAGAGGAATTAATACGGAAGTAACATTACTACCAAGAAACAGATACAATCTGCTGCCTACAAAAATTTTTTTTATTATCGTAACTAATTTCAATAGTTAAAATATTTACATTTTGATATTAAACTGACCAATTTCAACTATACATACTATAAGGAAGATGCCTACAGAAGCAGTCAGGTGCCAATAATAAAATACATGAAAACATTCATTATAAAATGTAAATATAATTTTTAAATTATGTGTCAAAAATATTTTCAAACAGCTTCCTTTTGCTTATTTAACGATTAACATTGTTGCTAAAACTGCTTATTTCTAAGTTTTATTGATTTTTTTCTAAAGGGCACTAAAGATCTGAATGACTGACTACATTACAACTTACTTTCAGTGTCAGGGATTTTACTGATAATTCAAGTACTTGTGGATCTGTTCTTATCTGAGTAGCCTGATAGAATAAGTCACAGGGTTGCAAAACCTGTAAGAGAAAAATCAATACTATTAAATTAACACATTCTTAAAATATTTTTACTTAAAAGACTTGTCTAACAATAACTATGCTAAATAAACAAGGTAGTAAAAATAATCTACTTCAAAAAAAGTGAATCAATAAAACATTCCTTTATTATCTTCTCATTCATTATTTATAATAAATAGAAAGTACTTATATTAGCAACACTACTGATAAAGTACAAGAATTTCTTAAATATATGAAAATTTCACAAAACTTGTATTCTGTATTTTCTTTTGTAGCAGTCTCCTGGTATCCTTTTGGGATAGGTTTCAGGACACAAATACCTGTCCCCTGCCTGCTTCCTCCCACCCATGGCAGATACTAAAATCCAAGAATGCTCAAGTCCTTTTTATATTGATAAAATGGCACAGTATTCAACAACAATGAAGCAAACAGCATGATTTAAAAAATAGCAAGAGAAGCTGAATAGATTTTTTTTTCCCAAAGAAGACAGAAGGCCAACAAACACAGTAAAGGGTGTTCAACATCACTATTTATCAGGGAAATGCAAATCAAAACCAAAATAAAATATCACCTCATATTTGCTGTAATGGCTATTATCAAAAAGGCAAGAAATAAGAGTTGGAAAGAATGTGGAGGAAAAGGAACCCTTATTCACTAGATGTGGGATTGGTGTAGTTACTGTGGAAAAACAGTATGGAGATGCCTCAAAAATTAAGACTAGAGCTATCATATGATTCACCTATTCCACTTCTGAATATTTATCCAAATACAAAAGCACCAATTCAAACAGATAAATGTCAGCTCCTATGTTCATTGCAGCATTACTTACAATAGCCAAGATATGAAAATAATCTAGAGGGCCTATGATGAAAATAGATGAAAACAGATGAAAACAGATGAAAACATAATAAAAATGTAGAGTGTTTCTATATGTTTGTATAAGGGAATACTACTCAGGCATAAAAAGGTGAAACCTTGCTATCTGCAACAATACAGATGAACCTTGAGGGTGTATTAAAAGAAATAAGTCAGACAGAGAAAGACAAATATTGCATGATTTCACTTACATATGTAATATAAAAAAAACAACCAAGAAATGAACAAATCAAAGAACCACATAGATACAGATAACAAATTGGAAATTACACAGGGGAAGGAGTGGGGAACAAAATGGGGTCAAGGGGGTCAACTGTATGGTTACTGGTAAAAACTAAATTTTTGATGATGAACATACTGTTGTGTATGCAGAAGTAGAAAAATAATACTGTATGCATGAAACTTATATAATGTTATAAGCCAACATTATCTCAAGAAAAAAAAGACTAAGTACAGTCAGCCCTCTGTATCCACAGGTTCTGTATTTGTGGATTCAACCACAGACTCAGTTACTAAAATAAAACTTTTATCAGGGTATTTTTTCCATTATAAAAGTACATGAAATAAGTTAATCTGTATAGGACTAACTACAAAAGAAGAAAAAATTATAAATACATTAGACTTGCTAAATAATTCTTAATATAAATGTAAATTAACTGAGTCTTCCCTAACTACGCTAAGCATAAATCTGTTCTGCAGCCCCTAGAGACTCACACTCCTCCCAAATGCAACAGATGTTCACCTCCTAAGGATCCTGATGGTCACTTCCCATTATTACAGCATGAAGTACAAAATCTTGAGAGAGTTAATTCTTATGTAGATTGATAAGGAGAAAGGGGTCCAGGGCTCTCAAGGAAGAGAAAGGGGCAAATGTTTTATTTTAACACTGCTTTGTCTTAGTCACATAAGACATTTTTTCTTAAACTCTGAGTTGTTATGACAACAATCTTTAAGACTAACTTTCTTTAAGCCCAGAGCTAATGATTATACAACAACTCATCTTGCTCAAGGGTACAGTCTTCCTTAAGTTCTGTACTAATGATTATATAACAACAATGTATCTTGCTTGAAGACAGGTTTCTCCTTCTTAACAAGAAACTTCTGGCTAATCTTGTTATCTAAAGATGTATGTCCTGGGAGTGGGTTTGCTAAGACCTTTCTATTGCCACTTCTAATCTTATTAATTTAAGATATATATTGTGTGAGTGGGTCTGGTAAATGTATATAAGGCATTGATAAGACTAGCATAAGAAATCTGTATACAGGTCAAGAAGCAACAGTTAGAACTGAACATGGAACAACAGACTGGTTCCAAATCAGGAAAGGAGTACATCAAGGCTGCATATTGTCACCCTGCTTATTTAACTTATATGTAGAGTACATCCTATGAATTGCCAGGCTGGATGAAGCACAAGCTGGAATCAACATGGTTGGGAGAAATATCAATAACCTCAGACATGCAGATGATACCACCCTTAGGGCAGAAAGCAAAGAGGAACTACTAAAGAGCCTCTTGATGAAGGTGAAAAAGTTGGCTTAAAACTCAACATTCAGAAAACTAAGATTATGGCATCCAGTCACAACACTTCATGGCAAATAGATAGGGAAACAGTGACAGACTTTATTTTTGGGGGCTCCAAACTCACTGCAGATGGTGACTGCAGCCATGAAATTAAAAGATGCTTGCTCCTTGGAAGAAAAGCTATGACCAACCTACACAGAATATTAAAGAGCAGAGACATTACTTTGCCAACAAAGGTCCATCTAGTCAAAGTTATGGTTTTTCCAGTAGTCACATATGGATGTGAGAGTTGGACCATAAAGAAAGCTGAGTGCCAAAGAACTGATTTCCAACTGTGGTGTTGGAGAACACTCTGGAGAGTCCCTTGGACTGCAAGGAGATCCAACTAGTCCATCCTAAAGGAAATCAGTCCTGAATATTCAATGGAAGGACTGATGCTGAGGCTGAAACTCCAATACTTTGGCCATCTGATGTGAAGAACTGACTCATCTAAAAAGACCATGATGCTGGGAAAGATTGAAGGTGGGAGGAAAAGGGGATGACAGAGGATGAGATGATTGGATGGCATCACTGACTTGATGGACACGAGTTTGAGCAAGCTCCGGGAGTTGATGATGGACAGGGAAGCCTGGCGTGCTGCTGTCCGTGAGGCTGCAAAGTTGGACACAAGTGAGTGACTGAACTGAACTGAAGACTACCAAATGGAGCACTCTCCACTCGCCTTCTGATATCTATGTCATAAGCTTTCTGTCCTTTTACACCGTAATAAAATTTCTGCCACACAAAACCTCTGAGTGATCAAACCTGGTCCTTGGCCCTGAAGCTAAATCTTCTTCTTCAGAGATCACAAATCACGAGCTCTTCACTATCAATTTCATCATGTCATGTAATTAGTTCATCTATATCGCTCATTAATTCAAAATTCTAAAATCTTATCCATTAGCTCAAAGTCTAAAATCCAAATCAGGTCCAGATGATGATGAAGTTCTTAGGTATAATCTATTAAGTACAATTGCTGGGGCACAATTTCCTTTGAAACTGAGTTCCTGGTTCCCATCACTCCCAAAATAGAATGGTGGGACAGATATAAGACAACAATTACAGACATTTCAATTCACACAGAAGGTAAAATGGAGTCACTAGTTCAAAGCAGTTCTGAAATACAGCCAAGTAAATGAGTTTCCTGATTAGATGTCAAAGTCTAAGAACAATTCTCTGCGGGTTCTGAACTTTACCCCAAGTCATCCGTCCTTTTTTTTTTCATAACAGGTAGCACAAAATTGCAGCTGAGCAGTTTTATCATTCTGCATCTTGCAAGGATTTCGGGGGGGTCCAAGAGTCTCTCATCATTTTGTACTTTTTGTCTCTCTCAATCCATGATGGTAGTGTTTCTGTTAAAATAATTTTCTCAAGAATTTTGAGGGCCTTCTATAGATTTCATGAAGTTCCATTCCATTAGACAAATGCTGCATTCATGGATCTTTTTTATATAATGATGGCCTCCTGCTAATAAAGTTTAGGGGTGATAACTTTATGATTTCTACAGGCCTTCTGGTTTGATTCAGATCTGCGAAATAGACATTAATCTCTTGAAAGGGCTCTTTGTATGACTGAATATTCTGTAATTTTTAAACCTGAGGTTCAGCAAAAGGTTATACAATAACAAATTCTTTTTTCTATCTTATATTTTTGGTAGTCATTTTTGACTTGAAGCATCTTATTCCAAGTCACTCTAGTGACTCCTCTATCCCAGTTTAACAGGCTAATACTTAATGTTCCTGCATTTATTCATCAGCAAAAATGTCATTTCTACTAAGAAGTCCCTCTCACCTAATACTCCAGAACATTCAGAATAGTCTATTAAAGAATCCTAATTAGCAAACAGACTATAAGAACAAATTAAGATACCCTCAAATTTAGGGTTAACCCATAAATGTAACCTGGTATGCCACAGGAAAAACTATCAATGTAATTTAAAATAAGAGTAGTAAAAACTGTTGAGGCTTTTCCAACAGATGACAGTAAGCACTCAATAAAACTCCACACATATTTACGACTAAAATAATTTTAAAATTAGATAGGCAATATTTCTCAACACAATAGAAGTTTTCATTTAAGTTCACAAGCAAGTGTTTCCCTTCTATGTATGCCCAGCTAAAGATCTCCTTTCCTTGGACTTCCATTACCATCTGAAGGAAGAAACTTGTGACCAAGCAATAATCCACCTACAAGATGAAAAGTCATGTTTAAAAAGTCTGCTTGATGTAAAAGAATGAAATTAGAACATTATGATAAAGACCTAAATGTAACCTGATAACAAAACTCTCAAAGAAAAACATAGGCAAAATTCTTACTATAAGTTGCAAAATATGTTTTTGGATCTCTCTCCTAAAGGAAAGGAAATAAAACCAAAAAACAGAGACTTAATTAAACTTAAAAGCTTTGGCAAAGCAAAGGAAACCACTGACAAAATGGAAAGACAACCTACTGAATGGGAGAAAATAATTAAAAGTGGTATGACTACTAAGGGGTTAATATCCAAAATACAGAAATAGCTCATACAACTCAACACCATTTTTTTTTTTTTTTTTACCAAACATTCCAATTAAAGATGGGCAGCAGAACGCAACAGACATTTTTCCCAAGAGGACATGCAGATGACCAACAGGTACATGAACAGATGGTCAACACTGCTAATCATTAGAGAGATGCAAATCAAAACCACAAAGAGCTATACCTGTTAGAATGCTGCTGCTGCTGCTAAGTCGCTTCAGTCATGTCCGACTCTGCGACCCCATAGACAGCAGCCCAGCAGGCTCCCCCGTCCCTGGAATTCTCCAGGCAAGAATACTGGAGTGGGCTACCATTTCCTTCTCCAGTACATGAAAGTGAAAAGTGCAAGTGAAGCCGCTCAGTCGTGTTTGAGGCCTAGCAACTCCATGGACTGCAGCCTACCAGGGTCCCCCGTCCATGGGATTTTCTAGGCAAGAGTACTGGAGTGGGCTGCCATTGCCTTTTCCCGTTAGAATGACTATCATCAGAAAAACAAACGCTGGCAAGCATGTAGAGGAGAGGGAACCCACTGTTAAAGTAGTCTTTGCTGTCAGGATGAAGACAGGATAGACAAATAACAGATTAGTAAATAAAACAAGAGTTCTGTAGCAAAAATAAAAACAAAAACCTTCCATGAATAAATAATAGCTTTGATAGTTAAAGCTACTTACGTATGGAACCACCAAATGGTTAACAAACTAAGGATTACCAAGGAGACCAATACCTGGTATACAGAAATTTTTTAGTATTAAAACTGCTAAAATAACCTCCAAGTAATAAGCTCAACAGAAAGTAAGCTGTGACAACAGTGTTTATCGTGAAAAAGACAATAGTCACTTCACATATGTCTACAGTGGATAATGGTTAAAAAAAAAAGAGAGTGAGCCAGAGCCACATGAGAAAATGTGAACAATGTTCTTTCAAGAGAGCAAAAATCGAAGACTCAAACATGAGCTATCCAAGGAATTTACTCCATAGCTGGAGATTCAAGTTTTCACAATTCAATTCAGCAAGATATTTCAATGGTTATGAAGCAGTGACTACAAAGTGTTTCTTATTCTTTCCTTTCCTGAATGGGTTTTTAAACTTCGATTTTCTAGTCCTTATACCACTGTTAACACTAGTGACTGTGTATAGGGGTGAAGTGTCTGTCTGTCGAAAAGTGGTAACTTATTTTTCTATTAGTTAATGTATTGCCAAACAGAAAGAAGTCACATGCAGACACAATAAAGCAAACTATCATGTAGGAGGAGGAACAAGATGGTACTCTCTCCATGGATACATCAGGAATACACCTTCAGACACATAAGTGCACGCAGAACACTAGGTAAGAGTGGACAGGAGTACCTGACCAGTGGAAAAGAATATAGAACCACCCAAAACTCAGTAAGACGAAGGAACTAGGGGGAAAAAACAGGAGTGTTCATAGGACTGGACTTGCCCTTGGCAGGAGAGCAAACTGAAGCAAGGGTCTGATCCCCACATCGTGGCAATTTTCTGAGGCAGAGGAGAAACATTTAAGGCTGAGAGTGAAACAGCTGATCTGTGGCAGCCTAAATGGAATGAGAATCAGACAGTCCCTGCTGCAGCCATACATATTCTGGACAGGGACGCAGGTCCCATGGAAGGCGCAGCTGTTAGGAGCTAGAGTTTAGAGACTGTGGAGCAATCCCAGCATGAGGGCTGCTGTTGACTGTGGAGAGAAGATCTAGATGTGAGGGAGGAGACTGTGATGGGAAATGCCTGGAGAGGAAAGCCAGGCAGCCACGGAAGCAAGGCAATACTACTGAGTCATGCATAGCGGCTGGAGCCATCACCATAGCCTCTCTCTCCCCACATGCCAGCATTGGCACCTGAACAACAGAGAGGCTGGCCCGTCAAACACCTGACGTGCTACACTACAGAGTAGGACCCCACCCAGGGTGCCCCTTTAAGTGTCTGAAATGCCGATCTATGGGTAGAACCCCAGCCAAGGGGGCCCCTCTATGTGCCTGATGAGCCGAACAAGAGAAGGATCCCAGGCAAGGGAGCCCTCTGAGGGTCTGAATAGGCAGAGCTATGGAAAAAAACTGGCCAAAGAGGCCTTCAGATCACCGGCTACAAGAGGCTCAAAAAAGAGACTCTGATAGGGCCATAACTCCTGTGGCGGAGGCAGTCCGTGTCCCAGCACACTTGCTGCTGCCCAGGATCCTCACAGGCCAAGCAGTTACGCCAGCTTCTCGTTCGACACTCACTAGGGCAGAGCTGCCACAGGCAAAAAAAAAAAAAGTCTTGCATCTATGCACACAAGGTTGCTTCAGTTGTGTCCAGCTCTTTGCGAACCTGTAGATTATGGCCTGCCAGGCTTCTCTGTCAGGGGGGTTCTCCAGGCAAGGATACTGGAGCCTATTGGCCAATACTGGTTGCCATACCCTTCTAGAGCACTAGATTTCCTGCTGCCCTAGCTGCCAATTCCCCTTGGTACCTGATGCTGCCAGAACCCTTGCAACCTAAACAGCTGCACCAGCCCCCACATCTGGCCTTCACAGGGGCAAACCCAAGTCCTCCAGGGCAGCCCCAGGAGCAAACCCCAGTGGACAACCCACATGCAGAGATGTAAATAAAACCACGGCTGAAACCCAGGGACAGTATGGTTAAGGAAGAAGACCCAAAACCTTCTCACTAGTTATACAAGCTGCAGATTAAATCCACACAATCAACTAAGCAGACTCTGTGTCTATGGAATAAATAAAAGGACATTCAGAGCTCCAACAAATGAAAACACACTGGTTCTGATAGCTGTGGACATTGGAGGGAAGAACACACAGGAGTAGGACCAGATTAGAATCTGAGTTGTCACCACAGCAGGTCCGGAGATCAGCACGGTGTTGGAGGGCATAAAAAGGTGGTGAGGTGGACTGTGACTCCCAGCAAGGGAAAGGGAAATGACAGCAGTGACTCAAGAAAAACATTTATTATTCTTATAGCTTTACTTGTACTGTACATTCCTTTGCATTTTTTTTCTTTTTCTTTTTTTTTTTGCCCCTCTGTTGTAGTTGTCAATTTTTTGGCACTATGAAATCTAATTAACTTCTTGAATTTTTTTTTTTCTCCTCAGTCACATATTTTTATTGTTGTTACAAACCTCTGCCTCTGCATCGGGATTTTGCAGTTCTGAGGAGTTTTCCTTTCTATTTTTTTAATTTTAATTTTTAAACCTATTTTTTAAATATTTATTCCTTTGTTTGATTTTCATACTATTCCTTTCCCCTTCCAGATAATCTTTAATGCATATAAGTCTTCGTCATCTATCTGTATTTACTTTACATATGCCAGCAAATTTGGAAACCTCAGAAATGGCCACAGGACTGGAAAAGGTCAGTTTTCATTCCTATCCCAAAGAAAGGCAATGCCAAAAAATGCTCAAACTACCACACAATTGCACTCATCTCACACGCTAGAAAAATAATGCTCAAAATTCTCCAAGCCAGGCTTCAACAATACGTGAACCGTGAACTTCAGATGTTCAAGCGGGTTTTAGAAAAGGCAGAGGAACCAGAGATCAAATTGCCGACATCCGCTGAATTATCGAAAAGCAAGAGAGTTCCAGAAAAACATCTACTTCTGCTTTATTGACTATGCCAAAGCATTTGACTGTGTGGATCACAATAAACTGTGGAAAATTCTGAAAGATATGGGAATACCAGACCACCTGACCTGCCTCTTGAGAAACCTGTATTCAGGTCAGGAAGCAACATTAGAACACGACATGGAACAACAGACTGGTTCCAAATAGGAAAAGGAGTACGTCAAGGCTGTATGTTGTCACCCTGCTTATTTAACTTATACGCAGAGTACATCATGAGAAACGCTGGGCTGGAGGAAGCACAAGCTGGAATCAAGATTGCTGGGAGAAATATCAATAACCCCAAATATGCAGATGACACCAACATTATGGCAGAAAGTGAAGAGGAACTAAAAAGCTTCTTGCTGAAAGTGAAAGAGGAGAGTGAAAACTCTGGCTTAAAACTCAATATTCAGAAAACTAAGATCATGGCATCTGGTCCCATCACTTCATGGGAAATAGATGGGGAAACAGTGCAAACAGTGTCAGACTTTATTTTTCTGGCCTCCATAATCACTACAGAGGGTGATAGCAGTCCTGCAATTAAAAGACGCTTACTCCTTGGAAGGAGAGTTATGACCAACCTAGACAGCATATTGAAAAGCAAAGACATTACTTTGCCAACAAAGGTCAGTCTAGTCAAGGCTATGGTTTTTTCAGTGGTCATGTATGGATATGAGAGATGGACAGTGAAGAGAGCTGAGTGCTGAAGAATTGATGCTTTTGAACTGCGGTGTTGGAGAAGACTCTTGAGAGTCCCTTGGACTGCAAGAAGATCCAACCAGACCATCCTAAAGGAGATCAGTCCTGGGTGTTCATTGGAAGGACTGATGTTGAAGATGAAACTCCAACACTTTGGCCACCTCATGTGAAGAGTTGACTCATTGGAAAAGACCCCAATGCTGGGAAGGATTGGGGACAAGAGGAGAAGGGGATGACAGAAGATGAGATGGCTGGATGGCATCACCAACTCAATGGCCATGGGTTTGGGTGGACTCCGGGAGTTGGTGATGGACAGGGATGCCTGGCGTGCTGCCATTCATGGAGTCGACTGAGTGAGTGAACTGACTGAACTGAACTATTCTTTCTTTCTTTCTTTCCTTTCCTCTAAAACATTTGTTAGCTTTACTCTCATAGCTTTATTCCCCAACTTGCATCTTGCTTTAGTTTCATTTTCCAGTTTGTGTTTTAGTTTTGTTCTTAACTGATAGATATAACTCTTGATTTCCTTTGTTCACTGGGTCGATCAATTGTACTTTATTTTTGTTGGACTGTTTTGATTTTGCTTATGGGTGTATATGCATATGTGTATAATCAGTCATACTTCTTACTGCTGTTATAAACCTCTGACTCTGCGTTGAGATTTTGCAGTTCTGTGTTTTCCTTTTTTCTTTCTTCTTCCTTTCCTTTTTTTTACTTTGCTCTTATTTATAATTTAAATTTTTTAAACCTATTATATTATATTTTTTCTACATTTATTTGTTTGCCTTTCCTACTCTTCTTTTCCTCTTGCAGTTAATCTTTAATGTATATAAATCTTCTTCATCTACCTGTATTTAACTTCGCATATCTATTCTTTTCTTTCTTTCCTTTCCTCTCAATACATGTTAGTTTTCCTTTCCTTGCTTTATTGCCTAATTGGCACCTTGCTTTAGTTTTGTTTTCCAGTTTATGCTTTAGTTAGTTTTTTTCTTAACAGGTAAAGATAATTTTTTATTTCTTTTGTTCGCTGGGTCAATCACTGTATTTTATTTTTATTGGACTGTTTTGACTTTGCTTATGGATGTATATGTATAGTGCATCATTTCAATCATTATTTCCCTGATTTTGTAACTGCTATTTATCTGGGGTTCATCTTTGATTTCTCATTTTTAGGTATTTGTTTTAATCTTACTTAATGCCAATAACAAACCACTTGTAGAATCTTCCTTCCTGACCAGGGATCAAGTCCTGAGCCTTTGGAGTGGGAACACTGACTCCAAGAGCCTAGACTACCAGACAATTAACCCTAAGTTCAGTTCAGTTGAGTCGCTCAGTTGTGTCCGACTCTTTGCAACCCCATGAATTGCAGCATGCCAGGCCTCCCTGTTCATCACCAACTCCCGGAGACCACCCAAACCCATGGCCATCGAGTCGGTGACACCATCCAGCCATCTCATCCTCCGTCTTCCCCTTCTCCTCCTGTCCCCAATCCTTCCCAGCATCAGGGTCTTTTCCAATGAGTCAACTCTTCACATGAGGTGGCCAAAGTATCAGAGTTTCAGTTTCAACATCAGTCCCTCCAATGAACACCCAGGACTGATCTCCTTTACTCACTGCTTTATTCCCTCACTTAGTTTTTATTTCTATAATTACTAAGACTTTTTTTTCGTCTTAGAATCTTTAGAATCTAAAGAAGATTACAAGAGATAAGGAAGCACACTACATTGATTGATCAAGGGATCAATCCAAGAGGAAGACATAACAACTGTAAATATCTATGCACCCAACATAGGAGCACCTCAATACATAAGACAAACAGTAACAGACATAAAAGGAGAACTTGACAGTAACACAGTAATAATAGGATACTTTAACACCCTACTCACACAGATCATCAAAACAGAAAATTAATAAGGAAACACAAGTCTTACATGATACATTAAATGAGATGAATCTCACTGATATCTTCAGGACATTCCATCCAAATGCAGAAGATTACACCTTCTTCTCAAGAGCATATGAAACATTCTCCAAGATAGACCACATCTTGGGTCACAAATCAAACCTCAGTTATTTTAAGAAAAACTGAAACCATATCAAGCATCCTCTCTGACCACAACAGTATGAGACCAGATATCAATTACAAAAAAAAAACACAAGTAAAACAAACACATGGAGATTATAAACAACAAGTTTCTAAATAACCAATAGGTTACTGAAGAAATCAAAAGAGAAATCCAAATATTTCTAGAAAGAAATGACAATGTAAACATGACAACTCTAAAACCAAGTGGGATACAGCAAAAGCAGTCCTAAAAGGGTAGTTTATAGGAATACAATCCTACCTTAAGAAACAAGAAAAATATCAAATAGACAACCTAACTTTACACCTAAAACAACTGGAAAAAAAAATTAGTAGAAGGAAAGAAATAATAAAGGTCCAAGCAGAAATAAATGAAAAAGAAATGAACGAAATAACAGTAAAGATTAATAAAATTAAAAGCTAGTACTTTGAGAAGATAAACAAAATTCACAAACCTTTAGCGAGACTCAGGAAGAAAAAAAGAGAAGAATCAAATGAACAAAATTAAAAGAAAAAAAAAGGAGAGGTTACAACAGACAAGGCAAAAATACTAAGGATTTTAAGAGACTATTATGAACAATGATATGTAAACAAAAAATTTCACAATTCATATGGAAACACAAAAGACTCTGAATAGCCAAAGCAGTCTTAAGAAAGAATGGAGCTGGAGGAACCAACCTTTCTGACTTCAAATTATACTACAAAGCTACAGTCATGAAGACTGTATGGTACTGGCACAAAAACAGAAACAAAGACTAATGGAACAAGATAGGAAGCCCATAAATAAACCCATGCACCTATGGGTACCTTGTTTTTGACAAAAGAGGCAAGAATATACAGTGGGGCAAAGACAGAGTCTTCAATAAATGGTGCTGGGAAAACTGGACAGTAACATGTAAAAAAATGAAATTAGAACACTTCCTAACACCATACACAAATATAAACTCATAATGGATTAAAGACCTAAATGTAACACCAGTAACTATAAAATTCTTAGAGCAAAGCAAGATATCTCCTCTATGATGCACTTCCTAGAGTAGTAGAAATAAAAGCAAAAGTAAACAAGTGGAACCTGATGAAACTTAAAAGCTTTTGCACAGCAAAGGAAACTATAAGGTGAAAAGATAACCCTCAGAATGGGAGAAAATAAAAGCAAATGAAACAACTGACAAAGGATTAACTTCCAAAATATACAAGCAGTTCATACACCTCAATACCAGAAAAACAAGCAACCCAATCAAAAGTGGGAAAAAGATCTGAACAGACATTTCTCCAAAGAAGACATACAGATGGCGAACACATGAAAAGATGCTCAATATCACTCATTATTAGACAAATGAAAATCAAAACTACAATGAGGTATCACCTCACACAGGTCACAATGGCCATCATCAAAAAGTCTACAAACAATAAATGCTGGAGAGGGTGTGGAGAAAATGGAATGCTCTTGCACTGTTGGTGGGAATGTAAATGGATACAGCCGCTATTGGAAGACGGTATGGAGATTCCTTAAAAGACTAGGGATAAAATCATCATATGATCCAGCAATCCCACTCCTAGGCACACACCCTAAGGAAACCAAAATTGAAAAAGACAAATATATCCCCAGCATATTAAAAAGCAGAGACATTAATTTGCCAACAAAGGTCCGTATAGTTAAGGCTATGGTTTTTCCAGTGGTCATGTATGGATGTGAGAGTTGGATTATAAAGAAGGCTGAGTGCTGAAGAATTGATGTTTTTGAACTGTGGTGTTGGAAAAGACTTTTGAGAGTCCCTTGGACGGCAAGTCCATCCTACAGGAGATCAGTCCTGGGTGTTCATTGGAAGGACTGATGCGGAAGCTGAAACTCCAACACTCTGGCCACCTGATGCGAAGAGCTGACTCATTGGAAAAGACCCTGATGCTGGGAAAGATTGAGGGCAGGAGGAGAAGGGGACGACAGAGGATGAGATGGCTGGATCTCATCATCGACTCAATGGCTATGGGTTTGGTCGGACTCCAGGAGTTGGTGTTGGACAGGGAGGCCTGGCGTGCTGTGGTTCATGGAGTAGCAAAGAGACAGACCAAACAGAGCGACTGAACTGAACTGAATCCCACTGTTCACTGCAGCACTACTTACAATAGCTAGAACATGGCAGCAACCTCGATGTCCATCAACAGATGAATGGATAAAGAAGTTGTGGTACATTTTTGTAAGTGTTTTATAACAGTACTAAGAGACAGATAGTTAACCTGAAAAGATGTTTTTGAAGAAACAAATTTTAATCAGTTATGAAGAGGAGGAAGGCCAAGAGGATACTAGAAAATAAAATACAAATGCGAAGTATGTCAAAGCATATGACTGATGGTTCAAATAAGCCACATGGAGAAAAGCAAATAACATATCTGAGAAAAAATAGGTCTAGATGGGAGAAAAAAAATAAAAAATAATAAAACTGAAACAACAAACAATTCGTAGAAAGTCTTAACCACCTAAAAGCAGTGTGGAATTGACATGAAGAGAAAATCAGAATAAAGCCTTCACTGAGAAGTATTTAGATAAAACCAACTTCTTAGTGTGACTATTCCCATAAATACACAAAACAATGAGGAACAAATGAAAAGAGAGCTTAAAAGCTGGTGCAATAATAGTCTACATTTGGCTCTCCAAGACAAAATAAAAGTATTTTATAGAATACGGTTAGAGAGTATGTAGCCACTTTCCTAAAGTGATAAATGCTAAATCTAAAATAGTTCACAATTAAGCTAACAAGTAAATAGAAAAAACTCACAGTAGTGATTTTTCCTTTTCTCTTCACTGGAAGAAATGGGCATGCTCTCACTTGGAGATCTTTAATGGCAGCAGTCATTGTATTATTTTCAAAGTCACCTAGCCAATATATTTCACATTGTGTTGTAATGACCAAGGCAGGAGCATCATTTCTTGTCATATCAGCCACAAACACAATTTCAGGATTTTTAATAGTGATATTCATTTCCCACTTTTCTGATTGCTGTATAGGTACTAAAATAAAAACACAGATAATGTCTTAAAATAGCTATAAATCTTTCTTATATATTATGAAAAATTATTTATAGGGAAATGATATTTCCACTTGAAGTAAAAAGCAAAATAAAAATACTTAGATCCCAAAAGAATTTACTGCAACTCTCTTAGTGTAAGATTTAAAGAAATCATAGCTATAAGAATATTTTAAAATGTGAGGGGAAATCTCTACTATTTAATGGCAGAGCTGAAAATAAACCTAGTTTCTAATTCTTAGCTTGATACTCTTTCTACTACACTACAAGGAATGAAATATATAAGAGATAACAGAAAATTATAAATGTAACAAGAATAAAAGAGCATTAGGGAATTCTCTGCAGGGTCCAGTAGGTAAGACTTCCCACTTTCACTGCAAGGGGCACAAATTCAATCCCTGATTGAGTGGCCTGGCCAGAAAGCAAAAATAAACATATAAATAAAAGACAAGTTAAAATACTATCTTTAATTATGAAAAGGAGTCATTGTTTCATTATTGTTTCCTTCCAAGAAAATCTTTCAAATTATTGTCTTCAAAGAAGTACAATTACTTACTTTAACATGGGTTTCATAATTTTTGAACCCAGTATCTACTTATGCCTTGAAAAATACACAAACTATCTTATCAGAAAACACCCTTAAATTTTCCTCTTACCTCTTAAAAACAAAGATTTTTAACTTATTGATCCACTTAGCCTCATCATCTAGAAGGATAATCAGGGTAAGTGTTATTATAGCATTTCAGTAACAGATACGAAATATTTTAGCCAATAACTAACCTTCTTCTTTAGCAGACCACGCTTGAACACTGGTTTCTACAGCAGTGCCTGTAGCGTATGCCTCAAGAAAGACATTTGCAACTGTCAGCAGAAATTCCACACTTGCACAAATATACATTTCTTGCAGGACTATATCAGCCACCCAACCATCTCGGATTCTCTTATATCTTACATCCATCATGTCCTTTTTGTCAAACCCAACTGTCAGTCCTATCATTCTGAAAAACACAATCAAACATACCAATAAAACTCAAAGGTCTCTCACTGCTTTCAGTGACAGCAAGCCAACGTTCTGAAGTCATTTCTCTTAATAAGATAAGAGAAATAATAAATTTACAGACTTTAGGAGCACAACTGTTTCATAATACAGGAAGTATATCCTTAAGAAATTATCAGAATTTTGAATCTCAGCATATTTTTTCCACAAATTTTCATATATTAACCATTACAATTGTATGGATTCATAATTCAGATAATAGAGATTAATTTAAAACCAATTTAATTACATTGATTATTTCTCTTTAACCATTTTTTCCTATTCAACCATTCAGCAAGAACAGCACATAAATAGGGCATTTACAATGTTGACTGAGAACTATGGAATCAACTGCACTGAAGTTTTGAAGATTTCAGGATATACCTGGAAAATGCACATGCAACTTTGAGAGTAAGTTCTGTAAAATATACCAACCATCGCTCAACAAAAATTTAAAACACTATTATTACCTAGGAGTTGCCTTCTTGATATGGGGCCTCTTGTCATCTAAAATACAGTTTTTTAATGAGAAGGAAGAAAATGTTGAGTCATCTGTATACATTTTTAAAGTACTTATAATATTCTCCAACTTAAATTCAGCAAGTTTCAGAGAAGGATCACGAATATCTGTAAAGGAAGTCTGAGGAAAAAGAAATCAATACAAATTTTACACAAAAATACAAATTTAAATCATATTTTAAGATATGAAATACCACATCCTCTATCTCTAAGAGCTCATAATGAAAGGCATATATTAACTTTAAAATATCATTTTTCATATCAAAGGCTATATGTAAGAAAACTCATTTTAAAAGGCAAATAGTTAAATATTAACATGAAAAGAGCAACAATTTTTCTCAAAGGAAAAGATACAACAAAACACAGGAAACAGCAAAAATATAGTTTTTCTTCTTCAACTCACCTCTTTAGGACCTGGACTATACAGTACCATGGTGAGATAATCGGTTCTGAAACTCATATTCAGTGTTGTCTTAACTTGAGAAGCATGTGAATGTACCTCTACCACAGCAGCTGTCACTACAGTTGTTCCTTGGAAAAATTAGTTAGTGGATAAAAGAAAAAGGTCAGGAATGGTAGAACTCATTAAAATAGAACTGAAGTAGATTTAACATAATTATTAAATAAATGGGTAGAGTATTTTTTAAAAAAATTCAAAAAGATTTAAAAATTCAGATGTTAAACTCACTTAACTCCAGGGTTAGCATTCTTTACATAATAATCTGAGAGTATAAATAAACTCCTGATTTACTTTTAATAAACTCTTGGTTTAATTTTTGTAAAATAAGAATAAAAGAACTAACCCCTGGGTCTATTTTGGCAATTCAGCAAAACAGCATGTGTAAAATGCATACCAGAGTACCTAGCATGTGTGTTTTGTATTTAAATTTTACTTCAAAAAAAACTAAAACCAAACAAGATGCTTTAGATGGCATTTTAAAAAGGTTCCACTAACCAAAAGGATCCAAAATTCAATCTTCTCTACATTTTATATTTTGGGGCAAGGTATTATATACACATGGTATGTATTAAATGGATTCTGTAGACCTATTAATCCTTCTCTTGGCTGTATTGCTTTGTCAATGATTACTAGTTGAATAGGAATGTGACTGTGGACATTCTTGCTTTGTTCCTATTTTAGGTGGAAATCTTTCCACTTCACCATTAAGTATGCCTTTTAAATATTTCTAGTTTTCATCACAAATAGGTGACTTTTATCAAATGCTTTTTCTACATCTAGTCAGGTGATATAATTTTTTCTCCTTTTTCTATTAATTTGGTGTTACTGTAATTGATTTTTGAGGGTTAAACGAACTCCGCATTTCAGGATAAGTCTAGTCAAGATGACACATCCTATATGCTGCTGGATTTAGTACGCTATGCTGTTAAGAATTTTTATTCCTATGTTCATTAGGGATATTAGTGTGCAATATTCTTTCCTCAAAGTTCTTTTTTATTTTTTATTTGGGTTTTTGGTATCAGGGTAATGCTTGCTTTATAAAATGACTAAGGAAGTGTTCCCTCCTCCTCTATTTTCCAAAAGGTTTGTTTAACACTGGTATCTTATTTAAATGTTTAACAGAATTTACCACTGAAATTCAATTCTTTTAATAGATGCAGAACTACTCATCTTGTTTCTATTTCATCTTATGTCAGTTTTGGTAACTTTTTTTTTTCAAAAAATGTGTACATTTCATGTAAGTTGTAGAGTTTATTATCAAAAAATTATTTTTACATAATAGTTTCTACATAGTAGAAAGTAAAAATGTCTTTCTCAGCATGATTGACTACATACAAAACCTAAGACGGCTCCAACAAATTACTAGAATTACGAAATCAATTTAGCATTTTTAACAAGATATAGGGTTAATATGCAAATATCAATTGTATCAATAATAACAAATAAGAAATACACTTTTAAAAAAATTTGCAGTAGCATCAAAAAACATACTTGGGAAGAAGTTCAACAAAATTATGCAAGACTGCTACACTGAAAAATCTCAGCATTTGAGACTGAAAAATCTCAGTATTTTAAATAAAGAGACTAATGTGTGCTCAATCACTCAGTAATGTCCGACTCTTTTTGATCCTCTGCATTGTAGCCTGCCAGTCTTTTCTCTGCCCATGGAAGTTTCCAGGCAAGAATAACTGCAATGGGGTGCCATTTCCTTCTCTAGGGGATCTTCTAGACATAGGGATCAAATCCACATCTCCTGCACTGCAGGTGGATTCTTTACCTGCTAGGCATCAGGGAAGCCCCAATAGCTTATTATTTTACTTTCTCTGCTGCTGCAACACAACACACGCATCTCTCAAGAAAAAAAGCAAACGAAAAAAAAGAGAATCTCTTCATATATTCTAGAAATGGCTCAAAGTCATGCAAAACTTAGTTCACGTCACTTCTGAACCAGAATATACTGTATATATTTCTCCCTTCTTTGGAACAGAAAACATGTCTTCCTCTCCCATATTACTTAATGTGGCATAGTTAACACCTCATTCTACATGTTATATAGAATTTATGTCATTTTTCTTCTTTAAGACATTTATACTTTTTTGTTAAAAGCATTGTAAATTCCTTTTAATGAAAACCAAGTACTTTCTAGCCCAGTAAAAGATAATTTGGGGATTCCTTTTAAATGCTCTCTGTATTTGAATCCTATGTTTCCCCTTTCTTGGATTCCTTAGTTGCTTTGCTAGAATTTATTTTCAATCTACCAGCATATCTCAGAGACTGTAAGTTTGGTTCCAGACTATTGCAATAAAATGAATATCACAACAAAGCAAGACAGCAAAACTGGTTTTGAAGTACATATAAAATGTTACGTTTATACTATATTATAGTCTATAATAATGCAATACCATTTGGTTTTTAAAATATATGCACCTTAATTAAATCTAATTTTGTTAGAAAAATGGCACCCAGATAGACTTTCTTGACTCAAGGTTGCCAGAACCTTAAATCTGTAAAAAAATGCAATGTCTGAGAAACACAATAAAAATGAAGTGCAATAAAATGAGCTGTACCTGAGTAGGTATAAGAAAGTAAACCTTGAGTCACTGGAAATCTAAAAATTGTTTTCACATTTGGATGATGGTTTGACCATATATGGAATCCTAACTTCAAAATTATTTTCCTTAGAAATGTATTTTCCATTATTACCCCCACTGTCTTTTATCCTCCATTGATTCCATCCCATCCAGTTTCACTCACAATGAACTTGATTCCAGTCACTTTTTTTTCTAAGTCCTAACAGGCAGCCTGGTTTTTCTTCAATATTACTTCTGTTGTTCTCACATTTCATGAGAATGTGTTTGCATGGAGGGTATTCAATCAGCTTGAAACTTGGTAGATTCTTTATATCCAAGAATTTGTTTCAATATTTGCTTAGTTCTATAGAGTTCTCTTATAAGAACTTTTTCTTATCTTAGGAAGACAGAAGGTAGTGATGGTAGGATTCAGTTTTTATACTCCTAGAATTCTGATGTTATGAATTATAGTTTTCTGTTCCCATTCTCTTTTGTTTCTTCGATTATTTTTGTCTCATTCAAGAAAAACTATTTTGTTTATCTTGTCTGCTTTTATGCTTAGGTTCTTATGATTTTCTTTATATCTGACCATTAATATTTAACTATAAAGTACCGGGTTGGTTATTCTAGCTAGTAAGAATGATGACTTCTATAATGTTATAAATAAATGTAAGGTTGTTTCTTTTCTGGGATTCTGACTGGAAAAGCTGTGCAGTATGTCAGGCCTTGGAAAGTGAGGATCTTGTAAACCAGATTTCAGTTTGAGGTAGGGAGACCTGGGGTTCCCCCAGAATGCCAGAATGAGGAGAATTTATTCTAGTGAAGCAAAATCATCTAGTAGTTCTAATTATTACCCAGTCTCTTTATGTGCTGGTATTGAACTTAGACCCTAGCTAGGCTTCTATATAATAAATTAAATCCAACATTGGGTGCAGCCTTCTACTGAGTTATGATTCCTTCTGCTCTATTTTATCCATGTATCTTCTAAATATTTGCTGGAGTCCATCACTAATGATCATCCTCTTCTGAGACTGCTAATATTTTGATACTTCTAATATATTAATATGAAATATTCCATCAGAAAATATGCTTCACTAGGAACAAGGGAGAAGAGAAAGGATGAGGAGAAAAATTGAAAACTGAAAAATAAGAACTTACAGGGGAGTTAGGATAACAAGAAAAAAATACATACTAAGGAATTTTGGAATTTTATCACAGGAATTAGAATTTTTATTCAAAGAAAAAAAATCAACAGAATGACTAATAACAGATAAATCAGAACTACTTGAATAAGATTAGCTAAATAGAAAGATTTATAAATCTTTATTTTACCCAAATCTGCAATTAGGGAGAATGAAAGGAAGGACAGACAGAAAGAAGGAGGAGGGGGACTAATTTAAGGTTAAGAACATACCTGCTGAATGGTGTGAAGCATTAGTAGCACCACTAGTAACACTAGACTGATCTTTTGTTACTTCACGTGAAGCACTATCACCTTCATACCATATGTTGCCATATAATGTTTTAAAAATGGTGGTTATATCTTCTTGACTCAGAATGAACTGTTAAAAAAATAAGATTTGACCATTTCAACATTAGTACTTCATGTAGTGAAAAATTTTTATACAAGAAAAACTGTTTCATTTCAAACCCCTGCAAAACCAACTTTTAACACATTAGATAATTCTATTAACTGAATGTTTCCTTTTCTAAATGACCATGTATTCTTTAGCACCCTGTGAAATGCAGAACTAAATTAAACGCCAGTATCAATACCAGAAGCTATGAATGATAAACCTTGTTATGAATGCAGCAATTAGCCTACTAGTTTAAGCCTTTAACATGAACTTTCATCTTTAAGTATTCATGTAGCTACTCTGTATTTTTGTTTGGTTAGTAAGCCCCTCAATTGACAAATAAGGAATAATCAAAAATAATAAATTCAGAACACTTCCTGACACCATACACAAAAATAAATTCAAAATGCCTTAAATATAAGGCCAGAAACAATAAAGCTCTTAGAGTAAAACACAGGCAGTACACACTTCAGCATACAAAACAGGAAGATTCTCTTTGTCCCACCTCCTACAGTAATGGAAATAAAACAAAAATAAACAAATAGTACTTAAATAAGCTTCAAGGCTTTTGCACAGCAAAGGAAACAATAATCAAGATTAAAAGATAACCCTCAAAATGGGAGAAAATAATTGCGAAGAAAATTGGCAAAGGATTAATCTCCTGAACATACAAGCAGCTCACACAGGTCAACATCAGGAAAGCAAACAACCCAATCAAAAAATGGGTAGAAGATCTAAACAGATATTTCTCCAAAGAAGACATTCAAATGGCTAATAATCACATGGAAAGATGCTCAACAGCACTCATTATTAGAGACATGCAAGTCAAAACTACAAATGAGGTATCACCTCACACCAGTCATAATGGCCATCATTAAAAAAATCTACAAATAATAAACGTTTGACAGGGTGTGAAGAAAAGGGAACCCTCCGGCACTGCTGGTGGGAATGAAAATTGATACAGCCACTATGGAGAACAGTATGGAGATTCCTTAAAATACTCATAATAGAACTATCTCATAACTCAACAATCCCACTACTGGGCATACAACCTGAGAAAACCATAAATGAAAGAGACACATATATCCCAATGTTCGCTGCAGCACTATTTACTATAGCTAGGACATGGAAGCAACCTAGATGTCCATCAACAGATAAATGGATAAAGAAGTTGTGGTACATATACCCAAAGGAATATTACTCAGCCATAAAAATAACACATTTGAGTTAGTCCTAATTAGGTGGATGAACCTAGAGCTTGTTATTCAGAGTGAAGCCAGTCAGAAAGATAAAAACAAATATCACATACTAACACATATATATGGAATCTACAAAGATGGTGCTGATGATCCTATGTGCAGGGCAGCAAAAGAGATGCAGAGATAGAGAACAGACTTGTGGACACAGCAGGGGAAGAAGAGGGAGTGATGAACTGGGAGAGTAGCATGGAAATATATAAATTACCATATATAAAACAGATAGCCAGTGGAAATTTGCTGCATGATGCAAGGAGCTCAAATAAGATGCTCTGTGACAACTAGAGGGGTGAGATAGGGTGAGAGGGAAGTCCAAGACAAGGGGACATATGTATACCTATGGCTGATTCATGTTGATGTATGGCAGAGACTAATACAATACTGTAAAGCAATTAAAAATTTTAAAAATAATAAACTTATAAAATGGAAAATATTTTGTAATATGTTTTACATGAATTATTTTACCTGAACCTCACAAAAGTTCTAGGTACAAAGAGTATAATCTTGACATTATAAGAAGCTGAGACTTAAATGGTTAAGTATCATGCTTAAGTACACTTGAAGCAACACACTAACTCAAAACTCGATGCTTTGCGAACTCAACATTAAACCACTAGCATAGGACCTATTTTGAAAGCTATGACAGTTAATTTTAAGTCAACTTGACTGGGTAATAGTACACAGAGATTGAGTCAAATATTATTCTAGACGTTATATATACATATGGTGTTGCAGACCATCTACAAATGCTCAGCTCCCTTCTGGGGCAGATCCACTAGAATGAAACTGAGTCATCCTCTATCAAGACACCCAAGTAGCAGCTGTTGCAGTTCACTGTAGGGGATATCACATATTTAACTTCTCCAGGATCTCAAGTTCAGAGTCAGGGACAGATTAAAATGGAGTCTTCAGGAAATCAGTCTAATGTATCCAGATCAAGAGTATACAGACAGACACACACACACACACCCCCCATGCCATACACATCCTATTGGTTCTATTTTTCTGGAGAACTCTAACGCAATTAGGCTTTTAAAGAAAGACCTGTGAGTTTTAAATCGATATGCTTAATGACCTCAAAGGAATAACTAATTCCACAAAATTTAACAATTTTATTTGCATCCGACTTCTTCTGACTGCATTTGAAAGGTGATAAACTAGTGTTTTAAGATTAACTCTATGTGTACCTTATTCTTGCTACTTGTTTATTAAATTTTCATTTATTCATGACTGCTATTTTGTGTTTATGTTTAGTCGCTAAGTCATGTCTGACTCTTTGCGACCCCATAGACTTTAGCCTGCCAGGCTCCTCTGTCCATGGGATTTCCCAGGCAAGAATACTGGAGTAGGTTGCCCTTTCCTTCTCCAAAGGATCTTCCCAACCCAGGGAAAGAACTCGTGTCTCCTGCTTGGCAGACAGATTCTTTTACCACTGAGCCACCTGGGAAGCCCTATTATGTAACAGGCATAATAGTGTATTTTCTATATATAACAGAAAATAGTATACTGATACAAATTAATAAAATGAAATTACAACTTCTAAACAATGTCTTTCAATTAGTGCAGGTATACTGTATGTACCCCAATACTAACATTTATCATCACTCTTCACTCTTGCCAACAGCCCAGTGCAGAAAGCAGAACTCTAAGGATCCAAGGAAGGCCGGTCTGTGGCTCCTGTCAGAAATGGCTGTGTGCTATCACTGAACAGCTGACAAATCAGAAATCACAAACTGCAGCACTCAAGTCTAGATGCATTCTAGCTTCTCTGTGATACAGAACATGACTATTCAGACAGAGCAGTACAGGGGAAGACCCAATTTGAGCTGTCCGGGAAGGCAACTGGACATTTTCAGAAGGTCTGCAACATCATCTGATTTTCTGCATGGATTCTCCCTGGAGAAGAGTGAAGAAAACTGGTGTCCCAGCTGTCCCACAGAAGTCTACCTAACGACTGGGTCCAGAGGAGAGAGGATTTGCCCAGTATACTAGGTGGAACCTGATACTTATGTTTTTATAAGTTTCTAACTGGTTCCTTACCAATATGAAGAGATTTCAATTGTTTAAGAAGATATTGCCCATCTATAAGTTAGAGAGTCCATATGACCTTATACATTGAGAGTTTAAAGATTTTCACTTGAGATCATTATGTTCTAAGTTCTAAATACATTTCAAATTAAAAATTTGAAATTTTTAAAGTGATGATTTTCCATCCATAATTCGATGATTTCCAAATCATTTCTAGCCTTAGACTGATCCACTAAGATCTTTATTAAAATATCTGGCTGATTACTTACAATATCATGTCTAATATTGCTTCCTTCATGACATTTATCATAATTATTAACTATTTTAACTATGTGCCTGTCTATCTCACCTCTGGATCACCACCAGCCCCTGTATTATACTGGTAAGCTCCATGGAGCCACCAACAATGTCACAATTTTTTTGCAATCAGATTTCCAATATCTAGCACAGGGTCTAACACATAGCAAGCACTCAAATATTTGTTGAATAAGTGATCAACATTCAGAGAACAAGATGGGAGAGGAGTAGGTGAACGTGGAGTACATCTCTCTCCACGGATACATCAGAAATACACCTTCAGACACAGAAGTGCATGTAGTACACCAGCTGAGAGAGGACAGGAGTACCTGACCAGTGGAAAAGAATATTTAGAACCATGTAAAACTCAGTAGGACAAAAGAACTAGGGGGAAACACAGGAGTGTTACTAGGACTGGACCTGCCCTTAGCAGGTGGGGAAATTGAAGTAGGGGACCGATCCCCACTTCAGGGTAATTGCCTGAGTCAAAGGAGAAACATTTAAGGCTGAGAGTGAAACAGCTGATCTGTGGCAGCCTAAACGGAATGAGAAAAAGACAATCTTAAAAAAAAAAAAAGACAGTCCTTGCTGCAGCTTTATGTACCCCAGACAGTGACTCAGGTCCCCTAGAATGCATAGTGGCTGGGAGCTGGAGTTTAGGGATTATGGGGCAATACCAGGGCAGGGCAGCTGTTGACTGTGGAGAAACCTTCCCTCCCCCCCCCCCCCGCCCCCAGGGGAACGTGAGGGAGAAGACTGTGGTGGGAAATGCCTGTGGAAGAAAGCCAGGCAACCATGGAAGCAAGGCAATACTGCTCAGTCACACGTAGAGGGTGGAGCCATCACCATAGCTTCTCTCTCCCTACAAGGCCAGCATCAGCAGCTGATCAATAAAGAGGCTGGCCCATCAAGCACCTGACCCACAGAACTGAAGAGTAGGACCCCAGCCAGGGTGCCCCTTTAAATGCCTGAGTGCCAATTTACAGAACAGGACCCCATACAGGGGGCCCCCCTTCTATGTGCCTGATGCCCCAAACAACAGAGAAGGACTGCAAGCAAGGGAGTCCACTAAGCGCCTGAATGGAGAAAGACTAGCCAAGGACACCTTCTGATCGCCAGCTACCAGAGGCTGGAAAAAAGACTCTGACAGGGCCACAACCCCAACAGCTGAAGCAGTCTGTGTCCCTGCACACCTGATGCTGCCAGGGTTCCCGCGACCAGAGAAGCTGCGCCACCTACACGCTCAACTCTCATTGGCTCGGAGCTGCCACAGGCAAAAAAAAAAAAAAAAAGACTTGTCCCTATGCACATGGGGTTGCTACGTGTATTGGTTGTGTCCAATACGGGTTGGCCAATACTGGTTGCCATACTCTTCTAGAACACTATTTCCTGCTGCGCTTGCCACCAATCCTGAGTACCTGGTGCTGCCAGAACCCCTGCAAACTAAGCAGCTGCACCACCTCTGCACCTGGCCCTCATAGGGACAGCCCCAGTGGATGACCCACAGGCAGAGGTGGAAATAAAACCACATCAAAACCCATGGGCAGTGTAGATAAGGAAGAACACTAAAAATTTCCCATCAGCTATACAAGCTGCAGATTAAATCCACACGAACAACTAGGCAGACTGTGTATATGGAATATATAAAAGGACATTGACAGCTCCTACACACACAAAAAAAATGCAATAGTTCTGATAGCTGTGGACACTGGAGGCAAGAACACACAGTAGGATCAGATTAGAATCTGAGCAGCCCCCACGGCAGGTCCAGAGACCAGCACAGTGGTGGAGGGCATCCTAGAGAAGTGAGGTGGACTGTGACTCCCAGTGACGGAAAGGATCCTGACAGCAGGGAGTCAAGAAAAACATTTATTATTCTTGTGTTTTGACTTGTTCTGTAGTTTCCTTTGGATTTTTTTTTTCCTTCCACCTCTCTGCTGCAGTTGTCAATCTTATTGGCACTATGAAATCTAATTAAGCTTTTGAGATTTCTTTTTTCCAATCACACTTTTATTGTTCTTATAAACCTCTGCCTCTACCTTGAGCTTTTGTAGTCCTGTGGAGTTTTGGGTTTCTTTTGATTTTTTGGTTTCTTTTTTTTTTTTTTGCTTTTGCTTTCCTCTTCCTTTTTTGTTCTTCTTTTCTCTTTTACTCAATTTTTAATTTTTTAAACCTATCATTATTTTTTCTAAATTTATTCCATTGCTTTTCTTACTGTTCTTTTCCCCTTGCAGTTAATCTTTAATGTATATAAACCTTTGTTATCTACTTCTATTTAGCTTTGCGAATCTATTCCTTCTTTCCATTCCTCTAAATACAATTGTTAGTTTTGTTTCTATTGCTTTATTCCCCAACTTGTGCCTTGCTTTAGTTTTGTTTTCAGTTTGTGCTTTAGTTAGTTTTGATCTTAACTGATAGATATAATTTTTGGTTTCCTTTGTTCAGTGGGTCAATCTATTATACATTATTTTTGTTGGACTGTTTTGATTTTGCTTATGGGTATATACGCATATGTCTATATTCCATTATTTTAATTATTATTTGCCTGATTTTGGAACTGCGATTTGTCTGGGGTTCATCTTTGGTTTCTCATTTTGGGGTATCTGGTTTCTAACCTAGTGCCACAATAAACCACTTGTGGAATCTTCATTCCTGACCAGAGATCAAGCCCTGAACTTCTGGAGTGGGAGCACTGACTTGAACCCTAGACTACCAGAGAACTCACTCTAAGGAATATCAAATATTGAGAGCTCCGACAAAGGAAACCAATTAAATACAAGACCTGGCATCACACAACCACCAGCAGTATCCTGTGCAGAATGCCATATTCAAACAATGATCATCACAAAAATACAAACCCAATCATCGACAGGATTACCACCTCACTCACCTTGCCCATCAGAGGAAAAACAAAAAACAACTTAGCATAAATTTCACCCTATATGAAGCTTATACAAACCACTGCACCAACCCTAGGGGGCAGAAACCTTGAAGCCTGAGAAAAGGAGACCTCAAACACAAGAAGTTTCAAAAAAATAAGGAAAAGGCAGAGAAATACTACAAAAATCAAAGAACAAACTAGAAGCACGGAAGTCCAAAAAAATGAAGAGGAAATAGGCAAACTACCTGAAAAAGAATTCAGAATAACGATAGTAAACATGATCAAAATGTTGCAAACACAATGGAGAAAATCCAAGAACCAATTAACAAAGACCTAAAAGAATTAAAGAATAAACAGAGACAGACAAACAACACAATTACTGAACTGAGGACAGCCTCAGAGACCTCTGGGACCATATCAAACATACCAACATTCAAATTATAGGGGTCCCAGAATAAGATGAGAAAAAGAAATGGTGTGGGAAAATTTTTGAAGAGATTATAACTGAAAATTTCCCCAACATGGAAAAAGAAATAGTCAATCAAGTCCAAGAGACACAAAGAGTCCCATACAGAATAAACCCAAGGAAAAACACACTAAGAAACACAGTAATCAAACTAACAAAGATTTAACACAAAAAAAGAATATTAAAAGCAACAAGGGAAAAGTAACAAGTAACATACAAGGGAAACCCCATATATTTAACAGCTGATTTTTCAGCAGAAACTCTGCAGGCCAGGAGGGGATGGCAAGATATATTTAAAGCAATGAAAGGGGAAAATTCTATAACCAAGATTACTTGATCCAACAAGGATCTCATTCAAAACTGACTGAGAAATAAAAAGCTTTCAGACAAGCAAAAGTAAGAGAATCCAGTATCACCAAACCAGTTTTACAATAAATGTTAAAGGGACATATATAGTCAAGAAAAACAAGAAAATAAAAAAGATCTACAAAATAAAACTCCAAACAATTAAGAAAATGGCAATAGGAACACACATATATCAGTAATTACTTTAAATGTAAATCGATTAAAGCCTCCAACCAAAAACACAGATTGACTGAATGGATACAAAAACAAGACCCATATATATACTATTTACAAGAAACCCACTTCAAACCTAAAGACACATATAGACAGAAAGTGAGAGGATGGAAAAATATATTCCATGCAGCTGGGAGGCAGAAGAAAGCTGGAGTAGCAATCTTCACATCAGACAAAATAGACCTTAAAATAAAGATTACAAGAGATAAGGAAGGACACTATATAATGATCAAGGGATCAATCCAAGAGGAAGACATAACAACTGTAAATATCTATGCACCCAACATAGGAGCACCTCAATATGTAAGACAAACACTAACAGACATAAAAGGAAAAATTAACAATAACATGATAATAGCAGGAGACTTGAAAATCCCATTCACACCAATGGACAGATCATTAAAACAGAAAATTAATAAGGAAACACAAGTCTTAAATGATACATTAGATGAGATGAATCTCATTGATATCTTCAGGACATTCCATCCAAATGCAGAAGCATACACCTTCTTCTCAAGGGCACATGGAACATTCTCCAGGATAGACCACATCTGGGGTCACAAATCAGACCTCAGTTATTTTAAGAAAACTGAAATCGTATCAAGCATCTTTTCCAACCACAATGCTTTGAGACTAGATATCAATTACAAGAAAAAAACTGTAAGAAAAACAAACACATGGATATTAAATAACACATTTCTAAATAATGAATAGGTTACTGAAGAAATCAAAAGGAAAATGAAAAAATTTCTAGAAACAAAGGACAATGAAAACATAACAACTCAAAACCTATGGGATGCAGCAAAAGCAGTTCTAAGAGGGAAGTTTACAGCAATACAATCCTTACCCCAGGAAAGAAGAAAAACATTGAATAGACAACCTAACTTTACACCCAAAGCAACTCGAAAAAGAAGAACAAAAAAATCCAAAAATTAGTAGAAGGAAAGAAATCATAAAAATCCGAGCAGAAATAAATCAAAAAGAAATGAAAGAAACAATAGTAAAGGTTAATAAAACTAAAATCTGGTTCTTTGAGAAGATAAACAAAATTCACAAACCTTTAGCCAGACTCAATAAGAAAAACAAGACAGAAGAATCAAATCAACAAAATTAGAAATGAAAAAGGCGAGTTTACAACAGACAATGCAGAACTACAAAGAACTATACGAGACTATTACAAACTATATGGCAATAAAATGGATAATTGGAAGAAATGGACATATTCTAAGAAAAGTTCAATCTTCCAAGACTGAACCAGGAAGAAATAGAAATTATGAACAACACAATTATAAGCACTGATGAACATAGATGCAAAAATCCTCCACAAGCTTCCAGCAAACAATTTCAGCAACACAAATAAAAAGCTCATACAACATGATCAAGTTGGATTTATTCCATGGATGCAAGGATTCTTCAATATATGCAAATCAATCAATGTAATACACCATATTAACAAACTGAAAGATAAAAATCATATGATGATCTCAATAAATGCAGAAAAAGCCTTTGATAAATTCAACACACATTTATGATTAAAACTCTTCAAAATGGGCACAGAAGGTACCTACTTCAACATAATAAGGGTCATATATGATAAGCCTACACCAAACATCATTCTCAATGGTGAGAAAATGAAAGCATTCCACCTAAGATGAGGAACAATACAAGGGTGCCCACGTTTGCCACTATTATTCAACATAGTTCTGGAAGTCCTAGCTACAGCAATCAGAGAAGCGGACCTTGGGAAGCATCACTACAAACAAAGCTAATGGAGGTGATGGAATCCCAGTTGAGCTATTTCAAATCCTAAAAGATGATGCTGTGAAAGTGCTGCACTCAATATGCCAGCAAATATGGAAAACTCAGCAGTGGCCATAGGACGGGAAAAGGTCAGTTTTCATTCCAATCCCAAAGAAAGGCAATGCCAAAGAATGCTCAAACTACCTCACAATTGCATTCATCATACACGCTAATAATGTTCAAAATTCTCTAAGCCAGGCTTCAGCAATATGTGAACCATGACCTTCCAGATATTCAAGCTGGTTTCAGAAAAGGCAAAGGAATCAGAGATCCAACTGCCAACATCCGTTGGATCATCAAAAACGCAAAAGCGTTCCAGAAAAACATCTATTTCTGCTTTACTGACTATGCCAAAGCCTTTAAATGTGTGGATCACCCTAAACTGTGGAAAATTCTGAAAGAGATGGGAATACCAGACTACCTGACCTGCCTCTTGAGAACCCTGTATGCAGGTCAGGGAGCAACTTTAGAACTGGAAATGGACCAACAGACTGGTTCCAAATAGGAAAAGGAGTACGTCAAGGCTGTATATTGTCACCCTGCTTATATTAACTTATATGCAGAGTACATCATGAGAAATGCTGGGCTGGAGGAGGCACAAGCTGAAATTAAGATTGCCAGGAGAAATATCAATAACCTCAGATATGCAGACGATACCAACGTTATGGCAGAAAGTGAAGAGGAACTAAAGAGCCTCTTGATGAAAGTGAAAGAGGAGAGTGAAAAAGTTGGCTTAAAGCTCAACATTCAGAAAACTAAGATCATGGCATCTGGTCCCAGTACTTCATGGCAAATAGATGCGGAAACAGTGGAAACTGGCTGACTTGATTTTTGAGGGCTCCAAAATCACTGCAGATGGTGACTGCACCATGAAATTAAAAAGACGCTTACCCTTTGGAAGGAAAGTTATGACCAACCTAGACAGCATATTAAAAAGCAGAGACATTACTTTGCAAACAAAGATCTGTCTAGTCAAGTATGGTTTCTCCAGTAGTCATTTTGGATGTGAGAGTTGGACTATAAAGAAAGCTGAGTGTCAAAGAACTGATGCTTTTGAACTGTGGTGTTGGACAAGACTCTTGAGAGTCCCTTGGACTGCAAGGAGATCCAATCAGTCCATCCTAAAGGAGATCAGTTGGGTGTTCACTGGAAGGACTGACGTTGAAGGTGAAACTCCAATACTTTAGCCATCTGATGAGAAGAACTGACTCATTTGTAAAGACCCTGCTGCTGGGAAAGACTGAAGTCAGGAGGAGAAGGGGACGACTGAGGATGATATGGTTGGATGGCATCACCGACTCAATGGACTCAATGAGTTTGGGTGGGCTCCAGGAGTTGGTGATGGACAGGGAGGCCTGTCCTGCCACAGTCCATGGGGTTGCAAAGAGTTGGACACGACTGAGCGACTAAACTGAACTGAGTGAAGAAACAGACATAGAAAATAGACTCATGGAGGTGGGAGAGGGGAGTAGAAGGTGAGATGTATGGAAAGAGTAACATGGAAACTTACATTACCATATGTAAAATAGAGAGCCAATGGAAATCTGCTGTATGGCTCAGGAAACTCACACAGGGGCTCTGTATCAACCTAGAGGGGTGGGATGCGAAGGGAATTGGGAGGAAAGTTCAAAAGGGAGGGGATATTTGTATACCTATGGCTGATTCATGTTGAGATTTGACAGAAGACAAAATTCTGTAAAGTAATTATCCATCAATTAAAAAGTAAACTTTTTTAAAAATGAAAAAAAAATCTTTTTACAAAAAAAGAAAAAAAAAGATTGACATTCAATGCATTCTAAGTTATACACATGAGCTACTATTTATTTTCTGACCAAGGTATTTTTACATAATTTGTACACAGAAAATGACTTATGTCTCCAAACAGTAATTTTTAACCAACAAAAGAGCTATCAATAAGGATTCAAAAGTTACCTCCATGGGCTTTAGCTGAGCATTTACATTGAAATAAGGAACTTCCTGGAACCATTCCCATGATAAATTTCGCTCAACAATCACCTCTAGATTTAATGGCATCAGCAGATCCAGTACTTCCTGGTAGGCATCATTAATATACTGAGTCCTATGAGTAAAAATAATATTGTTTTGAATAAATTTCATACAGTATCAGATAAAAATTAATCATTTTATATATAAATAATAGAAATCAAGAAGTTTGTGTGTGTGCAGAGGAAAACAGAATCAAATAGGCTTTCCATGTAAAATAAGAGATGTTCCATGTCACTAGAAACCTAGGTGACTTTTCTCTGAGCTGAAGTTCTCTGTGTTGAAGAAAAACAAAACTTTTAAATAGGATTTTTATAATATATTAACAAGTGCCAGAAATACATATATTGGACAATAAACTCTTAAAATGGGAATTATCTCTATATAAAACATAAAATACATTATACAAGACCTTAATATGAAAACATGTAAATTCACATTTACATATCAGCAGATTACTACAGATCCCCTTACTTTATAAGAAACTAATTTGCAAATATGAAATTTCTATTTTTGCAGATCAAATACAGTTGAATATATACAACTTTATATTAAGGTGAACCATATTTGCCTTTCCAAGTCCGTGTAAGGGTAGTACTAATGCTCAGGAATTACGAAAAGAATAGTTGCTTACCAAATGCCTTTCAACTGACATGTGACCAAAGCAGCCTCCCAATATACCTTCAAAAGACAACCTCAAAGTGGTCCTCCTCAATAATACATCTACACTTTCACTGGTAGCAGTTATGTGGTGCTGGAGTGGTGGCTGCATGGTGCTGGAGCATGGTGAGGAGATAGATACCCCACGTCCAAGGTCAGGAGCTGAGGCTGGGCTTTGCTTGAGTGGCCATGAGGAGTACCCCACATCCAAGGTCAGAGAAACCCCAGCAAGATAGTAGGCGCTGGAGTGGTGGCTGCGTAGCACTGGAGCGGCTGTGAGGAGATAGCCCACACCCAAGGGTAAAGGAGAAGTCCCAGAAAAACGGTAGCAAGGGCGAATTTGTGTTTAGAATCAAACACCATTCCCACCAGAGACGCTCAGAGGGCTCAAACAAACCTTGTGCGCACAAGGACCCAGGGTCCCCATAGAAACTGAGTCAGAACTGCGTTTGAGTGTCTCCTGTGTAGGTACGGGTCAGCAGTTAATGGCCACAGGGATTGGGGCTCTGGGTGCAGCAGACCTCGGTATGGGATAAGCCCTCTTGGAGGAGGTCACCATTGACCCCACCATAAAGCTGCCAGAACTTACACAGAACTGGGAAATGGACTTGGAGGGCACAAACAGAACCCTGTGTGCACCAGGACCCAGGAGAAATGAGCAATGACTCCGTAAGAGACTAACCCAGACTTGCCTGGAGTGTCCAGGAGTCTCCAGCGCGTGCATGGGTCAGTGGTGGCCTGCTGCAGGGTTGGGGGCAGTGAGTGTAGCAGTACATGCATGGAACCTTCTAAAGTAGGTCGCTATTATCTTCCTTACCTCCACCATAGTTTGGGCCCAGGTAAATAGCAGGGAGGGAACACAGCTCCACCCATCAACAGAAAATTGAATTAAAGATTTACTGAACATGGCTCCACCCATCAGAACAAGACCCAGTTTCCCCTTCAGTCTGTCTCTCCCATCAGGAAGTTTCCATAAGTCTCTTTAATCTTCTCCATCTGAGGGCAGACAGACTGAAAACCACAATCACAAAAAACTAACCAATCTGATCACATGGACCACAGCCTTGTCTAACTCAATGAAACTATGAGCCATGCAGCGTAGGGCCACCCAAGATGGACAAAACATGGTGGAGAGTTCTGACAAAATGCGGTCCACTGAAGAAGGGAGTGGCAAACCACTTAAGTATTCTTGCCTTGGGAACACCATGAAAAGGCAAAAAGATAGGACAGTGAAAAATGAACTCCCCAGGTCGTTAGGTGCCCAATATGCTACTGGAGATCAGTGGAAAAATAACTCCAGAAAGAATGAAGAGAAGGAGTCAAAGCAAAACCAGTTGTGGATGTAACTGGTGATAGAAGCAAAATTCGATGCTGTAAAGAGCAATATTGCATAGGAACCTGGAACATTAGGTCCATGAACCTTGCAAGGCATACTGGAAGTGGTCAAACAGGAGACAGCAAAAGTGATCATAGACATTTTAGGAATCCGCGAACTAAGATGGACTGAAATAAGTGAATTTAACTCAGATGACCATTATATCTACTACGGTGGGCAAGAACCCCTTAGAAGAAATGGAGTAGCATCCAAGAAAAAAAAAAAAGAGTCCAAAATAAAGTACTTGGATGAAATATCAAAAATGACAGAATAATCTCTGTTCATTTCCAAGGCAAACCATTCAATATCATGGTAATCCACGTATATGCCCTGACTAGTAATGCTGAAGAAGCTGAATGGTTCAATGAAGACCTACAAGACCTTCTAGAACTAACACCCAAAA
This sequence comes from Antilocapra americana, assembly GCA_007570785.1. Taxonomy (NCBI): domain Eukaryota; kingdom Metazoa; phylum Chordata; class Mammalia; order Artiodactyla; family Antilocapridae; genus Antilocapra; species Antilocapra americana. Next base: position 17,669,246 of record ML661343.1, on the reverse strand, counting down.
AAGAGGTCCTTATCATTATAGGGGACTGGAATGCAAAAGTAGGAAGTCAAGAAACACCTGGAGTAACAGGCCGAAATCAGACTGATTATATTCTTTGCAGACAAAGATGGAGAAGCTCTATACAGTCAGCAAAAACAAGACCGGGAGCTGACTGTGGCTCAGATCATGAACTCCTTATTGCCAAATTGAGACTTACATTGAAAAAAGTAGGGAAAATCACTAGACCATTAGGTATGACCTAAATCAAATCCCTTGTGATTATACAGTGGAAGTGAGAAATAGATTTAAGGGATTAGACCTGATAGAGTACCTGAAGAACTATGGACAGAAGTTTGTGACATTGTACAGGAGGCAGGGATCAAGACCATCCCCAAGAAAAAAAATGCAAAAGAGCAAAATGGCTGTCTAAGGAGGCCTTACAAATAGCTGAGGAAAGAAGAGAAACAAAAGGCAAGGGAAAAAAGTAAAAATATACCCATTTGGACGCAGAGTTCCAAAGAACAGCAAAGAGAGATAAGAAAGCCTTCCTCAGTGATCAGTGCAAAGAAATAGAGGAAAAGAACAGAATGGGAAAGACTAGCGATCTCTTCAAGAAAATTAGATACCACGGGTACATTTCATGCAAAGATGGGCTCAATAAAGGACAGAAATGGTATGGCTTGACAGAAGCAGAAGATATTAAGAAGAGGAGGCAAGAATACACAGAAGAACTACACAAAGAAGATCTTCATGATGCAGATAATCATGATGGTATGATCACTCACCTAGAGCTAGACATCTTGAAATACGAAGGCAAGAGGGCCTTAGGAAGCATCACAATGAACAAAGCCAGTACACCAACCGGAAGTGACATAATCCAGTTGAGCCATTTCAAATTCTAAAAGATGATGCTGTGAAAGTGCTGACTCAACACACCAAAAAATTTGGAAACCTCAGCAGTGGCCACAGGACTGGAAAAGGTCAGTTTTCATTCCAATCCCAAAGAAAGGCAATACGAAAGACTGATCAAACTACTGCACAATTGCACTCATCTCACAGGCTAGTAATGGTCAACATTTTCCAAGCCAGGCTTCAGCAATACGTGAACCGTGAACTTCCAGATTTCAAGGTGATTTTAGAAAAGGCAGAAGAACAAGAGATCCAACTGCCAACATCCATCGGATTATTGAAAAATCAAGAGAGCTCCAGAAAAATGGTTATTTCTGCTTTATTGATTATGCAAAGCCTTTGACTGTGTGGATCACCATAAACTGTGTGGAAAAATTCTTTAAGAGATGGGAATATCAGACCACCTGACCTACCTCTTGAGAAATCTGTATTTCTCAAGGTCAGGTCAGGAAGCAACAGTTAAAACTGGACATGGAACAACACACTGGTTCCAAATTGGAAAAGGAGTATTTCAAGGCTGTATATTGTCATCCTGCTTATTTAACTTTTATGCAGAGTACATCATGAGAAATGCTGGGCTGGATGTAGCACAAGCTGGACTCAATGCTGGGAGAAATATCAATAACCTGAGATATGCAGATGACACCACCTTTATCGCAGGAAAAAAAGAGGAACTACAGAGCATCCTGATGAAAATCAAAGAGGAGAGTGAAAAAGCTGGCTTCAAGTTCAACATTCAGAAAACTAAGATCATGGCATCTGGTCCCAGCACTTCATGGCAAATAGATGCAGAAACAGTGGAAACAGTGACAGACTTTATTTCAAGGGGCTCCAAAATCACTTCAGATGGTGACTACAGCCATGAAAATTAAAAGATGCTTACTCCTTGGAAGGAAAGTTATGACCAACCTAGACAGCATGTTAAAAAGCAGAGACATTACTTTGCCAAAAAAGGTCTGTCTAGTCATGGCTATGGTTTTTCCAGTAGGCATGTATGGATATGAGAGTCGGACTATAAGGAAAGCTGAGCATCGAAGAATTGATGTTTTTGAACTATGGTGTTGGAAAAGACTTTTGAGAGTCCCTTGGACTGCAAGGAGATCCAACCAGTCCATCCTAAAGAAAATCAGTCCTGAATAGTCACTGAAGGACTGATGCTGAAGCTGGAACTCCAATACTCTGGCCACCTGATGTGAAGAACTGACTCATTGGAAAAGACCCTGATGCTGGGAAAGATTGAAGGTGGGAGAAGGGGATGACCGAGGATGAGATGGTTGGGTGGCAACACTGACTCAATGGACATGAGTTTGAGCAAATTCTGGGAGTTGGTGCTGCAGTCCATGGGGTTGCAAAGAGTCGGACACGACTAAACCTGTAGTGAATCACAAATTCTTCAACTGGGGAATGAAATTATAACTGTAGAATTTAGATTATCACTTATACAACTGGAGAGATATTAGAGTCACCAGGGATCTCCTAGAATTTCTAGTAGCTTCCCTGGTGGCTCAGACAGTAGAGTGTGCATGCAATGCAGGAGATCCAGGTTCAAAAGATACCCTGGAGAATGGAATGGCTACCCACTCTAGTATCCTGCCTGGAGAATCAATGGACAGAGAGGTCTGGAGGGGTACAGCTCATTGGGTCACAAAGAGTCAGACACAACTGAGCAACTAACAGTTTCATAGGGTAACGTTTACTTATCATGTATGCATCCTTGCAATCTCCTTTAAATGGTACAAAGTAGAGGAATCTAAAGGCTCTAAGGGGATATTACATTTTCAATACAGTTTTAACCGGTGAATATCAAAATATATAACTATATCATAAGTCATTAAGTCAACCTTATATTGTTAAAAATTATGCTGCTTCTAATTCTTCACTACAATAAATAATAATACTTGGATCATTATCTTTGTACATCTGAGCAAATTTCTTCTTCTTGAGTAATTTCAAGAAAATGCTAACTGCTATGTCAAAAGATTACTTCATCTGGAAAAACTTTTTCTTACCAGTACTACCCAGACTTTGAGGTAGATACCTTACCTGTGTAATACCACAGGTATCCTGAGTTCTACTACCACTTAATATAAATTTTTTTATTTTGTATTGGTGTACAGCTGATTAACAAACAATGTTGTGACAGTTTCAGGTGGAGAGAGAAGGAACCCAGCCATACATACACATGTATCCATTCCCCCATCTGGGCTGTCCCCCAATACTGAGTGGAATTCCATGTGCTGTACAGCAGATCCTTGCTGATTATCCACTTCAAACACAGCAGTGTATACGTGTCCATCCTAAACTCCCCAGCTGTCCCTTTCCCCATCCCTCTCCCCAGCAACCGTAAGTTCATTCTCTAAGTCTGTGAGTTCCTTGCTGGTTTGCACATAAGTCCATTTGCATTTTTTATTTTTAGATTCCACATTTAACTGGTGTCATGCAATATTTCTCATTTGTCTGACTTTCTTCACTCAGTGACAATCTCTAGGTCTACCCATGTTGCTGCAAATGGCATTATTTCTTTTTAATGGCTGTTCTATCACTCTTTAATATACATTTAATAGGTCATTGTCTCATCTGTCGTTTCAAAAAGAAGGATTCATGAGGGCAGGGACTATATCTTATTCTTTGATGTACTGTCAATACCTGGCTCAGATGATAACAATATGACATGCACTCTTTAATTATTTCCTAAACTAAATTCAAGAAAGTGAATCAATATATAAATTCATAAACAACATATGAAAGTATTTATCTCCCTGCACCCAGATTGAGAATTACTGATTATTAAGATCTTCCAACTTTAATAGGCTAACAATACTTTTTCACTGTATTCATTTTCATTCCCTTGATTACTAATGAAGTTGAACATTTCTATTAGCTAGGTACCAGCTATCACTGTTCTATCATTTAGTCTTGTTCTTTACTAATTTTCAAGTTATCTTTTTTTCTTACTGCCTTAAAATATCTAAATATTTTCATTGTTTATTAAAGACGTTGCTAATTATCCTATATGCTAGCATTTGGTTTTGGTAATTAATATTCAGAATTTTATATTTTAAACAATCAAAGCCAAGCGATATTCTTCCCTTATCGTTTTCCCTCTGCTTTCAGTGCTTAATTTATCAAGTTTCTCTCTACCATATAACTGGTACTTATGTGTTATTTGTCCTTAGTTTTTTAAGATCATTATTGAGATAATTCATATACTATTAACATATGATTCACTCAATTTTAGTTTTTTTTATTCTTATAACTGGCATTATGCTTTGGGGACATTTTAAATAACAAAATTACCAAGGAAAATTTCCTAAATGCCAAAAGAAAAAAAAAAGGCACACAAAAAAGAACACATGTCTACAGCAGAAGAGCTTACATAAGAAGGCAGGGTATTATTCTTTAACACCTCAGCTGGAAACACAGGTCTTGGGAGACTCAAATGTCTTGCAGCTAGCTCTGTGCATGCCCAAAAATGACTGTGAAAGTGCCCAGAATATTGATTTTGGGGTTACACGTAAGTTTCAGCAAGCAGAAATACTCACAAATATGGAATGTGTGAATAATAAGCATGACTGTTATGTATGAATAATGATGATACACCCACATGTACCCACACAGGCAGCTGGTGAGTTTTCTACTATTTCACTATCTTAATTATTGCAGTGTTAAATTTAGTAGTATTTAATGAAATTTAATATATTAGTAGTACTTCTAAGGTTGTTATAATTTTTCCATGCCCCATCTCAATTCTTTCTTTCAAAAAATCTTTGCTACATCTTTCCCCCATCTATATTTCCAGAAAAACTTTACAATAATTCTGAAAGACTTTAAAAGAACTGCTGTTGTGATTCTTTATTGAGTGCATAAAATATACAAAATTTATAAGAAACTGACACCTTTATAACACTAGATGTAGGAAAATATTCTCTCTACAATTATTTAAGATTTCTTACTGGCCCTTAGTTAAATTTTACAACTTTCCTTATAGAAGTATTAAATATATCTTTTTAAAATTTTATATTACAATTAACATCTTTGCAATAAAGTTATTTCAGGGAAAATGGTTTACTCTATAAACAAGTAACTCTATTTTGAGGAATTCATCTAAAGGAAACATATTACCCAAAAGAAATGAGCAGAAAATCATGCATGTCTTGATAAAGAAATCAATCAGCATTATAATGCTATTTAAAACAATAAAAAGGAATCAACTTAAGTTTTTAACAACAGGAAAATAGATTTTTTTAAATTATAGATTAAAATATTTAGAAAAAATTATGCAGTCAAAATGGGGCTTCCCATGTAGGTCAGTGGAAAAGAATCTACCTGCCAAGGCAGCAGACTCAGGAGATGTGGGTTCGATCCCTGGGTTGGGAAGATCCCCTGGAGGAGTAAATGGAAACCCACTCCAGTTTTCTTGCCTGAAAAATTTCATGGATAGAGGAGCTTGGCGGGCTATAGTCCATAGACTAGGTCGCAAAGAGTCAGATACAACTGAAGTGACTTAGCACACACACACAATTTATTCACCCCTTGTAAAGACTGCTCAGTATGACATTTCATGTTCCTAGCACAATGCCTGGGATATATTACATGCTTAATAAATACCCAAATATTCAACTGATGGAAATCTATCCTTCCATTTAAGATAAAATAACATGAACTAGATTTACCCTCCTGCCTGAAAGAATTCCTCCCCCTCCCCCTGCAACAAAGACACACATACATATTAACAAATGATTTTCAAAACAGGACATCAGGCAATGCGCAGTGATTCCTGAGACACAAGAAAAAACGAGATGAATCCCATGGCTGTCCCAACTTCAACTGTTTTGAGATCATTTAAAGGTCATGAAAAAGGGGGAGGATAAGCCAAGAAATAACCAATAAAAGTCCATGAGTTAAGAAACAGAGCTGAGAATCCAGGGAAACCAAGGCAGGTAGAGATCACATGGTACCAATGCCATAGAGGATAGAACTACAGAGAAGAATCCCAAAACTTCAGCACTAAATGCATACACAAGAAAAGAAATGTTCAAATCAGTCATCTGAATCACCACCTTGAGAAAATGAGAAAAATTAAAATCAAAGGAAGTAGAAGGAATAATAAATATCAAAGCAGGTATCAACAAAAGAGAAACAAAAGAGAGAAATCCAAAAGCTGGTGCTTTAAAAACAATAAAACCGAATGTTCAAGAATGGATAACCAGGGAATGGCCAAGATGGATACTAGAAAGATTGGAAGATCACCTCCTCTTAGTGGCACACAAAACTTAAAACTACTTACAGAGCAGCTCTCAATGAGAATGACCTGAAGACTAGCAGAAAATCTCTTCAAAACTAAAGATATAAAGAAGGAGCAAGACAGGTAGGAAGATGCACACACAATGCAGTAAAGAACCATACCCCCAGGTAGACCACAAATGGAAGAAGCACCATTATAATTGCAGAAGTTCTCCCCAAGGAATTAGGGGTACAACCCTCCTCATCAGGCTACCCAGTCTAGAGTCCCCAGAATGACTGGCTTTGAAGACCAGTGGGGCATACTTTTGAAAGAGTCAGAGGGCAGTAGCAAACAGACTCTACTCTTAAAACAGTACAGACTCTCACATGATCTAAGATCAAGGGAAGAAGCAGTAATTTAAAAAGAGCCTGGGTGAGATCAACTTGCTATTAGAGAGCCTCCCAGAGAAGCAGGAATCTTCTGGGACTCACACTAGGGACAGGGACACTGACAGAAGGCACTTCTGGTCACTTATTCAAACACAAGGACAATGCTCTAGCAAGCACCGTTTTAGAATCCTCTCTCTAGCTCGTAACACTGGGACCTGGCCTAACTCACCAGTTAGTAGGCACCAGTCCTGGGACATCCCACATCAAGCAGCTACCTGAATGTGGGCACAACTCCACCGACCCACAGCAGGCTAACTCCTATAGGATCCCCTGAGCTCCTAGCTGGCCCAGGAACCAGCTCTGCCACCAGTGGCCCAACATCAGCTGTGGAACCCTTGAGCTCTCAACCATCCAAATGACTGACCTTGACCCTCCCAACTCAGGAACACCCAAAACACCGCAGTCAGCTTTGTCAGGAACTAGCCCTGCTCAGCAATTCCACTCCTGAGTATTTATCCAAACAAAATGAAAACAGTAATTTGAAAGATATACATACCCCTAAGTTCTCTGCATTATTTACAATAGTTAAGAAATGGGAACAATCTAAATGTTCATCAGTAGGTAAATGGATAGAGAAGATGTGGTGCACACACATACCCAACAAACTATTAATCAACCATTATAAAAAGAATGAAATTTGTCATTTGTGACAACATGGTGTCCAAGAGGATATTAAATCAGAGAAAGATATATACCGCATGATTTCACTTATGTATAGAATTTAAAGAACAAAAGAAATGAACAAACGTAACAAAAAAGAAGAGTCACTGATATAGAGAACAAACAGGTCCTTGCTATAGAGGAGAGATGGGGGGAGGAGAGAAATAAGTGGAGGCGTTAAGAGGTACAAACTTTGTTACAAAATAAATGAGTCATGGGTACAGTGTGGAGAATACAGTTAATAATTATGTAATATCTTTGTATGGTCACAGATGGTAACTAGAGATGTAACATGCTTATCTTTCTGAAATGTATAGAAATACTGAATCACTATGTTGTGTAACAGAAACTAACATAGTTCTGTAGGTTAATTATACTTCAAAACAAACTCAAAAAAAGGCGTAACATCTGTGGTTACCAGAAGCAAGGGATAGAAGGAGGGCAAACTGGGTGAAGGTAGTCAGAAGACACAAACTACCAGTTATAAGATACGTAAGTACTACAGATATAATGTACAACATGATAAATTAACACTGCTGTATAATTAACACTGTTGTATGTTACATAGGGAAATTGTTAACAGAATAAATCCTAAGCACTCTCATCACAATAAAAAATATTTTATATTCTTTAGTTTTGTCTCTATATAGGATAATGGATATTTATTAAACTTACATTGTAATCATTTCATGATGTATGTAAGTCAAATCATTATGCTGTATACCTTAAACTTATAAAGTGCTATATATATATACCAATAAAACTGGAAGGGAAAAAATAATGGATACCATTTATCCCACAGGGGGAAAAAAGAGCAATAAAACTGATAAACCTCTAGCCAGAATGATTAATAAAAAAGTATAAATTATAAATATCAAGAATAAGGGAGGCAATATCAATATAGGTATTAATGAATAATAGATTATTAACTTTATGTCATAAAACTCTACAATGTAGATAAAAGACATGTTCCTTGAAAAAAATTAACAATCACTCATAAAATAATTAATTCATATAGCACCAAGCTTACTAAAGAAATGGAAATTGTAGTTACAAATCTTCCACAAGCAAATCCTAGCCCCAGTGGCTTCACTGGTGAATTCCACCAAATATTTAAGGAAGAATATAACTGTACTCAAACTATCACAAGTGTATACACGTCAAACTTATCAAACTGTATACTTTTAAAAATACTCAATTTATTATATACTAATTACACATCAAATACGGCTGTTTTTAAAACGTTCAGTTGATGGCAAGTGGCAGGAGGGACACAGACATGCCAGGGGCCAAAGAGAAGCAGCAAAAATAAAAGGAAAACAATAAACAGAATGAGATTAAAGAAAAAGTACAGAAAGAAAAGAGCAAGTGAGAGGTTTATACAGAAATGAATCCTAGTTGTAAAAGGAACAGGGTATTAAATCTAGAATGTGTGATTAGAAATAGCACAGTAAAAGTTTTGGAACTATCTGAATATTCACTTAATTCCCCTAATTACTAATCCTATGCAGAGTGAATATATAAGATTGTACTCTACTCTGTGTGAATATGTATGTGTGTGTGAGTTTAATTAGCCTATCAGATTCACAGCACAAAGCTGATAGAGTCCTTTGGGCAGTGCTGTATTTGCAGAGAGAATGAATATATCAGAAATTCTATTTCTCCCATAACCTTCTAATTTATGAAGAACTGCAAATAAGTACAAATATACTTCCTCAGGTAACAAATTTTACAGCATGTCTAATTATCTAATATCTTCTAGGTATTTATTTATTTAATCACTAAATTTTTATTTTTTATTGGAATATAACTGATTTACAACATTTACTTTCTGGTGTACAACAATGTGAATCAGCCATAAGTAGACACATACTTCCCTCTCTCTTGAGTCTCCCTCTTCCCCCCATTTCACCCCTCTAGGTCATTATAGAGCATTGAGCTGAGCTTCCTTTGTTTTCTAGGTTTTTAAAAACTAGAAGACAATAATTGATTTTACCAAAAACTACTTGAGGAAAGGGAAAAAACCCACAAAATTAAGGATAGTTATAAAAAATTAAATTCCATTCTAAAAAGAAAACTCAAGATAACAAAGTCTTTAATAAAAAAAAATTAGAAAAAGACTGCATTCTACTTAAACATACTTGTGAAAAGCTTACCTGTATAGTCGCATTTCACTCAGCTTTATCGTTATCAAATCAATAATGGGTGGGGGGTTGGTCTGACTCTTTGTTATTACATGGAATGTATTTTTCATTGTAATCAGTCCAAAATCAGCAACAAAAACATTTTCAGAAACTGCAGACTGTGGGATAACCACAACAGGGGCTTTGATGTTAACATCCAACGCCATTCTAGAACTCCTTTGTGCCAGTTCTTTTACACCAGTAGCAGCCATTCCTGCAGCCTGGACAGTTGCCTCAGCTAAGGCTTGTTTACCTGCTTGAAAATTATCTATAAAAGCCTATAAAGAAAACAGAATTATATTTTTAAGACTACCATTAATGAAATAAATTATTAAATGTATTACTATTTATGATTTTAACTCCATAAGAAAAACTTTCTCTTGGTACAACTAAGCATCATTTATTCAAAGTCTGTCCATAGTAAACCTTAACTTTCTGCAATAGAAGTTGGGAAACAAAAAGATACAGATAGAGAAACATGGTAAAATAATAAAAATCTAGTCCCTGGACCAAAGCAGAGTAGGGATATTGCAATGTTTCACTGGTATTTATTTCTCTTTTTATCTCACTTTCCTAAGGGCTAAACAATTGTGTTGTATTTCCCCATACAACCTCAATGCACAGCTTATTTACATTTGTAAGGTACAACGGTAAGAAAAATGTTTGTCAAGAAAAACTGCATGATAACCTCAGTTAAAAAGATTACAAAGACAACATTATTTATTTAGAATCAAGTGATTATCTAGTTTATATACCACAATTTAGTTAAAGGAATAAATAGTGAAGTCAGAGAAAGGCATGACACAGGAAAAAATATCAGCTGTCAGCAAAAGAAAAATAAACTATGAACGAAGACATAGAGTTTATATACCTTAGGGAGATGTCATAGGAATTAAATCTAAATCCCACAAAGCCCCAAATATTCATAGAATGCAATAGAAAATGTAACTTTCCTAAAGATTACCTGAAACCAAACCAGACTTTCATTGTATATTTGGCACTTTTAGTAAGAGCTGAAACATAAAATACTTGAACCAATTATGTATAAAATAAAGAATTCAATTAATATACATAACATATATAAAATACATATATTTAATGTCTATAAAATAATTTATTTCAATTAACTAGAACATTCCCATGTGAAAAGTGACACTATATAAGCGATACTATACATTTCAGTCACAATAAACAGTACCTGAAATATCTTAAAAAACCAGGGGAAATAATAAATCAAGGAATTCCTTATCTATGCTTGAGAAACAGCAAAAACTTTCCAACTAGTAGGCAAGAATAAATAAAAAATCAATTAATACTTACCAATATAGAATACAGAAATTTTGTGACAAGAACTACTTCAATGCAACCAACAGTTAAATTAACTTGCATATCAACTACATTCATATCTGTGTATGCAGAACCAGCAGTTGCACCCATATAAGAAACCATTTTGAAGCTGAAAACTTCTTTTCCGGTAATATAAACAGCCTTAAAGAGAGAAAATTTCAATCGTCAAAATCCAGTGTGGATATAATATCTTCAGTGAAAAAATAAAAACAAAACATACACACATATTTGGAAAATCTTCGAAACAGTCAAGCCAAGTACAAATAAGGCAACAATTCTAACATCCTTACTTGAATCTACAAAAGATTATTCAAAACAGAAGTGGTGGTTCTGTTTTAGGATGAAATCAATTTGGGAGGTTTGGCACAAGATTTTTTTTAGTAGGAAAAACAGAAAAAAAAAAACTATCAGAGTACACCTTTTCATTTAGTGTGTATACTTTTATACTGAGAACTGCCATATATGAATTTTTCATTCACTGTCAAAATTTATAATCTATTTTCTTGATTTGAGGTATGTGAAGATTTTCCAGATCCTTCACAGGCGTCTTCTCCTATCACAAAACTTCTGTTCCTTATTAGTTTCTTGAGTCATCTCAACTGCCAATTAATTACTTAGAGCAGTATAATGTCTCAAGCAATATATTAAAAATGGTTGGAGATTTTATTTATTTTTTATTTGTTATTTTATTTTCTTTACATTATCATGTTGGTTTTGCTATACATTGACATGAATCTTCCATGGGTATACATGTGTTCCCCTTCCAGAACCCTCCTCCCACCTCCCTCCCGATTCCATCCCTCTGGGTTATCCCGATGCACCAGCCCTGAGCACCCTGTATCAAGCATCAAACCTGGGCTGGTGATTGATTTCACATATGATAATTTACATGTTTCAATGCCATTCTCCCATATCATCCCACCCTTGCCCTCTCTCATAGAGTCCGAAAGACTGTTCTATACATCTGTGTCTCTTTTGCTGTCTTGCATACAGGGTTATCATTACCATCTTTCTAAATTCCATATATATGCGTTAGTATACTGTACTGTTGTTTTTCCTTCTGGCTTACTTCACTCTGGATAATAGGCTCCAGTTTCGTCCACCTCAGTAGAACTGATTCAAATGTATTCTTTTTAATGGCTGAGTAATATTCCATTGTGTATATGTACCACAGCTTTCTTATCCATTCGTCAGTTGATGGACATCTAGGTTGCTTCCATGTCCTGGCTATTGTAAACAATGCAGCGATGAACAGTGGGGTACATGTGTCTCTTTCAATTCTAATTTCCTCAGTGTGTATGCCAAGCAGTGGGATTGCTGGGTCATATGGCAGTTCTACTTCCAGTTTTTTAAGGAATCTCCATACTCTTCTCCATAGTAGTGGTAGTTTGCATTCCCACCAACAGTGTAAGAGGGTTCCTTTTTCTCCACATCCTCTCCAGCATTTATTGCTTGTAGACTTTTGGATGGCAGCCATTCTGACTGGTGTAAAGTGGTACCTCATTGTGGTTTTGATTTTCATTTCTCTGATAATGAGTGATGTTGAGCATCTTTTCATGTGTTTGTTAGCCATTTTTATGTCTTTGGAGAAATGTCTGTTTAGTTCTTTGGCCCACTTTTTGATTGGGTCGTTTATTATCTGGAATTAAGCTGGAGATTTTAGCAGATGTGGAACGACAAATATTTTGAAAGATAAACAGAGCACTCACTAACTTAATTTTTAACTACTTTATAGTTTTCTTGACCCTCCTAAATGCTAGAAGTAGGGCAGAGGGCTGAAGAACTGTAAGTAAACAATTCCAACCATGAAACCTCAGGAATCAAAGACAGTTGACTGAAGGCTGAGGTGTAAGATGAGACTCTACTGAAGTCTATAGGTATTCTGCTTCTGCCTAGGATACAGAATGCTGAAGGCAGGTCATTGCAAATCTTAAGAATGAGAAAAACAAAAACAAACTATAAAAAATTTAACTTTTCTTAAAGAAAGAAAGAGTAGTCACTCAGTTGTGTCCAACTCTTTGCAACCCCAGGGACTGTAGCCCACCAGACTCCTCCACCCGTGGAATCTTCCAGGCAAGAATACTAGAGTGGGTTGCCATTTCTTTCTCCAGGGGATCTTGCCAGACCTAGGGACTAAACCTGGGTCTCCTGCATTGTAGGCAGACGTTTTACAGACTGAGCCACCAAGGAAGCCTCTAACTTTTCTTAAAACCATTAGAAATCTGAGGTTACAAGCCAACCAAGCAGCCTGAAATCTACAGAAAAAAAAGGTACCTTCAAGAAAGACAGAATCTTAAGCACCAGCTCATCTGGGATAAGGGGCAAGAGAAAAGAGATGCCATATAGGTTAGGTAAGAAGAACTGAGATAAAATGGTAAAGGTTGACTATGAACTAACAATGGGAGACACAGAATCCCTGGGAGTCACAGACAGAGGAGCTCACTCAGCTGTAAGCATTTCCTTGTGCACTTTATGTTGGGAGCTCCTGAGTGACTAGGATCACAGTGGAATACCAGAGGAAGATTTCCTTGCTACAATCCTCAAAGAAAGGAGAAGCCTCTACCCTAGAAAAGGCCAAAAGTACCATCAGAATTACTGCCTCAAACAGAAGCCTTAAGAAACTATGGGAAAGGCAGTGTTGCCCTCAGCTCTCCATTAACGTGACTTAACTCCCCATGCTAACACGTTAGCAGAAGGCACACTCACTTTCAGACATAAATACTGTTCACTTCCATCTCTATTACCCTAGATATGATGTCTGACAGTCAATCATTAGCTACAAAACACCCCAAAAAGAATGAAAAAAATGAATGACAAAGCAATCAACAGAATCACACTTGCCTATAACATAGATGTTGAAACATTTAGCCAATGGATTTTTAATCATTATCATTAATAAGGCAAGTGTTTAGAGTGGAAAATATGAATGAACAGACTAAAGAATATGAGCCAAGAAATGGAAAACAGAAAAAAAGGTAAATATTAAAGATTAAAAAACAGGGTAACAGATGAAGAATACTTTCAGTGGGTTTATCACTATATTCAATAGAGCCAAGGACACAATGAGTGAACTTAAAAATAGGTCAAGAGAAATTATACAAATGAAACGTAATGGGAAAAGAACAGAGGATCTAAAGGTCATGGGATGATCTCTAACAGGAAATCTAAAAATAATTTTTGGAACCCAAGAGAAAGAAGAATAGGGATGAGATGGAGGAGGCGAGGGAGGAAGGAGATGGAAGTAGGAAGAACTACCTGAAAGGATATAAAAAATATTGAGAGATAGATCCAAAAAGCTCAGAAAACTCCAAGCAGGATATGAAAAAATATATATATATAGACACACTACACACAAATCCAGAAGGCAGTCAAATAAAGGCAAGAAATTATGTACACCTAGTGAAAGTATCACTCAGATAATGAAGGTGAAATAAAAGCACTTTTTTCCCTAGTTCTGATCCCTCCTTCCTGCCAAAAGATGAGATAATTCATAACTAGCAGAGGTGTATTCTAAGAAATCATTAACTTCTTCAGGTAAAAATAAAAATAACAGAATTTTGAAGCTACATGAAAAAATTAATTCCAGAAACGGTTAGAATAAAGGTAAGAAGGTATATGTCTTGTAAAGAACTAATTTCTCTAAAAGAAAACTAAATATAAATCATTGCAAACTTTCAGAATGCACGAAAGTAAAACATATTACAATAACACTGTGAAAGGCAAAAAAAAATTAGGAACTGACAGTGTTTCTAGGATACACTACATAAGCAGTAAAATATTATCAGAAGATATAGACTATAGTATCCTTAATACTATTAAATTAATCAATGAAAAGCAGAATAACTTTCGTAAGTCACATGACTTACGACTTGTGACTACCCCTCTTGAGTCCAACAGAAGAGAATAAATTTTCATAAAACAGTGTTTAATGCAGAGATTGTGGCCTAGGAGACAACAGGCATAGATAAGGGGTAAATAAAAAGATCATACTAAAACATAGGTATTTTAAGTAAAAACCTGTATTTTGAAACATAAGGTCCCCACATTCTTCATCCAACTGGCTCCCTGAACTTAAGACTGTCAGGCCTATACTTAAAGTACTTTTCTAAAAGGAAAATGACTGGCCTAAGAGAAAAGAAAACAAACAAACTAAAAACTCTAATAGATACTGAAGTTTTGAGGCTATAAAATCACTGCATTACTGCCTATAATCTGCCATCATGTTCACCTGTCTAAAGTCCTGCCTACACAAAGCTTCCAATCAGCTCTGAAGATTTAGGCAAAATTACCAAGTCCTTCTAAGAGAAAGAAAGAGAAGCTGTCATCAGGATCAGTAGCAACAATTTGACCGAACGTTCACACTAGGCCAGAAGATATAGAACAACATGCTTAAAATCATCTAGAAAAGACAATGCAAGCAAAAGAATCAAAATCCAGTCAGAGTACTCTGCAAATATAAATGTAATGCAACATATAAACGTTCTTAGAGTATCGTTCTTACAACTATGAGCCCTGCCTAAGAAATCAACTGGGGAATAAACTTATGAGTAGCCAAAATTTTGGAGATGTCACCAAAAAGACTGGTGAAGACTAACATTTAATAAAGAAATTTTTTTGAATATTCTGAATCAGAGTATTACGATTTTGCAACCCTTAATGAAATGATGGTTTTTAACATTACAAAGACAGCAAGCTTTGTGCATCCTTTGAAGATTTTCAACACAATCTATGAAGTATTCTTGTCTTCCCCAACCCCTGCAAAACAAACAAAACAAACTGCCTGAATCTCACTGAATGAAATTTAACTTATCAATTTTATTTTCTTGGGCTCCAAAATCAATGCAGATTGTGACTGCAGCCATGAAATTAAAAGACATTTGCTCCATGGAAGAAAAGCAATGACCAACCTAGAAAGAATATTAAAAAGCAGAGATATCACCCTGCTGACAAACGTCTGTACAGTCAAAGCCATGGTTTTTCCAGTAGTCATGTATGGATGTGAGAGTTGAACCATGAAGAAGGCTGAGCACCGAAGAATTGATGCTTTTGAACTGTGGTGTTGGAGAAGACTCTTGAGAGTCCCTTGGACTGCAAGGAGATCCAACCAGCCCATCGTAAGGGAGATCAGCCCTGGGTGTTCATTGGAAGGACTGATGTTGAAGCTGAAACTCCAATGTTTTGGCCACCTGATGCAAAAAGCTGACTCATTGGAAAAGACCCTGATGCTGGGAAAGATTGAGGGCAGGAGGAGAAGGGGACAACAGAGGATGAGATGGCTGGATGGCATCATCGACTCGATGGCCATGGGTCTGGGTGGACTCCAGGAGTTGGTGATGGATAGGGAGGCCTGGTGTGCTGTGATTCATGAGGTCACAAAGAGTCAGACATGACTGAGAAACTGAACTAACTAATAATATAATTTTTCTTTCAAATAAAAGCAATGGAAGCAAATCAAACCATGGCTTCTAAAAAATTTCTTTTTCTTTATACCTATGAGCCTTGCACCTGTGATGTTTGGGGGATGCTTGTTATTCCATGCTAACAAATAACAATAAGAAATGTAAGGAATAAGAATTTTTATTTAACATATAAATCAGGTCATCTCATCTGTATTACTTGCTAATAAGCTGATATATCTATTTTCTTTCCTCCTATCATATTCCAAACTTTGACTTCCTGACTCAACAAGTACCTCAGCCTTTTCTAATCCTACTATTTGATATTCTCTTCACTCTTTTAAATATACCACCTTACCCAGATGCTCTTGATAAAAAGTCACCTGTACAACTCCACAATAGTGTCTAATCTAAAAACCTTACTCTCTTACACCCAGTAACAAAGGACCTATCTTTCAATCACTAACCACATAGTTCAAAGGACTTCTAACATTAAAATGCTATGTTAGTAAGCATCCATGAAAATGAACTTTGAAAAATCTCATTATTCAACCTGATTTTATACCCTCTGGTCCAAAATCTAATATGCATAACAAAGTTCACAGTATTTCAAAATAGAGGAAAGATAGTAAGTAAAAAGGGCATGTGTTACTCTCCAACCCACCCCCCACAATCCCCAAAACTTGAGTTCCAGAAGTATTACTTGTACAAATTTCATTTATGAGAAACTTAATCCTCATTTTACAAATAAATAAAGATTCTGAGATTAGGCCGCACAACTACTGAAGAGGAAGGCTAAAATAAGAACTCAGTTATGCCTAATTTCAAAACCTATGGACTCAATGAGACACACCATTAAAATCCAATGGCTCTTTAATTTACACCTATGAGTAATCTTAAAGGACAACTATAGTTAATAATAGAAACAAATTCATACCTTTTTGTATACAGCTGTTATGTCAGAATCCAGGACAATTATATTCCTTAGCTTTGCGTTTGTTTCAGTCACTGATGGCCTCATAATAATTTCACAATCAAGACCTAAGGGGAAAAAAGATCATTCAATTCCTTCTTCTTCATTTAGTAGTTCTGAACTCACTTTTTATCAAATCTTGTTACCTTCTATCTTAATTTCCGAAATGTTACGTTTTTGATCTTGAATAAAGATCTGTAAACATGATAATTCTGCTAAAATCTGCAACGTAACAGTATCTTCATTCTTCAATGATTTTAAAGCTGCAAAACGAAACTCGTGTTGTAAAACGTAAGGCAAAATTTTTAGTAGTTATCTTACTACACTAATAAAGTAAGATAAGTAATTGAAATCACAATAATAATGCGAATACTAGAAGAACATCCGATCTGCAAATTGATAGCAAGCAATAATATGTTACCTACTAAGTAATGAATTCTAAAAACACAATCAAATCCAATGAAACCAAAGCCAAACAAATGCAATCAAAGAGACAAAACAAAATAGTTTCAGATGAGAACAACATTTGAAACTAAGTTAGTTGTAGCTATAAAATCAATCCCTGGCAATCTACTGATAACAAGGTGATACT
Organism: Antilocapra americana; assembly: GCA_007570785.1. Lineage (NCBI taxonomy): Eukaryota > Metazoa > Chordata > Mammalia > Artiodactyla > Antilocapridae > Antilocapra > Antilocapra americana. The sequence continues at coordinate 17,651,534 of ML661343.1, read as the reverse complement.
TGTTATTATCCAACTTGTAACTTTTGACTCCTTAAAAATAGCACTTGGTTTAAAAATATACACTCATATTATTGAAATTTGGTTAGGCCTATGTTTCTAATCTAAAATGATATTTTGTTTTTCAGTCATTTAGTCATTTTTGTCTCTTTGAGACCCCATGAACTACAGCATGCTAGGTTTCCCTTTCCTTCACCATCTCCTGGAGTTTGTGCAAACTAATGTCCATTGAGTTGGTGATGCTATCCAATCATCTCATCCTCTGTCAACCCCTTCTCCTTGCTTCAATCTTTCCAAGAATTAGGGTTTTAAATTCACGAAATCTAATTTAAATTTATAATTTTCAGATGGTGCTAGTGGTCAAGAACCCGTCTGTCAATGTAGGACATCAAAGAGATGCAGATTCAACCTCTGGGTCAGGAAGATTCCCTGGAGAAGAGCATGGCAACCCACTCCAGTATTCTTGCCTGGAGAATCCCATGGACAGAGTCAACTAAAATCAATGACTAGATAAATAAAAGCTGCTTTCTTCACCAATAATCACTTTACTAATAATATTTTCTAAAATTAACCTGGTACATGATGAATCTTTCCAGAGATTAATGTAGGAAACAGAATTCTGAAGTCAATATCATAAGTTAATAATAAGCCAAAAAACAAAATTCAGTGATCTACTTGGTAAAAATTTGAAATTGACTTTAAAGAAAACATACGTATTTTTTTAATAATCTCCCCTTTGTCTTCAGTCTCCACAACATGAACTGGGGCTGGTTTCTCCTCCAAATATGGAAGGATATTATTAAAATAATTTATTGTATTCAGAAGTGCTTCAGTATGTAAATGAATATCCAAAGAGGAAAAATTCACCTAAAGAACAAAACCAATTTTAGTAATACAACAAATATTTGTTTGCCTGCTCTATGTTCTTTGTGGTATAAAGGATACAATTTATAATAGTCAATTTTTATCCTCAAGGATCTTACAGTTCCAGTTAAAATTTTTATAATATATTTGCTTAGAAATATAGTATCTAACAAATAAGTTATTATTCACTTATACCTTTATCAGTTGCACAACACTGTTATAAGTATTCTTCAATATTGTTGGGGGTAAATTCTTTTCGGCCTACACAAAGTGAAAAATACAAATCTGTTAAATTATTATAGGAACACAATTGCACATACAATTAAACAATAGTCCTAATATGCATTTATATAATTTTTTGAGGTATTCATATACATATAATTGCAATGGCACCCCACTCCAGTACTCTTGCCAGGAAAATCGCATGGACGGAGGAGCCTGGTAGGCTGCAGTCCATGGGGTCGCTAAGAGTTGGACATGACTGAGCGACTTCACTTTCATTTTTCACTTTCATGCACTGGAGAAGGAAATGGCAACCCACTCCAATGTTCTTGCCTGGGAAATCCCAGGGACGGGGGAGCCTGGTGGGCTGCCGTCTATGGGGTCACAAAGAGCTGGACACAACTGAAGCGACTTAGCAGCAGCAGCAGCAATTACTTAAACAATTGCTTCACCAGAACAAAAGAAACTTGGTAAGTATAGAGCAAGGATTCAATAAATGCTACATACTATCTTGCTTATTACCAAGAACAGAAATTTAGATAAAGAAGATATGGTACATATACATAATGAAATATTCGTCAAAAAAAGAATGAATTTGAGTCAGTTCTAGTGATGTGGATGAACCTTGAACTTGTTATACAGAGTGTAGCCAGAAAGAAAAAAACAAATATTATATATTAATGCATATATATGGAATCTAGAAAAATGATATTGATGAATCTATCCACAGGGAAGGAATGGACTTGCAGAGAGAGTGGGGGAAGGAAAGAGTGGGACGAATGGAGAAAGTAGCATAGACATATATACACTACCATGTGCAAAATAGACAGCTGGTGAGAAGTTGCTATATAACACAGGGAGCCCAGCCAGGCGTTATGTGAGGACTGAGAGAGGTGAGATGGGGGGATGGGAGGGAGCCTCAAGAGGGAGGTGATAAATGTATAGTTATGGCTGGTTTGTGGTGTTGTATGACAGAAACCATCACAACACTGTAAACCAATTTTCTTCCAACTAAAAGTAAATTTAAAAAAAGAAAAAAATTCCCACCAAAAAAGAGACTGGAAATTTAAATATCACATGTAGAGGACAATCATTTAGTCATCCACAACTCTGTAAGGTCCTTCCCAAATCTTCCTGAATGTTAAAACAAGATTTTGATAGAATGGTCCACCAGGTATCAAATATTCTGTGTTATATTTAGATCTGGAACATTATTATATTAATAAAAGTTGTTTAATTCATAAATAATACAAACACTAAAATCTGCAACATTAATAGTAAAAAATGGTCTTAAAAGTTATATAATGCTTATTGAACTTACTATAAAGTACTGTAATTACTAAAATAATGTGGCACTTATATAAAAACATGTCAATGAAAACGAAGGCAAAATCATATGTAGATGACAGTACACATAAATATTTAATGAATGATGACTTGGTTATCACAAGTCAACAGGAAAGGAATGGAGCCACTGATAGCAGGAAAATTAGGTTACTTCAGACTATCGTGGGAAATCAAGTGAAAGCTTCATCTTTTATAGTACACCACAATAAATTTCATCAAGATTAAAAAGTCTATAGATTCCCTGACTGGGGGAAACAGTCAAACTGCAGGTCATTTCTACTTAGAAAGTGGGCTGCTTGTTGTCCTGCTACATTAAGTGTCTATAAATCACAAGTTATCTAATAGAGAATGACAAAATAAAACATCTTAAAGTTTTAGGAGTTCTAGTGATCACATCAGGTTGGAGATTAAATTATTTCTGAACTTACAAAACTTGATTTATATATCTCAGCAGTATGCTTACCATGCTTGCATGTGAGGTAAATTGCTTCAGTCATATCTGACTCTTTGTGACCCTATGGACTGTAGCCCACCAGGCTCCTCTGTCCACAGTATCCTCCAGGCAAGAATACTGGAGTGGTTCCATGCCCTCCTCCAGTCCATCTTCCTGACTCAGGAATCAAACCCACATCTCTTAAGTCTCCTGCACTGGCAGGCAGGTTCTTTACCACTAGCACCACTTGCTTACCATAGCAAGTATATACATCACACTACTTACCTTCACATATTCCAGTGTTAAGAGATCTTCCATAGTGTTATCCAGTGTTGTAATCAAATAAACTGGTTTCTTGTTTTCATCTAAAAATAATTTCTCAAATTATTCTTTCATAGGAAAACTAATGGGAAATAAACGCGGGAAACATTAACAATTACAGAATTGGAAAAGAAGTATTTCTTGTATCAGTTCTGAACTCTGATCTCTGTATTACTCAAATCAGGAGGTCTTTCTTCCTTTATTTTAAACGCTACAAATGTAATTTCATCTCATGATTCCCTTTTCTTATGCCACACTGCAAAAGGTTCTTATCTTACCTTACTAAACTTAGATAGGAAGTTCGATAAGAAAAAGTACCAATCAGACCGAGAAAACAATGTTTATGAGGAACAATGAAAAGACATGAAGCGATTCTGGTCCTAAGTCACAGAAATAGTCAGAATCTCTAAAAACAACTGTATACAAAAAACATCAGATAGTTGATGAGAAATAAGCTATTTGGTGTATTAGTTTAGATTAAAATAAACTTGAGTACCCTATTATCAGTCTTTAGAAATTATATTGTTTCTTCTGCTTAAAATCTAAGAAAATAATCAAGGAAACTGTTGAAGAGTACTTTGTGTCAAGTCTTTATAACTATCATTAGCAAATTACTTATGCCTTTGAAATCAATAACTAGATACTGGAAGACAGGAGTACAAACCAGTCATACTATTCTTGAGGGAAAAAATACAGTGTACTTCCACAGAACCCTCCAGATTTAAGTTTATTAGCACTTAAACTAGCTTTCTATTATAGAGGCTAATCACATTTCAATCCTTAAAAAGGTCCCCACTTTTTCACACATTCATTCATTCACTGAATAACTATTCACTGATCATTTACTTTGTGTAAGAAATTATTATATTCGTTTCTTCCTACTCTTCTAAGAAAGCATAAGCAAATATATTACACAAATAGATGAACTGTCAATTGTATATCCTGAATTATGTACGCAAGGGTTTTCTTACCCTTTGCTCTTAGGGAAACAAAAAATTATAAAAAAAAAATATTAACAACTTCTGTAATCCTTCTGGATTACTGGAAAGCACTATCAAGTTGGTTCACTTTTCTTTCCAACTGTCAGAGCAAACTTTCTTGATGTAAAAAGCATAATAAGGTAGAATTCTGTTTCTTGCATGTATTATGATTTTTTCAGGCAGAGACGATCACAACACAATTCACCAGATACAAGTTCTGAAGGGTTACAGAACAAGTGTAGAGTATGGAACTAAAAATGTGTAAATCATATCCAATGATTAAGTTTTCAGGCCACAATACTTAATCTGCTCCCCAACATACAGAGATCACTTTTAATTCAGGGCTCACAAAAAAGCGGAAATTTTGTTATACCAGTTAACATCTTTTGTCTGAGAATGAGTTCTCAGAGAAGATGACCTTCTCAAATCCTTGATATGTATATAAGCATACTCCTCACCTTTCTTATTCCCACAGAAAGTTCAGCTTAAGTTTTTAACTCCCTTATTTTAGTATTTCAGTTCAGCGCAGGGGTGGGGGAGGTTGGGGGGTGGGTGGGTTAGGGAACTCCTAAATAAGTTCAAAGGATAGCTTCCATTTAAAACTTAACTTAAAAACTTATTTTTCTTAAAAATCAACAAAAAAAAGGGAATTTCCTGGCAGTCCAGTGGTTAGGATTCAATAGTTTCACTGCCAGGGCCCAGGTTTGATAGCTGGTCAGGGAACTAACATCCTGAAAGCCACAAGGCCATGCCCACCTCCTCACCAAAAAAATTTTTGTAACTTTAAAAATTAAAAAACAAACAAACAAACCACTGGTTCCAGAACAGCCAAGACTAACATACTTTGATACACATGCAACTAGAATATATTTGTGCAGCTTCAAAACTAAGAGTAAAGCCTTACTAACTTTAAGTTAAAAAAAAAAAATTAAGCCAACTGTGTCAATAATCACTTTGAACATCAATGGTCTAAATGCAACAAGTAAAAGACACCAATTTCCATCATGAATCGAAAAAAAAAATAAGACCCAAATATATATTGTCTGCTAAAAACCCATTTTAATTACAAAAGTACATATACTTTCAAAGTAAACAGATGTTGAAAAATCCATTATGCTAACACTAAAAACAAGAAAGCAAGGATAGCTATGTTAATTTTCAGACCTAGCAGACTTCAAGGCAAGCAAAAGTTGTAAGGGATAAAGAAAGGCATTAAATAATGATAAAGCAGTCAATCTTCCATTCTGCTGCTGCTGCTAAGTTGCTTCAGTCGTGTCCAACTCTGTGTGACCCCATAGACGGCAGCCCACCAGGCTCCGCCGTCCCTGGGATTCTCCAGGCAAGAACACTGGAGTGGGTTGCCATTTCCTGCTCCAATGCATGAAAGTGAAAAGTAAAAGTGAAGTCGCTTAGTCGGTTCTGACTCTTTGCGACCCCATGGACTGCAGCCTACAGGCTCCTCCGTCCATGGGAGTTTCCAGGCAAGAGTACTGGAGTGGGTTGCCATTGCCTTCTCCGAATCTTCCATGAGAACACAACAATCCTTAAGGTGTACTTATTGAACAATAAATAGACAGGAAAAAATGATCATAATGCAAAGAGAAACAGATGAATCCACTACTTAAATAGAACACTTCATACACTTCTACCAGAAACGAAAAAAAAATTTTTTTAAATATATATAAATCAGTAAGAATATAGTTGAGCTCAGTAACACCATCAAATACCTGGAGGTAATGGACGTCTACAGACTACATCATCCAACAAGAGCATAATATTCAATCCTTCTTAAGCTCACATGGAATATTCACCAAGATCAACCACATTCTGAGCCACAGAACACACCTGGACAACTTTTAAAAACAGAAATCACACAATGTCTGCCTTCTGACCACAAAAGAATGAAGACAGAAATCAGTAACAAACTAGTTGGAAAATTCCAAAATACTTGGAAAATAAACAACACACTTCCAAATAACACATGACTCAAAAAAGGAATCTTGAAGGAAGAGTTAAAAACACTTGGAATTAAATGAAATGCCCATGCCCTAATTTCCCCAAATCTGAGAATATGTTATCTCATATGGCAAATTTAACATTACAGAGGTGATTAAGGTCAAGATTAAGGGGAAATGACCTTTGATTGTCCAGATGCACCCAACCTTTAATTACCTTAGTTTTTAGAGTGGAAGAAAAGGTTAGTGAGATTACAACATAAGAAGGATCTAACACCTCATAATGGTTCTGGGATACAAAAAATTATTTGCAAGGATTCAGAGAGCCCTGTAGGAGGTATGCGCAATCTACACCTTATAAGCAGTAAGAAAATAAACTTTAATCGAAAAACTGATGTCCTGCCAACACCTGAATGAGGAAGAAAACAGATCTTCCCCTACAGCCTCAAAAACAGAAGTTCTGTTAACAGCTTGACTTTTGCCTGTCGAGACTTCTGTCAGACATCTGAGTTACACAAATTTAATAAATTTGTGGTAAACTGTTGTAATATCAATAGAAAACTATTTCAGTATTTTAGTATTCATTAAGTAAACTGTGAAAGTGCTGCACTCAATCTGCCAGCAAATTTGGAAAAACTCAGCAATGGCCACAGGACTGGAAAAGGTCAGTTTACATTCCTATCCCAAAGAAAGGCAATGCCAAAGAATGCTCAAACTACTGCACAATAGCACTCGTTACACACTGGTAAAATAATGCTCAAAATTCTCCAAGCCAGGCTTCAGCAATACAAGAACCATGAACTTCCAGATGTTCAAGCTGGATTTAGAAAAGGCAGAGGAACCAGAGATCAAATTGCCAACATCCGCTGGATCATCGAAAAAGCAAGAGAGTTCCAGAAAAACATCTATTTCTGCTTTATTGACTATGCCAAAGCCTTTGACTGTGTGGATCACAATAAACTGTGGAAATTTCTGAAAGAGATGGGAATACCAGACCATCTGACCTGTCTCTTGAAAAACCTGTATGCAGGTCAGGAAGCAACAGTTAGCACTGGACATGGAACAACAGACTGGTCCCAAATAGGAAAAGGAGTATGTCAAGTCTGTATATTGTCACCCTGTTTATTTAACTTACATGCAGAGTACATCATGAGAAACGCTGGGCTGGAGGAAACACAACTGAAATCAAGACTGCCAGGAGAAATATCAATAACCTCAGATATGCAGAAAACACCACCCTTATGGCAGAAAGTATAGAGGAACTAAAAAGCCTCTTGATGAAAGTGACAGAAGAGAGTGAAAAAGTTGGCTTAAGGCTCAATATTCAGAAAACTAAGATCATGGCATCTGGTCCCATCACTTCATAGGAAATAGATGGGGAAACAGTGGAAACAGTGTCAGACTTTATTTTGGGGGGCTCCAAAATCACTGCAGATGGTGACTGCAGCCATGAAATCAAAAGACACCTGCTCCTTGGAAGGAAAACTATGGCCAACCTGGATAACATATTGAAAAGCAGAGACATTACTTTGCTAACAAAGGTCCGTCTCGTCAAGGCTATGGTTTTTTCCAGTAGTCATGTCTGGATGTGAGAGTTGGACAGTGAAAACGGCTGAGCACCAAAGGATTGATGCTTTTGAACTGTGGTATTGGAGAAGACTCTTGTGAGTCCCTTGGACTGCATGGAGATCCAACAAGTCCATCCTAAAGAAAATCAGTCCTGAATACTCATTGGAAGGAATGATGTTGAAGCTGAAACTCCAATACTTTGGCCACCTGATATGAAGAACTGACTCACTGGAAAAGACCCTGATGCTGGGAAAGATTAAAGGCAGGAGGAGAAGGGGACAACAAAGGATGAGACAGTTGGATGGCATCATCAATACAATGGACATGAGTCTGAGTAAATTCTGGGAGTTGGTGATGGACAGGGAGGCCTGGCGTGCTGCAGCTCACGGGTTGCAAAGAGTCAGACACAACTGAGCAACTGAACTGAACTGAATTATTTTTAAAAACAGAGATACTTACCAAAATAATCTGGACATTTTAAGCAGACCTCTTTCAAAAAGGCATTTGCTTTCAAATCAAATGTTCTAAGCTCAATATCTGTGCCCAATCCTAAGACATTAATTTCTACCACAGGGAGTTCACAATCTCCAACAAGGTGACAGAACTGAATCAAAACCTAGAAGAAAGAAAAAAGAAACAACTATCCAACATACACAAAAAATATTTATGCAGATGGTGGTCGTATACGGATACGTGAGGTATATACAAACATATAAACTACATGCACTGGGCAAAGTATTTTCAAGAAATATATACTGAATAGCAATAATACATGAAAACTCTTAATTCTTTTTTTTTTTTAAGTGAAAGAGGATTTATTTAAACTTTCCACAGGCAGAATGTGGTCCTTCTCAGAAGATGAGGGCAGCCAATCTTTAATTATTTAGGAAATTAATCTTCAAAGAGGAAGGAGAATCACAAAGTAACATCTGGATTGAGCTTAAATAGGATTAAAACAACTAAGGCCTATTAGTAATAAGACTATATAAATAATCTGTGAATAGCAGAAATGACCAAAATTTAAATAAGCCATATTAATTTTACAATGGTACATATAATGCATACCTCTGGCACTTCAAATCTTATTTTATACTCAATCATATTTTTAAAATAATCTGGTTTCTGAAGGTTTTTCTGTTGAGGACTTTTAATTCTAGATGGAGACTGAAGAGGCTCTTCCAACGGACTACATGGTGCATCAAAAAATTCCTCATCTGAATCTAAATACCACAGAACATTATTTTAATAGTCTAAAGGATTAAATAATAAAATTTTAATAATTTATCTGAAATATGAACACTACAACACTACTTCAAAAAACTGAAGGCAATGTTGAAATAAACAGAAAAGAATATAGAGATTATAGCTGCAAAAATAAATTCTTAATGACAAAACATATGGAAAAATTACAAAATGCAATCTTTAGCTTAATAAATGTCATCCTTAAAATCAATAGTCTAAAATCTGCCAAAGAAAATTTTAAAGCAAATGCCAAGGCCAATTAGTACCTACATGATGAATACTCAAAGGAACATACTAATATGCTCACTCTATCTGGAGGGCAAAACAGAACTTAATTACAAACTCTGAAACAGTAAAAGCAGGGGGTAGGACCTGCAGTTTAAACAGAAACTAAGATTAAGCACTATTTCATATATGTACAACTATATAGCCATATATATATATATATATATATAATAATGAATTTTTAAAACATACTTTAAAGAGTCCAAAATCCAGTCAAATTATTAAAAGAAGGTTTAAGAGAAACTAAGACCATTTAAGTATAACCCTAAAAATATAAAATTGAATTTTAGGATAGATGATCTCACAAACAACACTTCCTTCCCCTTCCCATCCAGCCTGGTCACTACAGATAAATGTAAACATTCTCTAGAAAACTGAGGATCAACATGGCAGTTTCTGTTATTCAAAATTTGGCAATTTTTAAACTCTTAAAAATAGTAAAATACATTTATTTTTCTTTCCAATGTGGGAAAAAAAGCCTGTATTTCATAACAAAATATTTAAAGTCTTCATAGGTGAATGTAGGTATTAACATTAAGGTTTGATTATTTTCCTTTAATAACAAAAAAGAAAATATAAAAAGTTTTAAAAAATTACTATAATGAAGATCTCCAAAAGCTAAGTAACAGATTATAAATTAGACACAAACTTTCATGGGTTCTCTTAGATCACAACAGAATAGAGAAGATTAAAATTTACTAGTGGTCCTTGTTACTATGGGATTCAATTTTTTTTTGAAGCTTATTTTTAATTGAAGGGAAATTTCTTCACAATACTGTGTTGGCTTCTGCCACACATCAACATGAGTCAGCCATAGGTATACATGTGTCCCCTTCGTCTTTAACCTCCCTCCCACTCTTTCTACCCCTCTACATTGTTACATAGCCCCAGTTTTGAGTTCCCTGCGTCATACAGCAAATTCCTTTTGGTTATCTATTTTACACATGGTAGTGCATATGCTTCCATGTTACTCCCTCCACAAAATCCCACTGCAAAAGGCATTTAAGTGAAATTTTCTAGATAACATGCATATCTGCTATTGACTGAAATTTTTTATGCGGTCTCCAAATGAAAATTATTTTTATAATCAATTTATAACAAGGAAAATTTCCTAGTTTCATTTTACCATCTTCAACACATGGAATTTCCAAAAGAGAAAACTTCTGTGACATCTGTGACGTTCCCAAAGAAGTGGATCTTTGAACCTGGAAGAAAAGTTAATTCACTGTCAACTGGCACACAGACTTTTATTGTAAGTTCTAGGACAACTGTGACAATACACACATACACACCTAAATCTGAATTAACTGGAAAAAATCCAGTCTGAACTAGAAAATTTGTAAATGTAAATTTTAAAAAGTGCTTTTACAATTTAAAGCTAAATATAAATTTCACAACTGTTATAATCATTTCCTTGTTGATAGACTTTGTGTAGGAAGAAATCTTCGATATATCTTAACATCTTACTAAATAAAGGGAGCCACCTGTATGGCATCCACAGGCAACAACCAAAGTCTCAAAATTTAAAGCCTCTGTAGTTAAGGAGCTTTTACTTTTATTTTTAATTTTTTTAAAGATAATTTAGTAAATTACTTTTCTACTGTCCTGAGCTAATAACAGCATACAAAAAAAATGTAATTCATTTGAAAAGGATAATAAAAAAAGATACCCCTGAGTCTTCCATCCAGGCCCAAAACCAATAGTACCAGACAGCTACCTAGAAGCATCTTATGTGCTACTTTCTTGATCACATTCCCTAAAACTGATTTATTTTATTTACTTGTTTTTAACCTTCTATGACTGATTCCATAAGTAAAATATTATTTAACCTGTTTCTAAACTCAGAAAGAGGCAATAATATTGCATACATTTTGCTGTGACACTGTTTCAACAAAATAGTCTCTAAATTTTATCCATATTGATACTTTACTCATTATTACTGCCATACACTGATAAATATAAACCACTAGGTATTTGTCAATTACATTACTGGTAAATATTTGTACTGTTTATAGAGATTTTTGCTTTTACTCACACTATCAGTATAAGCATCCTGTAACACATGGTCTCAAATGCAAGACTGTCAAACGTGTATGTATCAGACTGGAATTTTATATATTCACTTTAATTAGTACTAACAATATGCTTTCACAAGTGTTTATAAGACATTATATGATGTCATCAGTAGATTAGTGTTTGTATGACTCCACTTCCTCATTAATGTTTAGCATTCTCAGAAATAATCTTACTGGCATTTTCACCTTAGTTTTATTTGGAATTTCACAAATATAGTCACACATATCATAGGTTCATGGACTGTGTTTCTCTTTCTCAGAATCCTATTCATTTGGGGGAAACATTTTTACTGAAATATAATCTACTGCATATGAGTATGTAATTTAAGTATAAAAACTAAATTTCAAAAAGAAAACACATCCATGCACCCAAAATTCAGATCCAGGAACAGAATATTACCAGCAACTTAGAAGCTGCCCTCAGGGTCCTCAATCAGGCATACCTCCAAAAAGTAACAACTATGGTGCCCCCAATTTCAGTATTTACTGTTTTGAAGTTTTTTACAACTACATTCATTAAAGAAGATTTTATGAGGTGAATAATAAAACTGAACACCTTTCTTATCTGTTTGCTTGTTTCTTATTGGATTCCTGGTCTCCTTACATATTTTGGATAGCCTTTCCCTTGTGGCTCAGATGGTAGAGTCTGCCTGCAATGCAGGAAACCCAGGTTCAATCCCTGGGTTGGGAAGATCCCCTCAGAAGTGAATGGCAACCCACTCCAGTATTCTTGCCTGGAGAATCCCATGGACAGAGGAACCTGCGGGGCTACAGTCCATGGAATTGCAAAGAGTCGGATTTGACTTAGCAACTGACAGCTTTTCTAGTTGTATGGGTTGCCAATATTTTCCCCAGTTGGATGAAAAGCCTTTTTTCATTATTAACAGTGTCATTCAAATGACAGAAAATTTTAATATCTATGAAGTATAATTTACTTTTTTTCTTCTGTTATCTGTGCCTATTTATCCCAAGTCATTTTTATCCACCACAAGAACTCAAAGATTTTTCTCCTATGTTTCTGAAGGTTTTCAAACTTTATACCTTTGGGCATTTACATTTAAGTTTCTGTTTCGTTTCAGGTTAAATTCCATGTATGGTATATGTTACAGGTTGATGTTCACTTTTTCCCCCACATGGAAATCTAATAGTTTTAGAACAATTGTTGAAAAGACTAGCTTACCCCCACTTAGTTGCACTGGCAACTTTGTAAGAAATAAAATATATATATTAACCACACTGTGAATTTATTTCTGAATTCTATGTCTATTCTTATGCTGAAACACTTTCCTGAATAAAGGAGCTATAAAATAAGCCTTGAAATCAAATTTTAGAAATCCACCAACATTATTCTTATCCAAATTTTTTGGCCAACATATGTTCATGTATTTCTATACGTGTATTATAATAAACTTGCTAACTTCCAAAAGAAAAATCTGGTATTTAGATTGGGACTGTGAGAAAATCTATAGGGTTTTGAGAGAATTGTCATTTTAAGAGGGTCATGATTATTTAGGTCATGATCAGTTTTTTACAGAAATGTCCTGCGGTTTTAGATACATAGGTCTTATATTCCTTTGTTACACTTTTCCCAATTACTTATTAATGCTATTATGAAAGGAATATTTTTCTTAATTTTATTTTTATAAACAACTTACTATTTAAATTGATAATATAGACTGCAACTTTGACAAATTCGCTATTGTTAGGTGTGTATTTCTACATTCCTTAGGACTTTTTGCATAAATGATCATATCATCAGGAAAGTGTTAGTTTTTCCTGAAGGGGACGACAGAGATGGTTCGATGGCATCACTGACTCAATGGATATGAGTTTGAGCTAAGGCAGACGAACCAGAGATCAAATTAACAACATACACTGGAACATAGAAAAGGCAAGGGAACTCCAAAAAAAAGCTATTTCTGCTTCACTGACTACACTAAAACTGTCACATCTGTTTATACTCAAGACTAATGAAACCAGAGAAACAACATTTAATGCTGGTGGGACTAAACATTCGTAAACTAAAAGCAAATTTGGCGAAATTCATTAAAATATAAAATTAACATACTTTACTCAATACAACTTCCAGAAATGTATCCTATGCATAAAAAAATACTCAAATATATATATAAGAAACTTCAAAGCAGTGATATTTTTTATAACTACAAATAAAACAATATAAAAGCCCATCAAAAGAGAATTACGTTAGGCAAAGGATGGTTCAATTCAGTTCAGTCGCTCAGTCGTGTCCAACTCTTTGCAACCCCATGAACCACAGCACGCCAGGCCTCCCTGTCCATCACCAATTCCTGGAGTCCACCCAAACCCATGGCCATCAAGTCGATGATGCCATCCAGTCATCTCATACTCTGTCTTCCCCTTCTCCTCCTACCCTCAAACTTTCCCAGCATCAGGATCTTTTCCAATGAGTCAGCTCTTCACATCAAGTGGCCAAAGTATTGGAGTTTCATCTTCAACATCAGTCCTTCCAATGAACACCCAGGACTGATCTCCTTTAGGATGGACTAGCTGGATCTCCTTGCAATCCAAGGGACTCTCAAGAGTCTTCTCCAACACCAAAGTTCAAAAGCATCAATTCTTTGGCACTCAGCTTTCTTTATAGTCCAACTCTCACATCCATAATGACTACTGGAAAAACCATAGCCTTGACAAGACAGACCTTTGTTGGCAAAGTAATGTCTCTGCTTTTTAATATGCTGTCTAGGTTGGTCATAACTTTCCTTCCAAGGAATAAGCATCCTTTAATTTCATGGCTGCAATCACTGCAATCACCAGTGATTTTGGAGCCCAAAACATAAAGTCAGCCACTGTTTCTACTGTTTCCCTATCTATCTGCCATGAAGTGATGGGACCGGGTGCCATGATCTTTCTTTTTTTTTTTTTTTTTTTTCAGTGACTAACTTTTATTTTTCCAATTGTGAATTAAAATTAATTAATCTGCTGTTTAAATAATGTACCATCTACAAAATTCAACAAATATATACTATAAACGGTGAGTCTCTCTCTAACCATATAGTTTACTTCCCCAGAGGGAACCTTAAAGACCAAGTTCTTGATTTCCAGGTGAGTTCTAAGGGTTTTCTGAGCACATAAAATTGATACATGTGTATTTACTCCCATACACATATATTTACACACATGATAGTAAAACACAGTACTCATGGCTTCATCATTCTTTTTAAAGACTGCACTGAATACTTCATTAAGAATGCATCGGATGTTGAGCTTTAAGTCAATTTTTTCACTCTACTCTTTCACTTTCATGAAGAGGCTCTTTAGTTCTTCTTCACTTTCTCCCGTAAGGGTGGTGTCATCTACATATCTGAGGTTATTGATATTTCTCCCAGCAATCTTGATTCCAGCTTGTGCTTCCTCCAGCCCAGTGTTTCTCATGATGCACTCTGCATGTAAGTTAAATAAGCAGAGTGACAATATACAGCCTTGACGTACTCCTTTCCCTATTTGGAACCAGTCTGTTGTTCCATGTCCATTTGTAACTGTTGCTTCCTGACCTGCATACAGATTTCTCAAGAGGCAGGTCAGGTGTTCGGGTAGGCCCATCTCACAAAATTTAATACTGTACCACCATAAAAAAGAAAAGGGCATATCTGTATATACTGAACAGGTAAATATCTCTAAGGTACATAACATATGCTAATAATGGTGAAAAAAGACAGATTTAAAACAGGAAGTATAATGATCCTATCTACGTAAATTTTAAGAACATAATAACAAACACATGCATACCTACACACACAGAGACATGCGTTTTGTACATGTGTGTATTAGCAAAAGCTATAACATATCTAAAAAACTAGGGAAGCAGTAGTTAACCACTAATGAATGGGAATAAAGACTGGAAAAGTGAAGAAAAGTAGACATCATTTCATACTTTGGTTTACTATTTGCATCTTTAACTATTTCATCATTTTCCCTTTCAAAATGTAATTTTAAAAAGTCTATTAAAGATGAATTGAATTGCTTCACTTCAAATTTCTGTGGTTACACATGCTCTTTGTAAAATTTGTTTTTAATTCCGCTTTCATTAATTTTGAAAATACATTACCTGATAGGATTTGACAGCCACATTTACTTCAGTTGCAGGTGGGGGTTTTGGAATGCTTTCAATCAGTTCCAAAATCCCTTGCAGTTTTTTATCTGAGATTCGTAAAGAAACTAATGGTAAGTTTCCATAAATCTTGAATCTGTTTCAAAAAGACAGAAATCACTATTTAAAAAATGACTATTCATCTTATATTATCTAAAAATAATCAAATGTGACATTAAGTACTAAAAATTATCTACACAGTCCACGGGAGAAATTATCTCACAATCTAAGAATTCTCATCCTTTTTCCTTATTGACCAATCTTATCAGCTGACTTAACAATATTATATTTAAAAGGCTTATTTTCTATTGTTATTATGCTTATTATCCTATTATTTTGTGAATGTCAGTTAATAATTCCTACTTATGAAGAGTTTATTACCAACAGGCATTAAGGAAAGCAGCTGATATGTAATACAATAAATAATTCACACAATCTATGAGGCAGACAATGGATTTCTGCTCCCCTGTTTCTTGTAAGTTTCCATATGTACATCGTTCCTAGGAGGAAATTAGATTTGGCAAGTACAAATAACTTGTCCAAGAGATTATATATTTAAAACCAGGTTTAAAAATCAGATTTGAATGAAAAATCACAATCATATAGAGAAATATGTAACAAAATTCAACACCAATTCATAAGAGCTCTCAGTAAATTAAAATTAAGAAATATCTTGGAAAAACCTACAACCAACATCATCCTTAACAGTGAGAAATTCAACGTTTTCCCAAAAAGACTGGGTACAAAACAAAGATGTCCCTCTCACCATTCCTTTTTCAACATCACACTACAAGTCATGCCAATGCAGTAAGCCAAGAAAAGAAAATTTTAAAGTATACAGATTGGTAAAGACAAAAAACTGTCTTTGTCCACAAATAACATGATCATCTATGTAAATTATCTATAAAAAAATTACTGAAGCTAATAAGCTAATACAGCATAGTTTTACGATATAAGATTAATATAGAAAAGTGAACTGCTTCCCTACATATCAAAGGACAAGTATAATATGAAATTAAAAAATATAAGAACATTTATATTAGCATCCAAAGAAAGTAATACTTAGGCATAAATCTAACAAGATAAATACAAGATTCATAGGAGGAAAATTGTAAAATTCTGATAATAAACAACTAAATAAATGAATAGATATTCCACATTCAAGGGTAGGAAAATTCAATACTGTCAAGATGTCAGTTGATTCCCCAACTGATCTACAGATTCAATGCAACCACAATCAATATCCTATTAAGTTATTTAATGGATATGAACAAATTTATTTTAAAATTTATATGGAGAGGCAAAAGACGGAGAACATATTAGTCAACATAATACTAAAGAAAAGCAATGTTGGAGGATTAACATTCCCTGATTCAAGACTTACTCTAAACCTACAGTAAGCAAGACACTGTGCTACTGTCAAAAGAACAAACAGATCAATGGAACAGAATAGAGAGTGCAAAACAGACCTCCACAAATACAGTCTGAATCTCTGACGAAGGAGCAAAGACAAATAAAGGAGCAAAGACATTCTCTTCAACAAATGGTGCTGGAATAAATGAATATTGACATGCAACAACATTAATTTAGACATAAGCTTTATACCTTTCACAAAAGCCACCTCAAAGTGGACCACAGACTTAAATTTAAAACCCAATACTATAAAGCTCCATAAAGATAAATCAAAGAAAACTTAGATGACCTTTTCAGATACTTTTTAGATGATCACTTGATAGATACAATGCAAAGGCACAATTCATTAAAGAAATAATTGATAAATTGGATTTGGTTAAAATTAAAAAACTTCTGGAATTTCCGACAATCCACTGGTTCTACTACAGGGAGCAAGGGTTTGATCCCTGTGTAGGGGACTAAGATCCTGTATGTCACAGCCAAAACAAAGAGAAATGAATTTAAAAAAAAAATTTAAAGCTTCTGCTCTACAAAAGACAATGCCAAGAGAATTATAAGACAAGCTACTAAGTGGGAGAAAATATCTGCAAAACAGAGATCTCATAAAGGCTGCTGCTAATTTGCTTCAGTCATGTCCGACTCTGTGCGACCCCATAGACAGCAGCCCACCAGGCTCTGCCGTCCCTGGGATTCTCCAGGCAAGAACACTGGAGTGGGTTGCCATTTCCTTCTCCAACGCATGAAAGTGAAAAGAGAAATGACGTCGCTCAGTCGTGTCTGACTCCTAGCGACCCCATGGACTGCAGCCTATCAGGCTCCTCTGTCCATGGGATTTTCCAGGCAAGAGTACTGGAGTGGGTTGCTACTGCCTTCTCATAAAGGAATACTATCCAAAAAGTTCAAGAAGTTCATAATACTCAAAAAGAAGGCAATATAGTTGAAAAATGGGCCAAAGATCTTAACAGACACCTCATCAAAGAAGACATACAGACAGCAAATAAGCAAAGATGTTTCACATTATATACTATCAGAGAAATACAAATCAAAACAGGAATACTGACATACTACTACATACCTACCATAACAACCAAAATCAGGAATATTGACAATACTAAATAATGGCAAGGATGTGGAGCAGCAAGAATTCACAATTACTGCTGACAGCAATGCAAAGGGTATAGCCACTTAGAAGACAGCCTGAAAGGTTCTTATAAAACTACTCTTACCATATGATCCAGCAATTTTGTTCCTTGATATTTACCCAAAGGAATTTAAAGTTATGTCCCCATAAATCCTACAAATGGATATCTATAAGACCTTTGCCCATAAATTTACATGAATCAAGTTTATCCATAAAAATTTTATATTTCAATTTTATAGCTAAACTTGGAAGCAACCCAGATGTCCTGCAGAGGGTAATGGATAAACAATCTGTGATACATCAGATAATGGAATACTAATCAGCATTAAAAACCTGAGCTATCAAGTCATGAAATAATAGGAAGGAATCTCAAATGCATATTACTAAGTGAAAGATGCCAACCTGAAAAGTCTTTCTCCTCTATAATTCCATGTATATGACTTTCTGGAAAAGGCAAAACTATGGACACAGTAAAAAGATCAGCACTTGCAAGGGCTTGTGTGATAGGGGAGGGATAAAACAGAACATTTTTAAAGCAGTGAAAATACTCTATAGGATAAAGTCTATATGACACCATAATGATGGATACATGTCATGCATTTGTCCAAACCCAATCAATGTACAACATCAAGAGTGAAATATAATGTAAACTATAGACTCTGGGTAATTATGATGTGTCAATATAAGTCTGATCTGTTAATGTAAATCTAACAAGTGTGCCACTTGGTGAGGGATGTTGTTAATGGGGAAGGCTACGCATGGATGGCTCAGTTGGTAAAGAATCCGCCTGCAATGCAGGAGACCCTGGTTTGATTCCTGGATCGGGAAGATCCACTGGAGAAGGGATAGGCTTGCCACTCCAACAGTCTTAGGCTTCTCTGGTGGTTCAGGTGGTGAAGAATCTGCCTGCAATGCAGGAGATGCTGGTTCGATTCCTGAGTTGGGAAGATCCCCCAGAGAAGGGAACAGCTACCCACTCCAGTATTCTGGCCAAGAGAATTCCATGGACTAGTCCATGAGATCGCAAAGAATCAGACACAACTGAGCAATTTTCATTTTCATGTATTGGGTGGATGTAGGGGGTATAAGGAAAATCTCTGGAGCTTCCTATCAACTTTTCTGTGACTCTGAAACTGCTACAATATGAAGAAAGTCTTTAAAAAGAATATATTAAAGAGACTGACATCAAAGACAGAATAAATTTTCATTCACAATTTTTATCCCTGCATTTCTTAAAACTTACTTTTCAGTCATACACAATGACTGCTAAAAATATATCTGAATTCCTTGAGAAAACTGTAGCTCTCTTTTATCTCCAAAAGCCTAAATATTTTTAACTAATCCCATATATCCCAATTTAACAGGTACACATTATGGATCCATCTTATTAATGTACCTAAACTTCTTTTCAATTTCTTTTAGTAAGGCAGCTGAACAATGTGAAGATGACAGGTGCCAAAATACTACCCCCCAAATAGTAAGAGGATTTCCTTTCATTTGCCTTAAACTTTTTAAGTTCAAACCTCAAAGAAAGTTCCCTGATACTTGTAGAGTTCTAGGATTTTATGCAATGTCATATCCACTTTATACTGCCCACAATTACAAAACTGAAATCAAATGCTTCTTAGATTTCATCTTTCTAAATCATTATAGTTTCTGCCTGTGATTCTTTTAGGTACACATCTCTGGTCCTAACCTATAGCCATTTTAGTATCAAAAGGATACAAGTACAAAGAGCTTTCCCAGAGGATTTTCCCTTTTGTTGGTTATATAATGCACTGAACTAGTTTGGCAAAATATGGCCATGGATTAATCCAGCATGCTGCTTATTTCTGTAAATAAATTATTCTGGAATACAGCTATACATATTCATTCTGTGCTGTTTACAGCTGCTTTCATGCTAAAATACCAGAGCTGAGTACTTTTGACAGACGATACAACTTCAAACTTAAAATATTTACTATCTGGCTCTTAAAAGAAACAGTCTGCTTACTGTTACAATGAACTAATCTTTCACATACTCTTGTATTCCATTATCTATATAAAGACATTTTAATCTGCTACTTTAATTCCTGCTATACTATACATAGTCCCTACATTATAGGACATAAATTCTCCCTAATCATATATTTACAGAGAAATCTAAAGCAAGAGACGTTAGCCATTTCTTCTTCTTTCTGACTTACTTCACTCTGTATAAGCTCCAGTTTTATCCACCTCATTAGAACTGATTCAAATGCATTTTTTTAATGGCCGAGTAATATTCCATTGTGTATATATACCACTGCTTTCTTATCCATTCGTCTGTCAACTGACATCTAGGTTGCTTCCATGTCCTGGCCATTGTAAACAGTGCTGTGACGAACACTGGGGTACACATCTCTTTCAATTCTGGTTTCCTCAGTGTGTATGCCCAGCAGTGGGACTGGTGGGTTGTATGGCAGTTCTATTTCCAGTTTTTTAAGGAATCTCCACATTGTTCTCCATAGTGGCTGTACTAGTTTGTATTCCCAGCAACAGTGTAAGAGGGTTCCCTTTTCTCCACACCCTCTCCAGCATTTACTGCTTGTAGATTTTTGGATAGCTTTCATTCTGACTGGCGTGAAATGGTACCTTATTGTGGTTTTGATTCACATTTCTCTGATAATTATCTGATGTCGAGCATCTTTTCATGTGTTTGTTAGCCATCTGTATGTCTTCTTTGGAGAAATGTCTGTTTAGTTCTTTGGCCCATTTTTTGATTGGGTCGTTTATTTTTCTGGAATGGAGCTGCAGGAGTTGCATGTATATTTCTGAGATTAATTCTTTGTTAGTTGCTTTGTTTGCTATTATTTTCTCCCATTCTGAAGGCTGTCTTTCACCTTGCTAGTAGTTTCCATCATCGTTGTGCAAAAGCTTTTAAATTTAATTAGGTCCCATTTGTTTATTTTTGCTTTTATTTACATTACTGTGGGAGGTGGGTCACAGAGGATCCTGCTGTGATTTGTGTCAGAGAGTGTTTTGCCTAGGTTTTCCTCTAGGAGTTTTATAGTTTCTGATCTTATGTTTAAATCTTTAATCCATTTTGAGTTTATCTTTGTGTATGGTGTTAGAAAGTGTTCTAGTTTCATTCTTTTACAAGTGGTTGACCAGTTTTCCCAGCACCACTTGTTAAAGAGATTGTCTTTTCTCCATTGTATATCTTGCCTCCTTTGTCAAAGATAAGCTGTCCATAGGTGCATGGATTTATCTCTGGGCTTTCTATTTTGTTCCATTGATCTATATTTCTGTCTTTGTGCCAGTACCATACTGTCTTGATGACTGTGGCTTTGTAGTAGAGCCTGAAGTCAGGCAGGTTGATTCCTCCAGTTCCATTCTTCTTTCTCAAGATTGCTTTGGCTATTCAAGGTTTTTTTGTATTTCCATACAAATCATGAAATTATTTGTTCTAGTTCTGTGAAAAATACCATTGGTAGCTTGATAGGAATTGCATTCAATCTATAGATTGCTTTGGGTAGTATACTCATTTTCACTATATTGAGTCTTCCAATCCATGAACGTGGTATATTTCTCCATCTATTTGTGTCCTCTGATTTCTCTCATCAGTGTTTATAGTTTTCTATATATAGGTCTTTTGTTTCTTTAGGTAGATATATTCCTAAGTATTTTATTCTTTTTGTTGCAATGGTGAATGGAATTGTTTCCTTAATTTCTGTTTTCTCATTCTTAGTGTACAGGGATGCAAGAGATTTCTGTATGTTAATTTTATATCCTGCAACTTTACTATATTCATTAATTAGGTCTAGTAATTTTCTGGTAGAGTCTTTATAGTTTTCTATATAGAGGATCATCTCATCTGCAAACAAGTGAGAGTTTATTTCTTCTTTTCCAATCTGGATTCCTTTTATTTCTTTTTCTGCTCTGACTGCTGTGGCCAAAACTTCCAAAACTATGTTAAATAGTAGTAATGAGACTGGGAACCCTTGTCTTGTTCCTGACTTCAGGGGAAATGCTATCAATTTTTCACCATTGAGGATAATATTTGCTGTGGGTTTGTCACATATAGTTTTTATTATGTTGAGGTATGTTCCTTCTATTACTGCTTTCTGGAGGGTTTTTATCATAAATGGATGTTGAATTTTGTCAAAGGCTTTCTCTGCATCTATTGAGATAATCATATGGTTTTTATCTTCCAATTTGTTAATGTGGTGTATTACATTGATTGATTTGTGGATACTGAAGAATCCTTGCACTCCTGGGATAAAGCTTGCTTGGTCATGATGTATGATCTTTTTAATATGTTATTAGATTTTGATTGCTAGAATTTTGTTAAGGATTTTTGCATCCATGTTCATCAGTGATACTGGTGTGTCGTTTTCTTTTTGTGTGGCATCTTTGTCTGGTTTTGGTATTAGGGTGATAGTGGCCTCATAGAATGAGTTTGGAAGTTTACCTTCCTCTGCAATTTTCTGGAAGAGTTTGAGTAGGATAGATGTTAGCGCTTCTCTAAATTTTTGGTAGAATTCAGCTGTGAAGCTGTCTGGTCCTGGGCTTTTGTTTGCTGGGACATTTCTGATTACAGTTTCAATTTTCGTGTTTGTGATGAGTCTGTTAAGATTTTCTATTTCTTCCTGGTTCAGGTTTGGAAAGCTGTACTTTTCTAAGAATTTGTCCATTTCTTTCAAGTTGTCCAGTTTATTTGCATACAGTTGCTGATAGTAGATTCTTATGTTTCTTTGTATTTCTGTGTTTTCTGTTGTGATTTCTCCATTTTCATTTCTAATTTTGTTGGTTTGATTCTTCTCCCTTTGTTTCTTGATGAGTCTGGCTAATGGTTTGTCAATTTTATTTACCTTCTCAAAGAACCAGCTTTTAGCTTTGTTGATTTCTGCTATGGTCTCTTTTGTTTCTTTTGCATTTATTTCTGCCCTAATTTTTAAGATTTCTTTCCTTTACTAACCCTGGGGTTCTTCATTTCTTCCTTTTCTAGTTGCTTTAGGTGTAGAGTTAGGTTATCTATTTGACTTTTTTCTTGCTTCTTGAGGTAAGCCTGTATTGCTATGAACCTTCCCCTTAGCACTGCTTTTACAGTGTCCCATAGGTTTTGGTTTGTTGTGTTTTCATTCATTTCTATGCATATTTTGATTTCTTTTTTGATTTTTTCTGTGATTTGTTGGTTATTTAGCAGTTGGAATTTTTAGTAGTTTTTCTCCTGTAATTGACATCTAATCTGACTGCATTGTGGTCAGAAAAGATGCTTGGAATGATTTCAGTTTTTTTGAATTTACCAAGGCTAGATTAATGGCCCAGGATGTGATCTATCCTGGAGAAGCTTCCATGTGTGCTTGAAAAAAAGGTGAAATTCATTGTTTTGGGGTGAAATGTCCTATAGATATCAATTAGGTCTAAGTGGTCTATTGGAGCATTTAAAGTTTGTGTTTTTTGCTAATATTCTGTTTAGTTGATCTATCCATAGGTATGAGTGGGGTATTAAAGTCTCCCACTATTATTGTGTTATTGTTAATTCCTCTTTCATACTTGCTAGCATTTGCCTTGCATATTTCAGTGCTCCTGTCCTGGGTGCATATATATTTATAGTTGTTATATCTTCTTCTTGGATTGATTCTTTGATCATTATGTAGTGTCCTTCTTTGTCTCTCTTCACTGCCTTTCTTTACAAGTCTATTTTATCTGATATGAGTATTGCTAATCCTGCTTTCTTTTGGTCTCTATTTGTGTGGAGTATCTTTCTCCAGCCCTTCACTTTCAGTTTGTATGTGTCCCTTGTTTTGAGGTGGGTCTCTTGTGGACAACATATAGGAGTCTTGTTTTTATATCCATTCAGCCAGTCTTTGTCTTTTGGTTGGGGCATTCAACCCATTTACATTTAAGGTAATTATTGGTAAGTATGATCCTGTTGCAATTTACTTTGTTGTTTTGGGTTCAAGTTTATACACCCTTTTTCTGTTTCCTGTCTAGAGAAAATCCTTTAGCATTTGTTGAAAAGCTGGTTTGGTGGTTCTGAATTCTCTCAGCTTTTGCTTGTCTGTAAAGCTTTTGATTTCCCCTTCATATCTGAATGAGATCCTTGCTGGGTACAGTAATCTGGGTTGTAGGTTTTTCTCTTTCATCACTTTAAGTATGTCCTACCATTCCCTTCTGGCCAGAAGAGTTTCTATTGAAAGATCAGCTATTACCCTTACGGGAATCCCCCTTGTGTATTATTTGTTGCTTTTCCCTTGCTGCTTTTAACATTTGTTCTTTGTGTTTGATCTTTGTTAATTCGATTATTATTCGTCATGGGGTGTTTCACCTTGGGTTTATTCTATTTGGGACTCACAGGGTTTCTTGGACTTGGGTGACTATTTCCTTCCCCATTCTAGGGAAGTTTTCAACTATTATCTCCTCAAGTATTTTCTCATGGTCTTTTCAAATCACAATGAAGCTAGAAATCAACAGCAGAATGAAAAATGTAAAGTTATGAATATGTATAAATTAACACATTTACTGTTAAACAATGAGTCAAAGAAGTCACAAGGAAAACAAATACATTGACATAACTAAAAATGAAGATACAACATACCAAAATTTATAGCATAAAGCAATAACTGTACTGAGGGAAATTTTTAGCTGTAAATATTTATACTGAAAAGTAAAGATCTCAAATCAACAACCCAACTTTATATCTTAAAGAACTAAAAAAGGAGCAAACTAACCTGAAAGTTGCAGAAGTAAAGTGTTATGGCCCTTTAATGGGCCGGGGCTTGGGGGTAGAGTTGACGATAAGAAAATAAAGGAAGAGAGAAAGGAGAGAGAGAGAGAAATGAATAGAGACATGGGGACCAAGACTCTGATGGAGTAAAGGCGTTTATTCAGCATAATGTGGGCATATATATACTGCCTTACAAGATAGACTTTTCAGCAAAGATAAAGATCAAAAATCTTACAACTTATCCAGGAAACATAAGGCTAGAATCCATCTCAATGAGAGGGGGTTGTAAAACTAATTTTCCATAACAGAAAGGGAAGAAGGCCATAAATAGTTACTTTTACTTTAAGATTGTATGCATTCCTTTTGTCCCTGGGAGAGGTATGCCTCTCCACTCATCTCTGAATATTCAGGGATTGATAAGGGACATCAGAAAACAGCACACAGGAAGCCTCCTGCCAAATGTTCCCTGACAATAAAGAAATACAGATTAGAGAGAAATAAAATAGAGAATTGAAAAATAATTGAGAAAATCAACAAGAGTTGGTTCTTCAAAAAGATGAACAAAACTGAAGAATCTTTAATAAGATTAAAGAGAGAAGATTCAACTAAAATCAGAATGAAAGTGGGGACATGACTACCAATTCTACCAAGATAAGAGGGGTTTTATGCCAACAAACTGGATAACCTAATGTGAACAAATTCCTAGCAACACAGACAGATCAACACTGAGTATTGAAGAAATAGAAAATCTGGATAGATCTATAACTAATATAGAGAGTCAATCACTAATCAAAAAATGCCTAAAAAATAAAAGCCCATGATCAGATGGTTTCATGAGTGAATTCTACCACATATTTAAACATTTAAAGAAGAAACACAAATTTTTCTCAACCTCTTCCAAAAAACTAAAAGGAAAGGAATACTTCCTAACGCATCTTAAGGACAGCATTACTGATACCAAAACCAGACAAAGATACTACAAGAAAAAAAAACAAACTACAAACCAACATCCCTTATAAACACTGATACAAAAATCCTCAAAAATAAGAGCAAACAAACTTCAACATGATATTAAAAGGATTATATACCATGACCCAGTAGGACTTATCCCTACTGGGATAAGGAATGGAACACTGGTTCAACATTTGAGAACAGATGTAATACACCACATTAACAATGTAATACACCACATTAACAAAATGAAAGGACAAAAATAACATCTGATCATCTCAACTGATGAAGAAAAAGCATTTGAAAAATTTAACACATTTCCGTAATAAAAATACTAAAAAATAATAAACAGAAGGAAACTAACTCAGTATAATAAAGGTCACATATGAACAAACTACAGATAGCATACTCAAAGAAAAGATGAAAAGCTTTTCCTCTATCATCACAATAAAGGATGCAAACTTAAATTACCTTTATTCAACATAGTACTGGAAATTCTACCCAGAGAAATTAGGCCAGAAAAAGGGGGGGAAAAGGTATCCAAATCAGAAATGATGAAATAAAATTGCCTCTGTTTTAAGACAGAGTGGGCTTATATGTAGAAAATCCTAACAATTTCATACATACACACACAGTTAGAACTTACAAATTCTAAGCTGCACAGCACAAAATAAACTCAAAAAAGTCAAATGCATTTCTATTTACAAAGAACAATTCTATTTATAACAGCATCAAAACGAACAAGCTTAATCAGGGAGGCAAAAGACACAGTGAAAAGTACAAAATAACGTGGAAAGAAATTAAAGGTATAAGTAAATGGAAAGACAGCTTGTATTCATAGATTGGAAGACAATGTTCACATGTCACAACTAATAACACCTACAGATTCAAAACCTCAAGGACATCTGTTGTAAAAGTAGAAATATTCATCTTAAAATTCATGTAGAATCTCAATAGACTCCACATCACCAAATCAAAGTAGAAAAAGATTAACACTGGATGATTCACGCCTCCTGATTTCATTATTACAAAGCTACAGTAATCAAAACAGTGTGTTACTGGCATAAAGACAGACACAGAGACCAAAGGAACAGAACAGAAGGCCCAGAAATAAACCCTCACATATATGGGTAAATGATTTTCAACAGGGGTTATCAAGACTATTCAACAGGGAAAGAACAGTCTTTTCAACAAATGGTGCTGAAAAACTACATACCCACATGCAAAAGAATAAAACTGATTCATTAGCTTATACCATATCCAAAAATTAATAAGACTTCCTAAGAGTTAAAGTATAAAAACTCTTTGAAAAAAAATATATAGGAAAAACTTCAGGACACTGGATTTGCTAATTTCTCATTTGACACAAAAGCACAAGCAACAAAGATAAATTAAACTTGATCATACTTTAAAGCATTAGCGCATCAAAGGACAAAGCAAAAGATGCTAAAACAATCCACAAACAAAATATTTGCAACTCATTTATCTAACAGGGAGTTAATATCCCAGAAAATATTAAGGACAAAACAAAACAAATTTGCTGCAACTTGACAACAAAAAACACAAACAACATAATTAAAAGGTGTGAGGTGGTATGGTAGTAAAGAATCCACCTGCCACTTTCCTTCTCCAGGGGATCTTCCCATCCCATGGACAGGGGAGTCTGGTGGGCTATAATCCATGGGGTTGCAAAGAGATTGACACAACTTATGTGACAGAGCATACACAAAGGACTTGAATTGAAGGTAATGCTCAAAGTCGTTCAAACTAGGCTGCAACTGTATGTGGACTGAGAACTTCCAGAGGTACAAGCTGGATTTAGAAAAGGCAGAGGAACCAGAGATCAAATTGCCAACAATCCTTGCATCATAGAAAAAGCAAGAGAATTTCCCAGAAAAACATCTGCTTCACTGACTACGTCAAAGCCTTTGACTGTATCACAACAAACTGCGGAAAATTCTTACAGAGATGGGAATACCAGATCACCTTACCTGCCTCTAAAGAAACCTGAACACAGGGCAAAAAGCAACAGTTACAACCAGACTTAGAACAACAGACTTTCTCAAAACTGGGAAAGGAGTATGTCAAGGCTGTATATTGTCATCCTGCTTATTTAACTTATATGCAGAGTTTATCATGTGAAATGCCAAGCTAGATGAATCAAGATTGCAAGGAGAAATATCAATAACTTCAGATATGCAGATGACACCACCTTAATGGCAGAAACCAAAGAGGAACTAAAGAGCCTCTTGATGAAAGTGAAAGAGGAGAGTGAAAAAGCTGGCTTAACACTCAACATTCAAAAAATTAAGATCATGGCATCCGCTCCCATAGCTTCATGGCAAATAGTGAAAAAATGGAAACAGTGGAGGATTTTACTTTCTTCATCTCCAAAATCACTGCGGACAGTGGACTGCAGCCATGGAATTAAATGATGCTTGCTCCTTGAAGAAAACAATGACAAATCTAGACAGCATATTAAAAGGTGGAGACATCACTTTGCTGACAAAGATCCATGCAGTCAAAGCTACGGTTTTTCCATTAGTTATGTACAGATGTGAAAAGTGGACCATAAAGAATATGTGAAAGTTGGACCATAAAAAATATGTGAAAGCTGGACCATAAAAAATATGTGAAAGCTGGACCATAAAGACGGCTGAGTGCCAAAGAACTGATGCTTTTGAACTGTGGTGTTGCAGAAGACTATTGAGAATCCCTTGGACAGAAAGGAGATCAAATCAATCAATGCTAAAGGAAATTAACTCTGACTATTTACCAGATGGACGCATGCTGAAGCTCCAATACTTTGGCCAACTGATGCAAAGAGTCGACTCACTGGAAAAGACCTGACTCATTGGAAAAGACCCTAATACTGGGAAATATTGAAGACAAAAGAAGAAAGGAGTGACAAAGATGAAAAGTTTGGTGGCAACATCAACTGAATGGACATGAGTTTGAGCAAACTACCAGAGATAGTGAAGGACAGGGAAGCCTGGCATGTTATAAGTCCACAGGGTTACAAAGAGTCGGGCATGACTTAGAGAATGAACAACAAAAGGACTTGAACAGACATTTTTCTAAAGAAACATGCAAACTGCCAGAAGAACGTGAAAATATGTTCATCACTTATCATTATAAAATGCAATTCAAAACTATAAATACTACTTCACACCTGTTAGAATCATTATTATTTTTTTAAAAAAGAAGACAATAACAACTGTTGGTGAAGAGGTAGAAAAGTTGGAAACTTTACACATTGCTGATGGGATTATAAAATAGTGCAGTAGTTACAGAAAACAGTAGGGCTATTTTTTTCAAAAAATTGAAAACAGAATAATCCAATATTCTACTTCTGGATACCTACCCCAGAAATTTAAAGTAGGGACATCAACAGATATCTGTACATCAATGTCCACAGCAACATTATTATAATAATCAAATGTCCATCAACATATAAGTCGATAAACAATATATGACCTACATGTTCAATGAAATTAAGCTTCAAGAACAAATGAAATTCTCATGTATATGTATGGCTGAGTCCCTCTGCTATTCACCTGAAACTATCAAACACTTAACTGGCTATACTCCAATACAAAATAAAAAGTTAAAAAAAAAATTCTGACATAAACTACAACATGGGTCAACATGGAGACATTATGGTATGAGAAATATTGTATAATTCCACAAACACAAACTACCTAGAGTAGTCAAATTGATAGAGAAATAACACAAAATGATGACTGCCATGGACTTTGGGGAGTAGAAAGTGGAGCATTATTGTTTAATGAGTAGAGTTCCAGTTTGTGAATCTGATAAACTTCTAGAGGTGGATGGTGGTGTGGTCAGGCAAAAGTGTCTATGGACTCATTAATATCACAGAATTATACACTGAAAATGGTAAATTTTATGTTATATATATTGTACTACAAGAAAAAATCAATGAAACATGGTATTTCTTAGCTACATACGAAAATTTATAAACACGCAAAACAGATAATACATACTTGGGCATACTTATATCCATGAAAACCATGGCCTTAGAGAGCTCCACATTGAAGTGCATAGGTACCAAGATATGCTGTGCAGATACATTGAGTTTTCGTGCTTCTTTCCAATTATCACCTAATTACAGAAAACAGTACATGCTTAAAGAAAGCATAACTAAAAAACACACTGAACCTAAAATTACCATTACTACTTTACACAATGCTTGATATGAGGAAATCTTCCTATACCTAGATAATCTTAATGCCATATTCTCAAGTATACATAATCAGCAGGTAAATTCTTTTCCCTCTTCATTTTCCTTCTGCTTCAGACTATGTTTTAACAGGAAAGTTACAGTGTTAGTTGCTCAATCATGTCCAACTCTTTGTGACGTGACCCTATGGACTGCAGCCTGCCAGGCTCCTCTGTCCATGGAAATCTCCAGGCAAAAATACTGGAGTGGGTTGCCATTGCCTCCTGTAGGGGATCTTCCCGACTCAGAGGTTGAACCCGATTCCTTAATTCCTGGTGTCTGAGCCACCAGGGAAGGGTCAGATAGTAGTAGTGCCCAAATGCCCTACTTCTCACAACAAAAAAATGTCTCCAGACATTAACAATGTCTCTTTAAGGGTAAAATTTCTCCTACTTGAGATACCACTCCTGGGAAAAATCTAACACTTACAATTCAGAAATATAAAAGGTCTAACATATTTTGTACAAAAGTCTTCAGAGAAACTGTCTAAAATTCTAATTAATCATTTCAGCAAAATCAATCAACAAATAATGCCTTGTGTACTTACCAACTCTGCTGAAAAGCAGCTGTATGCTTGTAAGGTGAATATCAAAGGAATCATAAGCTCTATGCATTATCTCTTCACGATTGGCTCCACCTTGTTTTAAATCTGGTAATTCTGAACGAATTTTACTTGTCACCTTGAAGTTAATTTTAATAGTTTAGATTATACAAATTACTTCAAATGAAAATACAAAGTTTTTATGTTTTAGACTATACTATAAAAACTTAACAGGAAAAGATAAACTCACAAGCTGACATACATTGTAAGACAATTAAAAACATCTTTATCCATGACATATATAATGAGAAGGCAAGGTATACAGTAAGTTTTTACATAATAAGTTATATTTCCTAATCACTTATATTAAAAAGGGGGAACAAACCCAGTTCTGGTAAATAATACACCTACATTTTTTTTAATCTGCTAAGAAGACTTTTTATTAGAAACAAAATTAAGACACCAATATATCTTACAAAATATTTCCATGGCATGATAAGATATTTAGATAACTTTATAATGAGAAGTGAAAGGCCAGGATTAAATATTAGTATACTTGATACCTGAATCAAAAAAGCAAGAGAGTTCCAGAAAAACATCTAATTCTGCTTTATTGACTACGGCAAAGCTTTTGACTGTGTGGATAACAACAAACTGGAAAATTCTGAAAGGGATATACCAGACTACCTAACCTGTCTGCTGAGAAATCTGTATGCAGGTCAGGAAGCAACAGTTAGAACTGGACATGGAACAACAGACTGGTTCCAAATAGGGAAAGGAGTACGTCAAGGCTGTATATTGTCACCCTGCTTATTTAACTTATATGCAGAGTACATCACTGAGAAACGCTACTGGATGAAGCACAAGCTGGAATCAAGATTGCCAGGAGAAATGTCAATAACCTCAGATATGCAGATGACACAACCCTTATGGCAGAAAGTGAAGAACTAAAGAGCCTCTTGATGAAAGTGAAAGAGGAGAGTGAAAAAGTTGGCTTAAAGCTCAACATTCAGAAAACTAAGATCATGGCATCTGATCCCATCACTTCACGGCAAATAGATGGGGGAACAGTGAAAACAGTGACAGGCTTTATTTTGGGGGGCTCCAAAATCACTGCAGATGGTGACTGCAGCCATGAAATAAAAAGATGCTTGCTCCTTGGAAGAAAAGTTATGGCCAATCTAGACAGCATATTAAAAAGCAGAGGCATTACTTTGCCAACAAATGTCTGTCTGTCTAGTCAAAGCTATGTTTTTTTCAGTAGTCATGTATGGATGTGAGAGTTGGACTATAAAGAAAGCTGAGCACTGAAGAATTGATGCTTTTGAACTGTGGTGTTGGAGAAGACTCTTGAGAGTCCCTTGGGCTGCAAGGAGATCAATCCTAAGGGAAATAAGTCCAAATATTCATTGGAAGGACTAATCCTGAAGCTGAAACTCTAATACTTTGGCCACCTAATGCGAAGAACCGACTCAATGGAAAAGACCTGATGTTGGGAAAGACTGAAGGCTGGAGGAGAAGGGGATGATAGAGGATGAGATGGTTGGATGGCATCATTGACTCAATGGACATGAGTTTGAGTAAACTCTGGGAGTTGGTGATGGACAGGGAGGCTTGGCATACTGCAGTCCATGGAGTCACAAAAAGTTGGACACAAATGAGCGAATGAACTGAACTGATACCTGAATTTTAATTTCATCTCTGCCATTTATGCAACCCTAATGGGCTTTCCTAATAGCTCAGTTGGTAAAGAATCCACCTGCAATGCAGGTGACCCCAGTTCTATTCCTGGGTCAAGAAGATCCACTGGAGAAGGGACAGGCTACTCACTCCACTATTCTTAGACCTCCCTTGTGGCTCAGCTGGTAAAGAATCTACCTGCAATGCAGGAAACTTGGGTTTGATCCCTGGGATGGGAAGATCCCCTGGAGAAGGGAAAGACTCCCCACTCCAGTATTTTGGCCTGGAGAATTCCAGGGACTGTAAAGTCCATGAGGTTGCAAAGAGTCGATCACAACTGAGTGACTTTCACTTTTCAAGCAAGTCCAAGTTATATAACTCTTTCGTGCTATACTCTGCATCCTACTTTTTTCACTCAGGTATCCTGGAAATCATTTTACAGTAGTTTATAAAGATTTTATTCACCCATTCATTCATATACATACACACACATGCATATGTGTTTTTTATTTTAACATTTTTCCCTCTATTTTACACAGTTCATTTGAAGTACACAGTCAAAATTGACTATCTGTTTGAAAGTAACAAATTTTAGGCAAAAAATTATGCAAATTGCCTAAGGTCATAAAACTAAAGATATACTGTTACTTTTGACCACTATACCTTTCCACTGGCTATTTTCACTATATCACACTGCCCATGAACCAAATCCATAAACAAGTTCAAATATGAATAATTAGCTGTATAAAATTTTATTATAAATGTAAATCCAGCATTGTCTACATAATTACTAACCAAGGAGTAAAAAAATACATAAAGGAGAATGTCAATATAAAGGAAAGACACATATTTATTAGGTAGCCAGAAAAAGAATTCTATATCTATCCCTCTTCGGTCTTAAAATTGTTAGCTAGTCCTCTACATTTAATGATATGGAGTACTCCTTTCCAACTGAGCTTCCTATAATGATAAAATGCTCTCCACCTGTTCTAATACAGTAGCCACAAGCCATCTGTGACTATTAAATGCTAAAATGTGGCTAAGGTATAACTAAGGAACTGACTTTTTAAAAAACCTTTAATCAATTTAAATAAATATAAGTGGGTACAATACTGAACAGCATAGAACCAGAAAAAAAGTATTCTGTACTCAAAACTGGTGGAAAAAACACTCATAACTGACCAGGAAGGGAAATGAAAGAAGACCATCTCTCAATTATAGGATTATTTAATAGAAATACTAAAATGTCAATATCTAAAGTATATACACAAAAAATTTCAGAAGGATGAAAATACATTTGAGGACTTCTAGAACTTCCGCCTACTCTATACATTTTAACTGATCAAGTAATAAATTTAAATTGAGAAGGAAATAAACTCAAGCATTACTCTCATATTTTACAAACAGAATTCGTAGGTTCGCCTCTGCCCTTTAGCGTTCAATCAGTCATTTTTGTATAAGAAATGTAGAAAACTACCTAACTAAATGAAACCACTTTATTCGTTACAAAGGGAGGCTTTCTCAAATCGTAGTTTCTGCTACTAAGCTAAAAATTTGATTTGGTAAATTAATATCTATAAACCAAAACACATCTTAAACAAAGAAATATCATAAATGACATATAAAATACTTAATAGTAGTATATACCTTTAGATGTCCAAGATCCAAAAGAAGGAGATTTGACGTAGGGCTAAAGATACCATCTTGTGGGATAATAATATACGAAGCCTTCAAGTTAATTTTGAGATCAAGAAATTTCTGTGTTTCAATAATATATAGCAGACCTGAAGAAAATTTAAATCTTTACAATGAACAATGTTCACAAATTACTCAAGAAACAGAGAATCACTAAACACATAAATTAGTAACACAATTTTAAAATGTGAACTTAGTATTAATTTTAAAATAACCTTGAGCAAGATGTTTTCAATATAAAGTAAAATACATGTCAGTCAATGTTTATGCTCCTCATTAAATATTAGCTGAGTACAAAACTGTAATACTTCAAAAAAGAATTCTTGATCCATAAACTCAATTGGGTAAAACTGGTAAGATACACATCTAAAAAAATTAAGTTTCATGAAATATTCACAACTGTGATATCAGAATCTCTATAATTCTCACCAATTTGTGAAATTAACACAGCTACATCTGCCATACCAAATAATGAACTCAACCTTTATATTACTTGAGACAATGAAAAATTTTCGATTACTAAATCATCTTCCATAAAACCATATGTAAACCAAAATAAGCAACCAGAGCTTTCTATAAAAATAGATGAATCTATCCCAATGAATTTTAACTAAAATAAAGTTTTCAACTTATATTAAAACATTTGACTAGAGTTTAAATCCTGGTAACATCAATAAGTAGGTAGCCAAACATTTTCTTCCACTTAAAGCAATAAAAATTATGGGACATAGAGCAAAACAAACAGCAATGAAAATGAAACTTATTAAAAACATTAAGAGGAGGCAAGAGAGTAAGCATCTATTAAGTGGAAAATCAAACTGAAAGAGTCAGCCAACAGATTTCAAAGAGAACCAAAAAAATTTTATCCTGACACCATGTTCTGCATTTGGTAAACTTTGGGACTCCTTTCCATAGTTTCACAGAGCATAGGGAACAGATGATAAAAAAACAGAGAGACCAGCAGGAGTTCTCATAAATCTGGGATCTAAAAGATACATACTAAAATTAAGAGTAATACAGAAGTTAAATCTCCCTCTCCCTAAATCCTATCCATAGAGAATGCAAAGAATGTCTCTGAGAAAAACTGCAGAAGACTCCTGAGAGTCCAGTGGACAGCAAGGAGATCAAACCAGTCAATCCTAAAGGAAATCAACCCTGAATATTCACTGGAAAGACTGATGCTAAAGTTGAACCTCCAATACTTTGGCCACCTGATAGAAAGAGCCTACTCATTGGAAAAGACTGTGATTGTGGAAAACACTGAGGGCAGAAGGAGAAGGGAGTGAAGAAAGAATGTTTAAGTTTTAAATGGTACAAGGGTGGGAATAGAGGAAACAATGCTGTAATTTATCCAAAGGCAGACCAAAAACAGTCAAAGAGAAAAGACTGAATATCACAGCATGAAAAACATCTCATATATGTTGTTGAAATGACACCTAAAACTAAAGATAGAGGGGAAAAGAAGGTAGAAGAATAAAAACATGCAGCAGACAAATTACAGCCAAAGAAACCTAGAATATCTATACTAAAATCAGAACAAAAATAATATTGAAAAACTAAAGCATTACTAAAAATATTGAAAATTTTATACAGATAAAAGATTTGGTTCACAGGAAAAAATTATCTCTGTATATACCTAATTAGCAACAAAATTTATAAAGCAGAAAATTACAGATACACATGAAATATACAAATCTACATTGACAGTGAGGTGTTTTTCATGTACTTCTCTAAATAACTGTTAGAATATGGTGAAAAGGGAAAAAAAAATCTACTAAGGATACAGAAGACATGAAATATACACTTTTCAAACATATATGGACCATTTTAAAAATTACCGTATGTTGAGCCAGAAAGCAAGTCTCAACAAATTATAAAGCATTAAAAACCACAGAGATCATCTCTATAGTCATCTATATTTTTAAAAAATGAATCTCTAATTTAAAATCGTTTCCAAAGAAATCTCCTAGCCCAAAGACTGAAAAAAGAAATGAGACCCAATCTTATACAAACTCTCCAAGATAATAAAAAAGGGTGGAACTTCTATGTTCTGAGACCAATAGACTAAAATCTAGAAGTCATTACAAGAAAGGAAAATACAGGCCAGTTTCTGTCATAAACAGAATTTCAAAAATCCTAACAAAATTTTGCAATTAACGTGAATGTGGTTCAAAGGTCAGACCTTTCTAAGTGTAAGACATAATTACCACTATGTTTGAATTTAAATATATAAAAGTTCCAGACTAAGTTTCAATTAAAACTCTATTTAGTATAGAAATATACACTCAAAGAATACTAAAATCAATATAACATGACTCAAACTTTAGTAAATGATAAGCCAACATTAATACTGGCATTTACCTGTTGCTGTCTTATCACGAAATTCTTCAAGTTTTGTCAAAGTTGCTGAAGTCAGCTGTGTCAGATTTACCTCTTTTGGAGGTCTGAAGAATTCTACTATACTATTCACTGTTCTCTGTTAAAATTAGTATCAATAACATGAGGACAAACTCAAGGCAAATAGAAATATATTAAAACTTAGGAATTGCAAAAAAATGCTTACTGCATCATATAACATTTCTAAAGGTTCAGCTTCTATAATACACCTCTGAGCAACAGTTTCATCTAAAGGATTTATCTCAAACATAATTTGCAAGAGTGATGCAGCATCATCTAATGAAGACAGGAGGCGAGGTTTTGTTGAGTTATCTGGTAAGCCAGTAACATGAAATGAATCTATTCTGGTTTCAAATCTGCATGAAAAATAGATAGGAAAAAAATTAGCAATCAATATAATCTTAAAGTATTTTTCAAATTAAAAATAGTAAAATGAAAAAATTTCACTCTGCATTTCTTGCTACTCTGTTCCATGCACAACAAAGAAAATACACAGCTATCTGATCTACACTGACACAGATTAATTCACAAAGAATTCTATTCACATGTTGATTTCTAGATTAAGAAGTTATGAGGGGTTTGGGGTTTCTGGCTCCCTATGAAAGGAGTTTTAAATTACCACTCCGTACTAATAAGTAAACAGCTGAAGAAGTGAAAAACCAAAAACTCTTCTTGGACATGTAAGAGGGAAAGACTCAGGGTAAACTGCTGCCCCTAAGACTAGAGAGACAGGCAGGCAGTCATGACTTACCAGAGCAGAAACCTGCAAAAGGAAGACACCATGGACACCAGAACCAAGGCTGGAAAACCTAAATGGTAAGTGATGAATTGATGGAGACTTAGTGTAGACAACTGAGAGTCAAAAACTCTAGAAGGAGCCAGCCATGGGTGGCTGGCCCCAAATAGTTTGATATATACTTCCAGGAATTTGACCAATTCTGACGGTAAAAATTGGAGAAATATCTCCTCCTCAGGGAAGGAGTGGTCAAACAGGAGATGACAAGACTGAACATCAACATTTTAGTAACCAGTCAACTAAAATAAACCAAAATGAGAAAATTTAATTCAGATAACCATTATATCAACTACTGTGGGCAAGAATCCCTTGGAAGGACTGCAGTAGCCCTCACAGTCAACAAGAGTCCAAAATGGAGTACTTGGGCACAATCTCAAACCCGAAAGAACAATCTCGGTTCGTTTCCAAAGCAAACCATTCAATATTACAGTAATCCAAATCTATGCCCCAACCACTAATGCTGAAGAAAGTGAATTTGAATGGTCCTATGAAGACCTACAAGATCTTCTAGAACCAACAAGCCAAAAAGATGTCCCTTTCATCATAGACAAATGGAGTACAAAACGAGGAATTCAAGAGATACCTGGAGTAACAAGCAAGTTTGGCCATGGAGTACAAAATGAAGCAGGGCAAAGGCTAACAGACTTCTGAAAAAAGAACACACTGGTCAAAGAAAACACCCTCTACCAACAATGCAAAAGAAGACTCTACACATGGACACACCAGATGGTCAACTCCGAAATCAAGTTCATTATATTCTTTGCAACTGAAGATGCAGAAGCTCTTTAGAGTCAGCTAAAACAAGACTGAACGGAAGCTGACTAGGGCTCAGATCATGAGAGCCTTATTGAAAATTCAGACTTAAATTGAAGAAAGTAAGGAAAACCACTAGCCCATTCAGATATGACTTAAATAAAATCCCTTATGATTATACAGTGAAAGTGAGAAATAGATTAAAGGGATTAGATCTGATGGAGTAAAAACCTATGGGCGGAAGTTCATAACACTGTACAGGAGGCAGCAATTAAAACCATCCCCAAGAAAAAGGAATGTAAAAATGCAAAATGGCCGTCTGAGGAGGCCTTACAAATAGCTGTGAAAAGAGAAGCAAAAGGAGAAAAGGAAAGATACACCCATTTGAATTCACAGTTCCAAAGAATAGCAAGGAGAGATAAGAAAGCATTCCTCGGTGATCAGTGCAAAAACAATAAAATGGGAAAAACTAGAGCTATCTTCAAGAAAATTAGAGATACCAAGGGAACATTTCACGCAGAGATGGGCCCAACAAAGGTCAGAAATACTATGAAACTAAGAGAAGCAGAAGATATTAAGAAGGGGTGGCAAAAATACATAGAAGAATTATACAAAAAAGAACTTAATGACCCAGATAACCATGATGGTGTGATTCCTCATCTAGAGGCAGAAGAATCACTACAAATAAAGCTATTGGAGGTGACAGAATTCCAGCTGACCTATTTCAGATCCTATAAGATGATGCTGTTAAAGGGCTGCAGTCAATATGCCAGCAAATTTGGAAAACTCAGCAGCAGACACAGGATTGGAAATGGTCAGTTTTCAATCCAAAGAAAGCACTGCCAAACAATGTTCAAACTACCACCCAACTGCCCTCATTTCACATGCTAACAAAGTAATGCATAAAATTCTCCAAGCTAGGCTTCAGCAGTATGTGAAGCGAGAACTTCCAGATGTTCAAGCTGGATTTAGAAAAGGCAGAGGAACCAGAGATCAAACTGTCAACATCTGTTGGATAACAGAAAAAGATAATTCTCAGAGAAACATCTGCTTCATTGACTACATGAAAGCCTTTGACTGTGTGGATCACAACAAAATACAGGAAATTGTAAAAGAGATGGGAATACCATACCACCTTACCTGACTCCTGAGCAATCTGTATGTAGGTCAAAAAAGCAACAATTACAACTGAACGTGGAGCAACAGACTGGTCCAAATTTGGGAAAGGAGTACATCAAGGCTATATACTGCACCCTGCTTATTTTACTTCTATGGAGTACATCATGCAAAATGCCAGGTTGGATGAATCACAAGCAGGAATCAAGATTGCTGGGAGAAATATCAAATTTCCTCAGATATGTAGATGATACCACCCTAGTGGCAGAAAGTGAAGAGGAACTAAAGAGCCTCCTGATGAAGGTGAAAGAGGAGAGTGAAAAAGCCTGCGGAGAGGGGAGCTTCAGCTTCTGGGAGAGAGGAGGCCAGCACGAGGACCAGAGTCATAGGTGGTGGATGGGTCACTTGGGCTTCACAGGAAAGAAGATGGAGGGTGCAGAACAGGGGTCTGTGACTGGATTTGCATTTGAAATTTGGCCTCCACAGAAGAAGTGTTTACTGGGAGAGCAAGAGCTGAAGGCGGATCATATCAAGGCTGACAAGTGGCCCAGGTGATACATTCACATGGAAAATCTCCTTCCCATTCTTGTCTTCATCTGCAAAGAGAAGTACTCTGAGTGCCATGAAGAATATATCAAGCCCTGAGCCTTTGGAGTGGGAGCAATAACTCCAAGACCCTAGACTATCAAGAGAACTAACCCTAGGGAGTATCAAATAGTGAGAACTCACATAAAGGAAATCACTTGAATACAAGACCTGGCATTACCAGGTAGCATGCTGTGCAGTACACCTCATCTAAACAACAACAAAAAACAAAAATAAAAAACCAATCATCAGCAAACAGGATTACCACTGCACTCAGCCTTGCCCATAAGAGGGAAAAGAAACAAACACTCAGCACAATTTCAGCCTATAGGAAGCTTACATAAACTACTGCACCAACCTTAGGAGGGCAGAAATCAAAAGAAAGGAAGAAAGAATTCAACAATGAAGCTGGGAAAAGGAGACCTCAAACACAAAGTTAAAAAAATAATTAAAGGCAGAGAAATACTACACAAATGAAGGAACAAACTAGAAACACAAAAGTCCAAATAAATGAAGAGAATATAGGCAAACATCTGAAAAAGAATTCAGAATAATGATAGTAAAGATGATTATAAACCTTGAAAACAAAAGGAGAAAATGCAAGAATGACTTAACAAAGACCTAGAAGAATTGAAGACTAAACATATAGACAAAAAAAAGAATTACTGAAATTAAAAATACTCAAGAAGAAATCAATCGCAGGATATCTAAAGCAGAAGAACGAATCAGTAAATTGGAAGATAAAATGGTGGAAATAACTTCTAAAGAACAGAATAAAGGAAAAAAAAAGAGAAGAACTGAGGATAGTATCAGAAACCTCTGGGACGATATAAAATGCACCAACATTCAAATTATAGGGGTCCCAGAAGAAGAGAAAAAGAAAGGGTATGAGAAAATTTTTGAAGAGATTATAGTTGAAAATTTCCCCAACATGGAAAAGGAAATAGTCAATCAAGTCCTAGAGGCACAAAGAGTCTCAACCATACAGAATAAACCCAAGGAGAAACATGCCAAGACACATACTAATCAAACTAACAAAGACTAAACACAAAGAAACAATATTAAAAGCAGCAAGGGAGAAGCAACAAGTAACATACAAGAGAAACCCAATATGCTAAACAGCTGATCTTTCAGCAGAAACTCTGCAGGCCAAAAGGGAATGGCAGGATATATTTAAAGTATTGAAAGGGAAAAATCTACAACCAAGATTACCCAGCAAGGATCTCATTCAAAACTGATGGAGAAAATAAAAAGCTTTTCAGACAAGCAAGAGAATTCAGTACCACCAAAGCAGCTTTACAATAAATGTTAAAGAGATTTATATACTCAAGAAAGACAAGAAAAGATCTACAAAATCAACCCCAAACAATTAAGAAAATGGCAATAGGAATATATATATAAATAATTACTTTAAATGTAAATAGATTAAGTGCTCTAACCAAAAGACACAAACTGGCTGAATGGGAACAAAAACAAGACTCACATATATGCTGCCTACAGGAAACCCTGTAGGCAGACCTAAAGACACATATAGTTGGAGTGAAAGGATGGACAAATATATTCCATGCAGCTGGGAAGCAAAAGAAAGCTAGAGTAGCAATCCTCATATCAGACAAAATAGACCTTAAAATAAGGAAGATCACAAGAGATAAGGAAGGACACTACATAATGACCAAGGGATCAATCCAAGAGAAAGACATAACAACTGTAAATATCTATGCACCCAACATAGGAGCATCTCAATACATTAAGACAACTGCTAACAGATATAAAAGGAGGACTTGACAGTAACACAATAATAGTAGGAGACTTGAACACCCAACTCACACCAATGGACAGATTATCAAAACAGAAAAACAGGAAGGAAACACAAGTCTTAAATGCCACATTAGATGAGATGGATCTCATTGATTTCTTCAAGACATTCCATCCAAACGCAGAAGAATACACCTTCTTCTCAAGTTCACATGGAATATTCTCCA
This sequence comes from Antilocapra americana, assembly GCA_007570785.1. Lineage (NCBI taxonomy): Eukaryota > Metazoa > Chordata > Mammalia > Artiodactyla > Antilocapridae > Antilocapra > Antilocapra americana. The sequence goes on along the minus strand of ML661343.1, from coordinate 17,610,131 downwards.
CAATAGACCACATCCTAGGTCACAAATCAAATTTCAGTAAACTTAAGAAAACTGAAACCCTATTAAGCATCTTTTCTGACCACAACACTTTGAGACTGGATATTACAAGAAAAAAACTCTAAGAAACTCAAACACATGGAGATTAAACAACACATTTCTAAATAACCAATGAGTTACTGAAGAAATCAAAATGGAAATCAAAAAATTTCTAGAAACAAATGACAACAAAAACACAACAACTCAAAACCTATGGGATGCAGCAAAAGCTGTTCTAAGAGGGAAGTTTATAGCAATACAATCCTACCTCAAGAAACAAGAAAAACATCAAATAGACGACCTAACTTTACACCTAAAACAACTGGAAAAAGAATTTAAAAATTCAAAAATTAATAGAAGGAAAGAAATCATATAGATCCAAGCAGAAAGAAATGAAAAAGAAATGAAAGAAACAATAGTAAAGGTTAATAAAACTAAAATCTGGTTCTTTGAGAAGATAAACAAAATTCACAAACCTTTAGCCAGACTCATCAAGAAAAAGAGAGAAGAATCAAATCAATAAAATTAGAAATAAAAAAGGAGAGGTTACGACAGACAATGCAGAAATACAAAGAACTATAAGAGACTATTATGAACAACTATATGGCAATAAAATGGATAACCTGGAAGAAATGGACAGATTCTAAGTTTAATCTTCCAAGACTGAACCAGGAAGAAACAGAAATTATGAAAAACCCAGTTACAAGCACTGAAGTTGAAGTTGTGATCAAAAATCTCCCAAAAAACAAAAGGCCAGGACCAGATGGCTTCACAGGAGAATTCTGTCAAACATTTAGAGAAGAGCTAATGCCTATCTTTCTAAAACTCTTTTTAAAAACTGCAGAGGAAAAACATCTCCAAACTCATTCTATGAGGCCACCATCACCCTGATACCAAAATCAAAGATAGCACACACACAAAAAAAACTACAGGCTAATTTCACTGATGAACACAGGTGCAAAAATCCTCAACAAAATATTAGCAAACAGAATTCAGCAACACATCAAAAACCTCATACACCATGATCAAGTTGGGTTTATTCCAGGAATGCAAAGATTCTCCCATATACGCAAATCAATGTGAGACACCATTATTAACAAACTGAAAGATAAAAACCATACGATCACCTCAATAGATGCAGAAAAAGCCTTTGACAAAATTCAGCACCCATTTATGATTAAAACTCTTCAAAAAAGGGGCAGAGAAGGAACCTGCCTCAACACAGTAAAAGCCATATATGATAAGCCTACAGCAAACATCATTCTCAATGGTGAAAACTGAAAGCATTCCCCGTAAAATCAGGAACAAGACAAGGTTGTCCACTTTCATTACTATTACTCAACATAGTTCTGGAAGTCCTAGCTATAGCAATCAAAGAAAAAGAAACAAAAAGAATCCAGATTGGAAAAGAAGAAGTATTAAAGCTCTCCCTATTTGCAGATAACATGATACTGTACATAGAAAACCCAAAAGATAGTACAAGAAAATTACTAGAGCTAATCAGTGAATTAAGCAAAGTTGCAGGATACAAAATCAATACACAGAAATCGCTTGTATTTCTATACACTAACAATGAAATACACTTAACAATGAAATATCAGAAAGAAATTAAGGACTCAATCCCATTTACCACTGCAACACAAAGAATTAAACACCTAGGAATAAACTTACCTAAGGAGACAAAAGAACTGTACACGGAATATTATAAGACACTAATGAAAAAAATGCAGATGATGACTACAGCCATGAAATTAAAAGACGCTTACTTCTTGGAAGTAAAGTTATGACCAACCTAGACAGCATATTGAAAAGCAGAGATATTACTTTGCCAACAAAGGTCCATCTAGTTAAGGCTATGGTTTTTCCAATAGTCATGTATGGATGTGAGTTGGACAGTGAAGAAAGCTGAGCACCGAAGAAGTGATGCTTTAGAGCTGTGGTGTTAGAGAAGACTCTTGAGAGTCCCTTGGACCGCAAGGAGATCCAACCAGTCCATCCTAAAGGAGATCAGTCCTGGGTGTTCATTGGAAAGACTGATGTTGAAGCTGAAACTCCAATGCTTTCGCTACCTGATGCGAAGAGCTGACTCACTGGAAAATACCCTTATGCTGGGAAAGATTGAGGGCAGGAGGAGAAGGGGAAGACAGAGGATGTGATGGCTGGATGGCATCACTGACTCGATGAACATGGCTTTGTATAGACTCTGGGAGTTGGTGATGGACAGGGAGGCCTGGCGTGCTGCAGTTCATGGGGTCACAAAGAGTCGGACCCAATTGAGCGACTGAACTGAATTGAATGAAAGAAATCAAAGGCGACATAAACAGATGGAGAGATAGTCCATGTTCTTGGGTAGGAAGAATCAATATTGTGAAAATGACTATACTACCAAATGCAATCTACAGATTCAATGCAATCCCTATCAAATTACCAACGACATTTTTTCACAGAACTAGAACAAAAAATTTCACAATTCATATGGAAACACAACAGGCCCCGAAAAGCCAAAGCAGTCTTAAGAAAGAAGAATGGAGCTGGAGGAAAACAACCTTCCTGACTTCAGATTATATTACAAAGCTACAGTCATCAAGACAGTATGGTACTGACACAAAAACAGAAAACAGAAATATAGACCAATGGAGCAAGACAGAAAGCTCAGAAATAAACCCATGCATCTATGGGTACCTTATTTTTGACATAGGAGGCAAGAATATACAATGAGACAAAGACAGTCTTCAATCAATGGTGCTGGGAAAACTGTACAGCTACCTGGTAAAGAATGAAGAAAGAAAGAACACTTTCTAACACCATACACAGAGACAAACTCAAAATGGATTAAAAATCTAAATGTAGACTAGAAACTATAAAACTCTTAGAGCAAAAACAGAGGCTGAACTCTCAGTGACATAAATCAAAGCAAGATCCTCTATGACCCACCTCCTAGAGTAACAGAAATAAAAACAAAAGTAAACAAATGGGACATGATTAAACTTAAAAGCTTTTGCACAGCTAAGGAAACTATAAGCAAGATGAAAAGACAACACTCAGAATGGGAGAAAATAATAGCAAATGAATCAACTGACAAAAGGATTAATTTCCAAAAATACAGCAGTTCATACAACTCAATATCAGAAAAACAACCCAATCAAAAAGTGGCAGAAAGACCTAAGTGGCAGAAAGACTTTTCTCCAAGTAAGACACACAGATGGCTAACAAACACAGGAAAAGATGCTGAACATCACTCATTATTAGAGAAATGCAAATTAAAACCACTATGAGATATCACCTCACACCAGTCAGAATGGCCATCATCAAAATGTCTACAAACAATAAATGCTGGAGAGGGTGTAGAGAAAACGGAATGCTTTTGCACTGTTGGTGGCAATGTAAATGGATACAGCCACTATGGAAGATGGTATGGAGATTCCTTAAAAAAGTAGGAATAAAACCACCATATGACACAGCAATCCCACTCCTAGGCATGTATCCTGAGGAAACCAAAACTGAAAAAGACACATATACCCACTGTTCATTGCAGCACTATTTACAATAGCTAGAACATGGAAGCAACCTAGATGTCCACTGACAGAAGAATGGATAAAGAAGGTGTGGTACATATATACAATGGACTACTACTCAGCCATAAAAAGGAATACATTTGAGTCAGCTCTAATGAGGTGGATGAACCTAGAATCTATTATACAGAATGAAGTAAGTCAGAAAGAGAAAGATGAACATCGCATTCTAATACATATGTATCAGAGAAGGCAATGGCACCCCACTCCAGTACTCTTGCCTCCCATGGACAGGGGAGCCTGGCAGGCTGCAGTCCATGGGGTCGCTAAGAGTTGGACATGACTAAGTGACTTCACTTTCACTTTTCACTTTCCTGAACTGAAGAAGGAAATGGCAACCCACTCCAGTGTTCTTGCCTAGAGAATCCCAGGGACGGCAGAGTTTGGCGGGCTGCTGTCTATGGGGTCATACAGAGTCGGACACAACTGAAGCAACTTAGCAGCGGCAGCAGCAATGCATATATACAGAACCTAGAAAAATGGTACTGAAGAATTTTACAGGGCAGCAATGGAGAAACAGAGAATAGACTTATGGACATGGGGAGAGGGAGGAAAGGATGAGATGTATGGAAAGAGTTAACATGGAAACTTAATTACCATATGTAAAATAGCCAATGGGAATTTCCTGTATGGCTCAGGAAACTCAAACAGGGGCTCTGCATCAACCTAGAGAGGTGGGATGGGGAGGGAGATGGGATAGAGGTTCAAAAGGGAGGGGATATATGTGTACCTATGGCTGATTCATGATGAGGTCTGACAGAAAACAACAAAATTCTATAAAGCAATTATCCTTCAATAAAATAATTAATTAAAAAAAATAAAACTCTACACATAAGAAATGAAGATCATGGCATCCAGTCCCATCACTTCAACACAAATGGTGAAAAAATTCAAACAGTGGCAGATTTTACTTTCTTCATCCCCAAAAAATCACTGCAGACAGTGACTACAGCCATGGAATTAAAAGATGCTTTCTACTTGGAAGGAAAGCTATGACAAACATAGACAGTGTATTAAAAAGCAGAGACATCACTTTGTCGACATAGGTCCATGTAGTCAAAGTTACGGTTTTTTCAGTAGTCATGTAGAGATGTGAGTGTTCAACCATAATGAAGGCTGAGTGCCAAAGAACAGATGCTTTGGAATTGTGGTGCTGGAGTCTTGAGAGTCCCGTGGACAGCAAGGAGATCAAACCAGCCAATCCTAAAGAAAATCAACCCTGAATATTCTCTGGAAGGACTGATGCTGAAGTTGAAGCTCCAATATTTTGACCACCTGACGTGAGGAGCCGACTCACTGTAAAGACTGGAAATATTGAGGGCAGGAGAGGAAGCAACAGAGAATGAGGTAGTTGGATGGCATCAGTTACTGAATGGACATGAGTGTGAGCAAACTTCGGAACTTAGCAGGATAGGCATGCTGCAGTTCATGGATCACAAAGAGTTGGACACAACTTAGTGACTGAACAACAAACAGCAATGTTAAGAGGAAGAAAAAACAGCAATGTACAGAGGAAGAAAAAATATTTGCAAACAACACATCTGATAAAGACCTATTGTCTGAAATACATGAAGAACACATAAAACTCAATAAGAACAAAACGTACACAATTAAAAATGGACTAAAGGACACTCACCAAATAATATTGACAAAAAGTTTATGAAAAGATGGTCTACATTGTTATTTGCAGAAATACAAATTCAAATAATACTGACATACCACTACATACTTACTACAACAGCCAAAACCTGGCATATGACAACACCAAGTAATAACAAACATACAGGTGGAGCAATAGGAACAATCATACGATGCTCTTAGGAATTCAAAATGGTACGGTAACTGTGGAAAAAAGTTTGGTGGTTCCTTACACAATTAAGCATATTGTTACCAAGTAGGTGTGTGTGTTAAGTCGCTTTAGTTGTGCCTGACTCCTTGCATTAGGGACTTCTGCCCATGAGGGTCCTCTGTCCATGGGATTCTCCAGGCATGAATACTGGAGTGAGTTGCCAGGCCCTCCTCCAGGGACTCTCCCTAACTCAGGGATTGAACCTGGATCTCCTGCACTGGCAGGTGGGTTCTTTACCACTAGTACCACCTGGGAAGCCCACTGTTACCATGTGAACCAGCAATCAGCTCCTTGTTGTTTACCCAAATAAGATGAAAACTTATGTTCATATAAAACCTGTACACAGCTGTTTATAGCACTTTTATTCACACTGCCAAAACATAGATGCAACCAAGATGTCCTTCAGTAGATGAATGGATGAACTGTGGAACATCCAGACAATAAAAACAATGGGCTATCAACTCATGAAGACGTACAGGAAGCGTAAATGCATATCACTAAGTGAAAGAAGTCAATATGAAGAGACTACACATTGTAGTTCAGCTACTGGACATTCTATAAAGGGCAAAGCTATGAACACAGTAAAACTGTGGTTGGGGGGGTGGGTAAGGAATAAATAAACAAAATAGGATTTTTAGAACAGTGAAAATACTATGTGTGATACTGTAACAATGGACATTTGTCATTCCATATTTGTTCGTACCACAGAATGCAAAACAACAAGAGTGAATCATGATTTTACTATGGACTTTTGGTAACTATGTCAGTGTATGTTCGTTTTTAGTAAAAATGTACCATTCTGCTAAGTGGAGTTGATATGGGGGTATTTACGAGAAGGAATAAGATTTATATGAGAAATGTCTATACTTCCCTCTCAATTTCGTTGTAAACCTCAAACTGCTCTAAAATAATAAAGGCTTCCAAAAAAAAAAGTTAACGTACGAGTATTGTCACTGAAAGTGGCAGGAAACGGTGCTCAAATAATCAAGTTTCAAAAAATAAATAATCAAGTTTCCCCACTGAATTAAAACACTAACCTTGCAAAAACTCCTAAAATCAACTTTCTTGTAAGTCTAGAATTTAATTTTTAAAAAAAATTAGAGCAACCATGGAAAAGTTAAGCAAAAGACAGCTGAATTTCATAAAGGTAGCCCTCTGGCATTTCTGCTTAACTGTCTATCATCTCCATTCCCTAGCAAACCAGTAACTATCGGGACAGTGAGCCACATTCCTGGTGTGCCCTGCTAGAGCCTGAGGACTAACAAAAGCTGCTATGTTATGAATGTCTGGGGCCTCAAATTTCATTTGCTGAAATTCTAATGCCTAATGTGATGTTATTTAGAGGTAGGGCCTTTGGGTAGTCATTAGGTCACTAGGGCAGAGCCCTCATGAATGGGATTACTGGTCTTTAAAATGAAGCACTGAAGGCTCCAGGGGAGGTCACAAGCTGCTGTTGCTGCCCTCATGGACTCCAGTAGCAATCTGGAGCTGCCACTGCCACCCCTGCAGGTTCCAGGAGCAGTCACAAGCCACCTCCAGTGCCATCACAGGCTCTGGAGGCATGCACGAGCTGCTGCTGCCGCTAAGAGCCCCAGGAAGGGGCACCAGCCACTGCAGGTACACATCTCCTATCAAGAGGATAACAGCCAGCACACGCTGAGAACAGAGGCAGCAGACATCCAATTTAAAAACAGCCCTTGCACCAAATATATTATTAATCCCACACAAGCAACACAAGAATACTCCCACATATGAAAAGATCTCCAAGATCAGAGTAGACAATTGTTTCTCCTAACTTCACACAGTAAGAGAAGTGTAAGTAAAATGAAGAAGCAGAAGAATGACTCCCAGTAAAAAGATCAAGAGAATTGCCCTGAAAGAACAATGACACAGACCTCTTCAGTCTAACAGACACCAAGTTCGCAAGATAAAATTAAACATAAAATAAGATAAAAATAATTAAGAAAGGCTATTAATAGAAATGCAGAGTACTATAAAACAAAATAAAAACTATAAAGGGGGAGGCAAGAAAAAGTAGAAAACTCATTTACTGAGATGGTAAGTGAGCTAAAAGCAATGAACAGCAAAATGAATAATTCAGAAGAATAAGCGATCCGGCAGACAAAATAATGTAAATCACCCAATCAGAACACCATATGAAAGCCAAATGAAAAAAAATTAAGACAATATAACAGACCTATGGGATAATATACAATCTACACATAATAGGGTTTTCAGAAGGGGAAGAAAGAGACAAGGGGATTGAACAAGTATTTGAAGAAATTATGGGGCTGAAAACATAAAGAAGAAAACAGAAATCCAGGTACAGGAAGCACAGAGAGTCCCAAACAAAATACACCAAACAGACCTATACCAAGATGTATTATAATAAAAATGGCAAAAGTTAGAGAGAGGATTCTAAAAGTACCAGAGAAAAACAAAAAGTTAACTACAAGGGAATTCCCCATAAAGCTATCAGCTGATTTTTCTACGGAAATGTTGTTGGCCGGAAGAGAATGGCAAGATGTATTCAAAATCCCAAAAGGGAAAAATATGCAACCTAGAACACTCTGCCAAGCAAGGTTAGAATCAGAGAGAAAAAGAATTTCTCAGATAAGCAAAAAATAAAGAAAATACAGCAATACTAAACTCACCTTAAAAGAAACATGGAAAATCTTTTCTAAATAAGAATGTAGGGGAAGGAGAAAATCACAACTGTAAAGTAAATCACTTAAATAAGCTAGTACATTTTTTATGTAAAAAAAACAAAACACCACAATTTCATGAAAACAATGACAACCACAATGGAACAGTAAAAGGATAAACATAAAGATTCAAAAAAAAAAAAAAGACATCAAAAACATAAAATGTGGGGGAAAAGAGCAAGAAAAGGTAGATTCTTTTTTTTTTTTAGAATGTGTTTTAGCCTGTATGACTATCAGTCTAAAGCAAGTAAATATAAGAAGGGGTTAACATTGCCTTGAAAAACAAGGCAATCTCAAATCAAAAACACACAACAGATTGACTAAAATCAAAAATAAGAAAACATAAACATAAAAGGAAATCATCAAACCACAAAAGAGAAAAATGGGAGGATTCCCTGGTGGTCCAATGGTTAGAACTGTGCGCTCTGCAGTACTGCCAAGGACTGGGGTTTGATCTGTGGAGAAGGAACTGAGAACCCATAAGCTACGTGATGTGGCCAAAAGAAATATAGCATGTGGCCAAGAAGAAATATAGCATGTGGCCAAGAAGAAATATAGCATGTGGCCAAGAAGAAATATAGCATCAACAGGAAACAAGGTTTAAAATGACATAAATACATGTCTATCAATAATTACCTTAAACGTCAATGGCCTAAATGCTCCAACAAAAGACACAAGAGCGGCAGACTGAATAAAACAAACAGCCTACAATATGCTACCTACAAGAGACCCACCTTAGGGCAAAAGACCCACACAGCTCAAAAGTGAGGGGATGGAAAAGATACTCCATGCAAATGAAAATGACAAGAAAGTGGGGGTCACAATACTTCTATCAGACAAAATAAAATTTAAAACAAATGCCATAGGACACAAAAATGATAAAAGGATCAATACAAGATGATTTTACACTGATCAACATACATGCACCTAATACAGGAGCACCCAAACACATAAATACTAACAGAGAGAAAGGGAGAAATTGATGGTAATACAGTAATAGAGATTTTAACACCCCACTCACATTAATGAAAGATCTTTGAGATAGGAAATCAATAAGGCAACAGAGATCCTAAATGATAAAACAGAACAGTTAGACTTTTAATTAATATTTTCAGGACTTTACATCCAAAGACACATTTTTTTCAAGTGCACGTGGAAAATTCTCTAGGACTGACCACATACTAGGGCACAAAATAAGACTCAACAAATTTAAGAATATAGAAATTATCTCAAGCAACTATTCTGACCACAAGGAAAAAAAGGAACATCTTTGGCAAATGGTATTGGGAAAGTTGGACATGTAAATCAATGAAGTTGGAACATACTCTCACACCACGCAGAAGAACAAACTTAAAATGACTTAAAGACTTAAAACATAAGCTATGACACCATAAAAGTCCTAGAAGAGATATAGGCAAAACATTCTCTTATATAAAAACATACCAATGTTTTCTTAGGTCAGTCTCCCAAGGAAATACAAATAAAAGTAAAATATACAAATGGGACCTAATCAAACTTACAAGCTTTTGTACAGCAAAGGAAACGATAACAGAACAAGAAGACAACTAGGACTGGGAGAAAACATCTGCAAAGATGTGAATGACAAGGGCTTAATTTCCAAACCATACAACAGCTAATACAACTCAATAATAACAAGAGCATAAAAATCCAATCAAAAAATGGGCAGATGATCTAAATAGACCTTTTTCCAAAAACAGACATACAGATGGCCAATAGACACTGAACCGATGCATAACAACACTAATTATTAGAGAAACACAAATCAAAACTACAATAAGATACTACCTCACAGTGGTCAGAGTGGCCATCACTGAAAATCTACCAGTAACAAATGCTGAAAAGGATTTGGAGAAAACAGAGTTCTCTTACAGTGTTGGTAGGAATGTAAATTGGTACAGCCACTATGGAAAACAATATGGAGATTCCTCAAAAAACTAAGACTGGAGGTGCCATATGATCCTGCAATCCCACTCCTGGGCATACATCCAGAAAAAGCTATAATCTGAAAAGACAGACATACCTCAATGCTCAATACAACACTACTTACAACAGCCAAGACATGCAAACAACCTACCAAACAGATGACTGGATAAAGAAGATGTGGTGCATATATACAATGGAATACGATGAAATACTACTTAGACATAAAAAACAGACAATGTCATATGTCACATGTCAACATGGATGGACCTAAAGATTATCATGCTAAATGAGGTAATTCAGGAAAAGACAAGTACCATATGTGGAATCTAAAATATGACACAAATGAACTTGTCTACAAAATAGAAATAGACTTAAACTTGTGGTTGTTGAGGGGGAGGAGTGGATTAGGAGCTTAGGATTAGTAGATGCAAACTATTACATAGAGAATGGATAAAAAAGAGGGTCCTACTGTATGGCACAGGTAACTATATATAGTATACTATGAGAAACCACAGTAGAAAAGAATATGAAAAAGAAAAAAAATATATATATGCATAGCTGAGTCACTTTGCTGTACAGCAGAAATGAACACACTGCATATCAACTATACTTTAATGTAAGGTTTTTAAAAAATAAAAGGAAAAATGGGCAAAGGAATTTAATAGTTCTAAAAATAACTATACAGAAACAGCCAATAAATACATGAAAAGATGCTCAACATCATTAGCCATCAGAGAAGTGCAAGTCAAAAACTACAGTGAGATACCACTTTACACTCATTAGGATGGCTATAATCAATAATCAAAAAGGACAGAGAAGTGTAGGAAAGGATGTAGATAAGTGGAAATCTCACACAATGCATGTAGGAATACAAAATGATGCAGTTGCTTTGGAAAAGTCTAGCAGTTCCTCAAAATGTTAAGTACAGTTACCATTTGAGGCAACAATTCCACTTCTGGGTAAATACCCAAGAAAATTGGAAAACTGTCCTTTTAAAATATTGCTCATTAATATTCACAGCAGCATTATTCGTAACAGCCAAAAGTGGATACAAACCAAATATTCATCATCTGAACAGGCAAACATAATGTTGTATATTCATATAATGAAATATCAGGCAATAAAAAAGAGGGAAGTACCAATTCACACCATACCATGGATGAACTTTGAAAATATCATGCTAAGTACAAGAAGCTTGACAGAAAAGACCACGTATTGTATGATTCAATTAACATGACATACCCTAAACAAACAAATTCTTAGAAATGGAAAGTAAATTAGCTTCTACTAATTTCACACTGGAAAGAGGGAGCAATGGGGAATGACTGCTAATGGCTATTAGCATTTCCTTTTAGGGGTGTTAAAATGTTCTGAAATTAGGTACTGATAATTATCGTACAATGTTGAATAAACCAATGTGAATTTTGTATACATTACAGTGTGACAAAAAGCAAATTATTCAATTTAATGGGTGAATTGTATGATACATGAATTATAACTCAATAAAGCAATTTTAAAACAGAAGGTAAAATAAAGACAATCCCAAATAAAAACAAAATTGGTAATGCTACTTCTTCTTGAATAGTGTGATTGCTGACATTTTTGTATTATTCTTTATAATGTCCTTCATGTTTCCTCAGCATGAAGTTTTCTATTGAACATGTTCTATTTTCATACTCACACAATATATATATTAATGAAAAATACTAAGTTCCTAAAAATGCAAAAGAATAAATTAAACCAAAGTATTCTTTACAAAATACCATATGACTCTAATCTACATTTCAACCTTACAATGAATTTTTTTCTAAAATAAATTAATACTTACTTAACTGCTTGTGCTCCTGGTCTTTGCACAATCAAAGTGCTAAATTCTTCCACTACAATATCTAGCAGTTCAGATTTTTGTTGTTGTTCTCTTAGAATAATAGACATACTTTTCAAGTGAACAAAAAACTTCATCGCTTCAAACTAGAATATAAAGAAGAAGAAAATGAAAAAAATTATTTATCTATAACAAATACTCCTATTTATACAATTTATTCTTCCTAAAACCAGAAAAATACTTCAAAAACCTCTACATATTAAAGAATCACCACATAATACTAAAACTAAACATAAACTAAAATTTAACATAACATTTTTTAAAAAGCCACATAACACTAAAAATTTTATTCCTACTGTGGAAACTAAAATAAATGCAATATTTACAGACTCAAGATCACAGAATAAGTCATTAACGTGTATTTCTGAAAGGATTAAAAATAGGCGAATCTATCAATAAATACTCAGGTATAAGGCAGCAAAACATTTTTACTGTTTTTGGCAAGGTTGGATCGACTGCTGTTTCACTATAGCCAATTGCTTCATACAGCGAATTTTTTTCTTCAGGTGTCAACATTTCTTCAAGACCTACAAATCATAGATTGTTTTATGTTCTTAACTGGTAACAAGATAAAACCAAACCCAAAGTTAGCTGCTTTGAATAATGTAAATTTTTCTTTTTTTTATAATACCTTTAAGAAATTATATTCATGAATGCTAAGATGGCAACAGCAATTTTAGGTTTATTCTTTAAAAATATAAATGACTAAATACATAAATTTAGCAATATAAATTTCTAAATGTTTGTATTAAGCACACAAAATAGCTACCCATATTAGGTACTTAACAGCATTATGCTAGCCAACATAAGTAGCATACAAAATAGGAAGTATTAGTATCATGTCTACCCATTTTAAAGTCGGTATAATTGAGTTTGAGAGAGCTTAAATTTGCCAGGGTCATATTGCTAATAAATGATAAATCCAGGATATAAACCTAAGCCCCTAAGCATTCAAAGTTATGATGTTAAGCAGTTGGCTGGGAAGTAAAAACCTTTCTAAGAAATAATTTCAATGAAATTTACAGTGGTTTATACCCTTTTGAAACTTTTATTTGTAATTGTGCTATAAACACTTACTAAATATTCTAGACATAATGCTCTTCTGAAAGCATTAGTAAGATTTTTAAAATTTTATTTGACTTTTATTTGACAAACATTTAAAATTTTATTAGTAATTTTACTGATAGTAAGAATTACTTATCATATGTATATTTACTTTCAATGTCTATTTAATGAAAGAGAAAACTTCCTGTAAAACTTAATTTCACACTTGATGGTTACCTACACTACCACAACTTGATGATTAACTGCACTACTGTAAAATGAAATGAACGTACTTCCAGGTTTAATATCCAGTTGTTGTTTACTATGTGATTCTGACCAATTCCACATCCACCTAAACCATCCTTTATTATCCTCTGACTCTTCTGCTCCTTCTCTGAAAATCCTGTATCCAGCTTTCTTTACCTAAAATAAATAAAATTTCATATAAATGACAAATTATCCTTTATTTAGCAATTCAAAGAAATAGGATATTTCCAAAACTTATCTACTTAGTAGATAAGTATAAACAACAATCATACTGACAATAAAATATAGTAACTGTAACACTGGCCAAATATCAGAATTTAGAATTATCTGGTATTGAGCACACTGTCTTACAAGCAATAATAATGGGGGGACAGGGGGAGACTGGCTTTTCACCTTTAAGCCCAATCACTGAGAAAGAGTTTTTTCCCCTACTGAAACTGTCTTGAATAGATGTGGCAAATAGATGGTTTAAACAGATGTGGCAAAAGAATACATCAAATTTTCTTGTAATATGGTGTTTTTGTTCAGACACTAAGTCATGTCTGACTCTGTGACCCCATGGACTACAGCATGCCAGCCTTCCCTGTCCTTCACTATATCCTGGAGTTTGTTCAAACTCTTGTTCACTGAGTCAGTGATGCTATCCAAACAGCTCATCCTTTGTCGCCCCCTTTTGACTCCTGCTCTGTCTTTCCCAGCATCAATCAAGGTTTTTTCCAGTGAGTTGGCTCTCCACATAAGGTACTGGAGTTTTAGCATCAGTCCTTCCAATGAATATTCAGGGTTGATTTCCTTTAGGATTTGATCCTAAACGTTTGATCTCCTTGCTCTCCAAGGGACTCTCAAGAATCTTCTCCGGCACCACAATTCGAAAGCATCAATTAGCTGGTGCTCAGGCTTCTTGATGGTCCAACTCTCACATCCATACATGACTACTGAGAAAACCATAGCTCTGACTGTATGAACCTTTGTCAGCAGAGCTTGATGTCTCTGGTTTTTAATATGCTGTCTAGGTTTGTCATAGCTTTTCTTTGAAAATGCAAGTGTCTTTTAATTTTGTAGCTGCAGTCACCATCACCGGTGATTTTGGAGTCAAAGAAAATAAAATCTGGTACTGTTTCCACTTTTTCCCCATCTATTTGTCAAGAAGTGATGGGGCTGGATGCCATGATTTTAGTCTTTTGAATGCTGAGTTTCAAGCCAGATTTTTCACTCTCTTTCACCCTCATCAAGAAGTTCTTTAGTTCCTCTTCACTTTCTGCCATTATTCTTATGATACAAATAAGCAAATCTGAACCCCTTTTAGGAAATAGTATAATATAGCACAATACCAATAACATCACATTATCTATCAAATTCTATATCAATTGTAGATTTATTTTACTAATTGAAAGCCAATATGGAATTACCTCAACTTCTGCCTGTTGTCTTGCTATAGTTATATTAAATACATCCAAAGTCTTCTCCAACTCCTAAAAATATAAATAAAATGTGTTTACATAACTTTATATAGATAATTTTCATATATGTTCTATCAAACTGATGCACTAAAGAAAAGATAGGAAACTGAAAACAAGTCATCCATCAATGATATTTCTCTTAAATTCTGAAAAGCAATGCTTATATATATGTCAGCTTGGAAATGTGGCTTTGAAACCAACACGGAGAAGACTGGAATCAATGCAGCAAATACTTTCTAGGCTTCTGAGGTTTATAAATGTCATAATAATGTGAGGCTTCAAGCTACTATTTTCATAAACCCAAATCTCTCCAGATTGAGAAGAATCTCAAATTCCAAATGATCACCAGAGTTTCTATCATCCAAATGAAGTTAAGGAGTATGAAAAAGTCTAAGTAAAAGAGACAGAGAATGACCAGTCAAAATTAGAACAAATAAGTAGCAAGTGTTAATCACTAAAGACTGAGGACTTAAGTATTACAAAATATTCAACAAATGTTTATAATGCTAACCTCCAAAGAGCTGAGAAGCTCACCAGATGGCTTCTTACTCGTTAGCTTTTTTTTATACAGTTCTTTATATTGCTTCATCTTTTGTCTGTGTTCTCTAATATGCTTCCAAGACCACATCCGTAAAGGGGGGCGAACATTGACCTCAAGAATACCACGTATAGCATACGCCCACCTAGTTAAAAAATAAAAACAGAAACTCTCCCCTTAAAAACACCCTCAAACCAACAGTATAAAATATAACCGACATCACTTCTGTTCTAACAACATACATTATACAGAGACTGTGAAAATATTATCTAGCACTTGATTCTTCCCAACCCTATTAGTAATTAAGAACACAATATTTAGTCTTATCTTTTTCCTAAATGAAAATAAGCAAAATTACAGAATTTTGTTACAACACAGTTCTACCAAAAAACTATTAAAGTATTAGTTGGCAACTAGCACTTCAGCCACCTGAATAGTAATTAAAATAGTCAACGGAAAAAGCAACTGCAACTTTGTAAAACTAGATAAGACCTAATAACTAAAAAAATAAGACTGAATTTTAAAAAGGGGTTGCACTTTACAGATTCCCATAACTTTTTCAGGTTTATAACAGGTAGAGTGTTCTAATACCAAAGTTTGAAAACTAAGAAAAGACATGGTTGAAAAAGAAACTGGGATATGTTTTTTTAGTAATTCCAAAAATACAGTAAATGAATAGAATGTTAGTATTTCCAGTTGTAAATTCATTATAAAGAATCCTGCAAATCAATTTTACTAGTGTAATAAGCAAAAGCCACTAAAGTGTTTCAGGCCAAATATCATAATAGCTTTTATCAGCCTTTTAAAGAGAGTATCTTAAAATTCTTAAAAAGTCAAGAAATTTACTTTTATGCTGTCATTTTTTAATACAACTGGAGACATATTAATGTCACAGACATTAGTATCCACAAAAATCCCTGGGCAATAAATAATGTGCAAAAAAACATTTCACTGAGCAATTCTACTTCTGGGTATTTATGTGAAGAAAATGAAAACACTAACTCAAAAAGATATATGCACCTGCATGTTCACTGCACCATTATTTACAAGAGCCAAGACATGGAAACAACCAAGTGTCCATAGATGGATGAAAGGATAAAGAATACATATGCAAACACACAGAGAAAGACAAATACTGTAGGATTCACTTACATAAAGTTTTTTTTTTTTAATGAGCTCATAGATACAGAGAATAGACTGGTGGCAGACAAAAGCAGTGGATGGGGGATGGGCAAAATGGGTGAAGAGGGTCCAAAAAACTTCCAGTTAATATAAGTAAGTTATGGGCATATAATGTTGACTACAGCTAATAATACTGTATGGCATATTTGAAAGTTGCTAAGAGAGTAGATATAAAAAGTTCTTATAACAAGAAAAATAGTTTTGTTAACTATGTGTGATATTGGACGTTAATGACTTATTGTGGTGATCCTTTCTCAGTATGTATAAATATCCAATCATTAAGTCAATTATACTTCAATTAAAAAAATTAAAAGCATATTACCATTCTTTGGCATGGTAATGAAGAGGTACATCAGGTTTGAATTTCCTGTATGGTACATTTTGCGTCATCATATCAACCGATTCAAGAAATTCCATAAAACTGAAATACTGAAAGATGAAAAATTTAATATTTAAGATTTTTTGTTTAATTGTCAAAGATAAAAATTAAATTACTGACTTGTTTAAGGAAATGTTTATTATATACCATTATGAATCTCTGAAAAACATTTAAAATCTTAGCTCTGCTTTTATCAAACTATAACCTACAATTTAAAATTTCATTTTAAAAAATCACCTGTGGTTTATTAAGTTCAATTGTTATGTCATGTAACTCAACATCCAGGTCTATTTTGGGGGCAGAAAAGTCAAAATCCGATCTGCGATTCATCTGAAGTTTGGCATTAGCAGATATGGGGCGAAATACTGAAAAATAACACAAATTTTTAAAAATTATATTGAGTTCTTTTTCCAAGTCGCAAAGTGCTAGAGGAATCAAGCTGAAAATGCTCATTTTCATTTCTTCTATACCCTTTCCAGTTTCCAGATTTCCACACTGCTATAACTTGATCAGATGAATTATCACTTAGTCTTGAGGAGTATTTTACCTTTATTTATAACCCATATTGCTTTTTGCAAGTACAATAAAAGCTAACTGAACTCCCTCTCAAAAAAAACCCTATGAAGAAGGAACATGCTCTAAAAGGCAAAACAGTCCACCAAGACAGTTCTAATGAAAATATAGTTTCAAGGAATGAATGCACATCAGAAATGCTAAGGGGAAAAATGTTTTATTTAACCACTGACTTTCATTATGTAACTTTAATTCCTGGATTTCAGGTCAGTGTCTCTGTATACATCTGTTCCCCACTTTTAACTTAAAAAATGAGAAGAGAGATGATGAGAGTTTATCCAGGATAATCTTGACTCAATCCATAATTTAAGATTTCTCTTAATCCTTTACACTTAGCACCAAAAAAGAATAGTGCAGAGGGACACTAGTAATAGCAGAATCTAGAAAAAGATCAACTACTAAATTATAAGTTCATGTATATATAAAGATAATATATTCCTCTTGTTTTAACCATCCCTAAAGCACAGCACTGAATTCAAAAATACTTTTAATTTGAATTGAACAAAAAGATATTTATCAATTCAATTCAGTTCAGTTCAGTCGCTCAGTCGTGTCCGACTCTTTGCGACCCCTAGGAGACCAGTTAAACCTGCTATGGTACATCTATACAACAGAATACCATACAGCTACAAATGAGAAAAATTTACATGTACCTAAGTAGAAGGATATTAAAAGAGAAAGCTTAAAGAAGTATATGTATAAAGCAATACTATCAGTATCTGAAAAGTAAAAGTATTCTTTTCCCCCAGCTTTAATTTTTGTTACATAGAAAACTATACCACCCACTATACCCTGTCTGGTTGTAATAATTAATCCATCCCTGGGCTATACTCTCTCCCATCTCTCTCAGATTTTAGCTCCTGGAAACTGGAATTTCTGAGTGATTTCAATACAAGTGATTGTTCCAGTACCATAGTCTCTCAGTTCCTTCAATTCTTTTGTGCTCAACTCACCCACTAGACTTTATCATTTCAATATCCTCAACCTCTCGATAAACTCAGTTTCAGACATCCAATTCTAGTACCACCACCTCTAGTAATCCAATATCAAACCTTCGAGTCTTAAGGGAACTACCATTCATTGTGTGATTGGGGAAAAAAAATGAAATCAAAGTGATTGGTCTCACATTAATGTCATAAATCTCAAGTAGACAATGTGGCTGACTGATCACACAACATTCTTTCAGTCCAAGGATATGCCAAATCCATACCACAGCCTGTTTTATATAGCAAGTGAGCTAAAAATAATTTTTACACTTTTAAAGTACTGTTTAAAAGAAACAGAAAAACATGTGACAGACTATATATTCATTTTATAAAATGTATGTTTACTACATGGCCCTTTGCAAAAAGAAAGTCAGCCAACCCCTCCTCTAGCCCAGTGGTTCTCAAACTGTAGCATTCCTCAGAATCACCAGGACAGCTTGTCCAAGACAGACTGTGGAGCCTCACTCTCAGAGGCTCTGATTAAGCATGCCTGGGATGGGCCCACGAATTTGTATTTCTAACATGGTTCTAAGCGATACTAATGCTGCTAACCTGAACCACACTTGGCTAACACTGCTCTCGCCAGCATTCTCTCCCTCTCCTACATGGAGCTCTCATAGTCCCTCCTCCCTCCAAAAACCTCTAATGCCTTTTTTTTTTTAAAAGAAAGAGTTCAGAAGAAAAATTAAATCACATTAACTCCAATCACCATATTTATTTGTTCACCCAACATCAGATTTCTCTCTTATAACTGAAATCTATCGTATAAACAAACTGACCATGCTCCTCTCTGTGGCAAAGCACAATTCTACCTTCTTTCACCAGCATCAATATATAAATAATCACACTTCACTCTTACTTTCCGTGTTCTAAGGATCATCCCAATCTTAGCCTATTAACAAGCTACTATCTATCTTTCCCATTATACAAAAAACAAAACAAAAAGAAATTCTTCATTCATCCTTTCCCCTCCAGTGTGTCAGTTGTCAGTTTATTGCTATAACCTCCAGATTACCCTTCCCTACCTGCTCTGAACCCTAGACTTCTAGGCTCATTCTTTAGAGTTCTCTTTACTTTTTAGCCAATCCTTTAAATTTTCTTTTTTTAACCAGTTAGTATAACATTAATCCTTGTCAGTAGAGGATATGGGAGAGATACTGCAGAGGGGAAGGAGTTATGCTTCATGGTACTAATGTGCTCATTCGGCAGACTCCTGCTGTGCCATGGTTCTCCAGTACACAGCTCCTAAAGAAAATGGCTTCTCCAGTGTCCAGGTCCTGCAGCACAACAGATTTCTTCAGCACTAGACTCCTGCAGCACACAACAGCTAGCACCACCCAAGAGCCAGTAAATACTCTCAACACACTGCTCAGGAGGTTTTAGAGTGGAGTGCCTTCTGGAGACAATTCTCCCCAAGACTTCCTAACACGTCAATTTCCCATAAGTTCCTTCAGGCTAATTTACAGGTTTTACCAATAGGGCATCAGAGACTTTCCTGCCAGTCAGTGACCCATGGTGATCCCCTCTCCAACAAGTACTGCAATCCCCTCTCCAACAAGTTCTAGATCTCAGTGTTGAAGGAGACAGACGTACTTCTTTGGGCACTCCACCTAGGTCCTAGGGTAAAGGCTGTTTGTTTCTTCTAGCTACTGGGATGACCAAAAAGTTCACTCAGATCTTTCCATAAAATGTTATGGAAAAATTCAAATGAACTTTTTGGCCAACCCTATACTATTCTTGCATTCTTTATTGTTCTCTTTACTTTTTGTTAGCCAATCCCTTGTTACTCTAATCCCCTGTTATATTTAGTAATTCTTCATAGTTTCCCTTGTCAAATTACTATGTGGTTCCTCTCTCCTCATTAGACTCTGAATAAAACAGCCAGAAATGACAGTAATGTAAAGGAGAAATAAGTCAAAATTAAACTGATAGATTTGAGAATCAACATACATGACACAGCAAAGTATTTTGCTTTTGTGTAGCTATTAGAAATACATTTAATTTTATGAGAAAATTAACATGAAATATCTCAGTGACATCAACAATATTCATTTCAAATTTATACTGATTACTTTAATTGTACATTTATCTTATGAAATTTACTTACCAAAATTATAACCTTCTGGAACAATATTTTCATCAACAATGCCATTCCTCAGGCTGCTCTATTAAAAGTCAAATTGATATTATTTATACTCCTGCTAATACTAGTATAGGCAAAAATGTTTAAAAGCAATTTTAAAAAATAACTCAAACTTAGGAGAGTATAGCTAAGAAAATATTAAAGTGACTCAACACTTTCATCAAACTATTATGTAAGAAGGCTCTAGAAATTATTAAGACAGGAATGTATTTATATATATATTTGTATATAAGCACATAAACCAAATTTCATAAAATTCACCATCTCTTTAAGACAAAACAAATTGGGTACACAAGTAACATATCTCAATATAATGAAGGTCATAGATGAAAAGCCCACAACTACCATCATACTCAAGTGTGAAAATCTGAAAGCTTCTCTTCTAAGATCAGGAACAAGACAAAGATTCTCACTTTCACCACTTTTATTTGACACAGTATTAGAAGTCCTAGCCGGAATAATTAGGTAAGAAAAAGAAATAAAGGTATGCAAGTTGGAAAGGAAGAAGTAAAACTGTCACTATTTGCAGAAGACATGATAATATATAGAAAACTCTGAAGACTCCACCAAAAACTGCTAAAACAAATAATAAATGAGTTTAAGTTGCAGGACACAAAAATCAATACACAGAAATCTGTGGTATTTCTGTACACTAATAACAAACTATCAGAAAGAAAAAATAACAATTCCATTTACAATTGCATTAAAATGTAAGAATAAACTTCACCATGGAGGTAAAAGGCTTGTACCCTGAAAACGATAAGACACTGAGGAATAAAAATAAAAAGGACACTAACTAATGGAAAGATATTCCATGCTCACGGATCAGAATAAGTAATACTGTTAAAAGATTCATATTACCCAAAACAATCTGCATATATGTTGCAATCCCCATTAAAATACCAATAGCATTTGTCAAAGAAATAGAAAAAACAATACTAAAATTGTATGGAACCACAAAAGAACCCAAATAGCCAAAGCAATCTTGAGAAAGAACAAAGCTAGAGTTGTCATATTCCCTGATATTTAACTATATTACAAAGCTAACATTAATATCTGTCACACAGATCAACAGACTAGCTGTCTGTTACAACTCAGAAATAAACCCATGCATATATGGTTCAAAATCACTGCAGAGGGTGACTGCAGCCATGAAATTAAAAGACGCTTGCTCCTTGGAAGAAAACTTATGACAAACCCAGACAGCATATTAAAGCAGAGACCTCACTTTGCCAACAAAGGTCCGTATAGTCAAAGCTATGGTTTTCCCAGTTGTACACAATGTACAATTGTGAGAGATCGACCATAAAGAAGGCTGAGAGCTAAAGAATTGATGGTTTCTAACTATGGTGCTGAGAAAGACTCCTGAGCATCCCTTGGACAGCAAGGTCTAACCAGTCAATCCTAAAGGAAATCAACTCTGAATATTCATTGGAAGGACTGATGCTGAAGTTGAAGCCCCAATACTTTTGTCACCTGATGTGATGAGCTGACTCATTAGAAAAGATCCTGATGCTGAGAAAGATTGAGGGCAGGAGAAGGAGTGAGCGAGAGAGGATAAGATGGTAGGATGGCATCACCAATTCAATGGACCTGAGTTTGAGCAAAGTCTGGGATATAGTGAAGGGCAGGAAAGCCTGGCATGCTGCAATACATGGGGTTGCAAAGAATCAGACACAACTTAGCAACTGAACAACAACATACATGGTCAGTTATAACTTATGACAGAGGAGTCAAAAACATACAATGGGAAAAGGACAGTCTCTTCAATAAATGGTTTTGAGAAAACCTGACAGCTATTTAAAAAGAATGAAATTTGACTACCTGACACGGTAAATGAAAATAACTCAAAATGGGTTAAAGACTTGAACATAAGGCCTGAAACCATAAAAACTCAAGACGAAAATAGGTAGTAAGCTCCCTGACATCAGTTTTAGCAATGAGTTTTTGGATTTAACAGCAAAAGCAAAGGCAATAAAAGCAAAAATAAACAAACTGACTACATCAAATTAACAACTTTTGCACAACAAAGAAAACTATCAAATACATGAAAAGAGAACCTATGAATGAAAGAAAATATATGAAAATATTATATCTGATAAGGAGCTAATATCTGAAATACATGATGAACCCATATAACTCAAAAGCAAAAATACTCAAACAACCCAATTAAAAATTTCAAAATAGAAATACAGATGGCTAACAGATACATGGAAAGATGCTCATCATCCCTCATCATTAGAGAAATGTAAACCAAAACCACAATGAAATACCACCTTACGTTTGTTAGAATAGCTATTATCAAAAACCAAAAAAATTATAAATGTTGGTGAAAATGTGGAGAAAAGAAAACCCTTCTGCTCTGTTGGTGGGATGCAAATTGGTGCAGACCCTATGGACAATATGGAAGGACCTCAAGCAATTAAAGACAGAACTATCATATAACCCAACAGCTCCACTTCTGAGAAGAAAATAAAAATACTAACTTGAAAGCCTATCGGCACTCCATGTTCACTGCAGCATTATTTATAATAGCCAAGATATGGAAACAACATAAATATCCATCAAGAGTAAATGAAGAAAATGTTTTATACACACACACACAGACACACACTGTGGAATATCACTCAGCCATTAAAAAAGAGTGAAATCTTGCCATTGGGACAACACAAATAGACCTCGAGGGCATTATGCTAAGTGAAATAGCTCAAAGAGAGAAAAACAAACACTGTACTATCTCATTTTTATGTGTAATTTAGAAGGAAAAAAATACAGAGAACAGAGATCAGGGGTTGCACGAAGTGGGGAAGGGGGGTACTGACAGGATGGGGAAAAAATTGACAAAGGGAGTCAAAAAGCCCAAACTTTCAGTTATAAAATAAGTATTTATTAACTCATGGAGGTGTAATATATACCATGGCGGCTGTCATTAATAATACTGTGTTGCATATTCAAAAGTTGCTATGAGTAAATCTTACAAGTTCTAATCACAAGAATTACATATGGTGATGAATATTAACTAGACTTATTGTGTTGATCATTTTGCAATATATACAAATATCAAAAAAATATGTTGCATGCATAACAAATGTTTCATATCAGTTATACTAAACAGGTATGTTTATATATGTCTATGCACAAACATATATATTCACCTACTGCTAAAAATTCTAACGGATTTTTGCCTAGGAAAAAAAGGACCACTGACTAACATACTATCTACAGTATGTTAGATAAATGACAAAGAATAAAACTATGCAAAATATGATACCAAAGATATATATGCACATATCAAAAAAATTTACTTACCAATGATTCATCATAATTACTAAGATAAAACAGCTGAGACTTCACATTCCAATAGGCAAAAAGGTTGTCCAATCGGATTAACTGAAAATAAATCAAATTTATTACAAGCCTCATTTTCAATGAAGATTCTTTAGCATATGCTTTTTCAGAAGTCCCCAATAATTGGTCATGTAACATTTAAATCAACACAATTCACAAAAATCCTTATCTATGTATTATCACTTGTCTTAAAAGTATCTTCTGTCAAGCCCATAGACTGACAAAACATAGTATTTGTTTATTTTACCTTACGAACTAGTTTCTCAGTTTCATCATGTAAACATGGAATCCAGTATTGGTCAGTTGTCTGAAAAGGAAAAAAAAACAGCAGTAAAAACTGTCACTTGCATGTGAAATGGCAGAGTGATAAACAGAATCTATCCTGCCCTAGACCAATCTTCCACTAAAATGTCCTTGAAAACATAACATTAGTCAAAGAATATTAACTGAATATTCTGTATTCAACAATCTCATTGCCTGGTGAAAAACAAACTAGAAAGCAAATTACAAACCGGTAAATGCCATTATAGAGGTTAAATACACAGTACCTTGGGAGAATAAAGTCTGTAACTAGAGATTCCATGGGAGGAGCCTCAATCTCTGGTATGTGATGGCGAAAGTGATGCCTAATCTAGTAAGTGATACATTAATAGAAATTATCGATTCTAAATTTAGTAGGGACTATGACTCATGGTAGGAAGATATCTGAATGTATGGTATGTTCAAAGAACTGAAGTAGCCCAATACGGCCCAAGAACATTTTCAAAACAGAGAAAAGAGGTAAAATCAGGTGTCTTACCTAGGGTCAGATCACACAGGGATTATAAACTATTTTGACAAAATTATGGACTTTAAAAGCAATGAAAAGTCACTGAGGGAAATAAACTGATATCAAATGCTTATATTTAAAATATGGTTTTCATTTTTCCTAGAGAACTAAATGGACTGGAACAGTGGTGCTCAAATTTTATCATGCAATTAGGATGACCTGGAGGGTTTTTTAAACAAAATAGCTGGGTCTCAGCCTGAGTTTGCAATTGAGTATGGCTGGGTTGGGGGACAAGTTTCCAAATACCTCCAAAACCAGTGGTGAAAACCACTGCTGACTTTGTTCCAAATCACCTTCACATTGCCAAATCCAATGGCTAATTTTCCAACCTTATTTTTCAATGTTCCAATAGCATTTGACAGTTTACCTCACCCAACTTTATTGAATAACTTTTCACTTGACTTTTCTCTTTTCCTGTTTGAGGTAGATCCAAGTTTTAAAAACCATACACAAAAACTGAACGAACATAAAAAACAAAAGCATATAATGAAATACTATACAGCAGTTGAACTGTAAACTACATGTGGCAATAAACACGTCACAAACAATGTGTAGTAAAAAAGCAAACTTACAGAAGAATCATGTAACACTTATATGAACTTTTAAAATCTACCAAATTCTACACATTTTTAATGGATATACAGTGAAAAGTTTAAAAATGTAAGATGTTTACCTCTTGGGTGGGAGAGAAGAGTGGAGCAGAATACAAAATGAATTTAAGCTTTATTCATAACATCTTATTCTTAAAAGTATTTAAAACTTAAACTAAATGACAAACTTCAATATCATCCATTCTGGATACAAGCAAGTGTCTCATAATTCTTATGTTTTCCTACCAGTTTTAAAGTTTCTTAATTAAAAAACTGAACAGGAAGAAAGTATGCCATGATTACTAGTGATGATGAAATGACTTGATTCTGTATACTTTTCACAACTAATCAAAGATTCTGAAATGAACATTACTTTTATTTTGTACTTATGCATTTAAAATTCAGAATGGATTTTTTAAAGTAAAATAAGTATGAAATATCGTAATTGGCAAATAGTCTCTCACATATGAAACTAAATTTGATTATCAACCATTTTTGAAATATGAAACTACCTACCCTCAGTTTCAATCCAGTCTATGCACTTCCTGTATGAATTCTATATAGATACCTACACCTAATGCTGGCATACATTAAGTAGTTATTAGTAATTTAATTAACTATACTGCAAAATTAAATATGATTAAATTTCTTTACGCACCTGCATGCTGAGATTCTGAAGGGAAATACCAAATGACAGAGGGTTTTCTCGATTTGTGACCTAAAGAGGAAGGAGTGTATTTTACTCAGATTGTTAGTAGACGGACAAAATTCATACTGTATAAAAAGCTCACTTTCTGGTAAGTAAGCTATTTCAAACTTTCAATAACATTTTCCTAGTCTCTGGAATTTTTATTTCTACATTTTTCCTAAACTACATATAAAGTACCAATGTACAATGATAGTATGTCAATATAATGTTGTTGCAGTCCATGGGATTACAAAGAGACACAATTTAGCAACTGAACAACAAAATACTCTTTTTCAATCTACAAAAAAGAAGTTTATTAAAAATGAGATTGACCCTCACACAACAGAGCTGTGAGAAGCCAATAATGATGTGTTTGAGAGACAATACATGATCTATTTGAAACCAAACAATTAGTTAAGTCTAACTAATGATCCCTAAACCATTGCTTTTTCCAGGAAGTAAACACAGTATAAAGTATTTTAAAAACATATAATTGCTAAATCTATCAAAAGTGATTATAAGAAAGATATTTTCCTTCATTAGCTGATGCTTCAATATTTTAGAAAAGTGTAATCAAGGCACTAAGAATTGCAAATTACAACTAATTATAAAAAATAAAGATCGTGTCATGTTCAGCTCTATATCCTTCCACTTGCCAGCATCTCATAAGTTGACCACTACAGAGCAGGTGTCAATAAATAGCAAAATAAATATAAAAAGTTATCACCTATTAAAATACTTACATCATCTTCATAGCGAATATGGATGTTAGAAATTTTCACTTGAAGATTTTTTATGATCTGGGTAATTAGTTTTTCTGTAAAAGTGTCCTGTTTCTCCACATGCTGTTTTTCTACAATTGCAAGTATTCATTTTTAATATGAACGAAAAATACATTCTATGAGTATCTGTATCGAAGTAACAGAAATGCTACCTTTTCAAAGAAAGAAATTTGTGATCAGAATACTAAGTCTCCTTTCCAAAAATCTTACATACCAAAAGACTTTTCTGGGTGACTAAACGCAGTTTTCAAAACCTACTTTCTTGTCCAAACTAAAGCCTAACATGTAGAATTTATTGGCATCAAATTTTATAATTTCTGTAGGTATACCTGAATACAAAAGGACATGAAAAACAGTAAGATTATTAGGTAAGAATTATAATAGAATTGTATTAGAAGAGTCAGAAACAGTAGCAAAGAAAGAATCTCCCTTAAAATTTGTACTATCATCATAAGGTGTCTGTGGTTAGAAGTATAAAACAGCTGAATACACTCCTTCTCCAATGAACACTAAATAGGAAGATATCAGATTCTCTCCCTCTGCTCTTTTAAGCAAAAATGAAAGATGTTCATTTGCTTCATTTTTCAAAATGAGATTACACAATCTTCTTCAATACTTTCCAGGAAAATATAAAGAATAAAAAAATCAAGGTTCCTAATATTTTTTATTATGTTGGTGATAACCACTAATTACTAACACTTTTGCCCCCACTTAAAAATGCCAATGAAAGCGATCTTTTTCTAGTCCTATTCCACCTGTATACACTTGTTATTTATCTTTCCCTCTTATGACCTACTTCCTAATTCAGCTGACCCAGAAAGTCTCAGATAAAGAAAAGCTGATAAAGATATTCTCATACTTGCATCAAAGGGAGTGAATGAACATACTGAACAGGACTTTAGAATTAATAAACAGAAGTAGAATAAAAACTCTTTGAAGACAAGAGTTTTTATTTTAAATGTTGAATCCCACCACTACCTAATAAAATCCTCTGCTCTATAAATTTATTTAGTCATTCAATTAAACGCTAAATTTTTCTTTCCCGTCCCTATCAACTAGTTTCTTTCTGACTTTCTTACCCAGCTCAGACTCCTTAATACATTATTTCACCAACACTTTTAAACTCTTCTGCTTTCTTTCTTCTCCTTTTTCTTCTGTCAATAAAGCTCCAACCCGACACAAATGCAAAGTCTACTTTTTATATAAACATGTGTATGCCTTGCCAGGTGAGTAGCGAAGAAGAAAAATTACCACAAAACAGACTGCAATTACTTTAAGTTAGTCATTACCAACTTCAACTAACCAACAACCTTACTACATTTCTCCAGTCAACTTGTTCACACTCCAGAGTAACCATCTTAAAATTCCTCTTGGTACTCTTCAAAGGTCCAACAATTCTTCCACTACTCTTTTTACTCTTGGCAAACCATTTTACAACTATGAAGAAATAGAAGCTTCTTTTCTGCAATCACTAAATTGAAATAGCAAATTCTAAGGTGACCAAGGACCTTGTGTCATAAATAAAATGATTATCTGTTAATCTTCAATTTACTTGATAAGTCAGCAGGATCTGACATAGTCTTCACTTTTCAAACCACTCTTTTCCCATCGAAACATAATGTCCAAATTTCCTACTATAATACTTATCTAACCACTCTTTCTTGGTCTTTTTTTTTTTTTTTTTTTTTTGCTGTTTTCCTCCTCTACATAATCCTTAAATGTTGGCTTTCTTTAGGGCTTAGTTCTAGAAATGTTTCTCTTCTCATTCTATACTGTTGCTGCAGAGACCCTCATCTGTACCTTATAGCCTGAACCATCTTCCTAACGCTGACTACAAATAGGCCAGTATGGCTGGAACAGAGAACAGAGAAGATATGAAAGGGATGGAGTCAGTAAAAGGCTGGAAAGATAGACAAGATTCAGCAACCAAAGTATTTTGCTGAAGAGTTCAAAATTCTATCTGATATCTATAATGATGAATCTTAAGCATGGTTATTTATATTCTAGATATAAGTATAACTAGGAGGCACTTCTGATATGTTTAAACATGAGTTTGCATCTATTTTTTTCTTCCTCAGTAAAACTCCATAAAGGCAAAAGTAAAGGGGAAAATAGATAAATCTCCAAGAGCAAAAGAAAAGAGTATAGAAGAATAAGGGAGAGCTTAAAAAATTCAGAAGTTGGAAAGCAGATGGCCTTAGACAACATGACAGAGGAATAAATTTGATCTCAAATGCCCATAAATACAGATGTCAATAAAATACAAGATGAGTTAAAAAAAAAGAACCCTGGGAAGATTCAGGAACTAGAAACATCTGAAAATATCAAGGGCAAAGAGGTGGAAGAAGAAGGTGATCAGATAAGGATCGGCTTAACGTCTGCATATTGAGTAGTTAGATTTCTAGATATCCTTCCTCTTCCAATCCACATGATCAAGCAATTATCCTTTTCCCACTCTAATGAGAAGCAAATGTTTATTCTGGAGACAATAAAACTGACGGGCTCCAGACTCTGAGACTATGTATGTGAAGACACAAGGAACTACATCATACCAAAAATGGACATACTAAGTAAAAGGTCTATGTAATAAATGTTAAGACCCACATCCAACTGCTACTGCAATCAACACTAGGAATCTGACTTCCCATGATATGCAAATGGTCAATAAGCAGACAAAAAGATGCTAAAATACGAATTTTTACACACACAGACACACAATGGAATATTATTCAGCCTTAAAAAGGAAACTGACAAGTGCTACAACACGGATAAACCTTGAAGACACAAAGTGAAAGCAAAGTCACTTGGTCATGTCCGACATTATGAAGATATAACGCTTCCTGTGGGGAAATAAACCACTGAAGAGAACACAAATACTATATGATTCCATTTGCATGATTCCTCAGAACAGTCAAAATCACACAGACAAAAACCAGAACTGCAGTTACCTGGGTCTGGGAGTAAAGGGGGGAAGAATAGGTGGGATATTGCCTACTGAGTGTAAAGTTTCAATTTTACATGATGAAAAGAGATATGGGGAGAGATGATGGTAGCGGATCCAATACAATAATTGTATTTAACGTCACTGAGCTACTTAAAAGCAGTTAAGCAGGCAAATTTTATATGAACACTACAATAAAAAGATTTTTTTAAAAAAAGCACGAGTGTATGGATGAAAGACAACAGAGATGAAAACGTAAGAAGTACTGCCAGAAATTGCAGTAAATCTCCTTTAATGCCTTTTTTTTTACCTGTTTGTCAACAGGTAAACCATTTATTATTGCATTTTTTTAATTTAAAAAGTAAGTTAATGACAAGGACATTTTGATAAGTACACATACATCTCTTCTAAGATGCTTAGCTCTCAAAGGATGGAGGAGCGTAAGTTAACCAGAGGACAAGGACATGAACATGACTTGATGCTAGGAACATGACTTGATGCTTAAAGATAAGGGAGGCTATGGCATATTCACATGTCAAAGAGAAAGCTTCACTAGAAGGAAAAGTTAAGAGTCAGAGTACAGAGTGTAGACGTTGATGGCTGTATAAAGAACTCCTATCATTACTCCATTACCATCAACAGCATAAGTGGAAAAGGGTTAGATTTCTGCAGGACATTTCTAATACTGACAAAAGAAAAGGACTAAGGTAATGGACCATTTTGGTCTAAGCTGAACAGGAATGTATGTGATGCTAGAGGGTAAACAGATTTGGAAAAATATAACCAAGAAACTAAGTATCTCCAAAAGGTGAAGAACTGAGAAAAGTGGAATAAGGAAGAGAAGACTAGAAAGGTAAAAATATATATATATATACACTTCATGAAATTAACTACTATACTTAAAAACTAACCTCACCCTTATAAGCTAGGAATAATATTCACACTACAGTAAATTTCAATAAGGTAAAATTTCTATAAACATGATAAAACAGAAACCACATTAAAACCCTCGTAATAACACTATCATATTTTTAAAGTAATCTCAGTGCTTCCAGAAGAAAATAATATAGAAATGTAATAAATATTTAGTTCTTTTCTGCTTTTCTTATTACCATTCTTATTTGTTTTCTTTACCTTGATCAGCTACTTTTCGTTTTGCCTCTTCTATTCTTTTCAATTCCTGTTGCTTTGCTTCAAAGAGTTGTTTTTCTTCCTTTATAGGATCATATTTTATTCCTGAAGAAAGTATAAAAAAGTAAGACTCTCAATTACCTTAAATTTAAATATACTCAATCCAAAAAATATCCTGGAAAATAATCACTAATTCAAAGTTTGCAAAAATTGACGGTAAAAACCAATTTATTTCATATTATCAAATAACAAATTTAAATATTAAAAAAGCTCAAAAAATTCACCAAAATTATTTGAACAAATATAATTATCAAATATAAAGATTTTTCCATATACAAAAAAAGAGTAACTGAAATGATAATGTTTAAAATTTGACTTACTAGAAGAAGGCACTGCGAGTAAATAAATGTCTTCCAATACAGCTTCAACTGGTTGGGTATAAAGGTTTTTCCATGGAATTATAAGATTAAGAGTACCTACATGAAAAAAAAGAAAAAATACTATTCTTTCAATCTCGATTTACTATCAACCTATTTTCTACCAAGCACTAAAGGAGATAAGAAAGTAGTCTTTGACCTTATGAGCTCATTAACTTTATAGAAAGCATTTTACAACAATAAACTAAAAGTCTTTCTAGTGATGATTTGAAATTATCTGTATTAATACTGTTGGAAAATCTACTAAAAAATATTCTAAATATTTACAAGTTTCTATCATGGTGATATGTACCACAAACATATCAGTATTATCCTTCCATTAATCAATAATCCTTTATAAAATAAGATTGATTTGTACCAATTCCTCCTCAAAATCTCTAAGAAATGTTTTTCTTATACTATAAAAAGGTATATTACATACTTCCTATAAGTAATTTTATATAGAGATTTTACACTTATGCACATATTTGTATATATATAGTATTTACATAAGTATGATCATCATAAGTGTATGTACTCATAAATTCCTATGGTAATAATCGAGGATCCTGGGCAATATTAGAAAATCAACTAATAAAAATATTTTCTTACAACCCAATAGCAAAGTATTTTAAAAGCATTAGATTTCTTAAAGAATATGATGTAAAGGACTCATTATACTATTAATTCTAGTTTTATGTATTTTATGTATTTAGTATATGTAGAAAATTTCTACAATAGTTATCAATATTTTAAATTTTTTTTAGAAAGTATGAATCTCTAGATTTAAAATTAGTTGTCATCATCAGGGAGGGAAAAGACTTACTAAATACATCACTGCTGCATTAACTCCTTAGAAAGAAAGCTATAACAAACCTAAATAGTATATTAAAAACCAAAAACATCACTTTACCAACAAAGGTCTGTATAATCTAAGCTATGGTTTTTCCAGTAGTCATGTACAGATGTGAGAGGTGGACCATAAAGAAGGCTGAGCGCCCAAAAATTGATGCTTTTGAATTATGATGCTGGAGAAGACTTGAGAGTCCCTTGGACTGCCTGGACCAGTCAATCCTAAAGGAATCAGTCCTGAATATTCACTGGAACGACTGATGCTGAAGCTAAAGCTCCAATACTCTGGCTACCTGATTGTGAAGAGTCAACTCATTGGAAAAGACCCTGATGATGGGAAAGATTGAAGGCAAAAGAAGAGGAGAGCAGAGGATGAAATGGTTAGATGGTATCACCAACTCAGTGGACATGAATTTGAGCAAACTCCAGGAGATACTGAAGAACAGGGAAGCCTGGCAATGCTGCAGTCCACAGGGTCTCAAAGAGTCAGACACAACTTAGCAATCGAACAAAAATAATTCATACTTAGACATACTGTATTATATAACCAAAAACCCATGTTTTAAAAAATCCCAAATGAAGAAAAAGATTTATCCATACTAATTTAGAGAAAAATAAACTACCTGACTTCTAAAAGAGGAACAGCTTTCTAAGTTTTAAAATCAGAGAAGATAGTGACCGTTTCAAATTCCCATACTAACACTATACCATTTGTACCACTAAGCATCTGTTTTAATCCAAATCATTTTTTCCTTCCTTTTGAAGGGCAGGCTTCTTATAGAAAATTTAGGAAAATCAGAAAAAATACATAAGAAGGTACTTTAAAAATCTTCCACATGAAAACAATTACTTTGAAAGTATGTATGTTAGTATATGTGATATATATGCAATTCTGCATCTTAAATGAGGAAAACTTTGAAAGATCAGTAAGATTAACAACCCCCATTAATGGCAAGGGGACAGTCTATTCTTATAAAACTGGTTGTACCACTACATCACTCATTTGGAAATGTGTACTTCATTTAGCAGACTGTGTTCCTACTATAAGCCAAGTATGGTGCTAAATGAAGATATGATAAAATTAAAATTTTAAAATTAAATCTACTTCTCAAAAAACTTATTGTCTAGAAGAAAAATTATGATACTAAAGAATGGCAGTTTCTATGATAGAGATATGCAAATGACACCTTAAATGATTCTCAAGATTATCTTATGTATTAGGTATAAGTTCAGTGTACTTTCTACTACCTTATATTAACACTGAAAATTTACCGTCATCATTTTTAAACATGGTCAGAAAAGGAGAGAACAGAAATAATGAAGGCATTAAATGAAAGCAAGTCTACTTACTGTCCTTATATAGTTTTCTAGGACAGATGTTAAAGTTATATACACTGATTTACAATGATCATAGTTATAAAATTCAATGACTTTCAGAATACTTTCAAAAAGTACATGAAAATGTTTACTGTAAATTTTTGGACCAATAGAAATGTAAGATTAATTGTTCAAATTTTGTAATATGCAATATTGAGAAATAAGGGAGGTCAAATCAACATGGATTATGAGGAATCTTTATTAAATGATAATTTAAAAATAGAATATATAAAATCCTACATACACCATGATTATAAGTCAAAATGTTTACATGTAAAAAATTTGGAAAAATAAATATATTAGGTGGAAAAGTAATAAGTGATATTTCCCCCATTTTATTTATACTAAGCAGTGTTTAAATTGTGGGGGCAAAAGGAAGGAGAGAGAAAGAATTAGAGTCCTAGCAATGTAAATGAGAAAAAGTTGCTTTGGCATAGGGTCTAATACCAACTATAAGAGCACAAAATTGTGGAGATTTTCATCAGATAACTTATACAAGCTTTCAAAACATCTTGTTCTCCAAGTGACACCAATACATTGCAATAACATTATATAAATTCTTCTATACAAATTATCTGCATAATACTACTTTTAAGTCACAAATAATAACACTATCATCTTGCACAATATGTAAACAAATAAAGTTTAAACAATAAATTTTAAACAATAAACGAAAATAATTTAAGAAATGAAAAATATGTCTTTTTTAAACACATTTGAATCAATTTCGGCTCAACTAGTATATTGAGCCAGGATATTCTGTTCAACCAGTATATGTAAACTACAAAAACTGGAAATGCAATACAAGAAAATTAGCATAGCGTTTCCTAGAAAACTAGCATAATGGAAACCAGGTTTTTGATTCGTTCCTGACCAAACTGCCTGGAGGATCCAGACCCAATTCCTTATATCACTTTATCCATGGCCAGTCAGAATACAGCAATGGCAACTAGTCAGAAACTTAAGAAACTGAGACAGTCATGCTCTCCATTAGTTTTAACACTCTGGATCTCAACTCATTTCAACACCTAACAAGATGTATAATTTCACAAGTATTGGGGCTTCCCTGGTGGCAGGGGTTAAGAATGCAATGCAAGGGACATTGGTTCGACCCCTGGTCCAGGAAGATACTACATGCCACCGGGCAACCGAACATGTGTGCCAAAACTACTGAGCCCACACTGCTCTCTGGAGCCCGTAAGTTCTAACTACTAAGCCCATGTTACAACTACTGAAGCCCACGTGCCCTAGAGCCTGTGCGCCACAGCAAAAGAAGCTGCTGCGTGAGCAGCCCTCACAGCACTAGAGAGTAGCTCCTGGGGAAAGCTCGCCTGCAGCAACGAAGCCCCAGTGCGGCCAAAAATAAATGTTTTTTAAAAGGATTTCACAGATGTTCAACAAGGGATAGATGGACCACAACACATTTTAAGTTACACAACTAAGTTCTATATAGATGAAAACACATTATTCTCTTAATTTATGCTCAGAAACATTATAAAGATCACATCATAGACACTAGACATATTACTCTGGCTACATGTCTAACAGGAGGGCATACAGATAATAAAGGCAGCTTACCAATATGGCCAGCTTTAATTTTAAACGGTACATCCAGTTGACTCTACAAAAAAATATACATGTAAAATCTTAGTGCATACACGGTTTGCAAATCACATAACTCATTTTTTCTTCCCCAAATTACTTAAGGGATTTAAGTTAACTTACACCTTCTCTTTACCTTCAATACTTATTTAAGTTTCTAAATACATAACTGCAATATCTTCAAATCCATAAAATTCAGAGCCTGATCACCTTAAATAGGGAAAGTTCTACAGCAAGTCTGACCACCAAAGTTACCGATACCAGAATCACTACAGCTTTTACACTGCTTGAAAAAGAAAAGAAACTGGGAAATATCATTGTCAGTTTGTATTTGAAGGGAAACTAAACCACTAGTGCAAAAAATATCCTCAAATAAATTTCTCCTCATTCAGTGGGAGAAAAAACAACCTTTTCAATAAATGGTACTAGGATAATTGGATATCCACTTGCAAAAAGAATGCAGTTGACCCTTATCTTATAGCATATATGAAAATTAACTCAAAATGAACCAAAGGTCTAACCTAAGAACTAAAACTATAAAATATTCAGAAGAAAACAAAATCATGTGATTTCTTGGATATCCCATGAAAAGCACAGGCAACAACAATTTAAAAAAAGATGAATTCAATTCATCAAAATTTACTTTTTACATAAAAAATGTTTGTATATAACACCGTTAACAGAAGCAAAAGACAACCCACAGAATGTGAGGAAGTATTTGCAAATCATATCTTCTGACAAGGGGAAATATCCAAAATATGGAAAGAACCAAAGTGCACCCCCCCAAAAAAAAACCATGATTTAAAAAAATCAGCAATGCTTTTCAGTAGACATTTCTCTAAAGAACACATAAAAATGGTCAACAAGCACATGTAAAGATGCTCAATCTCTCGAATCATTAGAGAAATACTAAGGAAAACCAGTAAGTTTTACCACTTCATACTTATTAGGATAGTTATTATCAAAAAAACAGAAAGTAAATGTTGTCAAGGATATGGAAAACTGGAATCCATGTATTGCTGGTGAGAATTCAGGTATACTTCATTTTACTGTGCTTTGCTGCACTTCCCAGATACTGATTTTTTTTTTTTTTTGGTTTTGTCTTTTTTTTTTTTTTTTTTAAATCAAATTGAAGGTTTGTGGCAATCCTTCACCAAGCAAATCTATCAGTGCCACCTTCCCAACAGCATGAGCTTTTAACTGATGGACGTACATTGGTTTTTTTAGACTAGGTGGCACACTGGTAAAGAACCTGCCTGCCAATGCAGGAGATGCAAGAGACGCAGGTTTGATCCCCGGGTTGGGAAGATCCCCTGGAGTAGGAAATGGCAACACATTCCAATGTTCTTGCCTGGAAAATTCCATGGACAAAGAGCCTGGTGGGCTAGAGTCCGTCAGGTCACAAAGAGACACACACGACTGAGCAACTGAGCACATACACACAGAGCGTAAACATGATTTTTAAATACACTGGAAACCAAAAGAATCTCTAACTTGCTTTATTGTGACAGTCTTCACCTCACTGTAGTGGACTTGAACCTACAAAATCTCCAAGGTGTGCCTGCATAATGTGGTTCAACTGCTATGGAAAACAGTGTGGTGGCAGTTTAATGGCTCAGCCGTGTCCTACCCTTGCGACCCCACTGACTGGAACCCACCAGGATCCTCTGTCCATGAATTTCCCAAGCAATAATACTGGAGTGTATTGCCATTTCCTTCTCCGGGGGAATCTTCCCAACCCAGAAATCAAACTCGGGTCTCCTGCATTGCAGGTGGATTGTTTATGGACTGAGTTAGTGTGGGAGGTCCTAAAAAGGCTAACATAAAATTACCAAATAATCCATCAATTTCACTCCTAAGTGTTTACCTACAAGAAATGAAAGATAGGATTTGAACAGCCGTCAATGCTAATATTCATAGCAGCATTATCCACAAGAGACAGAGGCAAAAACAACCCAAGTGCACATCAACAGACAAGTGAACAAAATGCAGTATATACATACGATACTATTCAGCCTTCATAAAAAGGACTGATTTCCTGATAATTGCTACAACATGGATGAAATGAAAAGAATTATGCTAAGCAAACTAGATAAAAAATGACCAACACGGCAAGATTCCATTTTTATGAGGTACTTGGAATAGACAAATTAATAGAAGCAGAAGTTAGCAGGGTGAATGGGAAAAGGGAATGAGGAGTTACGTTATTTCTTACTGGTGACAAAGCTTTCCTTAGTGTAATAAAAAATGTTTCAGAAATACATACTAATGATGGCTGCACAACACTGTTAATGCCACTGTATTCTATGGCAAAAAAATTTATATGATTAAAATGGTACCAGGGAAAAAAAACTCTTCTGGAGAAGGAAGTTAAAAATCTAAAATGAAAGCATACAGAAGAGAGAAATTTTAGAAATATTTTTAATGGGGGAAATTACAGTCAGGTTGTATTTCTATGGAGACTGAAAGTCCATTTTGCAAAATTCACAGTTTATAAAAATTATTTTTTAAAAGTTTTCTTAAACTTAAAGAATTTAAGATGACAAATCAGGATGATGTTCATGTAACCTAAATGCACTAACATAAGAAAGTGTTTATAGTCAAAACATACCAGGGCATTTTCTTTAATTTCAAGATTCTTCAGGGCCACAGCTCCTAAAAGAAAAAAAAAAATCAATAAAAAAGTAAAAGTGAAATGTTCAAATAACTTTTATCTTAAAAAGGTAGGTATACTTCATTCTTAAATGTCCTATTAAGGAACACAGTTATCAAACTGAACATAATAGAAACAGAATCCAACTATAATTGTTGGCTCCCCTTTATTCTTCACCTTAGTCTAAGATTCTATGTTTGACCAAACATCATTTCTTACGAGTTCTGACCTGTACTGCCATAGCTCAAGGATAATGAATACATTTTCATCAAAATTATACAAACAATATGAATCTACCAACACAGCATGATGTAAGAAATAACTGGAAAAAATTACTGCATTTAAGTATACTTGCAACGAGCAATGGAAAGATTTTTAATCTATCAATGTGAGATTAGTAAGGATTTCCTAGAGATACTGAGTGTTGTCATATCTTACTCTATTTTAATTCTGCTACAGAAAATGAAGAAAAAAAAAAAGAAAATGAAGGCCTTCACTTTTAAGCAGTAATTTGAATATGAGTAACTGCTATCTAGATGTTCACATGATATACGGGGAAAACACCAAGAAATAAACATCAGTGAACATCTAATAGAGCTTCAGCAATATGTGAAGAGTGAACTTTCAGATGTTAAAGGTGGTTTTAGAAAAGGCAGAGGAACCTGGCATGCTGCAATTCATTGGGTTGCAAAGAGTCAGACATGACTGAGCAACTGAACTGAACTGAACAATCAAATTGCCAACATCCGATGGATCATCGAAAAAGCAAGACAGTTCCAGAAAAACATTAACTTCTGCTTTATTGACTATGCCAAAGCCTTTGACTGTGTGGATCACAATAAACTGTGGGAAATTCTGAAAGAGATGGGAATACCAGACCATCTGACCTGCCTCTTGAGAAACCTGTATGCAGGTCAAGAAGCAACAGTTAGCACTGGACATGGAACAACAGACTGGTTCCAAATAGGAAAAGGAGTACGTCAAGGCTGTATATTGTCACCCTGCTTATTTAACTTACATGCAGAGTACATCATGAGAAAATGCTGGACTGGAAGAAGCACAAGCTGGAATCAAGATTGCCAGGAGAAATATCAATAACCTCAGATACGCAGATGACACCATCCTTATGGCAGAAAAGTGAAGAGGAACTAAAAAGCCCCTTGATAAAAGTGAAAGAGGAGAGTGAAAAAGTTGGCTTAAAGTTCAACATTCAGAAAATTAAGATCATGGCATCTGGTCCCATCACTTCATGGGAAATAGATGGGGAAACAGTGCAAACAGTGTGAGATTTTATATTCTTAAGCCCCCAAATCACTACAGACAGTGATTATAGCCATGAAATGAAAAGACCCTTACTCCTTGGAAGGAAAGTTATGACCAACCTAGACAGCATATTAAAAAGCAGAGACATTACTTTGTTAACAAAGGACCATCTAGTCAAGGCTATGTTTTTTCCAGTGGTCATGTATGGAAGTGAGAGTTAGCCAGTGAAGAAAGCTGAGTGCTGAAGAATTGATACTTTTGAACTGTGGTATTGGAGAAGACTCTTGAGAGTCCCTTGGACTGCAAGGAGATCCATCCTAAAGATCAGTCCTGGGTGTTCATTGGAAGGACTGATGTTGAAGCTAAAACCTCAATACTTTGGCCACCTCATGTGAAGAACTGACTCATTGGAAAAGACCCTAATGCTAGGAAGAATTAGGGTCAGGAGGAGAAGGGGACGACAGAGGATGAAATGGCTGGATGGCATCACCAACTCAATGGACATGGGTTTGGGTGGACTCCAGGAGTTGGTGATGGACAGGGAAGCCTGGCATGCTGCAATTCATTGGGTTGCAAAGAGTCAGACACGACTGAGCAACTGAACTGAACTGAACAATCAGAAACAAATGTTAATATTTTGGGGTACTGACCAATATATATTGGGTGAAGGACATAGGTATATGGAGTATCAGAGTTTTTTCTACTGTAATGTTCAACAATATAGCTTAAACTTTCCATTTACGGCTAATTCTTTGAACTGGCAGCTTTGAATTTTTTTAAAATCAATATACTACACAGACATAAAATGAATTACTCAACTGGAAAAAGTATTATATTGTAAACTTATTTTACATTAAAATGTATCTCATATAAATAAATAGCTTTAAGTCTGTAATGTTATATATCTCTATATACTGGTTAAAAATTAAACTTGATAGAAAAAATATTTCTATCAAATATATTTTAACAAATTTTAAAAGGGTTTCCAGTGCAAGAAAATTAAAAATACATGACATTAAATTAAAATGAAGAGATAACAACATTAATTTGTCCAAAGTTAATATCCACATAGAAAACTAAATTTAGATATTAGTAGTACCATTTAAAAGTGATCTTAGGTTTTTGGTTTTTCTGATTACGACAAGTTTTGCACAGCAATCTATACAACTGTTTTAAGTTGCTGATCTCAAGTACATTTTTTAAAAATATGCATTTGTACTCTCCTCCCTTCAGGATGACTATTTTTGATACTAAATTTTATATCTAATTATTTTTTGTATCCATTCACATGACTAATTTTCATACTATATTTTGTATCTAATTATTTTGTGTATCCCTTAACAGCTTATTGTGGGCTTCCCTGGTGGCTCAGTGGTAAAGACTGCCTGTCAATGCAGGAGACACAGGTTTGATTCCTGGGCAAGATCCCCTGGAGAAGGAAATGGCAATCTACTCCAGTATTCTTGCCTGGGAAATCCCATGGACAGAGGAGCTATAGTCCATGGGGTCACAAAACAGTTGGACAAAACTGATCGACTAAACAACAACAGCTTATTGTGGGTATAGATAATTTTTCTACTTTTATCTTTTAACCTCCCTACTAGTTTTGTGTGTGTGGATGACTTCCTACCTTTACTGTCTGTTTGCCTTCACCAGTGACCTTTTCATTTAATAATATTCTTGCTTTCAATTACAGTCTTTTCTTTCTTCACCTAAAGAGGGTTCCTTTAACAATTGCTGTAAATAAAGCTGGTTTGGCAGTGCTGAACTCTCTTAGCTTTTGCTTGATTGTAAACTTTTGATCTCTCCATTAAATCTCAAAAAAAGCCTTGCTCGGAACAGTATTCTTGATGGTAGATTTTATCATTTAATCACCTTGAATATATTGTGCCGTTCTCTTCTAGCCTGCAGAGTTTGTCCTAAAAATCAGCAGATAACCTTATAGAGATTCTCTTGTATGTTATGTACTGTTTTTTCCCTTGTTGCTTTTAGTATTTTCTCATTGTCCTTAATTTTTGTCAGTTTGACTAATTTGTCACTGTGAGTTCCTCCTTGGGTTTATCATGCATGGGACTCTCTGCACTTCCTGGACTTAAACTATTTCCTTTATAATGTAGGGATGTTTGGGCTATTATGTTTTGCATAGACTATACACAAAAACATGACTGTGACCACAAACCAAAAATCTATAATAGATATACACAAAGAGAAAAGGAATTCCAAATATAACACAAAAGATATTCATCAGAGAACAAAGCAGTTGTGGAGCAGGGGTAGGGGGAGAAAGAGAGAAAAACCTATAACCTACAAAACTGTTAACCAAATAACAGTAAGAACACAGATATCAATAAGTTAAACATAAGTGGACTAAACACTCCAAGTGAAAGACAGAGTGGCTGAATGGATACAGAACAAGACCCACCTCACAAGACTCACTTCAGATCTAGAGACACACACACACTGAGAGAGGATGAAAAAAGCTATTTCATGTAAAGAGAAATCAAAAGAAAGCCTAACTAGGAATATTTACATCACATAAAATACGTTAAAGATTGCTACAAACTAGGACAGCCACTATGGAGAACAATGTGGAGATTCCTTAAAAAACTGAAAATAGAATTGCCATATGACCCAGCAATCCCACTGTTGGGTATACACACTGAGGAAACCAGAATTAAGAGAGACACATGTACCCCAGTGTTTATCACAGCACTGTTTACAATAGCCAGGACATGGAAGCAACCTAGATGTCCATCAGCAGACGAATGGCTAAGAAAGCTGTGGTACATATACACAATGGAATATTACTCAGCCATTAAAAAGAATACATGTGAGTCAGTTCTAATGAGGTGGATAAAGCTGGAGCCTATTATACAGAGTGAAGTAAGCCAGAAAGAAAAACACCAATACAGTATGCTGCTGCTGCTGTGAAGTTGCTTCAGTCGTGTCTGACTCTGTGCAACCCCATAGAAGGCAGCCCACCAGGCTCTCCCGTCCCTAGGATTCTCCAGGCAAGAACACTGGAGTGGGCTGCCATTTCCTCCTCCAATGCATGAAAGAGAAAGGTGAAAGTGAAGTCACTCAGTCCTGTCTGACTCCTAGCGACCCCACGGACTGCAGCCCACCACGCTCCCCGGTCTGTGGGATTTTCCAGGCAAGAGTACTGGAGTGGGTTGCCACTGCCTTCTCTGCAATACAGTATATTAATGCATACATGTGGAATTTAGAAAGATGGAAACAATGATCCTATATGTGAGACAGTAAAGGAGACATAGATGTAAAGAACATTCTTTTGGACTCTGAGGGAAAAGGTGAGGGTGGGATGATTAGAGAGAATAGCATTGAAACATGTATATCATTATCATATGTGAAACAGACCACCAGTCCAGGTTTGATGCATAAGACAGGGTGCTCAGGGCCAGTGCATTGGCATGACCCTGGGGAATGGAATGGGGAGGAGGTGGGAGGGAGGTTCAGGATGGGAAACACATGTACACCCATGGCTGATTCATGAAGGAAGCCGAGAAAACCACCAGACCATTCAGGTATGACCTAAATCAAATCCCTCATGACTATACACAAGAGGTGAGAAATAGATTTAAAGG
Organism: Antilocapra americana; assembly: GCA_007570785.1. Lineage (NCBI taxonomy): Eukaryota > Metazoa > Chordata > Mammalia > Artiodactyla > Antilocapridae > Antilocapra > Antilocapra americana. The sequence goes on along the minus strand of ML661343.1, from coordinate 17,567,491 downwards.
ACTAGATCTGACAGACAGAATGCCTGATGATCTATGGATGGAGGTTCGTGACACTGTACAAGAGACAGGAAACAAGACCATCCCCAAGAAGAAGAAATGAAAAAAGAAAGCAAAATGGCTGTCTGAGGAGGGCTTACAAATAGCTGTGAAAAGAAGAGAAGTGAAACGCAAAGGAGAAAAGGAAAGATATACCCATTTGAATGCAGAGTTTCAAAGAATAGCAAGGAGAGATAAGAACGCCTTTCTCAGTGATCAATTCTAAGAAACAGAGGAAAACAACAGAATGGGAAGAGATTTCTTCAAGAAAATTAGAGATACCAAGGGAACATTTCATGCAAAGATGGGCTCAATAAAAGACAAATAGTAGGGATCCAACAGAAGCAGAAGATATTAAGAGGTGGCAAGAATACACAGAAGAATTGTACAAAAAAGATCTTCATGACCCAGATAATCACAATGGTGTGATCACTCACCTAGAGCCAGACATCCTGGAATGTGAAGTCAAGTGGGCCTTAGGAAGCATCACTATGAACAAAGCTAATGGAGGTGATGGAATTCCAGTTGAGCCATATTAAATCCTAAAAGATGATGCTGTGAAAGTGCTGCACTCAATATAACAGCAAAAATGGAAAACTCAGCAGTGGCCACAGGACTGGAAAAGGTCAGTTTTCATTCCAATCCCAAAGAAAGGCAACGCCAAAGAATGCTCAAACTACCACACAATTGCACTCATCTCACATGCTAGCAAAGCAATGCCCAAAGTTCTCGAAGCCAGGCTTCAGCAATATGTGAACCGTGAATTTCCAGATATTCAAGCTGGATTTAGAAAAGGCAGAGGAACCAGAGATCAAATTGCCAACATCCAATGGTTCATCGAAAAAGCAAGACAGTTCCAGAAAAACATCTATTTCTGCTTTAGTGACTATGCCAAAGCCTTTGATTGTGTGGATCACAATAAACTGTGGGAAATTCTGAAAGAGACAGGCATACCAGACTACCTGACCTGCCTCTTGAGAAACCTGTATGCAGGTCAAGAAGCAACAGTTAGTACTGGACATGGAACAACAGACTGGTTCCAAATAGGAAAAGGAGTACGTCAAGGCTGTATATTGTCACCCTGCTTATTTAACTTATATGCAGAGTACATCATTAGAAACCCTGGGCTGGAGGAAGGACAAGCTGGAATCAAGATTTCCAGGAGAAATATCAATAACCTCAGATACGCAGATGACACCACCCTTATGGCAGAAAGTGAAGAGGAACGAAAGAGCCTCTTGATGAAGTGAAAGAAAGAGTGAAAAAGTTGGCTTAAAGCTCAGCATTCAGAAAACTAAGATCATGGCATCCGGTCCCATCACTTCATGGCAGATAGATGGGGAAACAGTGCAAACAGTGGCTTACTTTATTTTTCTGAGCTCCAGCATCACTGCAGATGGTGACTGCAGCCATGAAATTAAAAGACGCTTTTCTTGGAAGGAAAGTTATGACCAACCTAGACAGCATATTAAAAAGCAGAGACGTTACTTTGCCAACAAAAGTCCGTATATTCAAGGCTGTGGTTTTTCCAGTGGTTATGCATGGATGTGAGAGCTGGACTATAAAGAAAGCTGAGCACAGAAGAATTGATGCTTTTGAACTGTGGTATTGGAGAAGACTCTTGAGAGTCCCTTGGACTGCAAGGAGATCCAACCAGTCCATCCTAAAGGAGATCAGTCCTGGGTGTTCATTGGAAGGACTGATGTTGAAGCTGAAACTCCAGTACTTTGGCCACCTCATGCAAAGAGCTGACTCATTTTAAAAGACCCTAATGTTGAGAAAGATTGAGGGCAGGAGGAAAAGGGGATGACAGAGGATGAGATGGCTGGATGGCATCACCGACTCGATGGACCTGGGTTTGGGTGGACTAAGGGAGTTGGTGTTGGACAGGGAGGCCTGTCGTGCTTCGATTCATGGGGTCGCAAAGAGTTGGACACGACTGAATGACTGAACTGAACTGATGGCAAAAACCACTACAATATTGTAAAGTAATTAGCCTTTGCCAACAAAGATCCGTCTAGTTAAGGCTGTGGTTTTTCCAGTAGTCATGTATGGATGTGAGAGTTGGACTATTAAGAAAGCTGAGCGCCAAAGAATTGATGCTTTTGAACTGGGGTGTTGGAGAAGATTCTTGAGAGTCCCCTGGACTGTAAGGAGATCCAACCAGTCCATCCTAAAGGAGATCAGTCCTGGGTGTTCATTGGAAGGTCTGACGTTGAAGCTGAAACTCCAATACTTTGGTCACCTGATGTGAAGAGCTGACTCGTTTGAAAAGACCCTAATGCTGGGTAAGATTGAGGGCAGGAGGAGAAGGGGACGACAGAGGATGAGATGATTGGAAGGCATCACCAACTCAATGGACATAAGTCTGGGTGGGCTCCGGGAGTTGCTGTTGGACAGGGAGGCCTGGGGTGTTGCAGCTCATGGGGTGGCAAACAGCCGTACATGACTGAACTGAAATGAAATAGCCTCCAATTAAAATAAATTAAAGAAAAAAATATTGCTACAAAAAACATAAAATGACATTACATACTGATCAAGGGTCAAACCAAGAAGAAGCTAAAACAACTGTAAATATATGTGCACCCAATACAAAAGCAACTAAATATATAGGGCAAATCTTAAAAGATGAAAACAGAGACATCAACAGTAACACAATAATAGTTGGGATTTTAAAAATCCTATGTACATCGATGGAAAGATCATCCAGAGAGAAAATCAAAACGGAAACCCTGGACTTAAAGGACAGACTATACCACATCTACTTAACTGATATATAGACAGAATTCAATAAAAAAGTGGCAGCATACACATTCTTTCAAGTCCATATAGAACATTCTCCAGAATAGATCACATGTTGAACCACTAAGCAGGCCTCAGTAAATTTAAGAAAATGGAAATCATATCAAGCATCTCTTCCATCCACAACGCTATGAGGTCAGAAACCCACTAAAAGAAAACAACTGCAAAAAACACAAATACATGGTGTAATCAATATGTTACTAAACAATCAATGGATCACTGAAGAAATAAAAGAGGAAATTTTAAATATACCTAGAGACAAATAAAAAACAACAATCCAAAACCTATGGGAAGCAGCAAAAGCAGTCGTATGAGGGAAGTTTATAGCAATATAAGCTTACCTCAAGAAACAGGAAAAAATCTCATTTAGGAAACCTAACTTTACAGCTAAAACAACTAGATAAAGAAGAACAAACAAAACTCAAAGTTAGCAGAAGGAAAGAAATCATAAACATCAGAGCAGAAATAAGTGAAATAGAGACCAAGAAAAGAGAAAAGAACAAGCAAACTAAAAGCTGCTACTTTGAAAACAGAGACAGTCTCCAAGACTGAACCAGGAAGTAAAAGAAAGCATGAGCAGACCAACAAGTACTATAATTTAACCTGTGATTAAAAACTCCCAATAAATAAAAACTCCAGGACCAGATGGTTTCAAAGGTGAATTCTACCAAACAATTAGAGTTAACACCTATTCTTCTAACACTACTTCAAAAATTTCAGAGGAAGAACACTTCCAAACTCATTGCATGAAGACACTATTGTCTTGATACCAAAACCAAAGATACCACAAAAAAAAACCAAAATAATGGGCCACTATCACTGATGACCACATATGCAACAATTCTCAATCCTAGTAAACTGATTAAAACAATACATTAAGAGGCTCACACGCCATGATCAAGTGGAACTTATCCCTGGGATGCAGGGAATTTTCAATCTCCCTAAAACAATCAGTGTGATACAGCAACTGATACAGTAAACTGAAGAGTACAAACCTATGACTCTCTCAATAGATGCAGAGAAAGCTTGTGATAACTTCAACATATATGAGAAAAACACTCCAGAAAGCAAGCAGAGAGTGAACATATCTCAACACAGCACAGACCATATATGACAAACCCACAGCTACTATTATACTCAATGCTGAAAAGCTGAAAGCATTTCCTCTAAGATCAAGAACAAGACAAGTATGTGTACTCTTGCCTCACTTACTCAATATAGATTTGGAATTCCTAGCCATAGCAGAGGAGAAAAAATATAAAATGAATCCAAACTGGGAAAGAAAAAGAAAAACTGTCACTGCAGATGACATGGTACTTACTCTACACAGAAAATATTTAAGATGCCACCAGAAAACTACTGGAGTTCATCAGTGAATTCTGTAAATTTGTAGGATACAAAATTAACATACAGAAATCTGTTGCATTTCTATACACTATACAAAAATTAAAGAAACAAACCAATATATTACTGCATCAAAAAGGAGTAAACCTAACCAAAGAGGTACAAGACCTGTATTCAGGAAAAGAAACAAAAATAATCATACTATCCAATGCAAAATATAGATTCAATGTAACCCCTATCAAAATACCAAGGGTTATTTTTTACAGAACAAGAACAAATAATTTTGCATGAAAACACAGAAGACCCTGAATAGCCCAAACAATCTTGAAAAAGATGAATAAAGCTGGAGCAATCACCCTCTCTGACTTCAGACTATACTACAAAGCTATGGTTATCAAACTCCAGGAGATAGTTAGCAAATTCTGGGAGACAGTGAAGGACAGGGAAGACTGGTGTGCTACAGTCCATGGGGTTGCAAAGAGGTGGACACGACCAAACAACCAAACAAAAACTCATCATCCAAACAGTATAGTACTGGCACAAAAACAGACACATTGATCAATGTAAGAGGAGAGTCCAGAAATAAATAGCCATATTTACAGTCAATTAGTCTACAAGAATATACAATGGAGAAAACAGTCTCTTCAATAAGTGGTGCTGAGAAAACTGGACAGCCACATATAAAATGTTTTCGTTTTCTTCTTTTACAACACCATATCAAAAATAAATTCAAACTGGATTAAAGATCTAATTGCAGCAGTATTTTTTTGCTCTAAAGCAAAGAAAAAAGCAGGAAACTGGAATGTTAGGTCCATGAATCAAGGCAAATTGGAAGTGGTCTAACAGGAGATGGCAAGAGTGAACGTCGACATTCTAGGAATCAGCGAACTAAGATGGACTGGAATGGGTGAATTTAACTCAGAAGATCATTATATCTACTACTGTGGGCAGAAATCTCTTAGAAGAAATGGAGTAGCCATCATAATCAACAAAAGAGTCTGAAATGCAGTACTTGGATGCAATCTCAAAAACAACAGAATGACCTCTGTTCACTTCCAAGGCAAACCATTCAATATCATGGGAATCCAAGTCTATGCCCCGACCAGTGATGCTGAAGAAGCTGAAGTTGAATGGCTCAATAAAGACCTACAAGACCTTCTAGAACTAACACCCAAAATAGAAGTCCTTTTCACTATAGGGGACTGGAATGCAAAAGTAGGAAGACAAGAGACAGCTGAAGTAACAGGCAAATGTGGCCCTGTGCTAACAGTGTTTTGCCAAAAGAACGCACTGGTCATAGTAAACACCCTCTTCCAAAAACACAAGAAGACTCTACACATGGACAGGGTAGAGTCAATACCAAAATCAGATGGTCAATACCAAAATCAGACTGATTATATTCATTGCAGCCAAAGATGGAGATGCTCTATACAGTCAGCAAAAGCAAGACTGGGAGCTGACTGTGGGTCAGATCATGAACTCCTTATAACCAAACTCAGACTTAAATTGAAGAAAGAAAAACTACTAGACCATTCAGGTATGATCTATACCAAATCCCTTAGGATTATACAGTGGAAGTGAGAAATAGACTCAAGGGATTAGATGTGATAGAGTGCATGAAGAACTATGCACAGAGGTTCGCGACACTGTACAGGAGGCAGGGATCAAGACCATCCTCAAGAAAAAGAAATGCAAAAAGGCAAAATGTTTGTCTGGGGAGGCCTTACAAATAGCTGTGAAAAGAAGAGATGTGAAAGGCAAATGAGAAAAGGAAAGATATATGAGAAGTGGAATACAACTGACTCTTGAACAACAGAGCTTTGCATACAGAGCTTTGGGTACACTTGTATGTGGATTTTTTTCCAATAAATACATACTTCAGAATTATATTGTAGGTCAATTGGAGGATGTGAACCACAGATATGGGAGGCCAACTGTAAAGTTGTATACAGGTTTTCAACTGTGTGGGGGTTTGAAGCCCTAACCCCTGTGTTGCTCAAGGGTCAACTGTAACTTAAATGAAAAATGAAAGAAGGGATAATATTACCAATTTCACAGAAATAACAAGAACCATAAGAATACTATGTATCTACCAATTTGATAGCCTAGATAAAATGGATAGATTCCTAGAAACATGCACACTGCCACTGGTGAATCATGAATAAATGTATAATCTGAACAGATTAATAATGAGATTTTATCAGTAATCAAAAAACATCTCAACAACAATGACAACAACAAAAGCTCGGAACAGAAGAGTTTCACTGGCGAATGCTACCAAACATTTAAAAGAGAACACCAGTCCTCCTCAAATTCTTCCCAAAAATGAGAAGGAAACACTTACCAACTCAATTCACATCACCATTAATCTGATACCAAAGCCAAAGATACCACAAGAAAACCACAGATCAATATCCCTCATGAATACTGAGGCAAAAATCCTCAACAAAATACTAGCAACCAGAACTGAATGGTACACTAAAAGAATTATCACTATTATTCAACGTAATATTCTAGGAATGGAAATCAACATACAAATTCAATCTTGGTAATACATCTCATTAACAGAATGGATTAACACAGGATCACTTCAACTGATGAAGAAAATGCATTCAAAAAACTTCAACATTGGCGGGTTGGTGCACACGGCGGCGGCAGTCCGGTTGACTTTGCGGAGCCATGGAGGGCAGCTTCGGCTCAGATTTAGGGGGCTTGGGCGACGGGAAGCTGGACCCAGGGCTCATCATGGAGTAGGTCAAAGTGCATATCGCCGGGGCCAACGCACAGGAGCTGCTGCAGAGGATGACGGACAAGCGCTTCCGGAAGTGTGTCAGGAAGCCAGGGGTTCCCTGGACAATTAATTAGGAGCAGAAGTGCATCGCCATGTGCATGGACTGCTACATGGACGCCCAGAACACTGTCACATGCCTACAACTCGCAGCTGCAGCGGGATCGAGCCAACATGTGCCCGCGACGCGCCAGCAGACCAACCCCCCCACCCTTGCCCTACCCCCGGACACATTTCCATAAATGCTGCTTGTGAGGAGGGCTCCTGCATGTGCCTCTGCCTACAAGAAGTTTATAAGGACAACACTGGTGCTGGGACCCTTGGACTCTGCCTGTCCTTTCCGCCTAGCCGCCCACCTGCTAGCCGGTGTAGCTTGGGTTGTGGTGAGGGCGGCCCTGGCCCCAGTGCCACCTCCCTTTGTGCACCTGTTAACAGATTAAGCCATATGGACCGTGGTGGGGCCTCAACCCAGCTTACGCTGTCTGCTTGGGAGGAAGGGTGCTGGTTGAAACATCACGAGCTTTATTCAGCGGACAGAGAATGGAGAAGCATGAACTAGTTCATGCAAATAATGCAACTGACAAGGGTTTAATATCCAAAATATGCAAACAGTTCATATCAAAAAAACAATCTAATCAAAAAATGGAAAAAAAAAAATGGGTAGAAGATCTGAATAGACATTTTTCCAAAGACAAGATACAGAAGGCTAAGCAGGCACGTGAAAAGATTCTCAGTATTGTTAAATATTAGAGAAATGGAAATCAAAACCACAATGAGGTATCACTTCACACCTGTCAGAATACTTATCATCACAAAGTCTACAAATAACTGATGTTAAAGAGCATACAGAGGAAAGGCAACCTTTGCACACAATTGGTGGGAATGTAAATTGGCACAGCCACAGTGGAAAGCAGTAAGGAGGTCCCTTTAGAATATAAAAATAAAACTAGAATACAATCCAGCAATTCCACTCCTGGGTACACATCCAGAAAAAAAGAAAACTAATTTAAAAAGAAAGAGGCACCCCAGTGCTTATAGTAGCACTATTTACAACTGCCAAAGCATGGAAACAACTCAACTGTCCAGAGATAGATGACTGAGTTAAAAAAATGTCTCACATACAAACACACACACAAAATAAAGGTCATAAAAATGAAATATAGCCATATACAGCAATGAAGATAAACGTAGAGAATATCATGCTTAGTGAAAAAAGAGAAGGCCAATATTATATGATGTCAATTATACATGGAATCTAAATAAGTGTATATACAAAACAGAAACAGACTCACAGAAATAGAAAATAAACTTGTTACAAAAGGAGAGAGAGAAAGAAGGAAGAACAAATTAGGGGTATGTGATGAAGATATAAAAACTGCCACTGAACTGGATGAAGCACAAGATGGAATCAAGAGTTGCTGAGAGAAATGCCAATAATGTCAGATATGCAGATAACACCACCCTTATGGCAGAAAGCAAAGAGGAACTAAAGAGCCTCTTGATGAAGGTGAAAGAAGAGAGTGAAAAAGCTGACTTAAAACTCAACATTCAAAAACTGAAAATCATGACATCCGGCCCCATCACTTCGTGGCAAATTAATGGGGAAACAATGGAAACAGTGGCAGACTTTATTTTCTTGGGCTCAAAATCACTGCAGATGGTGACTGCAGCCCTGAAATTAAAAGATGCTTGCTCTGCTCAATTCCAGAAAACTAAACAACCTAATCAAAGAGTAGGCCAAAGAACTAGATATTTCTCCAAAGACATACAGATGGCTAACAAACACACGAAAAGATGCTCAACATCACTCATTATCAGAGAAATGCAAATCAAAACCACAATGAGGTACCACTTTACACCAGTCAGAATGGCTGCCATCCAAAGTCTGCAAGCAATAAATGCTGGAGAGGATGTGGAGAAAAGAGAACCCTCTTACACTGTTGGTGGGAAAGCAAACTAGTACAGCCACTATTGAAAACAGTGTGGAGATTTCTTAAAAAACTGAAAATAGAACTGCCATATGACCCAGCAATCCCACTGCTGGGCATACACACCAAGGAAACCAGAATGGAAAGAGACATGTGTACCCCAATGTTCATCACCGCACTGTTTACAATAGCCAGGACATGGAAGCAACCTAGATGTCCATCAGCAGACAAATGGATAAGAAAGCTGTGGTACATATACACAATGGAATATTACTCAGCCATTAAAAAGAATACATTTGAATCAGTTCTACTGAGGTGGATGAAACTGGAGCCTATTATACAGAGTGAAGTAACCCAGAAAAAAAAAATACAGTATACTAACGCATATATATGGAATTTAGAAAGATGGTAACGGTAACCTTGTATGTAAGACAGCAAAAGAGACGCAGATATATCTTTTGGACTCTATGGGAGAGGGCAAGGGTGGGATGATATGGGAGAACGGCACTGAAACATGTAAATTATCACATGTGAAATGAATCGCCAGCCCAGGTTTGATGCATGATGCAGGGTGCTCAGGGCTGGTGCACTGGGATGACCCAGAGGGATGGGATTGGCGGGGAGGTGAAAGGGGGGTTCTGGAAGGGGAACACAGGTATACCCATGGTGGATTCATGCCAAGGTATGGCAGAACCAACACGATAATGTAAAGAAAATAAATAAATAAATAAAAGAGGGGGGAAAAAAAAAAGCCGAGATTCTTCCTGAAAAAAAAAAAAAAGACACTTGCTCTGCGGAAGAAAAGCTATGGCCACCCTAGATCACATATTAAAAAGCAGAGACATTACTTTACCAACAGAGGTCCATCTAGTCAAAGCTGTTTTTTCCAGTAGTCATGTATGGATGTGAGAGTTGGACTATAAAGAAAGCTGAGCACTTAAGAATTGATGCTTTTGAATTGTGGTGTTGAAGGAAACTCTTGAGAGTCCCTTGGACAGCAAGGAGATCTAACCAGTTCATCCTAAAGGAAATCAGTCCTAAATATTCATTGGAAGGACTGATGCTGAAGCTCCAATACTTTGGCCACCTGATGCGAAGAGCTGACTCATTTGAAAAGACCCTGATCCTGGGAAAGATTGAAAGCAGGAGAAGAAGGGGAAGACAGAGCACGAGATGGTTGGATGGTATCACCGACTCAATGGACATGAGTCTGGGCAAACTCCAGAAGTTGGTGATGGACAGGGAGGCCTGGCGTGCTGCAGTCCATGGGGTCACAAAGAATGGGACAAAACTGAGCAGCTGAACTGAACTGAACATAAGAGGATACATAAAGAGAAACATTTTAACAGATTAACACTTCAAAAACAGAATATACAAATCAGTTTTTATAAAAAAAAAAAAAAAAGAAGTCTGAGCTTCTAATGTTACACAAAGATATCAGGCATAACAAAATTTTTTTATTTGCCCAAGTATTGTAACTTTGCAAACAAAGAGTGAGAAGAAAGAAAACTATAATATTAAAAGGTACACTCTATGTTACAAATGATAATACTATTACACAGGCATCCTTACTACTACTTCAGCCCCTGAATTTCTAATATTTGTGCCCTGAAAGTGCCCTTAAAATTCACCTATTTGGACATCATAATCCCCTGTGCCATTTGGTTAAAAAACATTTGGGGAGGTGTACTACTTTCGATAAATGAATTGTAGTATCTGGGAAGTAGTTCCAAAACAATCTGTATTTCTAACAATCATATACGACTGATTCTGATGCAGTCTAGCTTTTGAATGAAATATTAAACACTAGATGGTTTAGCAAAGTTGTGAGGCGAATCGCAGATGTGTCTACAAAATACTACCAACTCTCCAAATAGATGATACACAGGAAGGGTGGAAAGAACACTGTTTAAAATATATACTTTATCAACATCAGAATCTGCCAACAGTTTGAGAAAAAACTCAATTCTTCTTTCTCCTTCCACAAAATAGATGCTTCCAGGACTCAGTCTACTTAGTGCACAGCACAGTACAGTGGCACTGTTCTACTGCATTAGAATTAGTTTTGTAAACTTCATATATTACAATGTTTCTAAGGAAAAAGAATTCTAATTTTCAGAGAAACATCTCTGAAACAAATTTTCCATTATTAGATGTGAAACCATCAATTTAACTTCTGTATACTAATATTCATATGCCATTATTATACAGAAGCCTAGCAAAAGCACACATTTACTAACAGTCCTTCTAACACTAGACCATAAACTATTAAGTCCATAATCTTAACATTTTTCCTATGTAGCACCTAGTTTCTATCATTGAGATTTTCAAAGAATTGTTTAGTGCTCTAAGTTTATCAAGAATTATTATTGCTTTTTAAATTCTCCAAGAATATTTTAAATTCTACCTATTACTCAAAAAATGTAAAATATAAAATTATAAAACTTCTGGAATGAAACACAGGAGAAAATCTTTGTGACTTTGGGTTAGGAAAAGATTTCACAGATACAACACCAAAAGCATGACTCATAAATTCTGATAAACTGGACTTGATTAAAATTTTAAACTTTTGTTTTGCAAAAGACAGCCTTGGAAATGACTCCGAGAAAGTATTTTTCAAATCACCTATCTTACAAAGGATTTGCATCCCTAAAACTAAAAGAATTTTCAAGAGTTTGGAAATTCCTTAAAATGTCTAAACAAAGTTACCATATCACTCAGAAATCCCACTCCTATACACAAGAGAACTCAAAGTATATGTCCATGAAAAACCTGTACATGAATGTTCACAGCAGCATTAGTCATAAAAGGAAAAATTACTAATAATTTAAATGTCCATCAACTGATGAACGAATAAACAAAATGAGTTATACAATGGAATGATATTAACAGCCACAAAAAGGAATGAAATACTGATATATACTACAATATAAATGCACCTTGAAAATATACTAAGTGAAAGAAGCCAGAAACAACATGCCATGTGTATTATGAGTCCATTTACATGAAATGTCCAGAATTGGCAATCGATAGAAGACAAAAAGTTTATTAGTGATTGCCAGAGGAAAGTGGGGATACATTTGTAGTGATTGTTAACAGGTATGAGATTTATTTTTGGAGTGTTGAAATGTTCTGGAATTAGATAGTAGCGACAGTTGCACAATTTTGATGCATGCAACACATGAATGCCTCTCAAATTCATTTCACTTCGTAACTGAAAGGAATGAAATTAAGAAATCAGGTCCACGAAGATACATACCACATAATTTCATTTATATGGCACTCTAGAAAAGGCAAAACTGTAGGGATGGAAAATGACCAACAGTTGCCAGGAGGAAGGGTAGGTGGGAGACTACAAAGGGGCAGGAGAGGGAATTTTTAAGGTGTGGAAACAGTGGCTGACTTTATTTCGGGGGGGCTCTAAAATCACTGCAGACAACTGCAGCCATTGAAATTAAAAGATGATTGCCCTTGGAAGGAAAGTTATGACCAACCTAGACAGCATCTTAAAAAGCAGAGACATTACTTTGCCAGCAAAGGTCCTTCTAGTTGAGGCTATGGTTTTTCCAGCAGTTATGTATGGATGTGAGAGTTGGACTACAAAGAAAGCTGAGTGCCGAAGAGTTGATGCTTTTGAACTGTGGTGTTGGACAAGACTCTTGAGAGTCCCTTGGACTGCAAGGAGATCCAACCAGTCCATCCTAAAGGAGATCACTCCTGGTTCTCATTGGAAGGACTAATGTTGAAGGTGAAACTCCAATGCTTTGGCCACCTGATGTGAAGAGCTGACTTATTTGAAAAGACCCTGATGCTAGGAAAGATTGAAAGCAGGAGGACAAGGGGAAGACAGAGGATGAAATGGTTGGATGGCATCACCAACTCAACTGACATGAGTTTGGGTAAACCCAGAGAGTTGGTGATGGACAGGGAGGCCTGGCGTGTTGTGGTTCATGGGGTTGCAAAAAGTCAGATGCGACTGAGCGACTGAACTGACGTTTTTTCTTTATCAAGATCGTGATGCTGGATATGTGCTTCCTTGTATTTGTCAAAATGGTAGAATTGTGCATCAGAAGAGTGAATTTAGTGTATGAGTATTTTAAAATAACAAATGCACTGATAAACTCTACGCCAACCTCCACCTTGAAGTAGAAGCAATTTCGCACTACAGATTAAAAGCAAAGCACACCACAAAATGTTCTCAAGGCTTCCTACTGAGGTGGGTGGAGGCAAGTCTTATCATTATTATTTTACAAATGAAAGGCAGCACAGATTAAACTATCTGTAAATGTCTGGTACTAGTCAGAGAAGCTGAGCTAGCATTTATGTTCTTCATTCCTGCAGTCCCACTCTCTACCAAGGTACTAGATACCAACAGTATTTAACAAGAGGTCTTCTTTATCAAACTAAATTACCTATCCACACTATTAAATAAAGGAGAAATATCACGATAAATAAGTACTTTAAAAGGCTGCCAAGTGTGTGCATATTCAAAAAGACTGAAATTAAATATATATATATATTACTCACACAAGGAAATTAATCCTATCTTTGGCCTGGGAAAAACATTTCATAAGAAAAGGAATCTAATTTCTAATGGGTGTTTAAAATAGATAAGGGTGTAATACAAAAGCAGGTGGAAGCAAAACGCTAAAAATCAAACTCCAAATAAGAAAATACACCAGAATAAACGGATACAAAGTAAAGCATCAGTCCTTCACCATCCAACTTCACATCTTACTTAGCATAAGGACAGGTGTCTTTTTAGGTCTGGGATGTTACACAGCGCACCTAGCTTCTTTAAAAATTCAGTAATTCAATGCGACCCACAAAACCCCAAAGCCTTAACAAGCTTGACAACATCGCTGGGTCAGGCTGTAAATTGACAACAGACCACCAATCTTTCGAGCGATCCTGCACAGGAGTTTTCGCTCTGTTATCAGCCTAATCCAGGCGAGCCTCCCGGACTCGAGGCGGTGAGGCCGGAAGGGGGAGCCGAGTAGCCAGCAGGGTCTGGCCGTACCCGGAGGCTGGGCGCGGAAGGAGGACGGCATCTCCGGTCACAGCTCCTTGCTTTCACGTGCGACGCGGCGTGCGGCCCTCCGTGGGCTGCCCGGGCCTCCATCACAACCCAAGGGGCGAAAATGACAGGGACCAGACTAAGCCCAGGTGTGTCTCGAGGCCGCCCCTCGCCCAACACAGCTGAAACCGGACCTCGAGCGGCAGAAAAGGGCGGCTAGGTGGAATTTGAACTCCAGACCCTTGGAGTCCATGTGGGCCCCTTCGGCAGAAAGGGGTGGGGGGCGGCCTTTTCATCCAACATCGGAGACCCCAATCCCCTCCGGCCAAAAAACTAACTCGCCGGTGGAGGCCCAGCAACTGCCGCCCGGCTCTACGTAACATGACCCCAAACGAGGGCGGCGGCAGGTGGCAGAGAGGGGCCCGAGGCCGCAGGAAGGCAGGGCCGACTGTGCCGGCGGAAGCCCGGGCGGGCGGCGAGACGGAGGGACGGCGGCGGTCTCGTTACCTGCCCAGATGCCCAGACTGAGCTGGGACGTGTCCAGGTTCACCACATAGTCCCCCAAGAACCGGTTCAACACGTCCACGACCACCGACTCGAACACCATCCTCCTCAGGCGCGGTGGACGCCGCGCTCCTTCTTCCTGCGCCTGCCCTCCCGAGCCCCTCTCACGAGACCGCTCGGTTCACCGGCTCCCGGGCGGCTCCGACCGTGGCGCCACCGCCGCCGGACGCGTAGCCCCGCCGCGAGCCCTGTGAGGGGCGGGGGCGGCCGCTCGCGCTACGCATGTGCGGCTCGGGACCCAGGCTTGGGCGGGGCGCGAGGCCCGAGAGAGAGCTAAGGCGGCTGCGCGGCCGCCCCGCCCGATCGCGCCCTGGTCGGGCGGAGCGTGGCTCCTTTTTCTCTTCGGCCCCGCCTCCTCCCCCGTCGCCAGGCAACCAGACGGGTACCTTGAGTTGCCAGACATTTCTGACCCCGCCCCCACCAGCAGTCTGGCCTCCCCACGGGCGGCGGGGGCGGGGCCGGGAGGGGCGGGGCGCCAAGGGGGGCGGCGGTTACGCCCGGCCTGGGTCGTCCCGCCGGTAACTGAGGAGACACGCCCCCACGTGGGCTGGGCGGTCCTAAATCTGACTGCACCTGCGTCTGATGTAAAGTGCCTTACGCATTATTTAGGCTGGAGGCTCGCAAATGGAGTCCCGGGGACCTTCGCACTTACTATTATAAGTTGGGAGGTACCGGCGGAACCCGGGCGGTGCTGGCTTCCTAGGTCAGTCCACCCTGAGTGTCTAGATGCCTGTAACTGCCCCGTTCAGTCTTCCGAGCGCTTGGAGAGGTTACGCAGTTGGTGACTTAACTTCCCCGGCTGCAAATTGAGAGGAAAGTAAAGAGTAAATTCTGGGTTGTAATGCCATGCAGTCTTTCCTGATCTGGTTATTTAGACGGAGCCGACTTTCATCCCTTAAGAGAGTCAACCAGTCCTGACTGACACTGCGGAGCGCCCTCCTAAAAACACCTGAAGACCAAGACTCACAGCCCCTGAGCCTTCACAGAATGACCTTAAATAAATTAATAAAAATTAGAGCTCTTTCAGAACCACTCCCACAGCTGTGTTTGGTTTTATACAGAAAGAGGGCCCAAGGCCTGAGGTTGTGAAGGCCAAAGACGGTGGATGTGAAGTTTGGAGAACTATAATTAACAACCCTCTAAGGATTTAAGATGTAGGGATGTAGTTTAAATTTCTTCTGCATGGCAAATGATGACTTTCATGTTAATTCTTGCATCATTTTGTGCGTAGTTACCCCAATTTTTTAAGGTTTGAAGGTTTACCTTTCCAAATAGTATGCCTGGAAAATACAGTGTAAAATCTTATTTTACTTGAGTTGATGAATTGCTTTCTTATAATTTCATGTTTGAAGGGACCTTAATTAGGTCACAGTTCAATCTCTTGTGCTGTAAGATAATGAAGCTGCAATGTTAGGGCTTTGTCCAAGGTGATACGACTCATTTCCTGCAGAAACAGATGGAACCTGTTACTTCTGGCTGACTCCACTCCATCATCCCACCTGCTCCTCTTGCATTTGGCTAATGACGTTGGAAATCTACCTCAGAATACCTGAACAGAGAAATTAATGGAAGCTGAAATGCCTAGCAAAGGGGAAAACTTTATGTTATCAGAGATTTTGCTACTGTACTATGATAAGCCACATATACAGTAGCTACAAAATTCCACTGTTATATCTAGCACAAGTTTAAATTACAAGAAATTCCAGAACTCAATCAAAAAAATGCCTTAGTAGCTTGCAAACACCTCACACTAGTTTTGTACAGTCCATGAAAATCTTGTAGAATTGGGTCAGGGGGAGTTTTCTGCTAAAATTTTACAAGTATTAGCTTTTATTTGCTAAAGAGACGAATGAAAAAAGTTTTGAGAAATTGTTGGAAATAAAAAAGGAGATGCACGTTGTAACAATTCTTGTCTACTGTTAGGTCATGAACATGTTTCCTAATTATTAAAAAGGTACAGTTTTCATGTTGCTTAATTGATCTTAGGAATTTTGAGCAAAAATAATGTCATCATATAAAAGATAGATGTATTTATTAAACCATTAAATGAAATCTCTGTTGAGCCTTGAAAAATAAGCTCAGGGATTACCAAAAAGATGCTGAAGTTTAAAATTTGAAAATGTACCAGTGTAAGGTGATTTTCCCTCCATATCCTAATTCGTTGTTTGATCAAATAAAAAAAAATTTTTTCAGTGACCCCCAAACTACAATATCATCCAACTGTGCAATAGATTAATAACTTTGTAAGTTAGATTTGCTATGATCTTGTGTTTAATTTACATACTACAGCTTTCTGTCTCTGAAGTTTGCGTATGTCAGTAGTAATGCTGGACGTTTTTTCCTCCTAATTGTAATTCCTCTGTCCACAAGTGCGTGTCATTGCTGTGCTGCTTGTGTTTATCATCCCCCTCTTGAGGTGAGTATTGAGGAACTAAGCTAAATGTTCAAATAACAAAGCCAATGAAGCACACCACCTTCCTGAAAACTGTCTCCAAGGAACAAGTCTAGAAGACAGTGATTTTATAGGACTTTTACTGACCTGGTCTCATAAAACTCTACACTCCTATCTCAGTTAACAGTTTAAAAACTATGAACAATCAGAAGTTATTTGGATGTGTGTATTCCAATCCTAAAAAAAAAAGAAAGAGAGAAATTTGTTAGAAGGGAGACCTATGGAAAAGGTTGAGAAACTTACAAGAACTTTATTCAGGCGGTGCATGTGAAAATTTAAATCAACAGTGTTCCTAAAGGGCAGTTCAAAACATGTACAAACTGACATATACATGTCTATGTACATACAGGTGCATATGACTTGGCTCAGCATTGCCACTTCTGGAGATTTACTCTAAGAAAATAATTATAAAAATTCAAAAAGCTATCCCACAAACACATTCATTAAAGCATTATTTATAATAGCAAAAAATTAGAAACCATCTAAATGTACATTAATAGCAAACATGGTTAAGTAAACACACGCATGTTACTAAACAAGCTTTAAAAATGATGAAGATCTGTACTAACATGGAAAGAAGTCAATACTATACACTTGCATGCAGCAAAGACTTTAAAAATCTTCATTGGTATAAGAATCAAAATCAAGTCCCTAATCTTTTTTAGATACATGATTTATATTAAAGGCATTATTTTTACATCTCAATTATCAATAATTAATAGATACAAATAGCTGGTATTTATATAAATAATATAACAATCTTAAAAAGAGATAAAAGTTGGAGAAGGAAATGGCAGTCCACTCCAGTGTTCCTGCCTGGAGAATCTCATGAACAGAGGAGACTGGCGGGATGTATATGGATGTGTTTTAAATGTTCAGAGAATATATATATATATGTATATATATAAAGAAATCTAGATGTACACTCACCAAAGGTTAACAGTGGTTATCTAAATAATGAGACTTTGGATGATATGTATATTCTCTGTTCTTTCAAACTTAAAAAAACATGTTTCACAGTGAGTATGGTATCTTTTCCCCAAAACAAGAAATCCGTCTAAATAAAGTAAAAAGATAACTACAAATCAAGTATAATAACATTTCCCTTACTCATACTAATTTAAATTCTTTTAGTCTAAAGCAAATCATCTTTGGAGATTTTGAACCAAAGAAACTAAGTTTTACTGCACTCAGCTATATGCGGTACACTTGGAACATTTTTAAAAAGATGCAAATTTAATTTATTCTTCTAAACTGGTGAAGAGGGATGTATCAGAAATGTTATATATGTATATATATATATATATACATATTCTTTTGTAATGCTTCAGGAAACTGCATGTGTACATGGATAAACTACTCTTCCTAAAATTAAAGCCAGCTGAAGTGTGTTAGCAAGGTCCCAATCCTGGTGGAGAATTGATATTGAAACATATGTGAATTCTCAAATATTAGCCAAAAGACATGAACATGACATTTCCTGAAAAGGATATACAGGTGAAAAATAATCACATAAAAATATTCTCAACATCATTAACCATTGAGGAAATGGCTAAAACCACAAATGAGCAATCGCTACATAGCATCAGAATGGCTGTAAAAAGAAAAAGTGATAACTCAAAATGCTAGTGATGGACTTCCCTGGTGGTACAGTGGATAAGAATCAGCCTTCCAGTACAGGAGATATGGATTTGATCCCTGGTCCGGGAAGACTCCACATGTCGCAGGGCAACTAAGCCCGGAGGCCGCAACTACTGAACCTGCATGCCTAGAGCCTGTGGTCCACAACAGAAGCCTCTGCGTGGCAACAAAGAGTAGTACCCCCTCTTTGGAACTAGAGAAAGCCTACACACAGCAACAAAGACCCAGCACAGCCAAAAAAAAAATACATATTTTAAAAAATACCAGTAAGATTGTGGAGAAATTGAATCATTTATGCATCAATGAGTGGCTTCCCTGGCCCATGGGATCACAGAGAGTTGGACACGACTGAGCAACTTTCACACACACACACACACACACACACACACACACACACACACACATACACATCAGTGGAGGGCTTCCCAGGTGGCACTAGTGGTAAAGAATCTGTCTGCCAATGCTGGAGATGCAAGAGAAGTGGATCCTATCCCTGGGTTGGGAGGAACCCTTGAAGAAGGAAATGGCAACCCTCTCCAGTATTCATCCCTGGATAATCCCCGAGACAAAGGAGCGTGAAGGGCTATAGTCCACGGGGTCACAAAAGATTCGGACACGACTGAGTGACTAAGCACACAAGTACGCATGCGTCAGTGGTGAGAAAGTGAGATGGTATAACCATTCTGGAAAACAGGTTAGCAGTTTCTAAAAAATAATAATTAAATACACACCATCTGAACCAGCATTTATAGTCCTGAACATTTATCCCAAAGAAAGGAAAATATGTGTTCACACAAAAACTCATATATGAATGTTCGTAGCAGCTTTATTCATAATAGGCAAAAACTGGAAATCACCCAAATGTTTTTCAACAGATGGATGGTTAAATAAACTATGTTATATACCCATATCATGGAATACTACACAGCAATGAACTTAACAAACTACTAATATCTGCAACAATTTGGATGGATTTCTGGGAAATTAAGCTGAGTGAAAAATATGATACAAATTATAAAAATAGAGAACAGATTAGAAGTTGCCAAAGGTTAGATATGAGATGGAGAGACAGGTGTGGCTACAAATGAATAGCAGCAAGGGACCTTGTATTTTTTGGAATAATTCTGCATCTTGATTGTGGTAGTGATTACATATAACTGCATAAAAATCATATACACACAAATGAGTGCATATAAAACTAATGAAATCTGAATAAGCATTGGTACCAAAAGTGGTACCAATATATTTATTTCCTGGTTTGATATTGCACTATAGCTATGCAAGATGTTACCATTGAGGGGCATGATGAAAGGTACATGAGACCTCCCTATAAATTTCTTTTGCAACTTTCTATGAATGTATAATTAACTTGAAGCAATATTTTTAAAGTTTTTGTTAATTTGGGGTCCACTAAGGGATACATCTAAGGATCAGATGAGCCTGAATTAAGAGATTCCATACAGTGCTTTAATATTGTTATGCAAGATACTTGGTGAAATATTTGTCAACTGAAAAAAAATGCAGAACTCAAATAAAAGTTGAGAATTTGGTGAATATTCTGACACAGCATCTCAGGTAATGCTGAGAAACTGTTCTGAAGGGGCAAGGTGGGGAGCCAGAGTATATAGGAGTTTTTGCAACAGAAGTCCAGGTATTCAGAATGTCAAAATGTTGCTGTTAATAAAAGAAAATCAGATATCTCAAGTTAAGGAATTTAGTATTTTTCTATGTATGGGCTTACTTAAATTATTCTTTCGATATGCACCTTAGCTATCTGGGGTCAGTATCCTATGTTTCCTCATTCTGAGCTTCCTCAGAGTGCACCATGAAGGGGTGGCTGTAGTGGGCTGACTGCTAGATGACCTTGGCCAAGAGCAGCCTGTTTGTCTCCATTCTGAGTTCCTTTAAGGTTCACAGTCTAAGTGGTTGTAATGGGACGGCTTGATGGCTGTTACCATCCTTTGTTTACTGATATGGCAAGCAATGTTTTAGTTCACATATTTAAGAAGGAAAAGTATCTGAATGTGATGCCTTATCAGGAAGCATTAAAATATCCATTACTCTGCAGTCCCAGTAAAATACTAGAGAGATACAATAATGGATTTTTCAAGCATCTTCCTCTGGCTCTAAATGTCTAAAATGACTGACCCCCTTCCCAGAATAAAAGGAGTCCCAAATGCTGATGTCCATCAGTGCTTGCTGACACCAGATTTTCACATGGCTGATTCTTTATCATTCAGGTCT
This sequence comes from Antilocapra americana, assembly GCA_007570785.1. Lineage (NCBI taxonomy): Eukaryota > Metazoa > Chordata > Mammalia > Artiodactyla > Antilocapridae > Antilocapra > Antilocapra americana. The sequence continues at coordinate 17,546,675 of ML661343.1, read as the reverse complement.
CTGCTCAGCTGTTGTTGTTCAGTTGCTAAGTTGTGTCCAACTCTTTGGAACCCCATGGACTGCAGCACTCCAGGATTTCCTGTCCCTCACCATATTCTGGAGTTTGCCGAAGTTCATGTCCATTGAACTAGTGGTGACATCCAACTCTCTCATCCTCTGCTCAAATATCTAAGGCCTAATTAGGGGACTCCCCTGCCCTTTCAATCTCAGGTAGCCATCTGCCATCCTCTGTCATAGCCGCCTTGTTATCTTCATGTCATTTATCACTCTCTGAAATTATCTTCTTTACAGGTTTTAAAAATTTCTGTCTCCGCCATCACCACTACTTCTAGACAGGGTGCTAATGTGTCTAGTCTACTGTTTTTTCCCTCAATACATGGGTGTTTGGCACACAGTAGGTTTTCAATACATTTTTGTTGAAAGAATGAACAAACGTTCGATAAGAAGTCACCCCCAACTCTCACGAGGCTGAACATACCACCAGAGGAGTAGGTTAATGAGCCGAGGCCAACTCAAGGAGAGGGTACAGAAAACAGACTGTGGAGTGCAGTTGCAGCCCAGGAGAAGAGGCAGCTGGCTGCCTGCTGCAGTGCTATGAGAGGCATGTGTATGCATGCTCAGTACGGTCTCTTTGTGACCCTATGGACTGTAGCCCACCAGGCTCCTCTGTCCATGGAATTTTCCAGGCAAGAATATTGGTGTGAGCTGCCATTTCCATCTCCAGGGGATCTTCCTGACCCAGGGATGGAACTCTAGTCTCTCGTGTCTCCTGCGTTGGCAGGCAGATTCTTTACCACTGCGCCACCTGGGAAGCCCATGACAGGCAGGTACAGAGAATTACAGTGAAACAAGAAGGATGCATGTGGAAGGCCAGACTCTAGACCCAGAATTAGGCTCCTGATGGTTGAGCCACAGTGAGTCCAGAGAGGACGATCTAATTTCAAAAGAGCATCCAGAAGGATCCTTCAAAAGAAAGTGAGCTTCTGTCAAGTCTGTGCTTCAGAACTGCTAACACGCTCCCCGTGTCACCATGGTAACAGCCACAGCCCTTCCGGTGGCAGATGAGGCCTTCCCTTCCACCCTGCCCTTGTCTAGAAGCTCTTTCCCCAGACACTTGCGTGACTCACTTCCTCCATCTTTGTTTGCTCTATGTCATTTTCGCAGCCCTTCCTTGTTAACCTTGATTCCTACTCCTCCTACTCCTCAGCTCTCCTATCCCCTTACCTGCTTTACCTTCCCTCAGAGCGCTTACCACCTGACAGGCTGTTTTTTACTTATTTTATTTTCTGTCCACCTATCTGTCTGCATTATCATGTAGTAATATATTGTAAGCTATTCAAGGGAAGAATATTGTTATTATTGTTTTGCTCATTGTTCTATTCTCTGTGCCTAGAGCAAGGTAGACATTCACATATTTGTGGAAGGAAGGAAAGGCATACCTGCCCAGTATTGAATCATTACCAATCAGCTCCAAACCTACCTTTGGATGTGTAGCTCTAGGATGCTTAAGCACCCTGCAAACGACATTAGCAGCTGACTCCTATTCAGGTTTGGTTCGGAATAGGCACTAGAAGGGCCAGAGGAGGAAGAAGAGACATGCTCCTTTACGTTTGTTCCCCATCAGGCTTCCTGTCTACTTCCTTTGGTTTTCATTGATTCACCAGCAAACTTTCTTCACCGGACAGCAGCCCCTGAAGCTGCCTTGCATTTTCCCCAACTTGCAGAATCTGTATCATCTCACCATTTCAGAGACCTCAGAACCAACCTCGTTGTTTCTGCTCCTAAGGATGCTTCTCCTAACTTGGAGACACAGCCTCCTCAGAGGTCCATGGTTCATCTTGAGGGCTCCTCTCCTTAGTTTCCATGTCCATCCATTTGCTTACTCAGTGTCTGTGTTTGTGTGTGTGTCTCTGTGTGTGTGAAGTTGCTTCAGTCTTGTCTGACTCTTTGCAACCTCATGGCCTGTAGCCCACCAGGCTCCTCTGTCTATGGGATTCTCCAGGCAAGAATATTGGAGTAGGTTCCTATGCCCTCCTCCAGAGGATCTTCCCCACCCAGGGATCAAACCCACGTCTCTCATGTCTCCTACATTGGCAGGCATGTTCTTTACTATTAGCTCCACCTGGGAAGCCCTTGCTTACTCATTCCTTGGGATTATATCCACTTCCGGCAGTAACTACCTCCAAAATCCTTTAGAACTCTCTTTTCACTCTTTCATTACTTAACGATCTTATGCCTAATTAACAGTTCTGTATATATCTCTTTTGTGGAGAGCTGAGTCAGTACCTGCAGTTGAGCCTGTGCCCAGGGAGATGTTTGGCTGAGAGAGAAAAGCAGTGTCATCAAAGGGAGAACAGACAAATTGTGGGTGAGGAAAGAAGCCAGACTCAGGGCCAGAGACCGGATTAAGTATCAGGACTGGCAGCAAACTGCCCATCTATAAATAAGTAATGAGTCCAAGGATCAAGCACAGGTCAGGCAGTAAAGTGTGAGATGGGCCAAGGTGGAGACTGCAGAAGATAGCCTTCCTGGGTGAAGTGCCGGCGTCTGGTCCAAATGGTCCTGTGAACAGGGGCCGCATGAGAGCACACGACACCACTCCCCTCCTTCTCCATTCAGGGCAGCCTCTCCATTCCAGAACCTTAGACAGGACTCAAAAGACCCCTCAGATATGAACTCTGCCTCTCTGGACTTTTGAGTATTGACCACTATCTCGATTTCCTGCTTTTATTCTTTGTCCTCCCTCTGGGAACCACTGACTACACTGGAGGCTCTGTGATCCTGTGTGTGCTTCTGTGAAACCCTTTCCCAGAGCCTAAAGCACCTCAATTTGCAGTTCGAAACCCAGTCCCTAGCCTCCTCTACCCAATCTATCTGTTAATGCAAGTCATCTGAAACATACAGATAGGAAGCACTGACCAGGATGGAGTGGAGGGGAACAGTCCAGAGTTAGAGAGCCTCCAGGTGGCCATGTTGAGACTGAGGCAGGTGGTAACTATGGATCTCAACTAGGCCATGGCAGTTTACACAAATAGAAAAGCATAGAGTAAATGGAGAATTTATGAGCCTTGGAAACATTAATGATAGTGGGTAATTAAAATAATAACAAGATTTTGTCATTCATAATAGCTGAAATATAAAAACAAGGCCTTGGTTTTATAAGAGATGATAAGGAGTTCAGTAGTTGCTTCATTCCATGAGATTTGAAATCTAGGGGAAAATAGCCAGGACATGATGCAATTTGTCTGAGAACAGTTAGAAATTAAGACATAAAGTCCCAATGAAAGACCACCTGACCTGCTTCTTAAGAAACCTGTATGCAGGTCAGGAAGCGACAGTTAGAACTGGACATGGAACAACAGACTGGTTCCAAATAGGAAAAGGAGTACGTCAAGGCTGTATATTGTCACCCTGCTTATTTAACTTATATGCAGAGTGCATCATGGGAAACGCTGGGCTGGAAGAAGCACAAGCTGGAATCAAGATTGCCGGGAGAAATATCAATAACCCCAGATATGCAGATGACACCATCCTTATGGCAGAAAGTGAAGAAGAGCTAAAGAGCCTCTTGGTGAAAGGGGAGAGTGAAAAAGTTGGCTAAAAACTAAATATTGAGAAAATTAAGATCATGGCATCTAGTCCCATCACTTCATGGGAAATAGATGGGGAAACAGTGCAAACAGTGTGAGATTTTATATTCTTAAGCCCCCAAATCACTACAGACAGTGATTATAGCCATGAAATTAAAAGACCCTTACTCCTTGGAAGGAAAGTTATGACCAACCTAGACAGCATATTAAAAAGCAGAGACATTACTTTGCCAACAAAGGTCCGTCTAGTCAGGGCTATGGTTTTTCCAGTAGTCATGTATGGATGTGAGAGTTGGACTACAAAGAAAGCTCAGCATCAAAGAATTGATGCTTTTGAACTGTGGTGTTGGACAAGACTCTTGAGAGTCCCTTGGACTGCAAGGAGATCCAACCAGTCCATCCTAAAGGAGATCAGTCCTGGGTGTTCATTGGAAGGTCTGATGTTGAAGCTGAAACTCCAATACTCTGGCCACCTGATGTGAAGAGCTGACACATTTGAAAAGACCCTGATGCTGGGAAAGATTGAAGGCAGGAGGAGAAGGGGACGACAGAGGATGAAATGGTTGGATGGCATCACCGACTCAATGGACATGAGTTTGGGTAAACTCCAGGAGTTGGTGATGGACAGGGAGGCCTGGTGTGTGTTGTGGTTCATAGGGTCGCAAAGAGTCAGACACGACTGAGCGACTGAACTGAACTGAGAGTCCAGGACAAGAGATGAGCTCCCTACACAAAAGCAATTATGTACACTCAATGTATAAATAACACTTAGGAGTAAAGGAATATAAAGAAAAAAAAGCAGACCAAAGATAGAACAGTGAGGAAGCATTCTAATTTAGGGACATGCCAAATGGACACAGAGAGTAAGCCTGGGTAGGAACCAGAGAGCCTGGAGTAGGGTGACATAGAAATCCAAGAAGGATTTATACCAAGAGGAAGTGGTCAACAATATAAAAAATGTAGAGCTGTCAAGAAAGATAAAAACTGAGAAAGCTCAACAAAATTTAGCTATTGGTGAGTATTTGCAAGGTCTTTTGATTTACCTACTAGTAGAGTAGATTTTAAAAACAAGAGTTACTACTAAATCCACCTTATATTTGCCAGTAGTATGATTTTATTTAGAAAATTAAGTTCATGTCAACACCTAACAACTACTTAAAAATACACAGCTTCCATATCTAAAGATTCTTTATTAATGGGGGTTCCTTAACTCAATGAATAGCCACATTATTTTTGTATTTTTTCAGTATTTTAATGCTTCCCTTTCTGGTATATGCTTTTATCATCCCAGTATAACATAATTCCTGGTAGGAATATTAACTGATCCATAAATAAACTGAACAGTCATCTCCACATATCTTATTTTTTGGCTGTTTTAATCACAGTTTGTCTCTGCATACTTTATTTAAAACTTCTTGCCTGGAAATATGCTAATCTATAAATAGACCTTTAAGAAGCTATACATAAACCTGCTTTCTAAGATTTTGTACTTGTACGAATCTTGACAAAATATGCTATTACTAAAAGCAAAGGTATGTATGTGGGGTTATGGGAAAACTAACCCCTTGCCTCCTAGTCTGCATACACATGCACACACACATATGTGATATAGAAGTTGTAGTGTGCTTCGGTATTTTCATAAGTAATATTGTCTGTGTCATGTAGAGATAGCTTATGTACTTCATATGTATACAATTCAATTTTATTTTATATTACATATACAATTCACTCATAGTATCACAGATGGAGGTATATTTTTTAATAACAAAAAACGGCTATTGGCAAATTTGAGCCTCATGTATATCAGTAGTATGTTTTTATTAAATTTTATAAATTCAGCAAATGCTTATTAAGTAAAACCTGATATTGCCTAAAATTTCCATGTTCACATTTTATAAAATCTTATTTTCTAAATAACACAACATAATATTCCCAGAATCCCTTGAAATATATAAATATTTGTATATATTTATATATTTCATATATATTACATATTTATATATATTCCTTGAAAATAATAATGGTATTTTTCTACTGCTAACAAAAGTAGTCCTCATCGATTAATTATCACAATTATACTGTTCATAGATTATATACTGTGCTTTTTATATCCAGGAAAATTCTGAGTCAGATGCACTAATTTGGTTTTGTTAACATTAAATTAACTGAGTCAGGCATCAGCTGCTAATTCAAACTTCATCAATTTTCCTTTAAGGAAGTTAAAAGATCCCATCTAGTGGAATTTTGACATAAAAATTTTCCAAATTGAACTTCAAATTGAAGTAATCAATATTTAAATCAAAAATTTTAAAATTATTCATGATAGCCAAGATATGAAAGCAGCCCAAGTGCTCACTGATAGATGAATGGATAAAAATTATATATATATATATATATTCCAAGGAGTGTGTATACATATATATATATGGTATATACCTGTATTTATGCATATATATGATATATATATATATGTATGTATGTGTGTGTATATATATATATATATATTTAGTGGAATACTACTAAGCCCTAAAAGAGAATGAAATCTTGTCATTTGCACAACAAAGATGGACATATAGGGTATTATGCTAACTGAAATAAATCATAAAGAGAAGGACAAATCCTTTATAACCTCACTTATGTGTGGAATCCCAAAAATAAAACAAATGAACAAACACAATAAAACAGAAACAAAGTCATAGATACAGAGAACAGGGGTAGCTGCCAAAGAGGATAGTAGGTGGCAGGGGAGAATAAGTGAAATAAGTGAAGGAAATTAAGAGGTAGAAAGTTTCAGCTTTGAAATAAATTTTAACTCTTAAAAACCTTAATTGCTAGTGACAACCAAGAAGCAATTACATTATGTATATTTGTCGTATCAGCATTTCCTGATCAGCAAGCTTAGAAATAGTCTATAGACACTAGAAACATACACTTTCTCCTAGTATAATTTCTTTCTTCAATACGGTATAAGACATGTGTCTAGTAAACCCAGGGGCTTCCTTGGTGGCTCAGATGGTAAAGAATCTGTCAGCAATGCAAGAGATCTGGGTTTGATCCCTGGGTTAGGAAGATTCCCTGGAAAAGGAAATGGCTACCCACTCTAGTATTCTTGCCTGGAAAATTCCATAGATAGAGAAACCTTGTGGGCTATAGCCCTTGGGGTTGCAAAGAGTCAGACGCAACTGAGTGACTAAGCACACAAGTTAGCATCAAGCTGCCAAAAAAACCATCTTAGACTGACATACCCAAAACATAACTATTCCTAAAGAGTTCATCTGAAAACCCCTACCTCACTTGTCTATTTTATAAATTATGAAAATATCATCATACCAGTTAATTTTTCTTTTTGACAGATTCTGCAACATATATAACATGAATTTATTGCCCTACAGTAAACCTAGGAACAATAAAAGTAAGACATGTCTGTAATGATTAAACCAACAAGCTTATGCTACCTTTGATAACAAATATTAATTTAATACTGAATATTTCCTAGACCACATGAATCTGAAATTCATTATGGCCAGTTTCCTTTATATTTAGAAATGTTTAATTTGTAAGGACTTAAAGTCAATTAAATAGAACTCTTTTATAATTTAATTTTGATAATACAGTTCTAAGGTACAGACATACCATATGCCTAATATACACACACACATAAAAGCAGAAATAATTAGAGATCTCATAGCTTCACTTTAAAACTTGATTACAAATCAGGTATTACAATATTATCTTTGCTGTTGTTCAGTTGCTCAGTCATGTCCAACTCTTTGCAAACCCATGGACTGCAGCACACCAGGCTTTCCTGTCCTTCACTATTCCCAGAGTTTGTTCAAACTCATGTTTATTGAATCAGTGATGCCATCCAACCATCTCGTCCTCTGTTGTCCCCTTCTCTTCCTGATTTCAGTATTTCCCAACATCAGGGTCATTTTCCCATGTGTCGCCTCTTCGCATCAAGTGGCTAAAGTATTGGAGCTTTAGCTTCAGCATCAGTCTTTCCAATGAATATTCAGGGTTGATTTCCTTTAGGATTCACTGGCTTGATCTTGCTGTTCAAGGGACTCTCAGGAGTCCTCTCTAGCATCACAATTCAAAGGCATCAGTTCTTCGGCACTCAGCTTTTTTTACTGGCCAACTCCCACATCCAAACGTGACTACTGGAAAAACCGGAGCTTTGGCTATATGGGCCTTTGTCAGCAAAGTGATGTCTCTGCTTTTTAATATGTTCTCTAGGTTTGTCATAGCTTTCCTTCCAAGCAGGCTTCCCTAGTGGCTCAGCTGGTAAAGAATCTACCTGCAATGCGGGAGACGTGGGCTTGATCCCTGGGTTGGGAAGATCTCCTGGAGAAGGGAACCCACTCCAGTATTCTGGCCTGGAGAATTCCATGGACTGTATAGTGCATGGGTTCCCAAAGTGTCAGACATGACTGAGCGACTTCCACTTGACTTCCTATCAAGCAGCAAGTATTTTTTAATTTCATGGCCGTAGTCACTGTCTGCAGTGATTTTGGAGTCTCAAAAAATAAAATCTGTCAGTGCTTCCACTTTTTCCCCTTCTATTTGTGATGGGACCAGATGCCATGATTTTAGTTTCTTTTCTTTTTTTTTTTTTTTTTTGAGACAAAGCTCTCTTCATTTATTTGTTGTGAGGATGGGGAGGAGAACCACACGGAGGTGCCAGAAGTTGGTGTCCACCAGGCCCTCACTGCCAGGAGGCCTCTCTGGAAGGGCTGTCAGCTCAGAGGCCCTGGATGCCCTACACGCCAGTCATAAAAAGGTCGTGACTGTCCCCTTCTTGCCGAGCTGCCAGCGCTCCAAGGGGAACAAGCGGATCATTATCTGGTCCTCGGCCAGGTCCAGTTTCTTGGTGAGGAACTCGAAGAAGTGCGTGCTGTGGCCGCGGTTCTTCTTGGCCGTGCCCACCACACCGACGGAGGAGATGAGCAGCTGAGCGCTGGGCTCCGCCGAGCCGTTCACCACCATGGCCAGGCCGGGCTGCACGGTCGCGTTCACGCGGTCCTCAGGCTTGCTCAGGATCGCGGCAGGGGCCGCGCAGAGCCGCTTCTCCAGCCCCCAGGCACGCAGCCGGCGGGCAAGCTCCTGTCCAGCTCAAGGAACGGCATGTCCCGCAGGAAGGCTGCGAACAGTCGCCAAGGAGAAAGCTTAGTTTCTTTTTTAATATTGAGCTTTAAGCTACTTTTTCACTCTCCTCCTTCACCTTCATCAAGAGTCTCTTTAGTTCCTCTTCACTTTCTGCCATTAGTGTGGTATCATCTGCATATCTGAGGTTGTTGATATTTCTCCCATCAATCTTGATTCCAGCTTGTGATTCGTTCAGCCTGGCATTTCATGTGATGTATTCTGTTAAGTAGGCAGGGTGATAATATATAGCTTTGATCTACTCCTTTCCCAGTTTGGAACTAGTCAGCTGTTACATGTCCAGTTCTAACTGTTGCTTCTTGACCTGTATACAGGTTTCTCAGGAGACAAGTAAGGTGGTCTTCCCATCTTTTAAAGTTAATTTTCCACAGTTTGCTGTGGTCCACAGAGTCAAAGCCTCTAGCATAGTTAATGAAGCAGAAGTAGATATCATACTATTCATGATGTTCTCACAGCACCAGTGCTGGAGTGGGTTGCCATTCCCTCCTCCAGTGGACCACGTTTTGTCAGACCTCTTCTCTATGACCCTCCATCTTGGGTGGTCCTGCATAGCATGGTTCATAGCTTCCCTGAGTTAACAAGCCCCTTCACCATGACAATGCTGTGATCATTAAGGGGGTTAATTATATATATACACATATATATACACACACACATAAATAAAGCAAACTTGTTTGGGGCTTTTTCTTGTTGGGGACCATTAGGGAATCCCTTTGGCTCATCCAACCTTAGCTAATGTATCAAACTTTAATTTTAATCATACTTATATCTACATTGCTTATCCCATTTCTTAATAGCCAGCTAAAGATTTCTTATCCTTTTGAGATGCGTCTCTTTAAAATTTCCACCTTTTGGGGAAGAAGTCTCTAGACTTTCTCCTCAGTTTTTTCTTATTTGCCTGTTAATCGACCTAATAAGTATTAATTAATCTAATGTTTTTATTAGATCCCTTTAAGTGGAGCTGAGACAAATCAGGCTTCCTAAACTGGTTTATTTTGTTTGTTTTAGTTCTTAGATCAGTCATATATGTATAAAATTAATCCATCTTCTAATTTGCCTTTTCATAGATACCAATAAAATAGCAGTTGATAATGAGAACTCTCTAAAAGTTTACCAATTTAGAATTCCTCCAATTTAAAGAATCCATCATCTGGCCATCAATGAGTATTATCTTAATAATGACTCAAATCAATAAACACAAGAGGCACTCCACAAGAGACTACAGAAGAGGTAGCTTTCATAAGATATAGAAAGTTCACTCTCAAAAATGTCTAAGAAAGTAAAGGTCTTCTTTGTACAGGTGGGCACAATGAAAGTTAAGATGGCAAAGTCCCTTGAGAATTGGCCCAGCCAGACAAAGAGGCTGCTCAGAATTCCAGTCTATTTGACTGACTGCCTAGTGTACACTGTATGCACACATTCTGGATGGCAGAGACCAAGCCCTCAAAACACAGGAAAAACAGGCTAAGATCAGGTAGAATATTTATATCTCAAAGATACAGGGAGAGAAGTGCAGGTTCCCCCTAGAAGGGCTCTTGTTCCTTTAAGATCAGAATTCTAAGAGATATTTTCCAAGCTGTGCATGAAAAAATGATAATAATAATTTTAGAATGTTAAAAACTCTAATTTGGCCACTTTTAGAACAATATTTTCTTTAGTTTCCAATTAAGTACTTCTGAGAATATATTTTGTACATATACAGTAAATCCTCCCAGTGTCTTTCGACTAAGGATAACCTAGGTGCTGCTTCTTGAAACTTAAGATTCAAGGAAAATGTACTCCTGTAGCAAGGAGCTCAACACCACCAAATAAAACTTAGGATCATCAGTCAATAATGGCAGATCCGAGACCCAGAAGAGACTGACTCAAATTCGTCTGAACTCTCCAAGGAGGCCTCTCTGCTGGTACCAAAGCTCCAAATTCTAATAGAGTTCAAGTGAAGGAGAGAAGCTTGTTCTGGGTTCTTTCAATGGTCACCAAAACTGTCAACTAAAGAAAACAAAAATCCACAACTTAAAAGCTAAGGGTTATGTTTTATTTGGGAACCTTATTGAGAACTGTAGGCTGAGAGACAGCCTCTCAGATTGATGTGATCCAAATGGGTAAAAGAGGAGCCAGGATATATAGGAGTTTTTGCTGTAAAAAAAAAAAAAAAAAATCAAGTGGTTACTGCTAATCACAACAAACAAACATCTCAAGTTTATTATTTCAGTGCTTTTCAATGTGTAGGAAAATGCAAGAGTCTGGGTTCACTGACATTATTCCTTTGATATGTATCAACTCTCTAGGGTCAGTATCCTGTTTTTCTTCATACTGAATTCCTCTCAGGGTGCACTGTCCTAGCTGCTGCAGTGACTGACAGCTTGATAGCAGGCAACAGTCTTTGTCCACATTGCTCATTTAACTTTCAGACATTTCTTTTGTTTTTATTTTGTTTTGTTGCTAAGTCTGTCCAACCCTTTTTCAACCCCAAGGACTATAGCCCACTAGGCTCCTCTGTCCATGGAATTTTCCAGGCAAGAATACTGGAATGGGTTGCCATTTCCTACTCCAGGGGATCTTCCCAACCCAGGGACTGAACCCCCCTCTCCTCTGTCTCCTGCACTGGTGAGCGGGTTCTTTACTGCTGTGCCACCTAGAAGGCTGGTGCATTTCTATATGTGTACCTAAAAAGAACCAGTAAAGATAAAATATGCTGTCAGAATTGGTTATTTTAATATATCTTAAGCAATCTGAATATTTTCTTCCTCAAAAGTTTCATTCAACACCATGGAATCTGAGAAAGTAGCACCTGGTTGGTATAAAGCAACTCAATTTACCTTAGTTTATTTTCCAGTCTTACTTGAGCCTGAACATTGTAAAGGGTTAAAATATATGTATACATCTGTATATACATAGTTTAATATATGAAATTTTACAATTTCTCTCTTCAGTACTATTTAAGAAACTGGGTACTTAATCACTATGAACTCAACTATAGTTTCCTCCTCAATCTTTAAATTTCTATTTTCCCAGATGACCTAATTTAAAGGTTTCTTTTCAGTATTACAGAAACCACGTAACAAATCTATGCAATTAAAGGGCATTGTGTGAAATGTGGGGAAAGCATTGATATATTCACTTACCTTCATTTTAAATCAATGAACTAATATGGATCTGTATACAATACCCATTTGGTGGGCAAGCTCACCTTGCTTAGAAAAACAAGCTACTTCTGTTAGCTCTTATCTCAAAACTAGGGAAAGTTAATGGTGATTTTTATCCCAAAACCGGGTTCATTAGGACAGCAGGATGGCAGAGCAGCTGAGAGCATTCTAAGGAAGGCCAGAGGGGTGCCATGCCAGTCACCATTGATGGGAGGTTAGGGACGTGCCAATGATTAGGAAGGTCTGATGGCAACCGCAGGAGGCAACACGAGGGCACTTGCCTTGTGGAAAGACTTGTTTCTTAGTCCCTGGTTGCTTCATATCATTGGTATCTGTGTGCCCTGAATACCTGCCCCTCCTGATACAGTACAAAGAATGATCTTTGTACTATAACTATTATTCTCCTCGCCTCAAAGGACAGAACACACTGAGTTTATTACCCTGCTTGGCTGTGCACAGCCTCCAATCCTAGTCATGGTGGAAACCTGCCTAATCTTTTATCAAAGAGCACACAAGGAAGGGCCAGAAATATTTTTAGCTCTGACTCATTGAGAAATGAAAATAAACATAATAGGAATAATATGTAAAACTTACAACACATGAATCACACCCTGATATGGATATAGCTTGGAAAAGAAAATGGCAACCCACTGCATTATTCTTGCTGGGAAAATCCCATGGACAGAGAAGTCAGGAGAGCTACAGTCAGTGGGGCTGCAAAGAGTGGGACACGACTGAGCACAGCACAGCAGTAGCGTGCACATAACTAGGAAATGTTGTAGGGCAAATGACCCCAACCTTTGGGCTACAGACCCGTACTTCCTGTCACATCAGCGGCAGCTTGAGGTAGAAATCAAGTGCACAATAAACTCAGTGTGCTTGAATCATGCTGAAACCATCTTCCCCAACCCTCGTCCGTGGAAAAATGATCTTGTCCCAGGGGTCAAACAGTTGGGGACTGCTGTATCAGGGCACCATCCTGTTTCCTTTCAGAACAAAGATTCACTCCCTCAACTTCTGAGAGTTGTAGGTGACTCACAGCTGAATCCCTCTCTGAGCACAGCCCTGGGGAGGAGAGAACTCCCTCCTGAAAGTCTGTGCTTCCTCTTCAGGAGCTGCCAGCATCCAGTGATTGGTTGATAAAGGGGAGCAATGACTCACCCCCTGGTCGTGATACAGGACAACTTCTGAAAGGCCACTTCAGCTTCAGAAACTCTCATAAAATCAGCTGAGCTCTCTCCTACAGCTGCTTTGCATCTCAGCTTCTCTCTCTGCCCAATCCTAGTCCCTTGGCTTCCTTGCGGGGCATTGTTCTCAAGAGCCTTTCTGTAAAAATTCTGAGTGCAAATCTCCACCTCAAACATTGTTTTCCAAGAACTGACCTAAAACAGTACCTGTTCCAAAGCGAAGAAAGGCATTCACTGAAGAGAATTTTATTGAGCTAATTCTCATACTCCCAGTTTTATTAAAAGTATGGTATGTTTAGTAGAAATGGCTTAAACAAGGTAAAGTCTGATTTTTCTCTCATAAAAGAAGTCTACAGGAGACAGTCTAGAGTTGAGATGATAGTGCCATGAAATCTCTCATCAGAAATTTAATTTTCTTCTATCTTTTTTCTTTACTATGTTGAGTCTTTGACCTCCATCCTCACTTCAGCTCAGAATCCAAAACAGCTGCTGAAGTTCCTGCCATCATGTCTGCATGCAGGTAAAGGAAAGATAAAGGACAAAAAAGTTATTTCTTTGTAGTTGTCAACCACCTTTAAAGAATATTCCCCAAATCCAGTCCATAAACTTCCACAAATATCCCTCTGGTGACTGCTGTCTGCCAGTGAGGAGGGCAAATAATTGTTAGTTGGGTCCATGCCATCCATAATAATATTTATATCAGTTACAAAAAAGGGGAGAATTACTCACGAAAAAGGAAAAGAATGCAAGAGTAGAGAATGCAACTAGCAGGCTCTGCCTTACACAGGTTAAAAGAAAAGTCTCTACTTAAAAAAAATAGAGAGCGAGAATGATAAGCAGTATCTGACCACAGGCTCCATGTGGGGAGGTAACAAGAAGTGATGAGAACTACGCTGAGCTAGAGAACACGTCTAGTTAATGGGCACAGCAGAGCCTGCCCGGCCATGTGAGAATGAAGTCCAGTTTGGTCTGACATTCAATTTTCCAAGAGAAACTAGCAATCCAGATTTTTGTGTGAATTTTCCTTACTTTAAAACCAACACCCACATTTTAATAAAATTCTATGTTTAAATTTTGTAATCTGGATCTCGCCTCCAGTTTGCAATCTCTGAAAGAAAAGTCAGTTTTCCTTGGGGCAACTTTTCAGTATATGTGCTGTACAATAAGAATTGGACTGTGTATCAGATCATGTTGTATACCTGAAACTAATGTAATGATATATGTCAATTATACCTCAATTAGAAAAAAAAATGAACTCCATTCCTTTGCAAAGGTGTGGGAGGAACAATGTGAAATGAAGGGGCAGGAAACCAGTTCCTTCAATCAAGACAAACTCTTATACATAATCTGTGAGCAGCGAACCCACCTTTGCCTGGCCCTCATATCCCGTCTGCCATTCGGAAGGGGCTTGCTCTGAAGTCGGGGCGGGGCAGGACGGCGGGAGGGTAAGCAGTATTTTTACATGAGCTGAGGCACAAACCTGTTCAAATTCCAACGCATGTCCATTCCTTGTAGTTTTCTTTTGTAACCAGAAGATGGCAGCAAACATTGATCGGATTTCGGCACTAATTTACACGTTTATTGGAGAATACTGCAACTCACTGCAGTATTCCTGTCTGGAGAATCCCAGGGACTGAGAAGCCTGGCGGGCCACAGTCTACAAGGTCGCAAACAGTCGGACATGACTGAAGTGATTAGCATGCATGCATAGCATTACACGTTTATAGTTCTTGTTGATTCATATTCTTTGATTTGTGTCAGTAAAAACGAGTCATTCACATTTGCTTCACTCATTGCTTTTCACACTAACAAGCATTTTACAGCTGATTTATCCTTTTGAAATGATCATCGTCAAAGTCAACTATATGAAATAATGGAGCAAACATCTTAATTTATGCCTTGATAACACAAGGATTATTGAGGCTTCAACAATAGTGAACCGAGAACTTCCAGATGTTCAAGCTGGATTTAGAAAAGACAGAGGAACCAGAGATCAAATTGCCAACATCCTCTGGATCATCAAAAAAGCAAGAGAGTTCCAGAAAAACATCTACTTCTGCTTTACCAACTCTGCCAAACCCTTTGACTGCGTGTATCACAACAAACTGTGGAAAATTCTGAAAGAGATGGGAATACCAGACCACCTTACCTGCCCCCTGAGAAATCTGTATACAGGTCAAGAAGTAACAGTTACAGCTGGATATGAAACAACGGACTGGTTCCAAATTGGGAAAGGAGTACATCAAGGCTGTATATTGTCACCCTGCTTATTTAACTTACATGCAGAGTTCATCATGCGAAATGCCAGGCTGGATGAAGCAAAAACTGGAATTAAGATTGCTGAGAGAAATATCAATAACTTCAGATATGCAGATGACAGCCCCCTTATGGCAGAAAGCAAAGAGGAACTGAAAAACCTCTGGATGAAAGTGAAAGAAGAAAGCGAAAAAGCTGGCTTAACCCTCAACATTCAGGTAACTAAGATCATGGCATCTGGTCCCATCACTTCATGGGAAATAAATGAGGAAACAATGGAAACAGTGACAGACTTTATTTTCTTGGGCTCCAAAATCACTGCAGATGGTGATTGCAGCCATGAAATTAAAAGATGCTTGCTCCTTGGAAGAAAAACTATGACCACCCTAGACAACATATCAAGAAGCAGAGACATTACTTTGCCAACAAAGGTCCATCTAGCCAAAGCTATGGTTTTTCCGGTTGTCATGTATGGATGTGAGAGTTGGACTATAAAGAAAGCTGAGCACCAAAGAATTGATATTTTTGAACTGTGGTGTTGGAGAAGACTCTTGAGAGTCCCTTGGACTGCAAGGAGGTCCAATCAGCCCATCCTAAGGGAAATCAACTCTGAATATTCACTGGAAGGACTGATACTGAAACTGAAGCTCCAATCCTTTGGCCACCTGGTGTGAAGAACGGACTCATTGGAAAAGAGGCTGATGCTGAGAAAGACTGATGGTGGGAGGAGAAGAGGATGACAGAGAATGAGATGGTTGGAATGCATCACTGACCCGAGGGACATGAATTTGAGCAAGTTCTGGGAGTTGGTGATGGACAGGGAGGCCTGGTGTGCTGCAGTCCATGGGGTCACAAAGAGTCGGACATGAGTAAGCGATTGAACTTAACTGACACAAGGATATAAAGTTTAATATATACCACCAAATAAGGATTACCTATTTAATCTTGACTTTGAGAGTTGCTCTTAATAAAAGACTATATATTTTTTAATGTTTCTAAATAGAATACAACCACTTCAGTACATGAATATTTACTATTATTATTTTACAAATAATATGCACATTTGCCCAAATCCATCCCTTTTAAAATGCACAGCATCTTTTTATTCACCTGGAGATGCAAATAATGAGATATATATTGGGAATAATTATTAAGAAAACCTCCTATGTGGCATTAAGTTAAACTCTTTTTGTATTATCTTCTGAAGAATAGCAGTTTTTTGAGAGTTTCTGTTATGTCAGCAGTGATTATGGCAGAAATAGATCTCTTTGAAAAGAAACAAAAGACATACTCAATAAAGCAATGCAGATTTTAGCGGAGATTACGTCTGCAGAACAATTACGTCCTTACTTCATGGTTCAAAATTTTATACAACATAAACTAGAATCTCAATAACCTATGAAGAAGGAAATATGGGAAATGAGCAATTAGGCTACACAAGAAAGAAGGAACTCCATCATGAGAAAGAAGACTTACCAGTGCCTACAGATGTCAATAGTGTTTGCATCTAAGTTGTTTGGGTTTATTAAGAGAAGCAATGAAACATAAGAATGGTTGTTTTAGTGTATGAAATAGTAACAGACTGAGGGAGATCCCATGATAGTTCTAAAATAATCAAAATTTTTGTGAAGTTAAAAAAAACAACAACAAAGGAGCACATTTGTTACGGATCGCATCTCCGAATTATAGGCTCACAAAAGTTGAGTAAGTGTGGAAATTTTCCTCCTTGTAGCTTTGAGCTTGCCAGAATCCTATGAATTTCTTTTTCTTTTGTTATGTTTATCTGGTCTTTCCTTGATTGCTTCCACTGATCCAGAGCTCTGGACATTTTACTGTAAAGATTTTATTTTCAAGCAGTTCTCCTTGTCATAAATTCCCTCTTTACAGAGATCTAAAACTGATCTTCCTGTAATATCTGCTCATTGGTCTCTTCTGGAGGAATAATTTTAAACATTTTTATTTTGGGTCACAGACTGCTTTGTGAGATTTATGAAAGTTATGTATCCTCATCTTAGAGGAAAAGGCATTCCTACTACTGAAAGGATAAAATCTTTTCTACATGATAATTCTTCAAAATGTTACAACAACATCACATTCTTCTTAAAAACAACCTTCTAATTTCTTCAATTTCTGCTTTCCTTCCTTTCTTCCTCTCTCTGCCCCTTCATTCACTTTTTTGGAACAAGCATCATCCTAAAACCTATTCTGTGCCAGTTACCATGTTAGACACTGGGACACCAAGAGGACTAAGATACTGTTCTGTCCTTGAGTTCACAGCTCAACTGGGGAGACAAATCTGTAAACAGATGGGTGGTACTTAGTTGCTCAGTCGTGTCTGACTCTTTGCAGGAGCCTGCTAGGCTCCTCTGTCCATGGAGACTCTCCAGGCAAGAATACTGGAGTGGGTTGCCAAGCCCTCCTCTAGGGGATCTTCCCAACACAGGAATCGAACCGGGGTCTCCTGCATTACAGGTGGATTCTTTACCAACTCAGCTATCAGGGAAGCCCATACAGTTCCTTTAGGCATTGGAAATATGGGTCCGAAATTTGGGACAGAAGCCTCCACTGGAAATAAAAGATTTGAAATTTTTGTCCTTGGTGGCCAGTCCTGAGAAAGGATGAGTTCCCATGGAGGAGGCCCTCAGTGGGTGAACAACATGGAAGGCCACCAAGGAGAGAACTCAGGGGAATACTGGCGTTTAAAGGGCACTGGAAGAGGAGGAGGAAGCGTTAATGCAGGCAATTGACAGTAGAAAGTTGGAGAACTAAAACAAAACAGCAACAGAAAAAACTATCACTCTTTAAAAAAATTGGAATGCCCAGTAACCCCCAGGCATTCTGCCAATTGCTAATCTTATTTCTGCACCCCATCCCCCACTATGAATAGCCTATTGCCCAATGCTATCCTTTTCTGTTGATCTATGGCCACCCCTACACCAAGTCAAGGCCCCTCCCATGCCTGAATGTTTCTTGTTCTTTATTAGTTTCCACTGGGCTAGGTATTTATGTTTGCACTAGTGCCATGCCACTTATATTGCTCAATTATCAATCCTTTCAAACATTCTCTCCCTTGATTCCACGATAAATATGTTACTGTCATATTTCAAATACACAAAGTTGTTGTCACATTTTCAGTCCTATAGGTATGTGCTGCATAGATATATTGATTTAGAAATCCTTTCTCTGGATGCCACCTCTGAAATGAAATTAGAGAAAGGGTTAACATACTATATGGTGCACTTATCTCATTCCTCTTTGGATCTACATAAATCATATTCTCTTAGACAGTGATTCCCAAACCTGGCTGGGTATCAGAATCACCTGGGGAGCTTTTTAAAAAATGTAAATTCCAGAGTCTCATCCCAGATGTACTGAACTGGGCAGCATGGGACATTTGGGGCCAAGAGGTAGGTATGTGCAATATTAATAAAATATTCCTTAGGTGATTGTGATCTGTTCACTTCATGCGCTGCCATTTGGGAATCCTTGACTAGGGTTAGAAACTTCTAAGAACACTGATTAAAGATTGTCAGTGATTTTAGAGTGCTATTTTGCGATTCTCTCTCAGAAAGCAAGCAATGTTTTAAAAATCTTGCTGTTTTTCTTCTTGTTATAAACAATAATATTATAAAAATTATAAACATTGTACCCATAAAAAGGAAGGTAATGTAGCTTCATAATTTCCTCTTGATATGAACAATTCGGTGAACACTTGGTATTTTTTTTTTCCAATGCATTTACTAGGTTATTTTTTCTGAAAAAAATTAGATCATATTATACTTTGGGAGGGGCTTCCCTGATGGTTCAGACAGTTGCGAATCTGCCTGCAATGTAGGAGACTGGAGTTCAATCCCTCAGTCAGGAAGGTCCCCTGGAGAAGGGAATGGCAACCCACTCAAGTATTCCTGCCTGGAGAATCCCATGGAAAGAGGAGCCTGGTGGGCTACAGTCGATGGGGTCACAAAGAACTGGACGTGACTGAGTGACTAACACTAACTATACTTTGGGAATCCAGAGTAAGAGCCTGCATTTGGGAGCCAAGCTTATCTGGGTTCAGATCTCACGTCCAGTTCTTACTGGCATCCTTGGGCAAATTATTAAACACCCTGAGTCTCAAATGGAAATAAAAATACTACCTACATCATAAAGTAGGGTCTTGGTACAATATGCAAAATGAGTTCTCAATAAATATTAACTTTTTGTTATGGCTATTATTATGGCTTCCCAGGTGGCGCTAGTGGTAAAGAACCCAACTGCCAATGCAGGAGACATAAGAGATGTGGATTGGATCCCTGGGTCGGGAAGATCCCCTGGAGAAGGAAATGGCAACCCGCTCCAATATTCTTGTCTGGAAAATCTCATTGACAGAGCAGCCTGGCAGGCTACAGTATGTGGGGTTGCAAAGAGCTGGACATGACTGAAGCCACTTAGCACACTTGGTTATTATTTTAATTATAATTGCTACCACTAAAACTGCTAATACTATAGGCATTTTTATATAATATATATTGAACATTCTATTACTGTAAGCTTTTCTTAATTCTTTTATATTTATGTGCAATAATTTATTTAACAAATGCCTTACTCACACTTACTTAGTTTTTTTCCCCTAATTTTTCATGATTGTAAACAATCCTGCAGGGAATATCCTGGTACATATGTCTTTTCATATTTGTATAAGTGTCTCTCCAATACAGGGGATTTTTGAGTCAATGAGTATGAATATTTTAATAAACTTCTTCCCATTATCTCCACAGTTTATTTATAAATAAAATGATAAATCACCTAACAGTGTAGGAGACTGTTTCTTCACATACTTTCCAAACTCGATATTAATATTCTTCCCAAGTTTTGCTAATAACCTAGGCAAAATTATATATCATTGCTGTATTGTTTTGCATTTATTTAATTATTAGAGATAGGAAGCATTTAAAATAATCTATTTGTATCTCTTTTTTAAATTTAGCTTTGTATTTTCCTGTGTGCCCCCCGGTTTATCTTCTTTTTAAAAAATATCTTTCTTTTCTTACCTTACTCTTCTCATTTTTTTTCTTCCATTCACCTTCTAATTTTCTTTCTCCTTGATTTAGCATTTGAATGATATGTTATGTCAAGGTCATTTTCTATATTCCCTTAATATTAGGTGTTTTCTCAGCCCCTTCAATTTATTTTCTTTTTATTTGCTTTTTTCAAGCAGAAAACTCCAAATGATCTCATCTCATGATTTATTCGAGCCAGTGTTTTCTTCTTCCCTGAGATTTGCATTTTGTAGAAGAGGGGAGGTGACCAATATTATAGCTTTCTCAATACCTGTTTGAAATGGAAAAGAACTGGTTTGTTATATATTTCCTTTCTTCCCAAATCAAGGTATTTTCTACAGCGTGTCATTGTTTCCTTGACTTTCCAGATATTACTCATCTACTGATGGAAAATGTTACCGCTTGTGTGAGTGCCAGCAGCAGCCAATTATATCCTAAATGATGTGCGTTGGCATGAGCAGCGTTGGCAGAACACGTTCTGCTTTGGTAAGACGAAAATTTGCTTCAATATGTGTGCCTGTATGGGACTGACAACAAACAAAATCACATCACTGTAGGAACTGAAGCAGTTGTTGCCACACAGTATTAAACAACCACGACATCATTAAAAACCAAATAGTATTTCAGATGTTACTGTTATAGCATATTACAATAACAATGTCACTAAAAGGGCTCCATTCTTAATATTCCAAATTCACTGTATTCTAATTTTACCAAAGCTGCTATCTTTTTATTGTCTTATGCAAAGATAATATATAGATAAATACTCTAAACAAATATGTAATGTATTTAAATTTCATGTTAAATAAATTAAAATCATTCAGTGTTTATTGTGAAGGTAATTTGTACCTTCAAGGTACATTTTCACATTTTTCAAGTTGAATTAAGTTAGTTCACCTTTAGGATTCCAATGTTTTTAAGAACCTAAATCATTAAAATAATAACTAACTGAAAAAATGTTTTTAGTGGCTTATATTGTATAAGTTCAAATGTATGAGGTACACAAAAACATTATTACCACCATTACATCTAATCTTAAAGTAATAATGTCGTAGTTAAAATCAAAACTTTTTACATTAAAATGATACACAGCCATTGAAATATGATTAGAAAAACTACATGGAGATAAGGAAATATTTGTCACCATGTAAAGTGAATAAATGGAGAAGGAAA
Organism: Antilocapra americana; assembly: GCA_007570785.1. Lineage (NCBI taxonomy): Eukaryota > Metazoa > Chordata > Mammalia > Artiodactyla > Antilocapridae > Antilocapra > Antilocapra americana. The sequence continues at coordinate 17,525,121 of ML661343.1, read as the reverse complement.
TAGCAACCCCTTCCAATAGTCTTGCCTGGAGAATCCCATGGACGGAGGAATCTTGGGGGCTACAGTCCATGCGGTTGCAAAGAGTCAGACATGACTAAAGTGACTGAACACACACACACAAAGTAAATAAGGTATAATATTAATATGATCAGTGGCTTAACTATAAAGTCCAATGAAAATAGTTACCTTCTATTTGGGGGATTAAATTCTCTTCATCCTGCTATTATATTGCCTTCTCAATAAAAAAATTTTATGTATAATAAATCTAAACAATGGCTCAATGCTTATTCAGTAATTCAACAGTTCTATCTTTCATTAAACAAAAATCAGGTAACAGTCACCTGACTCATGTTTGTATTTTGCAATTAATCTCCAGAATGCATTTATTCCCTGACTTCTTAATAATCTTAGAAACTTGGCCCTGGATAGGTGTGGCTAGAAACAAGGGTCGTATTTAAAATATTAAAAAATCAATGAGTCAGAAGAAACAATAAACAAGGCGAACAGACACATCCATAACTGAATGGAGAGGCTGAATATCCATGTTGGATGGAAGTGAAAGTGTGCATCTAGAAACAGTCTGCAGGGAGCCCTGATTTTTTAGACATCAACACAGGCTGATTAATAAAACAAACACTTGATTTGCCTAGAGAAGGCACAGGTTCTGGTTCCAACTTTGCTGCATAACTCCATTGAGTATTATTTTCTAGATCGATAAAAATAAACTATTGAAAGAATAACGTGATACATTTGGGAAAATATTGGACATTTTAGAGTACGACAGAATCCATAAGATCTTAGTCATTAATGAAATGTTAACATGTTTATTTACCTGTATGCAGTAAACACAATAAATAGTCTTATTTTTCTCACATATGTCACTTAATAAGTCTAGTAACTCAATGCTGACGTTTTAAATAATGCAGATTTCAGATGCTATATACTGAATTAGTCAGAAATCTCTGTCCTTATGAATTATGAATGAATAAAAACCAGTCCATTCTAAAGGAGGAGATCAGTCCTGAGTGTTCATTGGAAGGACTGATATTGAAGTTGAAACTCCAATCCTTTGGCCACCTGATGTGAAGAACTGACTCATTTGAAAAGACTCTGATGCTGGGAAAGATCGAAGGCAGGAGAAGGGGATGACAGAGGATGAGATGGTTGGATGACATCACTGACTCAATGAATATGAGTCTGAGTAAACTCTGGGAGTTGGTGATGAACAGGGAGGCCTGGCATGCTGCAGTCCATGGAGTTGCAAAGACATGACTGAGCGACTGAACTGAACTGAACTGAACTGAAAGCTGTCAAATGTATAGGAAGTCATATTCTTTAATTATAAAACCATATTTGTGTTAAGTGAAATAAGAAGTATATACCACACATGGTCACGAGGCTCAGAGTTAAGACACATTTCCTGTGTTAAACTCTTCCAGGATTGATTAAAATTTGCTAAACATTTATAAATAGTGTTGATATGTTATTAATTCCATGCAGTTCTACTCCTTTTTCTCATTTCTCATTTATTTTTCTTTCTTCAGTGTTCTCTAAGCCACAATGTCAAAGCGGAGTTTTGGTTGGTCTCCTGGCCCATTTGATCTCAGCTGTGACATTTCAATGGGATGTCGACTGTAGATTCTCTGGGTTTTTAGATATATATTTAATATAAAGCAGTTTTATATACTTCTAAGACTTCTAAAGCCTTCAACTTTTGACTTACCTTGAAAATGCTTAGAAAGCACCACAAAGTTAAGTAAATGGTTGGAAGTAAAGGAAATGTCTTCATGAAAACATTTGGCACTCAAACTTGGCATACTACAAAAATGTTGAACTTAATTTTAGAAAACTTACTTAAGCAAATGCTCAGAAACTCAAACAGTTCTTACCACCTATCAGTGTCAACTTTTAAAAAGTACTTGACAATAATCTCTGGATAAAAATATGTCTATATATTATATATATAATTATATATATTATATATATATATATTTGGATATATTTCTAGGAATAGTACTAGGGACAGAATTAGTAATTGTAGTAGGAAAGAAAAGTTTGAATACCTTATAGAGAGTGTAACCCAAAACAATGTTTATTTGTCCCAAATGGTTAAAACAAATCTTGCCTTATGCATTTTATCACCAAAAAGCAATATTGTCCTAAAACCCCTACAACTTATTTATGTCAATTACAAGTCTCGTTTATTGTTTAAAGAAAACACATGTATTATATCCTGAAGAGCCTCTTCTCATAAGAATTACTTAATTTTTCTAAGATTGAAACAATATGGTATTAGAGATAGACTCCTGTCATGTAATCTATCTTAATACAAATACACATACAGCTCATGTCTTCATGTGTCCTTTATACACAAGGTGTATGAAACTCATTTTATACACAAGCACACAAATAATAATAATATCGTTACAATCACACAGTATAATCTTAATGATTCTTCTTTCCAAGGAAATGATTGAAATGCTTATGTGAATTAAGGTGGATGCTCTACCCTCCCCACACTTTCTCTTCAGGGGTTTGCTTCTGACAGAGAATATGTCACATTGCCACATCAAAAATAACTATATACACATAAACATACATGTACAACAAACGTCAAATCTGCACCTTTCTCTCTGTTTTCAATATTTTCATCTTCTAGGTTTGAAGGAATTAATATTTTTGTATAATATCATATTTTGGCTCTCTGTTATCTTTCGCTTTTCCCAAATCAGGAATCATGAAATTACGTCCTACTATTTCCTATACACACTTATAGTTGTAGTCCAGCTAATTTTCATTATGTTCAAAACAAGCTAAAAAATAAACAATGGTTTCAACTCCCTTTTTTTTTTCAACTGTCAACCTGTCATCTACAAGTTACAATATGTTGGGCAAGCCAGCCTTTCTGGGCATCAGCTTCTCCTCTATAAAACAGTTGCTTAAAGACCTGATTGTGAAATGCTGTGTTTTACCCCAGAGAGTCATTTACTTTAGAAACCTGTTCCCGAGGATGATACAAAAATGGAATTACTATACCCTGAGATTTTCACTGCTTCCTTTTGAACTGTTTATCTTAAACTGACTTGCATGCTGTTTCCCAAACTTTTATGTTAATTTCTTTGCCTTGTGACTATTGGATTTGTTTTATTTATGGCTTTGCCTCACCTCTTCAACCAGAAATGTTTGTATGTTCCTCTAGCACCAACTCTGATTTCCCTCCAAGTGATCCCCCACTTCTTATTTCTTTGTTGTGGCCTCTGTAAGTAAAAACTTTGTCTTGACCATGTATCTGGTCTTGGACCTTGCACCTCTGGCAGGAGCACCTGGGGCCCATGCCTTTGCCAGGTTTACTCTCCCAGGAGTGGGAAGTTGCCATTATGAGTCTCTGTTTCTCTTACCTATAAATTTCTCTATTTCTTACACAAATCCTGCCCATCCTTCAAAGCTCAGCTCAAATTCTAAAAATTCCATGAAAATTTGTACCTTTACTATATCAATTATCATTGATCTTTTCCATTTTGGACTCTCACCTGCCTCACATCTGGCATCAGACTACAGGATAAATTTTCTTTTTAGTAAACTTAGAGGTCATTTTGTCAAATTACACCATGCAAGACTCTTTCTTGTTCCTCACCAAACCTTAGTTGGGAAAACAGTCATCCTATTTGAATGAAACAGGAATCTCAAATATCATTTTCTTCTCTAGACATATTGGCTCTGGGATATTTCCAGTGAATGTGTATCAACTCATTTTTAGAAAATGTAAAATGAATTCCCAGGAGAGAGAAAATTTCTACTGTTCAGCGCACACCTGCTTTCAGCTTGAGGTAAAGGTCGGGCATAGAGGATTCAGACGAAGGAAGGAGGTAGGATGTTTAATGGATGGATGATGGGAATCTTTTTCTGAGGTCTCCCAGTGGAGACAAAGAGAGGTGAAATTCCTAACAGCTTAGTCTTTAGAGGATGAAACTCTTACATAGACAGGTCACATTTTTCCTATTTAATACTTCATGATGATGTTGCATAAGTAGGTTAAAGATGACTCCAGTACTTGGCCCCTATACTGTCTACTTCTTTCCAGCTAACTAGGACTATTAGTTCAAAGTCCACTGATGCCAAACTCAAATTTTTACATATCTAAGTGCTTTGAATATAGCCCCAATAGACAGATTTGTAGCCATTAATAGCTAAGTGTTTTGCATACCCCACAAAACTGAACCTAACATCTGCTAGTCATAAATAAGGCAATCCTTGTAGCTATAAAAGACCCCAAACCACTGCTGCCTTTTGGAGTTCTCTGACCCAAAGACTCCCCTGTTTGCTGCTGGGCAACATTGCTCAGACATGTGAATCCTCTTGAATTCCCTTCTCCTCCAAGAACTCTGCCTCTGTTTCTTTTCTGGGTAGTGAGCCACCGTCTCTGGAAGCTCTCCTGCTGTATGAGACTTCCTCTCTCAAGCAAGCTTGTCCCAGTGCTGCCCAACAAAACTTGTGCAATAGTACCATCTCCTGGTCCTGGCTGTTTCCAGCTCACATCTGAAATCCTCAAACTCACCACAGATGTACATGGTAAAAGTTAAACCAGTACCAAATTTAGTCTCCTTTCCTCCTCACACCTCTAGTCACCCTAACTACATGATTTAATGAAATTAGTGCATAATTACAAATTAAATCATTTGGCTCATAACACATTTTCCCCTAAAAATTGAAGTCTCAGTTTCAATCCATAAATCTGCCTGGAAGAATCATTCATGTTGATAGGATCAAAATTTACGGAATGTATCTTTAAACCTTAAAGGATCTGTTTGGAATGGACCACATTCCTTTCCACCATTAACTATTTGTCATGGAGCAGTTTCCTTTCTGCATCTTTTCATCCTTCACATTCTAGTTGAAATGCCCTTTCTGGGACTTCCCTGGCGGTAAAGACTCAACGCTCCCAATGCAGGGTGCATGAGTTCCATCCTTGGTCAGAGAACTAAAATCCTGAGTGCTGCACAGCATGGCCAAAAAAAAAGCCCTTTCCTAGCACTTATCCATCTCCTGAGCTGATATAAGCCATTCCCACTAGACTCTCAAAGTACTCTATTTTTCTCTTTTTAGCACTGAACAAACTTGGTCATACATGTATTTATTTAGCATGATGTCTGCTACATATTACACACCCTACAGAGTTGATTACATAAAATATAATTCCCTTGGGTTCTAACATTATACAATTTTATGAAATGTTAAATTCTAAAGAAGCCCCAGACATGTTTTTATCTTTATAATTGATGAGGTTACTGTAAATACTTTGCCACAAAAACATACGTGTCTGGACAAAACTTGACTTTCCCTATTCATTTTCATCCATATTCTTGGGAGACAAGTATCTGATACATCCCTGACTCTTATCATGTTGACTCCATAGCAACCGTTCTCTGTTTTGAACTCCTCACAAATCTTACCTTATAACTTAGAAGTGAAAAAAGTGTGAGAGAAGGCAATTAATACATCCAGATCTCTGCTCCAGTGTAGGTACAGGTTAAATGTCTTTTCATTTTTATTACAACAGACTTTATGACTGCAATAAAGATGTGAGTGGTTTCCTCAAAGATAAACATCTGAAACAGAGAGGTGGGTTACATTCTAATAGCCTGTGGCTGCTGTCAGAAATAATTTAATGCTTAGTGCTTTGTTGGCTGACCCAAGACTTCTGAAGAAGCGAAGCATGCTGCTGACACCATCATGGCTGCCCAGAATCCACTCATTTATGTGAGGTGTTCTGTAGTGCTGCTCAATGAAGGCAAGAAGCCTGAACTTGGTAATTGAGAATGAATGTCAAGTAGTGTCAAGGCGCCTCAATTCATAAGGCTGATAACTCCTTCTGTGATTGCATTTCCATTTTTACAGCTGCTTCAGTGGCCAAGTTTGTAGCCTTGTTTGGGAAAGTGTATATATTACAGGACTCTTGGCACTGCCTGAGAAGAAGCTAGTAGTTTTATTCATTTTTAAGGGTTGTGGAATTTTCCAACTATTGTGAAGATCAGTTTTATAACATTTATAAAGGGAAGGAAGAGAGAAACGTTTTAAAGAACAAGAAATACAAGAAAAGCATTCATTTTTGTGCTTCTCTTCTAACAATCACACATTTAAAAAACTTTTGACATTGGCAATAGATTTCTTTGAGAGAAAGAAACTTCCTTAAGTAAAACTATGCAAATGATTCAATGACAGCAAAGAATAAATTCAATTTCTAAAATGTTTTGCAACTATAGTCATTTAAATTGAAGAATATATGTGTTATCTCTGGCAGAGGGTCTAGCTTCTCTTTCCTTAAAGAGCTAGAAAGTGAATATTCGAGGCTATGGAAGCCAAATAGTGCGTTGCACAAGAGCAGCCATAGAAAATGCGTAAACGGGTGGGCATGGCTGCGTGCCAATGAAACTCATTTGTGAACACTGAGATTAGAATTTTTTAAATCTTCATGTATGTCATGAATGGGCTTCCAAGGTGGCACAGTGGTAAAGAATCTGCCTACCAGTGCAGGAGATTCAGGAGACACGAGTTTGACCCCTAGGTTGGCAAGATCCTCTGGAGGAGGAAATGGCAGTCCACTGCAGTATTCTTGCCCGGAGAATCCATGGACAGAGGAGCTCGGCCAGCTACAGTCCATAGCGTTGCAAAGAGTAGGTCACGACTGAGCGACTGAGCACATATGTCATGAATATTATTTTTCTTTTAATTCTTTTAACTATTTAAAAATTTAACTATTTAAAAAACCATTCTTAGCTCATGTGTTGTACAGTTAATAGGTGGTATGCTGGATTTGGCTCACAGGCCTGGTTTGCTGAATTCCAGGTTTAAATATGATAGATGCTCCATATATGTGCCTGAGCCCCTTCAGTTATGTCCCATGAAACAGCCACCTTAATGGGCAGGAACTGAATCATACTTAGCAGGGTCTTTGGTCGGCACTTTATGCAAGAGTCTCTGAACTCTGAGCTATACATAGTGGTATCTGTTTTTTATCAACTATTTGCTCCACAGACAGAAAACAATCTGGGTAAAGTTAATAGATAGAGGGAGGCATGAACTGTCTCAGAGACTCACTCCTCACCTTCTTGCCCTGCTCTTTCAAAAAACTTTTTTCTTTTTGTTTCTTGGCCTGATCTGGAAGGCAGATATGCTATAAAAAATATTGTGACTGAATATTACTTTTAAGTCAAGGTACCTTCTTAAATAGAGGTAATGGTGAAGATTGGAAAGCAATTTGCAAACCTACACAACTGAAAATTCAGTTTACTGTCATATGGTTGGTTTTTACTTACATGCTGAGTCTACCTACTGCATTCTTTTCCCCCAAATTACATAAAATCAATTAGCAGAACTTCTCTTTCATTAGAAGTTTTTAAAAAGGGATTTTGGTTTTAAAGGATCTTTTAAGGAGAGTCTGTTTTTTCCTTATTGTTTTATAAATTGTCTTGGTTGGCAGACAATATGGAAATCAGCCGAAAAGATGTACTGATTAATTATTTTTATCTTTTCCCTGAGAGTAGAAACCTGAGACTTACCTTTAATGGTTGTAAAATTAAAAACAAAACAAACGAAAAAGCCCAAAACATTGAAGTTGTTTTCGCAAAATCAATCTGGGTGCCCCCTTAGTGAGACTGGGGCTGATGTAGAGATGTCCAATTTTAGACCATTTTGTGCTGACTGTATACCAGAGGGTGGTAATGATGAGAACCAAGTTCACTGAATTGCAAGACTGTCTAGTTTGTCTAAAAAAAGAAATTAATATATAAAGCACATACTCAAAATCCAGTTTGAGATTTGCATAACAAATTCTAGCAGTTTAAGGAAGCAGCTTCAACTACGGTATATTTGATAATTCTGAACATAACTTTGAGAGTCAGTATAAAAGCTTTTATAGTTTTGTTGTGCCACTGTTATTCTGTCTTAGAAAGCAAATGACAAAAGTCATGTTTGCTTTCATGTATTTCATGTGCTTTGGGAGGCCCAAATAAAACTACATCAAGGATCTGGATAAAAGTTTCAGGCCTTTATTTACATGTTTCCCAATCACAAAGTCAGCTTACTATCTAGATGTTTCCCAGTAACAAATATGCTGATAATTGAGAAGGTCTTTGGTTTGGCCTCGGATGTCAGCCATTGTCCGGGTGTCCGAGGCTGTTTAGCATTTCTATGCCACTTTAGAGATGCTTTCAGACTTGGGTGGCTAACAAGCTGTTTTGTATGACACTAAGAATCTTAATCTGATCAAATGGTGGTGCTGAAAGGCTCCCTTGGTTTTTAATATGATGATCTAATGCTAGGAAATTGCAGTCCCTTGTTTCTACACATAGATCAAGACATTTTATTCTGGACATAGACTGTCACCTCTGCTCTTGCTGAAGATTAGAGGATCTCAAGGCCACAGGAAAAGTGTAAATGTCTTTATTTTGTCTACAAGCGTCCTTCCTCCTACTCCCATCCTGAACACATTTGACTCCAAAGCACAGCCTTAATAGAAAAATGGATGGTTCATGTAGTTTTAGTTGTAAATCGCATATTGTTGGAAATTTAAATAATTCCTTATGAATGACACAAGCTAGATTTATTTTTAAATGTTGTTTCGTTTATAAGCTTTCCATTTGCCAGCTGTTTATATGCTCTATTCTCAGCCTTTAGGTGTTGTGAAAGTGACAGTGTTAGTCACTCACCTGTGTCCAACTCTTTGCATCATGGACTGTAACCCACCAGGCTCCTCTGTCCATGGAATTCTCCAAGCAAGAATACTGGAGTGGGTACCCATTCCTTCTCCAGAGGATCTTCGTGACCCAGGGATCGAACCCATGTTTCCTGCATTGCAGGCGAATTCTTTACAACCTGAGCCATTCTTTACTATCTGAGCTGTAGTGAGTCTTCATAGTCTTGATTAGAAAATAGTCATGAGTCTTCTGAATCTCACATAACTTAGGTGAAACAGTCAGTATTTGATAAGTCCCTGAAGTGCTTCAATTAACTTCTTGGAGAGTTTAATGCTTGTTCTGCCCATTCCCTCTGCCTATTTTGATCAGTGCTTGTCATCATGTGTTTTTATTTTCAAGTAGATTCCTTGGTTATGGTCATTGAAAAAACTATTTTGTTTTATCCAGCATCTGACTAATAAATATAATAGTACATTCTATTTTACCATAATAGTTTTAGTCAGGTTCAAGAGAGTCCTATTAAGTTACATCATGGTTGTAAGTAATGTCCACCTTCCTAAAAATCAACTCACCTGAGAGCAGGTAAGTATGTCCTAAATGAAACAAATCAAATGCAAAGGTTTTTCACTTGGGTAAGCTATAAACTTGCTCCTTTTCTTCAAAGCTTACTCTCTTTTTTAGTCATGTACTAGATTTTTTGGTGATTTTTTAAAACTTTCTTCATTTGTCATTTTCAAAAGGCAATTTTTCTTAAAATGGAACTTAAACTTAGTATTTAATAGAAATTAAATGCTTTTTTCCCCTTTTCATTATATTATTTAGAGAGTTTTGCAATTTTTTTTAAACCTCAGAGTCATAGTATTTAAATGTAAGATTTCTTATTTGGCCTCCCAAATATTACATTATAATACTGATACAGTTAATGTGAAACAAATAAACAAGCTCAGTTTTGACAAGGGTTCTGTTACACAGGTGGGTCTTGGGCATCAGAGACAGGTTTTCATTCTTGTCCTTTTCTTTCTTTTTTTTTTTTTTGCTATTACAAAGAGAAAAAGAACTTAAGTAAAAATTGGAGGTTGCTGCAGCTGCTAAAAGCTCTCTGAAGCCCACTGAGCGGGAACAGAGCTGTTGAATAATGCAGACAAGATAATGAACAGCAGACAAATGATCCCAGGAGGCTCCCCACTGGGTAAAGGGAGTGTATACTTAGAGGCTAGATTTATTATCCTAACATCTTTTCTGGTGACCTCCAATTTCTTGGAAATACCTGAGACATTTATAAACTCTGCATTCTTCCTCTTCAACCAAAGCCAAGTGTGTTCATCGTTTCTACCTCAGCTTCTTGAAGTCACATAGCAAAGTTGCAAAATCCAAAACTTCCCCTCTTTGAAAGAAAAGACTGAGATTTAGGCAAAGAGAAAAAAAACCAAGAATGCAACCTTGTGGTGGATTTGCTAACCGAAGTACAGACATGTTTCCCAAGGCTGATGGACAGCACGACAGATAGAAGGCTTTCTTGCTTACTAGAAATTGCCAGTACAGTTTAAACCCTAAGTAACTGGCTTTAATAATGCATCACTTTACAGGTACACTCTGCGCAGCCAAATTTGGGCCATTTTCTAACACAAGCAGATTTGCGAGATATATAGTATTATGGAATGACAAATCACCTTTGTTTTAAAATGAGCATTCTTAAAGCCAGGTTTTGATGTGAAACTTATTCTTTGCATGCAATTCATCAAATTTGATTTACACAATCTCACAGTCAAATTTAGTGAGAACTTCCATTTGGAATTGAAGAAATTATTCCATAAAAGAAGAGATTAGTTTACAAAGCCATGAGTACAATCATTTTGAGATTCTTTGAAATATCCTAATGAGCTCCTAAGATACTGGATCCATTTTTTCCCCTTAATTTCACATTGCTGGTTTTCTTAGAAAAAACAAACAAAATCCTACCTAATTTTAAACCTTAATTGTCCTATCAGGCAAATGTTCCTTCTTAAGATTTTAGAGCTTAACAAGTGCTAATTATGTCAGTATATTAATTTAAGACAGTAAAATTCTGAACACCATTGTTGCTTGAAAAGTACTATTCTAAGTGTTTATTGATATTCGTTTCCATCATTTCAGGCATATTAAGAAAAAAGTTTGAGAATTTTAAAGTTAATGCTAAGTGACAATATTTAAATCATTTAAAAAAAAAAAAAAACCCTTTTTTGGTATTTGTTTATGTGAATAAATGCAATGGAAAGGTTTTAGTTTGCAGAAGGGGTTAAACTGAATGAGATTAAATGAGAACTTAGAATAGTTGCAAATTGTTCCTGTCCTGAGAAACACTGGAAAGAAGAAAATCAGGGTGAAGACTTGCAGGTGGCTGGTGGAGGGGTTGGGATTCTTAAATACAATTAGATGAATTAAATTTAGTACAGCTGAAATAAAATAATATAGTAGGTGCTGAAAACACCTAAATGGCTTAAGTAGGTATAAGACTTTAAGTGTCCAACAATATCACAAAATAACTAAGGCCATGTTTATATAAGGAGTCATTTGTCCTTTCTCCTTTCTTCTTTTCCTTTGTTTTGACTTCTGTAATGATTGAATTCTGAGTTCTTGATCAGTTGATGTTTATTTGAGTCACATTAATGAACTGATTGCATTGATTACTTGCTAATGTCACTGAGGGCACCACTGTGATTTCTGAATAATCAAACAAATGTACATAAAGCCAATCACAGACATTGAGCAGCAAACTGCATAAATATAATTAAGCCTGTATATTATATATACTGTATATTATGTATACTGTGTATATCCCTGTTAATTAAATACAATGGTAAATATAATAAAACAAGTCAAACATATGTGCTCAAGCTTATGAAATTAAAATTCATTCACTCATTCATCCTTCAACTATATTTTTAGCATCCACCATGAACAGGCATGTTTATGATTCATGTTCAACTATAGTGAAGAAGATCTACAAAATCCTTGCTCTACTGCAACTTACATTTTACAAGTAGAATAGAACAATAAATATGTGCATATTAAATGGGCATATCACATATTAAAATGACAAGACTTTTTGATGTGTTGGGTTTAAAAATACATTAATAGCATTAATTCATTTTACTTTAAAGCTTTAAAACAATGTAGCCAAAACACTAAAAAATTACATATGATATTCACACTTGTGGGGTAAATTACTTTCTATGAGACAGGACTGATTTAGACACCCTTCTTTCTACTTACCACATTTTTTGCCCTGTCCTAAGTAGGCAGATGACTACCCCTCCAACATGCTGACTAAAGACAGTGTAGTCTATAAAGAGTTTGAATTGGAAAAGCTCTGGACTTTGAAGCATTTTAAAGCCTAATTCTAAACAGTAAGAGGTCATCAGACATTTGAGGAAAGCCTCAAATGTGAAATCCAGAGGCTAAAATAAAAAGGAAATAAATTTTGAAAGATTTATAGAACATATAAAAAATGTCCACAAGAAAAATAAATCCATAATTATTTTCCTTAGAGAAATAAGAAAGTATATATCTTCTTTAAAACAAGAATTCAGGTGATAAGAGGAAAGCATTCTGTTAACAAGAATATTGAAATTTTTAATATTGAATTAAAATTCAAAGAAGGTTTTGAAACTAAAACCAAGGAAAATTCAAAGGTTTTTAAAAATTCAAAGAAGGTTTGGAAAATAAAGCCAAGGAGATAGACATGGAGACTAGAAAAAAAAAAGATAATTTTCCCATATGGTCCAATATTTAAATAATATTCAAGGACTTCTTGAGAAAAACAGGGAAAGAGACAGGATAAAAATCATTAGAGAAATTTTTTTTTCAATTTCTAGAACTGAAAAGTCCAATGAAGCTCCAGCACAACAGATGAAAAAAAAAACTGTTACCTATTATGCCTTGGGACACACGATTGTCAATGTCAGTACACTGGAGAAGAAGATCCTGTAAAGTTTTAAATATAAATGAACAAGAACACCTCCCAAAGGATCAATATTAGAATGATATTGTATTTTACAATTACAAAGTTGAAAACCAGAAGACAGTGGAGGAATTCTGAGGAAAAAATTATTTCCAATTTAAAATTCTATACCCAGAAAACATATCCATCATTTGAGAAGGTTGCAGATGTTTAATGTCCCCCCAAATTTAGTCTCATTCATCCTTTCCCAGAAAACTCTTTCAGTTCAGTTCAGTTCAGTCGCTCAGTCGTGTCTGACTCTTTGTGACCCCATGAACCACAGCACACCAGGCCTCCCTGTCCATCACCAATTCCCAGAGTCCACCTAAACCCATGTCCACTGAGTCGGTGATGCCATCCAACCATCTCATCTCATCATTCAGTATTCTACTGAAACAAAAAATCAAACCAAGAAAGAAAAAGTATGGTATTCCAAAAACGGGGGAATATGAGACATAGAAAGGTCAAAGAAATCCCCAGAAGGATGGTGAGAGAAGATTCTGAGGATAACAGCTATGAAGCAGGCCTAGAAAGCAGCAATCCAGAGTGGAGCTAAGGAAAGTGAACTCTAGGAGGAACATATTCCAGAAGAAAAAGAGAGATAAACTCTGTACATATCTGATATATTTGAATATATCTAAAGATATACTGAAAGATTTTTTCTCATTTTCAGAATTGGGAATGAAATGGTAACTGATTCATAGAAATAAACAAAACAGAGACAAAAAGTGAGACAATCATCAAGTCTAGGGGAAAACAGGCGTGCAAGGTAGGAAAGGAAATGTAGTACTTGATGTACTTCACCGTGAATAATAGTCATCTAGTTATGAGCAAATTGCCAACTTCCGTTGGATCATGGAAAAAGCAAGAGAGTTCCAGAAAAACCTCTACTTCTGCTTTTATTGACTATGCCAAAGCCTTGGACTGCATGTATCACAACAAACTGTGGAAAATTCTTAAAGAGATGGGAATACCAGACCACCTGATATGTCTCCTGAGAAATCTGTATGCAGGTCAAGCAGCAACAGTTAGAACTAGACATGGAAACAGACTGGTTCCAAATTGGGAAAGGAGTACATCAAGCCTGTATACTGTCACCCTGCTTGTTTAACTTATATGCAGAGTACATCATGAGAAATGCTGGACAGGATGAAGCACAAGATGAAATCAAGATTGCCAGGAGAAATATCAATAACCTCAGATGTGCAGACAATACAACCCTATGGCAGAAAGTAAAGAACTAAAGAACCTCTTGATGAAGTGAAAGAGGAGAGTGAAAAAGTTGGCTTAAAGCTCAACATTCAGAAAACTAAGATCATGGCATCTGGTCCCATCACTTCATGGCAAATAGATGGGGAAACAGTGGAAACAGTGACAGACTTTATTTTCTTGGGCTCCCAAATCACTGCAAATGGTGATTGCAGCCATGAAATTAAAAGACACTTGCTGCTTGGAAGAAGAGCTATGTCCAACCTAGACAATATATTGAAAAGCAGAGACATTACTTTGCCAACAAAGGTCCATATAGTCAAGGCTATGGTTTTTCCAGCAGTCACGTATGGATGTGAGAGTTGGACTCTAAAGAAAGCTGAGGGCTGAAGAGTTGATGCTTTTGAACTGTGATGTTGGAGAAGACTCCTGAGAGTCCCTTGGACTGCACAGAGATCCAACCAGTCCATCTTAAAGGATATCAGTCCTGAATATTCATTGGAAGGACTGATGCTGAAGCTCCAATGCATTGTCCACCTGATGCGAAGAACTGACTCATTGGAAAAGACACTGATGGTGGGGAAGATTGAAGGTGGGAGGAGAAGGGGGTGACAGAGGATAAGATGGTTGAATACATCACCGACTCAATGGATATGAGTTTGAGTAATCTCCAGGAGTTGGTCATGGACAGGGAAGACTGGCATGTTGCATTCCATGGGATTGCAGAGTTGGACAGGACTGAGCTACTGAACTGAATTGAGCTCAGGCTGAGTTGTGATCATGTAAACACTGAATATTTACTAAAAACAGATTTATGTAGAGCATATTTGGATAAAAGACAGTAATGCATGTGTGTGTGGCAGTAATATGTAAGAGAATAAAAATCTGTAGGATGTCAATAGATAAAACCAAAAGACTAAAATGGGTTTCCCAGGTGGCACTAGTGGTAAAGAACCTGCCTGCCAATGCCGGAGTCATAAGAGACACAGGGTCAATCCCTGGGTTTGGTAGGTCCTCTGGACCTGAGGGCATAGCAACCTGCTCCAGTATCCTTGCCTGGAGAATCCCACAGACAGAGAAACCTGGAAGGCTACAGTCCATAGGGCCTCAAAGAGTCTGACATGACAGAAGTGACTTAGCATGCACGCAAGCAAAGATTGAAATAATAGAAAAAAAGAATTAAAGAAATTTAAATTGCTATCACTGGGAAAGGCCACCCATTACTGTGGTCCATCCAAATCAATTACTGTGGTCCAGAGTAGTGAAATGGAGAGGGCTGAAGTCAGCATCTGAAGGAGCAAAGAGAAGAAGATATACAACGCAGGAAACTCCAGAGAAAAAAAATGGGAAAGATCATAGAGAAGTAGATCATAAAGAAAAGGAAAATAAGATGTTAAAATAATCAGAATTCTCAATCTTAGAAAAGAAAATGATCAATAATTTCTAGAATATGAAGATTCTAGACTAGAAAATAGCTATTTTATGTGGCCTTTAAAAATTCTGGAATATAATGAAATGATTTTTAATTCTGTAGATTAGATAGTATGACAATCTACATGTCAGCAAGACACATTAAACACTTAAATGATTCCTTGGAAAGGTATTGGGCCTTTTCTTATGATACTTACAAATTTCTCTGAAGGCTATTTAAACCTTCCTGTTTTAAGAACAAGAAGAATTTATCAGCTCTTTTGCAGTTCTAGGTTTTGTTTTTTTTTCCCACTATGCAGCCAATTTAAAAGCCATGTTATTTTTTGAGGCATTTGTAACGTCATTAGCAGTTGTATTGGTTTTCTATTATTTTGTAACAAATTACCACCAACTTTGTGACTTAAAACAACACGTATTTATTAAGTCACAGTTTCCACAGGTCAGGAGTCTGGGCATAGCTTACCTTGGTCCTCTGTCGAAGGTCTCACAAGACTGCAGTCAAAGCCTCAGATAGGCTGTGCTCTCGTTCGGAGGCTCAAGGGGAAAAATCTGCTTCAAAGCTCATTCTGGTGTTGCCAGAATTTATTTCCTTGGCTGTCTGACTGAGGGCTCCAGCATTTTGCTAGCTGTTAGCTGGAGGTAGCTCTCAGATCCAAGAGGCTGATTAAAGTCCCTTGCTGTCTCTGCTTCCTCAGTATGACTGCTGACTTCATCTACCCAGGAAGAAGAGTCTCTCATCTCAGTTGGCTAAAATGGAGTCTTATGTAACAAACATGATCGTAGGAGCTATAGTCCACCACCGTTGCCATATTCTATTTGTTAGAAGCCTGACACTGGTTCTGCTCAAACCCAGGGGAGGGAGTTACACAAAGACATGGACAGTAGAGAGTGGGAAATCAATGGGGGCCACCTTACATCTGTCTGCTTCAGAAGAATTAAAAAACATAGAGAAAGTTAGCATTTGCAAAATTTTAGCATGCAATGTAGTGTTTAACATGATAATTTCTCTACACTTACATATATTTCAAATATTTTACAGTTTAAAGGCAATTTATTGACAAAACAACTCATAACTCTGCTCTATTTTCATCATCTCTTTGACTTGCAGGACAGTGGAACCCAGCTCAGTGATCATGCATGGTGTATTTCTTATTTCCCATGCCTGGCACAGTGCCTGACTCAAATAAATTACCTAAAATGTTTCAAAAAATCAGTTGTATTAATATATCCATGAATTCTACTCCAGCTTTACATTGTCAGGACCTGCCATGTAGTTCATGATTGTTCCTGTCAATCAGGTACAGAATAACAATAAAAACTCAAATTTATTGAGTGCTCACTCTGTCCTAGTCACTGGTCAAAGAGTATATATGTTTAACTATTTAACTCTGATAACAATTCTAAGGAGGCAATTATATATTCTTAAAATGGTTCAGTCCTCTAAAAATCCCATGTTTGTAAGCTTCATAGTCTATAAAGCTGAGATTTAAGCATTTCACTGTTTTCTCTCCCTTTTAAGTTAATGGTTGCCTAAGCAAACAGTAACCATGACATTAAAACATCTTTTTTTCCTTTGACCTCAGGTGTTCAACAGGTCTTTGCCCTTTGCACAAAAAGTAGCCTTTCATATGTAAACCAGGAATGATTATTTTATGCATATCCTAAAAAGTAGTTATAAATAATCATGCATTCAAACATATTAAGTCATTTAAGACTGTAATTAGTCATTGTCAAGTCCTGGCAAACAGCAGGATTCTAATTGGAGAGCAGTGTTTGCCCTCCTTGTGCCTCAATGAAACTTTCAGAGCAGGGCAGCGTGTGCTTCTTAATCTGTTTTTCTAACAGTTAGTAAATCAATGAAGATGAGGCTGGTGGGTATGATAAATTAATATGCACACTGACAACTTATAACCGTACAATCGCTTAGGGAATTACTATGCGACTATATCCAAGTAATTATATGTTTTAAATGATTTACCTCAATTTGTTAACAATAGCCCCCTAAAATGGAAATAAAAAGAGAGAAAATGCTAATAGCATGTTATACCAACTTTATGTTGAACTTATTAAGAGGTTGCCCTTTTAATGAAGAATTTAATGAATTAAGAGATTTGTTATGAATAAGCATTCTTACTACTTGTTAAGTATTTGTCACCACAGACCTGTCATAGTCATTCTAATTATGATTAATACCTTATCTTGAATTCTATCTTCATTCACATTTCAGTAACAAATGTAACTTCTATTATATAATCAAGGTTCATGAAAACAGGATGATTTGCCTATGACCTTATATTTTATTCATTTTTACATTCATATTTAACAGATTTCTCTGAAAGTTAACCTTATGCATCTTCTAATTTTTAAAGTGCATGTTATTCTTGACATGCTTTTCAACCCTTTATGCTGTTTCAAATCATGGTTATGTACTCAAGATAAATGAAATATCCTAACATTTTGATTATTCTTACATATACCTAGGAGCTGCTACTTTCAGGCATTATTTAAGAATATTTTTTGTACCCTATGGAAAAGTTATGCTAATTATCTCAAGCATCGCTAACATTCTCGCTGTGGAGGACACAGTTTTATGAAGTTTGAAGAACGATGCATTAAAATTTTCAGATTTTTCATTGTAATCTATTGTGGCAAATACGGAGCTTTTTTGTAGGTGGGCTTTTTTTAGTGGTACAATACAATCCACATCCACATGATATTATGTTATGTGTCACAGATATCTTCCTTTTCAGCTCTTTCTTTTTTTCCTTTAAATCTTTTCTACTTACTTTTCTCTTTTTTTTCTTTTGTCCTATTTCTGTCCCTGTTTCACTCCCTCCTCTTTGATTTTTTTCCTCCATCTTATCTTAATTGTTCTTCCCTTCTCTGCAGTTCCCCTTTGTCCCCGTTTGCACAGATGTGTTCTCACCATTTGCATCCTCTTTTTTGTCCTGTTTCCCTCTCATCCTTTCCTTTTGAGCCTCCGTTCATCTGCCTCAAGGGAGTTCTACTCTCCACCTTTGTAAAAAGCGATAAGCCATCTTTGCATTTGTTCTTTGTGGTTTTAAGAGTCCTCAGTTATTCACACTACCAGGTGTTAAAAGCTCTGATAGGAAGTAAAAGTAATAATATGACTTATTTTTGTACCCTTTTTATTAGATTAAGAGAATCTCTATGAGAGTATAAAGGATTACGTTACTAATAAGCTCACTGGTGTCATCAGGAAAATTAAGCCAATTAATTAGGGGCAATAATAATAACAATAATAGTAACAATGGCCTGAAAGAAAACTGGATCATTTATCAGACATGAAGTGTGCTCTCCTAAGGGCTTGGTATCACAGAGGGGCAGCTTCTTTAGCAGGAAGAAGCTCTCTGGTCCCCAGAGCCCTTGGATCCTTCCCAGCCTCTGGTGTTGACAAGGAACACTCCACACACATCAAGGCATTTGTAGTAAGCCAGGTAGTATGAGGGAAGTGTATGCAAATCGGAGAAATGAACCCTCTCCAGAGGTCTTCTAAATCACTCAATTCTTGAAGCAATTAGCAGATAGTCTATTTCCCCTTAAACTAGATGCATTTACATTTTCTTCATCATTTGAAGCATGTCTTCACACATTTCAGGTTCTCCATTATAAGCAGAGATAAGTACTATGCACTTCTTGTTGAATTCAGTAGAATAAAGTCAAACACTTGTGATATGCAATATTCTAATGTTGTAAAGATCTGATGAGTTTTCCCTTAAAAAAATACTGCAAAACAGACTACATTTTAATTACATTTTCTCAGAGGTGTCTGGGGGAAAGAGGGTCCTGTGTTTAAGAGTGTTTAATATACTTAAAAACTGTATCTTCTAGCAGTCTGCAGTACTGATTTAACAGGTCTGATCTTTTGAAATGAATCCCATATCATATTTATGATGATGGCTTATTTGAGAATGAGGCTAAATCTAATGAGAGGAAATTCCTTTGATGAGAGTGATGATTACGTCATTTGAACCAACACATCAACAGCTATCACTTCTTACTGACAATAAACGCATTGCTTTGGAAATAAATTTAAAGTTGTTCTTTCCGGTGTTGGTCATCATTCATGAACAAACCCGCTCTAACTCAGCTGTGTCCCTAATCATGCAAAAACAGAGAGGTAAATTGAATGCCAGAGATAGACCAGAATTTCTCATTCACCATCATTCTCAGTTTCCATAATCTTTGCTCTAAATTCAAGTAAG
Source organism: Antilocapra americana (assembly GCA_007570785.1). Taxonomy (NCBI): domain Eukaryota; kingdom Metazoa; phylum Chordata; class Mammalia; order Artiodactyla; family Antilocapridae; genus Antilocapra; species Antilocapra americana. The sequence goes on along the minus strand of ML661343.1, from coordinate 17,505,583 downwards.
TAGAAAGTACTAGTAAATATGGAGTCTCTACACATGGCAGACTGTGCTATAACTGATTTTATGGTAATCAAATTCCTTTATTTCTTCTACAAATCCTTTGTAGTAAGAACTATTAAGTACTGAAATGGCAAAAGTGCCAAAGGCAAGGAAGCATGGCAAATTTCTATGTGCTTCATCATCTTTTGGTAATTTTACAAAAATCTAATTTAATACTGTATAGTCTAGATCTTTGAATGCTTAATAATTGAAAATTTTTTAAAGATAACTCTTTTGTTGAGAGAAAGAATAAATAATGAGAAGTGCAATTCACAGATCTAACCTAAGTTGACAGAGTACAAAGCCAGCACACAGTAAAATATGTATTAGTCAATACATAATGTTGAGACAACTGTTCAGGTAACTGTAAACAAAACCCCCCAAACCCTTGCCTGAGTTCTAATATCATTACAAATTCTAAATGGACATGTGGAATCACAATAACAAAAATAAACTTTTGTTAACTTACAGGTATTTTGATTTGAGAAATGGAGTTTCAAATTTTTTTTATTTCTATGAAGAATACTAATAAAACTGCAAAGTATATAAAATAAAAGATTGATTATATCATGTCTAAATGGATATTTTATTTGTAGATTTTGTTCATCCATCTGTGTATTTGGCAGTCAGTGCAAATGTATATTTTGGCAAATTACATTCAGTCTATAAACTTCTCATCAAAGAAAATGAGACTTCATCAGCTAGATGTCCTGACGCCTTGACACACATTGCTAAAAAGAGGTGAGATTTGCTCATCTGTAATACTGAGACTTTCATAGTGCAAGCTTTGGATCACTTTTCATTTCCTGCAAAACCTGCAGAGACACTTAATGAGATTTTTGGCTTTATATAAATGAAAGGAGTTAGTTTCCTGAAAAAAAATACCTACAAGATGGTAATCACTGATGCTGAGAAAAGATGTTAAAATGTTGACCTGGTGTAAAAATCAGGTTTTTGAGGTGTGAGACAAGCAGAAAGTCCTTATGTTGTTTGGAAATATATTGAGAATGAACACTGAGTAAGGAATTATAGTAAAATATAAATTTAGTTGCCGTTTAGTGACTTTAGGTATATTACACAGAGCAGCCAAGCCCTTCCCAAAACTGGTTTAATTTTCTCTGAAGAGGTCATAAAAAGCCTTGTAAAGGTGGATTGATTTTTTTGTCACCTGATTTTTCATATTATATGTCAGTTACAAGGAAAAAATGACTCTTTTTTGGGAACCAAATTGCCTCAGAACTAGAAAAATCTACCACCAGAAAAAGGCAGTTAAGGATAAGGACTTTCTTGGTGGTCCAGTGGTTGACTTCATGCTCCCAGTGCAGGGGGTGTGGGTTCAATCCCTGGCTGGGGAATTAGACTCCCACATGCTATCAGTCACAGCTAGAAAAACCCAATAAGAATAATGAAAAAAAAATTTTTTTTAAAGAAAAAGGCTTCCAAGTTAAGTAGGACCTTTTCAACTTCTTTACTGAAAGTGTGACTTATTTGAGCCCTTCCTTTGACTTCATACATTCAAATTAGCTCTGTGCTTTCAAACCATTTGTCTTGAGAAAGAGAGGCTTAATTAATGATGATATCTAATGTGCTTCAGAGTGTTTAAAAATGATGGACAATGTAGATATGGATAGCCTGTAATGACAAAATTGTAGATGCAAACTACCTGCCAATGAGCTGATCCCCAGAATAAGCTGTAGGTGCAGAGTAGTCGGATGTTACTAGAGGCTACAAGTCTAAATAATGCTGTTAGTAACTTTTTAAAAGAAACATAAACACAATAGGAATAATAAAGGATATTACCTTTATTAGTTAAAAAATGATAAAATGTTTCTTTCTGTCTCATGATACAGCAGAGCTTCCCTGGTGGCTCAGATGGTAGTATAGCTAATAAAGATCTACAGTATAGCACAGGGAACTTCACTGAATACTCTGTAATGACCTATATGGGAAGAGAATCTAAGAAAGAATGGATGTATGTATATATGTGACTGATTCACTTTGCTGTACACCAGAAACTAACACATCATTGTAAATCAACTATCCTCTAGTAAAAAAAAATTTTTAAAGGACAATCTCCAGGCTGCAACAGTTCAGAGAAGTGTATGGGAAAGGCAACAGAAAGAGTAAAACAGCCTACTCTATCATGGGACAGAAGGAAACATCTCATCATTTTTTAAATTAAATAAAGGTAATATCTTTTATTATTCCTATTGTATTTATGTCCTTTAAAAAAGTCATTTATGTAGCTTACAAATGCACAATAAAAATCTAAAAAATGTGAAATCCAATAAAGGGCTTTTAAAAAGAGTCTCATTAAGTTGCTGTATCAAAAAACAGAAACAGACATTATAGCTCTAGGTATACTGAGCCTTTGTAACTCTCCACTCTCCAGTAGCTCCTCCCTCACAGACTCAGGTGGTAGGTGTGGCTAACAGCAGGTGCTCAGTAAATATCAGCAGTTGGAATTATGATCCTCAGGTAGAAGGTTTACTGTCCTGCCCTCTCCCTGGTATAATGGTTGTGCAGCTGCTTGACCCAGGACCAGTCTCCCTGTTCCATCACTAAGGTGAGTCCAGAGAAGGGACTTACAGCCCTACCTGCTCAGGAGTGTGACCTGGCCAGGGAGGAGGAGCTGAGTCTGTGCCTGGAAAGATAACCCAGAGCCCCAAGTTGGAGGTGGGGGGCACCTGAATGGCAATGCCAGGTGTGGGTGGGACAAGGAGGGCAGTGCTGAGCAGATTTGAAAATCATTGTCTCTGGCAGGCTTTGGGACTCAGCTATCCGAGAAAACCCTCACGCAGGAGAAGGAGCTATCGGAGGACAGTGAAGAGCTTCCTGAGGAGGGGGTGTGAGGCTGCAGGAGAGGGGGTCGGGTGGGGAAGGCCCTGCTCAGGCAAGCATGACCAAGGAGTAAGGGTAGGGGGTCTGATCTCAGAGTGGGGTTGGGGAAGAAAGAGACATCCTAATATACTGTTACAAATTCTCACACATCATATATTATTTATTTAACTAATCCTATTGCTCACTTCTAATTATTGTTAGCTGGGCTTATTTTTGTTTGGTGTAAATAACAGTTTTCATTTAACATAAAATTAAAACAGAATATACAATTTCAAGTAAGCACCTGTTTTCATATTTTTATGTTTAAGCATAAGTGTAATAACATAAAAACATAGTAACACATTTGGAAATAGTTATTTATTATGTGCTATTATGGTGTTCGGGTTTTTTTTTTTTAATCTGGTGTATCTGTGTCCTGGGTTGACAACATCCTAGACAGGGTTCTCACATGTCAGTCCAAGGCTCCCAGGGGAGAGCCATCCAGGTGAAAACTGCATTTCCTTGTAGGACCTGGTATCAAAAATCTCATATCTTCATTTGTGCTGTAATCTATTCTATAGAAGCAAGTTATTAAATCTGGCCCACATTCAATGAGAGAATTAGACTCCATCTTTTGATGAGTGTCAAGTTGTAAATATGCTTTTTTATTGCATAACAAAATGGTTGTTATTATATATCCATCTTTTTCATTATGATTTATTACAGGATATTGAATATATAGTTGCCTGTACTATACAATAGGGCCTTGTTCTTTAATCATTCTGTATTTAATAGTTTGCATCTGCTAATTCCAAACTCTGTCCATTCCTCACCCATGTGAGAGCCCTTCCTTTAGCTGAAAGCCACAGAGGAACTTCAGTAATGCCACATGGAGCCAGAATAATCATCCATGCCTGCTGTTGCTGCTGCTAAGTCGCTTCAGTCGTGTCCGACTCTGTGCGACCCCAGAGACAGCAGCCCACCAGGCTCTCCTGTCCCTAAGATTCAAGAACACTGGAGTGGGCTGCCATTTCCTTCTCCAATGCATGAAAGTGAAAAGTGAAAGTGAAGTCTCTCAGTCATGTCTGACTCTTAGTGACCCCATGGACTACAGCCCACCAGGCTCCTCTGTCCACGGGGTTTTCCAGGCAAGAGTACTGGAGTGGGGTGCCATTGCCTTCTCTGTCATCCACCCCAGTCCTTCTCAAATTCCTGATCCAAGAAATGATGAAACAAAATGGAATGGCCACTACTGAGCTGCTAAGTTTTAGAGTTGTTTCATATGCAGCCATAGGTAATCAGGATGACCCCATACCCTTCATCCCACATTTATCAACTGTTAACATTTTGCCACGTTTCGCATGTGCTCTCTCTTTCCCTGAATCATTTAAAAATAACTTGCAAGTATCATGACACTTTATCTCAGTATTTAGCATGAATTTTTCCTTCAAAATTACTATACCATTATCACTCTCATGATATTTAAGATAGATATTAAATAATATAGTGTGTGTGTGTGTGTGTGTGTGTGTGTGTGTATGCATGCTCAGTCACTCAGTCGTGTCTGACTCTTTGCGACTCCATGGTCTATAGCCTATCAGGCTCCTCTGTTCATGGAATTTTTCAGGCAAGAATACTGGTATGGCCTGTCAGTTCCTTCTCCAGGGTATCTTCCTGTCCTAGAGATGGATCCTAGTCTCTTGCCTCTCCTGTATTGGCAGGCAGGTTCTGTACCACTGTGCCACCTGGGAAACCATATAGTGTGAACTATATAGCTTTAAAACAAATTCCAATATCTAAAGAAGGATTACATGTAGCATTTAGTTGTCACCTTTCTTGAGTTTTGCGTTAACTTATTACAATAAGCTGCTGCCTTTTTGTCTTTCATGCTATTGATTACTTTGAGGAGTCTAGAGCAGAATGTCCCATCATCTGGATTTATAAAATTATTTCCTCATGATTATCTTGAAGTTAAATATTTTTTATAAGAGTGCAAACTGGGGTGATATCACTTCCCATTATAACCTACGAAGAGGTATGTAATGCCAACTTGTACCATCACTGGTAATGCTTGATCAATTTGATAATGTGATTAATGTGATGTGCATGAGATTTCTCAGTTGTGATTAAGGTGATGTCCATGATATATATCTACCTCCCTTTATAATTAATAAGAACTCTGTAGGTTGATACTCTGAAATTGTGCTCTCCTGTTCCCCTACAACTGTTCCCAAATTGTTTGTAGCGTTCATTCATGATCCTTGCTTGACTCAGTTATTACGTAGGTGGTGGCATAATAGTGGTTTGCTAATTCTGTGTTTCTTTCTACATTTGTTACTTGGCATTCTCTCGAAAGGAGTTCTTCAGTTATTGTATTTTCATTTCTAAAATTTCCACTTAGTTCTTCTTTATGTCTTCTATTCCTTTGCTGAGGCTCCCTAGTTTTTATTTGTTGTGAGGACATTTGTAACACTTGTTGAAATATTTTAATCGCGTGCTCAGTTGCTAAGTTGTGCCTGACTCTTTGAGACACCATGAAATGTGGCCTGCCAGCCTCTTCTATCTATGGAATTTTCCAGACAAGAATACTTGAGTGGGTTCCTGCCTTAACGTATTTGTAAGCTAATTCTGTTTCTCTTGGCATCTATTAGGTGTATTTTCATAGTTTAAGTTCTTTCAAGTTCTTATTATGATGAGTGATTTTTTGTTGAAGCATGGACATCTTCATATTATGTTGTCCGACTCTGAGTTTTATTCACAGTTTCTGTCTTAGTTTTCTTTGACGCTGCTCCATCAGAGTGGATGGATCACAGTCTCATTACTACCAGGTGGAGATAGAAGTCCAATTCCAGTCAGCCTCAGTTGATACCTGATTTGGCAAGACTTCTTGTTACAGCTGAAATGGGGTTAGAGTTTTGGCTCCTCATGTGGTCTCCACAGGCTTCCCAGGTGGTGCTAGTGGTAAAGAACCCACCTGCCAAAGCAAGAGGTCCAAAAGACACAGGTTCGATCCCTGGGTTGGAAAGATCCCCTGGACCCGAGGGCATGGCAACCCACTCCAGGATTCTTGCTTGGAGAGTCCCATGGACAGAGGAGCCTGGAGGGCTACAGTTCATGGGGTCACAAAGAGTTGGACACGACTGAAGCGACTTAGCACATACACACATGTTCTCCACTACTACCGCTATGCAGGTGGCCTTGTTACCTATGGGCAGTGATGACAGTCCTGACTCTTTACTAAGGTCCCTGAATCACCCCCTGGGGGAGAGAAGGAGGTCCTCATGACCACTATGTGGGGTGGAAGCCCAGGCTCCCCACCAGCTCCAACGACAGAGCAAAGGTGTGGCGAAGGCCTTGTTACCAGGCAGTGGGGATGAAAGTTCTAGCACCCTATTTGGCCTTCTCTGATACTACCGGGCAGGTTGTGGAGGTGTCTTGTTACAGCTTTACAGGGATGGAAACCTAGGCTTCCTGCTCAGTCAGTGCTGGTGAGGCTATGAATGGGTCACAGTCTTTTTCAGTGATGCTTGGTTGGAGTAGGGTGGTTATTAACTAAAAGCTTTCACCTGCTGGATTGTCCCTTTCCTAGCACTTTGGCTAAAAAGAGCAGCTTTTGTTGGGATTTTCTTTGGTTTGTGCCCACTTGTGTTTCAGGTTTATCATCTTTTCCAGCTCTAAGTCTGAGTTGAGTGAGGTAAAAAGAAAACAGGGAATTTATCACTACGTCATTCCTTGGGTCCCAGGATACCTATCCAGTTTGCCCTCTTCTCTCCATCTTTCAGAATCTTAAGTTTGTTTAAAATACAATGTTCAGGGTTTTCAGTTATACTTAGCAGAAGTAATAGGGAAAAGTATATTTACTCCATATGCCTGGAAGCAGAAGTTCCATAGTGTTGAATTTTATCAGAAGTTTTTAGAAAAATATCTTTTGAGATAATCTTTGTTTTTTGACTTTCTGATGTTTTGATTTCAACTGTTGGTATATTATTGGTCATAACAGATGTTCTGAAATAAATACATAGTCCTAGTTTAATATATATATAGTATGTTAAAGGACTATATATATGTAAATTAGATAAACTTTTTAAAAAGAAGTCTTGTATATTTAAAAGAATAATTATTGATTATGTACAAAATGGCTTATATGAAATATTATTCTTCAGTTCTAAAAAAATCATCAGGATATATTTTAAAGAGGATTGCTTATTATCAAAATTTCAAATATAACAATGCTCATTTTCTTTTTCTTCTCATTTCCCTATCATTTTAAAAATTAAATTTAAAATTGAAGTTAGAAGAATAGGGCCCAGAATATTTTAAAACTTGGTACATTTTTGGCCACAGAAGGTCCTCATTAAAATGGCAACCTGATTCTTTCAGTTGCTTAGGGCAAAAATCTTGGTATTCTTCTTGATTCCTCCCATTCTCTTTGTCTCATTATCTCTTTAGTGATGGATCCAAGTATCTTGTTCTCGCTTCATTTAGGTCTCCTTTGCCCGCTCCTGGCCCTTTATATAAACTACTCCCCCACCTCAGCCCCACCCTGCACATAAGCTTTCCCTTTCTTCCTTACTTTGCTTAATTTTTTTTCTCCATACCATTTATCCCTACCTGGAGTGTTCAGCTTGTGTTTATACAAACTGTAAGTTATATCAAGGTGCAAGTAAGGTGGTCTGGTTTCCCATCTCTTTAAGAATTTTCCAGTTTGTTGTGATCTACATAGTCAAAGGCTTTGGCATAGTCAATAAAGAAGAAATCGAGGTTTTTCTGGAACTGTCTTGCTTTTTCGATGATCTAGCGGATGTTGGCAATTTGATCTCTGGTTCCTCTGCCTTTTCTAAATCCACCTTGAACATCTGGAAGTTCGCGGTTCACATACTGTTGAAGCCTGACTTGGAGGATTTTGGGCATTACTTTGCTAGCGTATGAGATGAGCACAATTGTGTGGTGGTGTGAGCATTCTTTAGCATTTCCTTTCTTTGGGATTGGAATGAAAACTGACCTTTTCAGTCCTGTGGCCACTGCTGAGTTTTCCAAATTTGTTGGCATATTGAGTGCAGAACTTTCACAGCATCATCTTTTAGGATGTGAAATAGCTCAACTGGAATGCCATCACCTTCACTAGCTTTGTTCATAGTGATGCTTCCTAAGGCCCACTTGACTTCACATTCCAGGATGTTTGGCTCCAGGTGAGTGATCACACCATCATGGTTATCTGGGTCATGAAGATCTTTGTGTAGTTCTATGTATTCTTGCCACCTCTTCTTTATATTTTCTGCTTCTGTTAGGTCCATACCATTTCTGTCCTTTACTGAGCCCATATGCATGAAATGTTCCCTTGGTATCTTTAATTTTCTTGAAGAGATATCTAGTCTTTCCCATTCTATTATTTTCCTCTATTTGTTTCCATTGATCACTGAGGAAGGCTTTCTTATCTCTCCTTGCTATTCTTTGAAACTCTGCATTCAAATGGGTATATCTTTCCTTTTCTCCTTTGCCTTTCACACCTTTCCTTTTCTCAGCTATTTGTAAGGCCTCCTCAGACAACCATTTTGCCTTTTTGCATTTCTTTTTCTTGGGGATGGTCTTGATCACTGCCTCCTGTACAATGTCACAAACCTCCGACCATAGTTCTTCAGGCACTCTATCAGATACAGTCTCTTGAATCTATTTCTCACTTCCACTGTATAATCATAAGGGATCTGATTTTGGTCATTCCTGAATGGTCTAGTGGTTTTCCCTACTTTCTTCAATTGAAATCTGAATTTGGCAATAAGGAGTTCATGATCTGACCCACAGTCAGCTGCTGGTCTTGTTTTTACTGACTTATATAGAGCTTCTCCATCTTTGTCTGCAAAGAATATAATCAATTTGAGTTTTGTATTGACCATCTGGTGATGTCCATGTGTAGAGTCTTCTCTTGTGTTGTTGGAAGAGGGTATTTGCTATGACCAGTGCGTTCTCTTGGCAAAACTCTGTTAGCACAAAGCCAAATTTGACTGTTACTTTTAGGTATCTCTTGACTTCTTACTTTTGCATTCCAGTCCCCTATAATGAAAAGGACATCTTTTTGGGGTGTTAGTTATAGAAGGTCTGGTAGGTCATTTTTAGCCATTCAGCTTCAGCTTCTTAGGCATTACTGGTCGGTATCAGGGTGGGGAGTTTACTTTGCTACTTTATCTTAGCGTTCAGAGCAATATCTTGTATGTTGTAGAGCCTCAGTAAATATTTTTTGGATAAATGGAATAGTAAGAGGATGAAGATTCTAATGCATAAATGACTTTAGTGAAGATAAGCTTGACTTTGTATTTTTCATTCTAATTTGTTATCTGTGTTTCTTATATTGCTTCATTTTAATGTTATGAAGCCAAAACTTACACTTTAAGACATAAAATTAAATTCCCTAATAAGGCCAATAGACACTTAAATTTATCACAAACCACCAAAGTAAAGGTTTGTCTCCATCTTGATATGGTATGTATTATGGACTGTAATTATGGTACATAGTATGGACAATATGCTAATACTGGGCACGGCAAAGAATAAAGGGGAGTTTAATTGCAAGTCATCACTGCACTTGAGTCCAACCTTTCTGCGTAGAGCCATTCATCATGAGTGACAGCCCAGAAAAGGAGGGGAAGCAGTAGATTCTTCCACAGACCCACTCTGCCCCTTATTTGCCTCACCCTGTCGTTCAGTTTACAGTCCTCTTTGTTGGCTGCAGTCGTTCCCAGAGGACATACTTATCACCATGGAAAAAACCTGAATGACATCACAGCAGCACTTACAACTCTGTGCTCTGATCCAATAAATAATGTGTGCTCAGTGTGAAAGTGTTGGAGTAGCCCCTAATATCAAAATCAAGTAAGGTGAACACATACTGACCAGCCTTACTTGGAAGCTGTGAGAAGAGCCATCTCAGGCCCTGCCCCAGACCTGCCTTTTTGAAATCTCTGTTTATCTGTCTGGACACAGGAGCCTGAGAAATGCTGATCTGTAGAAGATCCGAATAGTGCCTAAAGCACCAGTACTTTAGGATTTAATTTAAGAACCATCATATCATAAACAGAATTCAACTAAGGTGAGAAAACTAAGCTTCTCTTGTCTCACCTGGAGGAGTTTAACGGAAATAGAAGTTGAATTAACACTGAATTGACCTATGTGGGTTTGTGATTCCCAAAGCTATTGTATGTGAATCTCAGTTCATTTCCTGTAAAATGGGTATTATCATTCCTGTTTTCAGTGGAGTAAACTGTTTCTTCAGAAAAGTGAGCTGACTCTCCTAAGGTGACATTGCTAGTGAAGGCATTAAAAATCAGCAGGACCAATTTTCAGACACCTCCCTCATTCTAATTCAGTTTTCTCTTACCTCATTATAAAATTTCACCTCTTTTTAAAGATTTGCCTCCTTCCTCCCTCCTCCTTCTCTTCCTCCCTCCTCCCCTCTCTTCCTCCTCCCTGCTTTCCTCTTTTTTCTTTCTTTTTCTTTCATGCTCTTAGTAAAGAATGATACATAGCTAGTCAAAGCACATTTTTTTTTCTTCTCATAACTGAATCCCACAATCATTTAATGTCACACAGCTCTGAGCAGATCAGTTTTGGACACTTCTTTACAAATCATTTAATTGAATCCATCTGAAAGGTCTCTGCCTCTCATGAATGTTCATCATTTGCTTAATGTTATATAGGTACAGACTAAGTGTACATTTGGGATCAGCTAAATGGGTACTCAGCACTATAGCAATTGGTAAAGAGAACCCTAAATAAAGGGGACCACTTGTGAAAGTTGCTCAGTCATATTCGACTCTTTGAGACCCCGTGGACTGTAGCCTACCAGGCTCCTCTATCCATGGAATTCTTCAGGCAAGAATATTGGAGTGGGCAGCCATTCCCTTCTCCAGGGGATCTTGCCAACCCAGGGATCAAATCCAGGTCTCCCACATTGCAGGTGGATTCTTTACCATCCTAGCCACCAGGGAAGCCCTAAATGAGACCACTTAGTTTTGGCTTATTTCTTAAATATGTATATTCATATCATAAATGTTTTTCCTGCTACAAAGGAAAAATGTAACATAATTTTGGGAGGAGTAATAAATTGGGAGAGTTTGGGAAGAGTGAGGGACATGTGTAATAGTTTCCTAAGAAGATTTTCAAAGAATATATGGAAAAGTAGAAAGTATCTCTTTTTGACTTAATCTGTGTTGGCAGGAGGGTAGGAGGGGAGACAGCAGAAGGCTTTGCTCATGTACATTGATGGGGTAGTTTTAATACCTACTTAAACATCTTTCTTGGCAGCATTTTAGGACATCCTGTATACTTTAGCTGGTATCTTTGCAAAATTTGAGGATGACTGACAATAACAGCACTGACTGGATTATACTTCAGCTAACAAAATTATCAGTGATTAAGACAGCGTCCTTAGATGAGCTGCAGTGAATCCTGATGACGAGCACGTTAACACTCTGCCAGCTCCCTTCTGTAGATTTTTTGCCGAAAATAATGGAAAACCTGAAGGTTTTAAGAGCTTTTTATTCCTTCACAAACCTCACAATTAATGGCTGTTGGTGGAAGGGAGTACACAAAATATTAAATGTAACAGACTTATCAGGTTTATTTAAGTCTCAAAACCAGTTCTGTCTGGGAATCTAAAATTCAATTTTGAGGAAATACCACTTGGGTAGCCTCTGTGCTCCCATCAAGATACCAGAAAGCTTTAAGTTACAAAAATATGGCACAAGGACTAAGAGTTGACATTCTGTATCTGCACTAGTAGGTCTCCAGGGCCCAAGAATGTGTACGGTCTAAACCTTGGGTACTTCATGTGAATTCTTTATGCACTCTGTTTTTCCATCAGCCATATTTCATCAGCAATCATTTAATTAAAAACTGGAGCACTATAGGAGGTTCATACCCTATTGCCATTATTTAATATTTGTTTTATGACCAACTAGGAAGGGGTTGTGGAAACCAGCAATTTTTCTCTTGGGGAATAGTTACAATCAGAACCATCAACCCCAAGTGTACATAAAACAGGATCTAAGTCACATTTATCTTCCACCAGAGAACCAGAAACTCAGTGACTGTGTCTCCAGAATTAAAAATTAATAGCCATAAAAGGGACTATAAAAGAGGTGAAAAGGATGTAGGTTTTGTAACAATACACAAGGAGCACCTAGAGGACCATTTATTTGCATTTTGGAGCTGGTGAGTTACAAAGATGGTCAATTCAGGTTAACAGTTTTTAAAATGAAAAAGCCTTTTAAAAAAGCCTGTTTGGAAAAAGCAACTTGAACTCAGTGAAACCATGTTTTGAAATGAAAGATTTTTATCCTGAATTTCTAGTTCAACTGACAATGAAATGCAACCCAATAATTATAAAATCTCTTTATTTTGTAATGCTTGAATGCAATTTTATTGTAATAACATTACTTTTTGCTCCAATTTTATGAGTATTTGTAAAATCAAATGTTGGCTCTAAGTGGGAAAAATCACTTTGACCTTTTTTAAAAATTAATTTGTTTATTTTAATCGGAGGCTAATTACTTTACAATATTGTGGTTTTCGCCATACATTGACATGAATCAGCCACAGGTGTGTGTACATGTGTCATAATGCAATCACAGTATTTTCTAATTCATTTCATAATAGTTATCACAAAGTCATTTATTTATCCATCTGGAAATATTTTCAGTATGCTACATTTCTATAAAAAGAAGCCTAGAAATTAAAAAAAAATATTGGAATACAGTTGATTTACAATGTTGTTTTGTTTCAAGGATACAGCAAAGTGAATCAGTTTTTCATATATATATTTATATATGAATATTCATTTCCCATACAGGTTATTACAGAACATTGAGTAAAGTTCCTTGCACTATAGAGTAGGTCCTACTGAGTTATCTATTCTATATATTAGTGTGTATATGTTAATCTCAGTCTCCTAATTTATCACTTCCGCCATGTTTCCCCTTTGGTAACATACCAAAAATTTGATTTTCAAATCTGAGTCTGTTTCTGTTTTATAAATAAGTTCATTTGTATAATCTTTAATTAGATTTCACATATAATTTACATCATATATTTGTCTTTGTCTGACTTACTTCACTTAGTATGATAATCTCTTTCCATCCATGTTGCTACATATGGCATTATTACATTCATTTTATGGCTGAGTAATACTTCAGTGTATATATGTACCACATCTTCTTTATTCCTCTGTTGCTGGCAATTTAGGTCACTTCCATGTCTTGGCTATAGTAAATAGTGCTTTAGTGAACACTGCAGTGCATGTATCTTTTCAAATTTTGGTTTTCTCTAGGTCTATTCCCAGGAGTGGAAATTCTGGATTATAAGGCTTGGAATTTTGGGCATTATATTCAACAGGACAATTAGTACTTCGTGCTGGTCAGAGTAAAATTAGTGGTATTTCATTGAATAAAATTGTTTCTATAGCTTCATATGAGAAGGATTATACGTTATATTTATATGTATTTACATTTGTCTCAGGTTTCCCTCATGGCTAAGTGGTAAATACATCCACCTGTCAATGTAAAGAGCAGCGAATTCGATCCCTGGATTGGGAAGATCCCCTGGAGAAGTTTGACATCCCTACTGCCTCAGTAACAGAAATACAGGAAAAGTGGCATGATTTACAGTGCTGGCAGCTTTCTGTGGCCACGGAGTAACAAGAGCTAGAAGGTCAACAGAAGAGTATCACAACTTCCTAGGACAGCAGGAAGGCAATCGAGGCATCAGGGGGCAGTGGGAAAGAAGTAGAAGCTTCAGAGGACAGCAATCAGGAGGTGGCAACAAAAGTAGCAGATTCCAAAACAAAGGGCAGAAGAGGAGTTTTAATAAAGCATTTGGACAGTAATGTGAAGTAGAGAATTTATTTGGTAAAATCAGAACTATGTTCAGCAACATGGAACTGAACATTGTTTTTCCTACAAGGTTAAAAGCATATTGTATTTCCTTCCTGACCACTTGCCCAGTCCCCATCTCTTTGAGAGAGAAAAGCTTCATCTAAATTACTTCATCTGATTCATGACTGTCATTTATAACTTTATTGCTACTTCTGTCTCGGGTATTCCTTTGGAAAAGGGGTGTGGATTCATTACATATTCTAATGTATTGTCTACAGATTATAAGGTAAAGTCAAGCATGTATCTGGTGATACTTTTTAAGTTCAGCTGTCTTTATACTCAGAAATGTTTTGCAATAGTAGGCTTCCCTGGTGACTCAGATGATAAAGACTCTCCTGCAGGATCCCTGGGTCGGGAAGATCCCCTGGAGAAGGAAATGGCAACCAATTCCAGTAATCTTGCCTGGGGAATTGCATGTGTAGAGGAGCCTGGCAGGCTACAGTCCATGGGGTTGCAAAGAGTCAGGCATGACTGAGCAACTATCACTCACCAGTATGCTTACTTGGGAAATCCCATGGACAGATGAGTCTTGTGGGCTATATAGTTCATGGGACTGCAAAAGAGTCGGACACGACTTAGTGACTAAACAGCAGCGGCAACATTTATATCACCCATTTCTAAGAATTCTTATACTTTGGGATCTCAACAAGGTTTGTTGAATGACTAACCATCTTCCATTATTCTCCTTGCCAAATGAGGGCAATAGGTCAAGAGGCATGCTACTCATCCCCACTGCTCAGATGATGAGCATGAGAAAAGAGGAGTTAGACGTTTGCCAACATCTTAAATTTAAACTGTACAACATATCTTTTGGCTGCTAGAAGAAACATAAAGTAGAGAGATGTAGGGGATAATCTGGACCTTGGTTGCAGCTTATCTTTGCCTGGAAGTTGAGAAATCCTCTTCATACCTCAGTCATCACAGATCTGGTTGCTTCCAGAGAGCGGCTGTCAAGTTTCTTACAAATTGCCTTTAGCTTCATACTATTTATTCACAGACCAAAGTAGATTTCTCTAAAGTAAACAGACACACCATTATGACTAAATTTTTCTTGTCCTAGACAAGATTAGTAATCTCTGTCTCTTGAGAAACCTGTGTACAGGTCAGGAAGCAACAGTCAGAACTGGACATGGAACAACAGACTGGTTCCAAATAGGAAAAGGAGTATGTCAAGGCTGTATATTGTCACCCTGCTTATTTAACTTATACGCAGAGTACATCATGAGAAATGCTGGGCTGGAAGAAGTACAAGCTGGAATCAAGATTGCCGGGGGAAATATCAATAACCTCAGATATGCAGATAACACCACCCTTATGGCAGAAAGTGAAGAGGAACTAAAAAGCTTCTTGATGAGGGTGAAAGAGGAGAGCGAGAGAGTTGGCTTAAAGCTCAACATTCAGAAAACTAAGATCATGGCATCCGGTCCCATCACTTGATGGCAAATAGATGGGGAAACAGTGGCTGACTTTATTTTTTGGGCTCCAAAATCACTTCAGATGGTGATTGCAGCCAGGAAATTAAAAGACACTTACTCCTTGGAAGGAGACTTATGACCAACCTAGATAACATATTAAAAAGCAGAGACATTACTTTGCCAACAAAGGTCCATCTAGTCAAGGCTATGGTTTTTCCAGTAGTCATGTATGGATGTGAGAGTTGGACTGTGAAGAAAGCTGAGCACTGAAGAATTGATGCTTTTGAACTGTGGTGTTGGAGAAGACTCTTGAGAGTCCCTTGGACTGCAAGGAGATCCAACTAGTCCATTCTAAAGGAGATCAGTCCTGGCTGTTCATTGGAAGGACTGATGTTGAAGCTGAAACTCCAATACTTTGGCCACCTCATGTGAAGAGTTGACTCATTGGAAAAGACCTTAATGCTGGGAAGGGTTGGGGGCAGGAGGAGAAGGGGAAGACAGAGGATGAGATGGCTGGGTGGCATCACCGACTTGATAGACACGAGTTTGGGTGGACTCTGGGAGTTGGTGATGGACAGGGAGGTCTGGAGTGCTGCAATTCATGGGGTCACAAAGAGTCAGACACGACTGAGTGACTGAACTGAACTGAATGAATTTTATAAAAGCAATTCTACAAAGGCCAAAAATGTACCAAGGTCAAGAAGACTTGGGTTTGAAATCTATGTGTTTTATCAGCCATGAATCTTCGGGGAAATTACAAAATCTCCATGTGTGTTAGTGGCTCAGTCATGTCCAAATCTTCATAACCCCATGGACTATAGCCTGCCACACTCCTCTGTTCATGGAATTTTCCAGGCAAGAATCGTAGTGTGGGTTGCCACTTCCTTCTCTAGGCGATCTTCCAAACCCAGGGATCAAACCTAGGTATCCTCCATATGCCTCAGTTTCCTCATCAGCAAAATGGTAGTAAAAGAGTTGCTAGGCCATAGTTCGTCGTGGGAATTAAATGAGCTAATTCTTATAAAGAATATAGAATAGTGCCTTTCACATATAACGTGTAATGAATGTTAAGTATTATTAAAATTTCTCCTGACTTTGTTGTTTTCGCAGTCATGAAATATAATGACTAGTTGAAATGCTCTGTTATGTTTTATTTTGAAAGGCAACAATATTAGAAAATTTTTCAAAATTCTCTCTAATGCTAGTACTGTAACACAATTATTTTTGTTCATATATATTCCTTCCTGTTTTTGTCATATGTGTGCATGTTTCTGCATAGTTGGTAAACCCACAGTCAAATAACAAATTCCATGTTTGTATTTTGCTGTTTTTGACTTGGCATAATCTATGCACATTTTATATAGTTCTATAGGCTTAATAATAATTTTGTTTAGTGGATATATAATATTTCATTCTTTCCACTTTTACAGATAATACTATAATAGATAGTTTCGTTGAAATATTTTTGTAATATAAATCCTCAAAATGAAGTAACTAATAGTGATATAATAATAACAACCACTACCACCATCACCTATCCCAACATTCCTGATTTTTGAAATCTCTGATAAGGTCCGAGATTCTTGTCTTCTTTCCCTCTTTCTACCCACTACCATACATCCCACTAGCACTAAAGAACTTCATAGTATATTCTTCATAGTATGCTTGACAGGGCAGGATGGTATACTCAGGGTTGAGAGCTGTGCTGGTAAACTGGTTCTCTGCAAAACACAACTCTGATTTATAGCATTTGCCAATTTCTGTGGTGTAAATACTCCCACTATGTCTAGTTTCCGCCTACCAATGGTGTTAATAGTTGGCTTACAAAATTCCCGAGAACTTAACTGGTTTTGGGGAGCTGGCTCCAACACAGTAATCAAAGTGGAGTTGAAGCCTTTTGGTATGTTGTGAAATGAAGATATCCAATAGGCCAGTCACCCACCAGATCACTGAGTTAATTCTATTATCTATGCTTTTGATACTCAGTAAAGTGAGTTAAAGGACCAGCAGCTTTGGCACTAACAGGCAGCTGGTTAGATAAGCAGAACTGTGGGCCCCACCCAAAGTGTAACTTTTATTTATTTATTTTTGGCTGTACTGGGTCTTTGTTCCTGCACACAGCCTTTCTTTAGTTGTGGTGAGCGAGGGATTCTCTTTAGTGGCAGTGCTCAGGCTTCTCATTGTGGTGGCTTCTGTTGTTGAGGAGTACAGGCTCTAGGGTTCACAGGCTTCAGTAATTGGGGCACACAGGTTTAGTTGCCCTGCAGCATGTGGGATCTTCCTGGATTAGGGATTGAACCCATGTCCCCTGTACTGGAAGGCAGATTCTTAACCACTGGACCAAATTTGCTCAAAGTCACAAAGTATTTTCAGCAAGATTCAAACCCAGGCCTTCTAATATAGGTCAGCTTATAGCCATTATTTGTTCTGCTCTGCTAGCTTTTCCAATAGTAGTTCTTTTTTTTTTTCTGAAGTAGAAAACTTGAGGATCTTTAAAAGCTTTTGTCTCATAGAACCAAACCCAGATGGAATTGAGAATGGAAACTCTTTTGTCTCAGAGTAAATGGTTCTGTATGCTGGAACCAGAAGAATTCAGTTTGTGATCTTTATTCATATTCGGTGGGTTAAGTATTGGTTGATTAAAAAGCCTCATGTCTGGGGGCTTTCTCCAGGCAGCTGTATCTACATCAGTGGGATTTTTCTTAATTTTACACTCTCAGTTAAATCCCCTTCACCCACTTCCCTAGCATTTTAATTTTTCTTTAAGTTATTAATGAAATACATTCTTATGAAAAAACACATTTTAAATATGTTGCAGGAAGGGGGACCCCTTCCAGATTCCAAAACTGGGCTTTTGTCTAACTTGCAAATGAATTGTCTGAGGAGACACATGTGCTGACAAAGCAAGAGATTTTATTGGGAAAGGGCACCTGGGTGGAGAGCAGTAGGGTAAGGGAACCCCAGAGAACAGCTCTGCCACATGGCTCAGAGTCTCAGGTTTTATGGTGATGGGATTAGTTTCCGGGTTGTCTTTAGCCAATCATTTTGACTCAGAGTCCTTCCTGGTGATGCATGCCTTGTTCAGCCAAGATGGATGCCAGAGAGAAGGATTCTGGGAGGCAGTCAGACAGGTGGCGTCTCCTTTTGACCTTTCCTGAACTCTTCTGGTTGGTGGAGGCTTATTAGTTCCCTGTTCCTTACCAGGACCTCCTGTCTAAAACAACTCATGCAAATGGTTGCTATGGTGCCTGGCCAGGCTGGGCGGTTTCATCAATGTGCTTCCCCTAACAAATATGCTAAGTGAAATAGACAGAGACAGACAAGTCTAGTATGATTTTACTTATATGTGAAATCTAAAAAACAGAGTAAATGAAAAAACATAACAAAACAGAAAAAGAGTCAGATACAGAGAAGAGACAGGTAGTTGCCAGAGGGCAAGGGGGTGAGGGGAATGGGTAAGGGAAACTAAGAGGTGCAGACTTCCAGTTGCCAAATAAATGAGTCACTGGACTGAAATGCACAGCGTGAATGTACAGAATGAAATGAAATGAAAGACCTTGTAATATCATAGTATGGTGACTTGTTGTAACTAGACTTATCACGGTGATCATTTTGAAGTGTATAGGAATATTGAATCACTATGCTGTGTACTAGGAACCAACACAGTGTTCAAAGTCAATTATACTTCAAAAAGAAACTCATAAAAAGAGATCAGATTTGTAGTAACGGGAGGAAGCAGGTGAGGGGAGGGGGGATTAGATGAAGGCGATCAAAAGGTTGCTGTTTAGTGGCAAAGTGAAAGTGAAAGTCGCTCAGTTGTGTCCGACTCTTTGTGACCCCACGGACTATACAGTCCATGGAATTCTCCAGGCCAGAATACTGGAGTGGGTAGTCTTTCCCTTCTCCAGGGGCTCTTCCCAACCCAGGGATCGAACCCAGGTTTCCCACATTGCAGGCGGATTCTTTACTAGTTGAGCCATAAGGGTAGCCCAAGAATACCGCAGTTGGTAGCCTATCTCTTCTATGTCTATGAGATTTGCCAGGCAAGGATACTGGAATGGGCTGCCATTTTCTTCTCCAGGGGATCTTTCCAGCCCAGGGATCAAGCCTGAATTGAACCCATGTCTCCTGCTTGGCAGGTGGATTCTTTACCACTGACATACCAAAAAAGCTCAATCAAAAGGTATAAACTCCCAGTTACAAGTACTATGGATATAATGTATAACATGATAAATACAATGAAAACTGCCATATGTTATGAAAAGCTGAAAAGTTAAGAGCGTTATCTTGAGTTCTCATTGTTGTTGCTCAGTCGCTCAATTGTGTCCGACTCTTTGCAACCCCATGGACTGCAACATGCAAGGCTTCCCTGTCCATCACTGTCTCCTGGAGTTTCACTCAGACTCATGTCTGTTGAGTCCGTGATGCCATCCAACCATGTCATCCTCTGTTGCCCGCTTCTTCTGCCCTTAATCTTTCCCAGCATCAGGGTCTTTTCCAATAAGTTGGCTCAGGTGGCCAAAGTATCACAGCTTCAGCTTCAGCATCAGTCCTTCCAATGAATATTCAGGGTTGATTTCCTTTAGGATGGACTGGTTTGATCTCCTTGCTATACAAAGAAAAATATATTTTTTGTATTTTTTAAATTTATATTTTTACTAGATGATAGCTGTTTGCTTAACTTATTATGATGATAATTTCATGATTGTAAGTAAGTCAAACCCTTATGCTGTACATCTTGCGTGCTCAGTTGCTAAGTCGTTTCTGACTCAGTGACCCCACAGACTCTAGCCTGTTAGGCTCTTATGTCCATGAGGTTTCCCAGGCAAGAACACTGGAGTGGGTTGCCATTTCCTTCTCCAGGGGATCTTCCCAATCCATGTCTCTTGCATTCGCCAGTGGATTCTTTACCACTGAGCCACCTGGGAAGCCCTGTTGTACACCTTAAACTTATACCATGCTGTTCAACAAATTATACCTTGCTAAAACTGTAAGAAAAAACACATTTTAAAATAATATGAAAAGCTATACAGTGAAAAATGGGAATATCCCTTCCTTCTCCCCATCCTGTCCCATTTCTCAGAGTTAACCTCTGATGTTGCTTCTTTTACCTCTATAAATAGTTGTAGGCATTTATAAATAACATTTTTGATAAATATTATCATACTATACATGATATTCTACTTCTGCTTTTTTATAGGTTGACAGTATATCTCACATTATTTCTACAAATATTTATAAATATATCAAATATTGCATTGCTTGAGAACACCTACTTGGGGCACTAGTAAAGCAAGGGAGGAAAGAAACAAAAAGGTAGGAAGGGAGGGAGGAAGCAAGGAAGAGAGAGAAAGAAACAAGAAGGAAGAGGCCTATTTTGATTGATTTATACATAGCGTGTTGCAAAATAGTTTCAGAATCTAAAAAATTAAAAAGAAGCTACTTTGATTTCAGCTTGCAGGGAGTTCTGAGTTTTGTAACTTAAATTTATTTTAAATTAGAATTAGATGCAATTTAACCAGTCCCTATGTACATTATTTCCAACTTATGATTGCAAACAATGTTACAATGAATATCTACCTCTGCATCTGTTTTTGCATACTATTTACATGCATGCATGTTTGCATGCTAAGCTTCTTTAGTCATGTTCAACTCTTTGTGACACTATGGACTGTAGCCCACCAGGCTCCTCTGTCCATTGATACAGGAGTGGGTTGCCATGCGCTCCTCCAGGGGATCTTCTCAACCCAGGGATCAAACCTGCCTCTCTTACAGCTACTGCATTGCAGGCAGATTCTTTACTACTGAGCCATTGTGGAAGCCCCACCTACTTGCATACACAACTGAGAGACTGAACTGAACTATAAATATCCATAAATTCCTACAAATCCTGAGATTTCCTCGACAATTCAAGAACTTTTAGGAGAAAGAGGAAAACAGAATCTTACATGAGAAGATCACATATTAAGGTTCTGGAGAGAGGGGACAGTCTCTTCATTCATTGCTCTGATGTTTAACTTTAGGAAGTAGTGTTGGGAGAACACCACAAATCTCCTTCTACTTGGTAGAAAAAATTGGAGAGCTTTTTGCACAGATATAGTTGATGGAGTTTGGAATCCCCCAGGAAATTTGACTCATCATTTTCAGCAGTTGTTGTTATTATTGTCACTCAGTCATGTCCAACTCTTTGCGATCCAACAGACTGCAGCATGTCAGGCTTTCCTGTCCTTCACCATCTCCTGGAGCTTGCTCAAACTCAGATACTTATTATTCTTTCCAGTTTGCATCTTTTTCTTTTTCACACCACACAGTAGCCCATAGATACTAGGAAATAAGGAGGAAGGACAAGATTCTTGCTCAACTTTTTAAGTACAATGCTCTGTTGAGATCCATTGACTTTTTCACTAGGGTGTGGGAGGGCCCATGAATCCGGAGCCCTGAGTAGAGGACAGCCTCAAAAATGAGTCCCTTACCTTACTAAGAGTTTCCTTTAGAAGTTTGCTCAACAGGTCCCATTCTAAAACTACTGCTTGTGCTGCCTTATGCTGAATCCTACTTTAGAACAAATACCCATGATCACGCAAGGTCCTCTTATGTTTTACAGGCCAATATCAATCTTTTCCATGGAGTACATGCTGCTATATACTAAGCAATTTGGACATACAGAGCAGAGGGCAGAATTTAGCTTTGAGTAATGAATTTGTAAGTAGTCAGCTAAGGGTGTGTGAGTTTGAAGGCATAGGTTCTAATATATCAATACTAGTCATTGAATATTTACCCTGAGCTTCCTTTGTAAATGATGCTAGCCTAGCTATGTGGAAAAGAAAAACTCTTAGCATTGTTGAACTCTCGATATTTCCATAAGTCACCATTTTTCTTTTACCCTCAAAAGATTGGTTTTTGAGGAATTAAATCCATTTTAATACTCACTTCTGTTTTTGAAACTGGATGGCCATATTGGGACCCCATGTTTCCTGGAGAATCTGCTATTTTCACAGAGCAAAGGAGCCTCACATCCCTGGTTGCTTTGTAAAAAGTGACTTTCCAAAATGATTTAGTCTTTAGCACTATAGCTTACCTGATTAGTTTGCCATTAAAGCTAATATAAGACAAATACTCAGCCTGTGAGGAGAGTGCCTGTAACTTTAATAATGCCCAAGGGAATATGTATGACCTCACACCTCCAACCCAGACATTGTTTAACCATATTCCACAACTTGTGAATTTCAATTATTTGTTCTGAGGGGCCATTCATAATTGCTTGGTGTAAGCCCGCCTTTAGGATGCAAAGCAGAAGACAATGAACATGCTACCCGAGCGAATTAAGGCGGCAGCACTTAAACATATAAATTAACTAGGCCTCTTTTCACATCTCCCTCTTTCTATTCTGAGAGGTTTCAGTCTGGTGACATCAAAGACAGGATTATGGGAGAAGATAAAAACTTGATCTAATGTCCATGTTTGAAGTCATGAAAGTCCTCCTCCCTCCATGGCAAAATAGCCCTCTTCATAACACACACAAAAACCAGGGTCCAGGTGCAGAGGAGGTGGGGGAGGGGTGCGGATGAGGGGAGCCAGCAAGAAGGCCCCAGCTTCCTGAGGTTGTCGGAATAACTGAGTGTTAAAGCTCTGCATTGCCAAATGTGCTAATAGATTGTTTGTAAGCTTGGGCTGGCTTTGTTCTGCAAATTAATATGTTAAATCTTTCTTTTAAGCCCCTATGCTGTTGAGATGGTTCTTTAATGAGATTTTAACTAGGTTTTTCCTATTGTCAGCAAAGCCTAGAACAGAAATGTTTCTTAGGTGAGAGAATGATCTTTAACTTCAACACCATTAAAATATTTCCTTAAATGTCATTTTTCAATCAAATGTCTTGCCCTGTAACCAACTATGATATTTGTGTTTACTGTCCCAATGGGATATGAGGTATATGTATTCATGTTAAAATGATGGGCTTTAAAAATGTACAATAAATAGTTTTTTTTTGGAGGGGTGAGAGTTTGAAGAAGGTAAATAAACTATAATTTGAAGATACTGAAGTCTCACTTTCTTTGGAATTCACAGAAATAATCTGAGATGAATACAAACCTTGGCTGTTTAAAAATAAATGCAGCTGCACTGCTTGGCATTACAGCCTAGAAGATTTATTTTCAAAACTCTGCAAGCTACAGCCCCATGACTTTTAAAGTCTTTAGTCCTTTAAGCACTAAATCAGCATTCAAGTGGCCGGTTAATCTCCCAAGGGCCAAAATGAAGTGCTCTATCCTAGTTTATAACATAGACTGACTGTTAGAAAACTCTTTCTTAGCACCAAACCTAGGAAGTGTGGGGTTTAAACACAGCTTTTAGACAAATTTTGTGTATTTGGTGTATTGACTTCCTTCCTTATTTCTCCTTTTTTCGAACTTTGTAGATTAATATACACTTGAGCCCAAAAATAGGAAAAAATAGAATCTTTTATTGTGGAAGTGAAGTAGCAGGTATTACAATTTGGTCTGACAAACAGGTGGAAAGTGAAAGTCACTCAGTAGTGTCTGACTCTTTGTGACCCCATGGACTATATAGTCCATGGAATTCTCCAGGCCAGAATACTGGAGGGAGTAGCCTTTCCCTTCTCCAAGGCATCTTCCCAACCCAGGGATTGAACCCAGGTCTCCTGCATTGCAGGTGGATTCTTTACCAGCTGAGCTACAAAGGAAGCCCAAGAATACTGAGTGGGTAGCCTATTACTTCTCCAGGGTATCTTCCCGACCCAGGAATCAAACAGAGGTCTCCTGCATTGCAGGCAGATTCTTTACCAACTAAACTATGAGGGAAGCCCATATACCATGAGAAGCTCTTCATTTTTGTCTGTGTTCCCAGCCTTCTTGGTTGGAGAGCTCATAGACTTCATTACTGCTCTCTCTGTACTATGACTGGCACCTCTCCAAAGGGAAAAGGCAGCCCATGGAGGGCAGTCCAAACCAGCCAGTGATACATTCCATCCTGAACCCTGGCTCTTTGCCTCATAGTGGAGGAGGTCTTTAATCTCTTTTCATTTGCCCAAGCTTAAAAGAAAAATCAAACCTACTAGTTTACCAAAAGGGTGGGTCTTTGCTATGTGGTAGAAGGTGTGAATCTCACCATTTTTTAGAAGAGTCAGGTTCTTAGAAGGAAATCTAAGCCCCATGGCTTAGAAGTCTGAGCATCCCCCCAGTGACTTTCCCCAGCTTAGTTTCACATCTTTACGCACTCACTCAGTTTTATGTTTATATATTTACTTAAAACTTGTTTGATTAAATGTTATAAGGGTCAGTCATGTATGCTGCTTTAAAAAATTTGTGTTAGTCTTCTGATTTCTGCTTCCAAAGACATTTAAGAAAATTAGCACATCCGAGCCCTGAAAACTGATGTGAACAAGTTACAAATATGGTCTACAGTGAGTTTTCAGAATATAAGCCATGCAACAGAAACCAGTGAATCACAGTCGAATCAAAAAAATAATCAAGTAACTTTTCCATTTACATCTTCAAGGTCCTCTCCATTTTGGACTGATCTTCCAAGGTATAGCCGTACCTGTGTAACTTCTATCCCTTTTCCTCACAAACCCTTCATGGCTGATATAACACATGAATTACTCTGCCTTGAGTATTGACTATCTCATGGCCTCTGGTAAAGGCTCAGCCTTATTTTCCAGGCAAGAATACTGGAGTGGGTTGCCATTTCCTTCTCCACGAGATCTTCCCCACCCAGGGATTGAACCCGGGTCTCCAGCATTGTAGACAGATGCTTTACCGTCTGAGCCCCCAGGGAAGTTAGTAACAATCAGTAAACAATTTTGTTGAGAACACATGGCTGTGACATTTATCTGTGCTCCACTGCTGAAGAGCCACCATGGCTCAGGCATCCTTTGCTGTCTGACTCATACGTTTGCATACACACTCTTAGGGGTACAAGTGTTTCTTCTGGGCCTAGCACTTGATCTTTGCCAATCAGGGGAAGCAAGAGAAGATGTATCATAAGTTTTCTATATTTCCTAAAAATTTGGAATAGCTCTGAGATGTAAGAACTTGAGCCAGAGTGATTTAGAGGAGAGCTTTCACACTTCATGATCATCGCAGTCAGACCTTCCATAAGGGCACATCCATCTAGTCCAGTTTCAGGCATCGTTGCTACTGTGTAAATACCTGTAGGAGTAAAGGCAAATATTTTCATTTCTTGATGGAGTTCTAGAAATCTTGGTTTCCCACAATTTCTTAGATTTCCAGGACTTGGAGGGAGGGAGCAATTCTAGTTTCTCAAGAAGGTCCTTGTAGCACAGTAGCCCTGGTGGCCCTCCCCTGGTGGTGATGGGGTTGCCTGAAATATTCATAAATCAGTGCAGTTCCTGGAAATTCTATAAGTTTCTGTGAGAGTGACTATTCAGTTGTTGAATATGATCTCAATACCCTCAATCTTCTGGACTGCTAGGTATCCAGCTTTTATAGTCTCGTTTTTCCAGGTTCTGAATCTATCACAAGCTGAAAGATCACCTTAAGCATACACCTTACTTTTTATTCTTTCCTTCCCTCAGCCCCTGGCAACCACCATTCTACTTTCTCTCCCTATGAATTTTCTACTTTAAATACTTTCTGTAGGTGGGATAATATAATATTTGTCTTTTTCTGACTGGTTTATTTCACTTCTCATAATGTCTTAAAATTCCATTTATGTTGTAGCATTTATGAGAATTCCCTTACTTTTTAAGGCTGTGTAATATTCTACTGTATATATGTTCCAAACTTTTGTTTCTGCATTCATTCATCAGTGGATACTTGGGTTGCTTCTACCTTTCAACAATTGTGGATAATGCTGCTACAAACATGGATATACAACTATCTATTCAAGTCTGCTTTCAATTCTTTGGAATATACACTTTTTCATATACTTTAAACTTTGAGTTCTGTGTTTTGTTTTAATATAAAAAAGTAAAATGATTTGAAAGAAAAACTCTAAAATTGAAATCAACACCACCCCCACCCACATTGAAAACACATGAAGCTATCAAATTGGTATCATAGCCACACAGGGAAAAATAGTTATTTCAAGCTTTTCACTGAAGAGTGAAAACCAGTCAAATGAAGATGAAATGGTAAGTGGAGGGATCATCAATTGATTATAAAGCCTTTAAATGAAAAGATGTCATGGACCATTGTTTTAATAGTGCCAAAGTATAACCCTACAGATTTTTTGCTGAAATCTGTGAAATAGCTTTGTAAAAGAGAGATTTCATTGTCACCATCTGTTATCACCATTGTAACCAGTGTCAAACTTAGATAAGAAAGAAGGACAAAAGAAAAAGAAAGAATGGCATACATGATATTGTGTCTTCCAAGCATGTAAGCATCACCCATGAAGTGTTCTTGCCAGAAATGTCTAACCCAAACTTACTTGAGCCCTTAACTTTCAATTTACAGGTAATATAAAAGCTAAAGGAGCAACTTAAATGGCTCCAGGAGTAAACAATCTAACACTCACAGAATGTGGAACTGTACAAGAACTTGGTATATTCAAAATGTTGGTGTCCAAGAGGAAAGAGACAAGATTACTCAAGAACAGAAAATGTTAAAGTGATATAATAATCAAATGCAATGCATACACATGATCTTAATCCTGGCTTTAAAAATTAGCCATGAAAAACAGTTTGGGGACAAATGGAGAAATTTAAATTTGGAGTGAGTACAATGTGATATTAGAGAAACACTGTTAATTTTCTTAGATGTGTTATTGGTAAGTGATTATGTAAGAGAATGTTCTTATTCTTAGATTATGTATATCACAGCATATAGTAGTGAAGGGTGATGATAAATAGACATAGTCAAATAAGCCAAAATATAATATCTGTGTAGTAAGTATATTGGTATTGAATTTGGGTGATGGGTCTACGACTGTTCATTGTACTATTTTAATACTTTGATTTTTCTCTGCATTTTTAATGTTTTTCATAATATATAATTGAAAAGTAAAAAATAAAATTTTGAGAGTCAGCACAAAAGACATGTACATACGACTTTCAGAGGCCTCACCCTCAAACTCCATATCAGGGAATTGTCTCAGCTGAGCTGTGGAAAAGAGACTTGAGACCAAGAAACTAGCATTTATGTAGTGATGGATATTCTTCCCCTCAAAAAGAGACAGGATTCAGTGACTAAGTTTCAGTTCTAAGCCCCCAAGCAAAAGTTTCAGAAAGGTACCTTTTAGCCTTTGCTAATTGTGAATTAATCAGCTCTCCAGTGGTAAGAAGACCCCTTCTTTCTTCACCCCTTCTTACACCCTAGTGTTTTATGCCTAGGGCAAGAATAAGACATTTCATAGAATGCAAGGAGGCTCTTAGAGAATAAGATATGGTTGCTTAGTTGTTAGTGATGAATAGAGTGCTGGCATAAATATGATGGGTAAAGTTTTTAAGGATGATGAATACCTTTTCCTTTATTGAAGGAAGTGGATGGTGAAAGAGTGGTTAAAGGGCGGACTGTGGAGTTAGATGACCCGGATTCAACACTGGACTCTGCCACTTAATCACTGTGTGAAACAGGAGCTGTCCAAACCATTTTCTGAATATTTAAGTGGAGATAATGAAGCATCCACCTCTGAATCCTGTGAGAATGAAGAATGACAAATAATGCACTAAGGAGCACAGAACCTAGCAGAGTTAAGTCCAAAAATGTTAATGATGGTTGTTATAATGTTACTCACAGAAGGGAAGTGAACATACATGAACGAGTTGAAAGGTGGACTCCTACTGAGTCTTTAGAATATCCATAGGCAGGAAGTAAATTTCTGGCCTCTTAATAACTTAAATTTATTGTGAATTTAACTATTTCCCTGAGCTTCCTGAGAATTCTTTCAACACAGACCTGGCACCACCTGTCCATCTCCAGCATCCTGAGAAAAGCTGAAGTCAGGACATCATGAAGAAGGCTGTGCCGATATTCGTTGTCACTGTAAGACAGTGATGCTCTGTTTCGCTAGCTTGGTGTCTACAAAACAAGCTGTTAAGCCCTCTCAGTGACAGTTGCTATCTTAGTGCTTTTACCCAACAGATGCTGAAATATAAACCATTGTTAAATTAGCTGATGGTTGTTAGAAAATAAAAACTTGTCTTAAATACTCCCCCCCCCTTTTTTTTTGCCTAAGACCCTATTTCAAATACTCTGGAGCTGCTGGCAGTTGAGATGGCATTTTGTGCCACGATTTTACTGATTATGCACCAACCACTCAAAGATACCACCTTATCTTCTAATTTTATTTAACATATTTAAAAAAGTTGTAAGTGGCCAGTGACATTCATGTATTTCTGAGACTAGTGAAGTCTTTTGGGGTGGAAGTCAATTAGTAAACCACTTAATTTTAAGGATTATCTTGAAAAATAAGACTTTTCACTTAACCATTAATCTTCAAACTTCTAAAAATGTCTTTGATTGATAATAAAATCTGTAAAAATCACAAATGATGAAAGGATACTTCTCCAAATTAATAGCATAAGAATTTAGCACTGCTTTAAAAATAACTTTCTAAGGAAAGTTTAGTACTAACAAGAAGGACAATTCCATGATCCTCAAACTGAAAAGGCTGTAATATAGGTACAAATTGAGTAGGACACCCTCATTATAACCGCCTCTCTTAAGAAAGAAGGGTCATGTATGACAGAAACAACAAAAAAGCTGCTTTAAAAAAAATGATGCAGAACACAGTATCAGTGGAATGAAACTGACATGAAACAAGCTGCTGGGTTTGTAAAACTATTTGCTATTTTCAAGTTATAGGTTTAGATTCAGGCTTATCTCAAGTGCCCTGCATAAAACAAATGCTTTTATAAGATCATTGGTATCAATGGTATCAGTTATAGGTTAGTTGTATGTATATTGTACTTATATACAACTTTCTTTTTTGTTTTTAATTGGAGGATAATTGCTTTACAATATTTTGTAGGCTTCTGCCATACAATAACATGCATCAGCCACAAATACACGTGTCCCCTCCCTCCTGAACCTTCCCCCAACTCCCTACTACATCCCACCCCTCTAGGTTGTCACAGAGCACCAAGGTGAGCTCCCTGTGCCCATGGCTTCTCACTATTTTACACACGGTGGTATATACATGTCAGTGCTGCTCTCTCAGTTCACCCCATGCTCTTCTTCCCCTGCTGTGTCCAAAGTTTGTTCTGTGTGTCTGTATGTCTGTTCCTGCCCTGCACATATGTTCATCAGTACCATTTTTCTAGATTCCTTATATATGCGTGAATATACAAAATTTGTTTTTCTGTCTTACTTCACTCTGTATAACAGATTCTAGGTTTATCCATTTCATTAGAACTGACTCAAATGCATTCCTTTTTATGGCAGCACTACTTACAATAGCTAGGACATGGAAGCAACCTAGATGTTCATCAATAGATGAATGGACAACTTTCTTTTGACTGACTTTCAGACCACAATTAGAAGACTTCTGGTAATTCTATTGCAAGGAGAGAAATCAGAATTATGAATGAGCCTGCTATTTAAGAGTTCTGGCCAGAGATTCAGCAACATCTATTTAAAAGTAATTATATACAATATCTGGGCTTCCCTGGTGGCTCAGATGGTGAAGAATTACCATCCCCTGCAATACAGGAGACCCGGTTCAATTTCTGGCTGGGGAAGATCCTCTGGAGAAGGGAATGGCTATCTACTCCAGTATTCTTGCCACTCCTCCATGGACAGAGGAGTCTGACAGGTTACAGTCCATGGGGTTAAAAAGAGTTGGACACGACTGAGTGACTAATACACACATAGACAGTATCTATGGTTATATTTTAAACATAATTTTGCAAATGTTCATAAGAAAGGTTGACCATATTTGATTTGAAAGCCTTGTACTTTAAACCAGGATGGTGTAGGCCAATTTCCCTTTATCAAAGCAACTGAGTGGATAAGCCTTAAGACTGACAAAAGCTTTTGCTTTTTGTTTTTTAATTATTATTAAAGAAAAACAGGTGGTGTAATAGAATACCTGTACATCAGATTTTGCTTTCTAGGACTGATGTGGCCAAGAAGGGGAGTAGGAAGAACTTAAGCTCACCTCCTCCCATGGGAATACGAGAATTACAACCATTTATAGAGCAACTTTCTATGAGAACAAATTGAAGAGTAGCAGAGAAGAGTTTCCACAAGTATAGCTATAAGAAGGAACCACAATGAGACGGTAGGAAGGGTGTATATACAGTACACTCAAGACCCACAACCCTAGGGAGATGATCCACAAGTGGGAGGAATCTCCCAAGGAGTGAGGGATCTGAGTCCCACATCAAGCTCCTCAACCTAGGGGTCCTGCACTGAAAAGATGAGCCCCCAGAATGGCTGGCTTTGAAGACCAGCACAGCTTCCATACTGGTAATCTGGAGGGCTGTAGGAAACAAAAACGCTGCTCTTAGAGGGCACACATAAAATCTCACAGGCACCACCAAGTCCCAGTGCAAAGGCAGTAATATGCAAGGAGCCTGGGTCAGACCCACCTTCTGATCTTGAAGAGTATCCCAGAAAGGCAGGAGGCACCTGGGACTCACCCTGGAAACGTAGGTGCCAACTGCCATTACCATGAGGACACTGGTGGTGGCAAGCACCATTCTGGACTCCTCCCTCTAGTCTTTTGGCATGATGGGGTTACCCACCCACCAACAGGCCAGCACCAACCTCGGCTCCCCCAGGTCCCTAAAGCACACTGCCCGGAGACCCAGTCCTGCCCGCCATTCAGGCTGGCATATGCCCCAAGAACACCCCAGGCCAGGCAGCCAGCTGTCCTGGCATACAGCCTCACTCATAAGTGGGCTGCAACCACTGCACAAGGCTGGCCTTGCAGTCACCGAGGCAGGGGCCAGCCCCACTACTTATGCATACCCGGCCAGTAGTCAAGCCTGCCACAGCAGAATGGAGGGGAATCAACCAAAAATGTCTATTAATTTGAAAAGTCATGTTCAGATTTTTACCAACAAATAGCTGTGCAACATTAACAACTTCTCTCAGCCTCCATTTCTTCATCAGTAAAATAGGCAAAAGCATCCATCTCAAGGGATGGATGTTAAAGAAAAATAATTCATGGTAATTCCCTGGCTGTCTGGTGGTTAGGACTCTGCAAGTTCACTGCCAAGGGCAAAGGTTCAATCCTTGGTCAGAACTAAGATCAGACAAGGTTTGAGGCATGGCCAAAAAAAAAAACCAAAAAAACAGTATAATCCAGATAAAGTGCTTAACATAGAGCCTATCGCACAGCAAGCATTTAAGACACATTAACAGCTATTATTATTATTTCTTTTATCTTACAGACATGGAGATCTCATTGTCTTTCAGAATACTGAGTTTGTGCTGACCAAGGAAGTATGTAATATTTAGAATTTATACCCTTCCTGATAGGGTTATGCCCAGATCCCGATCTCCACAAACCACCAGGAGGCCATTCACCGATGCAAGTGCAAGAGGGAGTTTATTGCAGACCCGGTCTGGACCGTACACGCACGCGCGCACACACACACACACACACACACACACACACACACACACACCACACACACACACACACACACACACACACACACACACACACACACACACACGTCAATGCAGCGGAATGAGAGCGGCCTGAGCTGAATGGTACAAGGCTTGGGAAAAAGACAAAGGGAAGAAGACCGTGAATGGGGTGATGTACCTTGGCGTCCTGTGATTGGTTAAAGGTTGCTGACCTTTTAGGTGATTGGTCAGGACGTGAGGGGAAGTCAGGAGCTTTAGGCATGTTAGTCCCTGGTAGGTATATTTAACCGCAAACAGCCCCCTGACTGGTGTAGTTTTGGAGCTTCCCCGGCGCAAGGTGATTGGTTGTGTCTAGGGTGGTGACATGGGGTGAGGGCTGGACTATTCTGTGGTTTTTTCCAGGAACTTGAGTGTTTGCCCTTTATTATAAGATGGCAGCTCCTTTTTTAAGTTGGGGTCACTTAGGCTCCTTCCCCCAGACAGAACTCAGACTACCTGTTGCTGGCAGTGAATGTGAGCTATTTCACTGGTTTCAAGAACAGATATGTACCATGAAAAATTCCTCCCACATGAAATATTTATGTTTTTTCTTCAGAAAGCTACTCTGCCTCAAGGCTTCAGGTGTTTCTTCCATTCAAGTCAACAGATATTTTCAAAACTTTAATGGGTTTAGATAATTTTTTGAAAGCATACTGCTACTTTTTAAAGCAGTTAGTGAATTTGGATTATTATATTGCATTAAAACTAGTGGCTTTGCTCTCTGTTGTAAACTGTTGTATCACTTAAAAACTTCACAATGACCAAGGCCACTTTGCATCTCAAATGATCCTCATTGCCTTTTAACATCTAGTTAATTCTTTTAAGTTGCAAAAATTTAAATTATAAAAAAGAACAAAAACAGGACATGAATACAGAATCATGAGAAGTGGCAGGAACCCAGCTGAAGGCATTAGTTGCCCAGGTGCCTTTATTTGTCTGGTGCAATTTGTTCTGTGTGTCAGACAAAAATGTAGCTTTCATTTCCAGATGACAAGTATAATGGAGTGCTTTGTGAAAAATAGCAGCATTATCGATGGTACTTTATGATAGCGTCTCACTGACAACTCATGGTTATCAAATTTAAGATACTTTATACTAGGTGGAAAATTAGCAAAGCCTTCAAAAACATACATTTGAGGGGAGGAGGCACTTGAAGTCTGAACTTGATGGAGTTTCTAACAGTATCCCCATTTTAATCCAATTCCAGGAGTTGAGTTGATTAGAACTTGGGAGGATTCATGTGGGGAATATTCAAATATACTCCTGTTCTGGGAGATGCTGCCAAGCTTCAGGTAGTCTAGAAATCCTCTATGGAGGTTGAGTGGAGCCTCAAGCAAAAGTTCTTCTGAAATATTTTGGGAGATTTTCTCACGCATTGTTCTTGGCATATAGTAGAGACACAACAAATATTAGCTGAATTGTTGTTGTTCAGTCCCTAAGTCATGTCTGACTCTCTGTGAACCCATGGACTGCAGTACCCTAGGCTTCCCTGTCCTTCACTATCACCTGGAGTTTACTCAAACTCATGTCCATTGAGTCCGTGATGCCATCTAACCATCTCATCCTCTCCCACAGGGTCTCTTTCAATAAGTTGGCTCTTTGCATCAGATGGTCAAAGTATTGGAGCTTCAGCTTCAACATCAGTCCTTCCAATGAATACTCAAGCCTGATTTCCTTTAGAATTGACTGGTTTGATCTCCTTGATGTCCAAGGGACTCTAAAGAGTCTTCTCCAACACCACAGTTTGAAAGCAGAATTCTTTGGCTGAATAGATGTCTAAATTTGTTATGACCATCTTCCTAGTAGAAACCCAGCACCTAAAGCCATTTTATGGCTTAACCTATAGTGGTCACAAGTACAGTATGAATATATTTCTACTGATTTTCTACTGCCTCTCACTAAATAGAGTTCTGCGCTGTTTTCACTCCTCCTCTTCTTTTTATATTCCCTCCTTCCTTTTGAGTGGCCAGTGGCACACATAGGAATTCCATTCTTTGTAGATAAATCTCATCATTAGACAAATTACTGACCCTTTGGCTGGTCATCAGATAATGTAGTTGAAGGGTGACGCCCATTTAGGGTGATTTCAGAAGTCAGGGAAGCCTCAAACTGTCATCTCATCCACTGATTATATGGAATGCCACATACAATTAAAAGCTAATGTTTATGATTTAGGTACTATTAGAAAATGAGCTACTTTCACTAGGAAAGAAGTCTTTCACAGAGTCTCAGTGCCACAGACACCCATTCACAGAAACAAATGTGATCAGGTTAGCTTTCTCTATTGCTGTTTAAATCTTGATTGTGCATTGGAAGCAGTAGTGTTGTAGGTCAACTGAATTGTTTCCTGTTTCCAGTTGCTTGTATTTGAGGCATTTGTCATGGTATGATCTAAGGATTGAATAAAACCTATTTGTGGGGGGAAAAAAATGAGCTTCATAATTTCTCAATCAACAATCGATATTATTGTATGTTTGCTATAAACAAGAACATGTACTAAGTTCTCTGAAGGTTATAAAAATAAATAAGGCAATGAGACAATGACTTGATCAGATGTGCAATGTAATAAAGAGCAACTTAGCTTGATTGTAGAAAAAGAATTCTGGCTAGGCGAGAAGGGACTAGTAAAACTAGTCTACACAACTGAAGTGACTTAGGATGGAGGATGGATAGTTGCTAAGTTATGTCTGACTCTTGTGACTCCATGTAACTCCCAGGCAGCCCGCCAGGCTCTGCCTGGGACTTTTCAGGCAAGAATACTGGAGTGGGTTGCCATTTCCTTCTCCAAAGAATCTTCTCTACCCAGAGATTGAACCTTCACCGCCTGCATTGGCAGGCAGATTCTTTATCAATGAGCCGCCAGGGACAGAAGACAAACAACAGTGGCTTCCACAAGAAAGATTTACTTCTCTCTTACATAAAACTTTGAGGTGGCAAACAGTCCAGGAGAAAAGGGTTCCATTTATCTTGTGGCTCCTTCATCCCCTATTGTGCTGTTTTTCCCTGCAAGGTGTAACTTACCACCATCTTATCACAATCTAGTCTGCAGAGAGATAAAATGGAGAGGACAAGCAGCTTTATATGAAGGCCGTGGTTCAGAAGGTGCACACATCACTTTCATTCTCACACTAGTGACCAGAACTTAGATGACATTGTAGCTTGGCCATATGGAGCCCCCAGGGAGGCTGGGAGGCCTGGTGCTCAATTTACCACCGAAAGGAAGAGGGAGTATGGATATTAGATATAATTAGTAGGCTGTTCTATAAGGGACAAGATTAGAGGCAAAGACATAAATTTACTGTTGATGTCTTAGACTATGTTTATGTTTATGTCAAGGACTACTATTTCACAGACATAGAAAACAAATTTATGGTTACCAAAGAGGAAATGGGGGGAGGAACAAATTGGGAATTTGGGATTAACAGATACACACTAACAACAAGGACCTACTGTACAGCATACAAAGTTTCAAGGTGACTTTTTGATGGATGCCAGGAGACTGCAATTATTGTTTCTTTTACCTTCAAAGTTCTCAGTATTTTAGTGAGTAAGTACTATATAAGTACTATATCCTGCCATTCGGTAAAGGATCTGTTCCAGAGGTGGGTTTGAGATGAAAGGTGCATTGTATACTTCACTGAAAATTTTAAACCATATTCTTAGGGGAAACTATACCATTTAAACTTTTAGGTCTTAGACTAAAGCATGAAGGAAGACATTTCTTAAAAAAAATTACTTACAAAATTGATGTTTTGCAGATAAAAGAAGCTAAAACCAAATCTTACACTAAGTATTAAGGGATCTTGGGGTTTGGACAGATAGTTTGCAGCTACCTGTTGGACTTCAGGATTTATTTCTGGGTAAATCTCCCCTTCCTGGTCCCACAACAGCTCTTTCTGGTGAATACCCAGCTTGAGGTGGGTCTGCCAGGTCTCTTTCATTCGCTCCTCACCACACACTCCATTCTTTTCCACTCTTCCTCCTTCTCTGGGAGGCTAATCTCTGATTTTCATGCCTAATGGTTTCCTGTTGGGTTTGGCCATGGGGAGCCTTCCAGGGAGCTCTGAGGGAGAAAAGTGAAGCCAGGTATCTCTTTGAAGGGTGGCCTCAGGTTGGTTGTGTCCCTCCACCCAAGGTTGCTGCTTAACAGAACTCTCTCCTTTGTGGTTCTAGTAACCACTTTCTCCTCTCAGATCAAGGGGTGATAACATTTCAGTTGCTACAAACCCCAGGTTGATGTGTTACTCCTTGTGGTTCTTTTACAATCCCTTCATAAATAAATCCTCCTAACTAGTCTAATTTAAATGTGCATTCTGTTTCCTACTGGATTTTCATTTGGCACTTGGACATTTCTAATGCATCCCCCAAAGTGTAACACTTGATTTTTTGCTATTGTTATTTTCAAATGATGAACAAGTCCTTCTCGCCTGTCTTCTCTGAGCCACATGCAGAGACCCAGGATAAGGGTCAGAAAGGGTGTAAACTAAGAAATGACATAAAGGATGGGGTACCAAGAGATAGAATTTGTCTTAGGAAGGGGATGAGTGTTAAGCTCAAAGTGGAAATCAAAGCTATGGTCAATGTGTTCCTTGATAATGAAAAACAAAATGTTTACATTTTAGTGAGATCTAGTTTAATGTAGTTCATAAAAGTTCTCTAACTCTTTTCCATAGAATTTTATAAAGACAGTAGAGAATTGTGGTTAAAACATGAAGTTTGGAGTTAGTCTTTCTAGTTAAATCCTGATTCTTCCACTTACAAGTTGTATGACTTTGGACAAGTTACTTAAGGTCTCTATCTCAGTTTCCTTGTTTAAGGAAGGAAGTAATTATTAAGTAATTATTAAGTGTGAGTAATACTTTTACTTATGAATCTGTGAAGGTTAAAGTAGTTGGTATATGGAAGGGCTTAGAATAAGGGCCCTATACATAGTAAGTACTCTTTAAATGTTGACATTAATATTTAGAACCAGAGTAAATCTTAGCATTTATTTAGACTAACTCATCAGACAAAGAAGTAAAGTAATAGAGACCAAATCACTTGGCCAAGGTCCTATTGCAAAGGTTAATTTTGGGTTTATTCAATGATTCATTCGTGCAACAAATATTTATCTCATCAGGATACCTGAGATAACAAAAGCTCTATTAACTTGGCCAAGTCTATGCAAACAGGTAAGGCCAGAGTGAGAACTAAACAAACAACAGCAATAGCAACAGACATAACCACAAAGTGAAGCTCTCGATCTCACCCGTTCAGCTGTCTTTCCCCTCACCCTGCTACCTGTGGTGTCACTTGGTTGTCAGAATGCCACCTTTGATTTTAATCAGTTCCTGTCTAGCATCCTTTGGAAAATCCACCATCCTATATAGGAGGCTTATGATACTACTACAGCTAGTGCTGAGATCTTGGTTTTTGGCTGATATGCAAAAATGAAAAAGAGCAAGAAATTCCCCCAGAGACTCCACAGCTGTGCATGTGAAAGAACACAAATCTTTCCAACTAAGATCTAGCAACAATGAACGCTCCAAGTAATTTATGCTCTAAGATTTCCCCCTGGATGTACATTTTCTAAAAGTCTCAGATGGTATGTTTTGTGTTTGTGTGTGCTAATTTCATCCTCCTTGGTCAAAACGTCTACTTCTGGGAGTACTGAAGTCCTGCCAATTGTGGGGCTCTCTTTGCCACTGGGGAGGGCACCATTTCAGTAAATCCTCATTTAACTGTGAAGACAGCTGTAAGCCCTTTAAATTCATAAATGAAATTAAATCACAGAATTCTGTAGGATGGGTTTGATGCTACCCAGACATTCCCAAGTGCAAAGCTAAT
Source organism: Antilocapra americana (assembly GCA_007570785.1). Lineage (NCBI taxonomy): Eukaryota > Metazoa > Chordata > Mammalia > Artiodactyla > Antilocapridae > Antilocapra > Antilocapra americana. The sequence goes on along the minus strand of ML661343.1, from coordinate 17,468,005 downwards.
CCTTGAGTTAAAAAGTAGCAAATTTAAATGCTCCATCCAAGATGGATGATTCCCCTGACTGCCAGTAAGAAGAGTTACATGAGACTTAATGAAGTAATAAAACAAAATAAAAGCCATTGATTGAAAAAAAATCTGTTGCTGGGTTAACATAGTACAGGATAAAGTGTGCAGTGGAAGTAATTTTCCATGGGAATTCATCTTTGAAACACCTTTGAGGATTAAAAAAAGCTTTATATTTTTATGTTTTAAACCTATAGTCGATAATTTTAATAAAAAGTGCTCAGCATTAGGGAGAGAGTTGATATATTTTTCACAATCCTGACTGAAAGTCAAAAGTCTGGTATCTGAACTGTGGGCAGGTGTTTTGGGGTCAATCACTTTTTCTTCTTGTGCCTCAGTTTTTCTATTATTGGGAATAATATATAATGTGTGTGTGCTCTGCTATTGATACATATATAGTGGGATGTTCAGGATTACTAGCATTCAATCTGATTTATAAAATAGATTTTGTATTTTAGAAACATAACTGTTGAGACAAATGATGTACACTATCACATGCTATTATTGGAAAGGATATTTACAGGTTTTTAGGAGAAAAAAAACACTATTTAGGATTCAAAACACTTGCCCCATGCACTCAGTAATGACAAAAGTAGAGAATGGAGCACTGTGTTAACTTTTAAATGAGCAGATCTATCTTACTTGAGAAAATGCTATAAATCTTCTTGAAAATAAAATCATCTCCTGCACAATTTTATGAAATAAAACTTGACTTATTTCTGAGAACCATCTGCTCTATGTCATATGATTTGAAAGGAGTCACCAGGTATTGTCACCTGAACTCTAGAAACTCTTGAATCACATTTAGTATTAAAACACACAGACACACACACACACACACACCCTTTAAATGTGGATATGTGAAGATCCTTGCATATTACAAGTAGTAAAAACCTGTCTTTTCACTGAGGTACAGAGCAGCTATCTTTAGCAGCTTTTTCCTTTCCTTATTGTTTCTTTGCACCTCAATACATAAAGGTGGATTTAAGGTACTCAAACCCATGGTGATTGTTAGGGTCAGATATACACCCTTTTAAGGGATGAGATCCTAAATGTTAGAAAAATCAAACACTCCCTACCTTATAATCCTCACTTCAAAGTTCAAAAGAAGATTTCTCTTATAACAGCTTTGCTTTTTCCTAATGATGTTAAATATCTCTATTGTTCACCCTAAATCAGGTTAAGGATTCTGTCAGATACACTTTATGGTTGTTCTACAGACTGGCATGGCACCCAGCTCCAGTATTCTGGCCTGGAGAATCCCCATGGACAGAGGAGCCTGGCGGGCTACAGTCCAAAGGGTCACAAAGAGTCAGACACGACTGAGCGACTAAGCACAGCACACAGCACAGACTAGTCAGATTGTATATATTTAGCCTAAGTATTTGAGGGTCCATCTCAGATTCCAGGAATTAGCCATTCCTGGAAAACTGATCTTCTTTTTAGATCAGATTTTCAGAATCAGATTTTTGATTTGCTTATTCATATTATGTTATTATCAAAAACTAAGAGAAAATCGTTTCAAGAAGAACCACTGAAACAAAGAACTAACACATCTCCATTGAGAATCTTTTGTTCACTCCTGAACATTTTCAACGTAGGCTGGCTTTCATTGGCTTTGAGTATGTCTTTAAGGAGATGGAGATTGAGGGCAAGTGAAAGATCTTGTTGGATTTAAAATCATCTTGTCCTCAGTTAATGTGAGGTATGCATAATGGGATTTTCTTTTAGGTATTACTTTCTTTTTTACTTTTTTCTTTCCTGCCTCATGATCTTGAATGCCAGCTGTTCTAGCTGGAGTTCTCCCTAGAACTCACTCTGAAGAATAAATCAAGACATGAAATTAAAACTGCTCTATCATTTCATGTAGTGGAAAACCTGAGTGAGATCTATATAAGCCCTCAATTAATGAATGATTCACTTGTGTGGTAGACAGGACAATGGCTCCCCAAAGCATCCACATTCTAATTCTCAGAATCTGTGAATGCTTATTTAAATGACAACAGGGATTTTGCAAATGTGAATAAATTAAGGATTTTGAGATGGGGAGATTAACCTGGGTTATTTTAGAGGTCCTAAATGTTATCATTAAGTATCCTTATTAGAGAGAGACAGAGGGAGATTTGACTACAAAACAGGATAAGCTGATATGATGATGGAGGCTGGCTTTGAAGATGGAGGAAGGGGCCACAGGCCAAACACAGGTGGCTACTAGCAGCTGAAAAAAACAAAGAAACAGACTCTCCTCCCAGAGCCTCTAGAATGAGTCAAATCTGCCTGTATCTTGACTTTAGCCCTGAAACTAATTCCGGACTTCAGACCTCCGAAACTCTAAGAACAAATCTAAATTGTTTTAAACCACAAAGTTTGTGACAGTTTATTATAGCAGGAGTAAGAAACAATATTTGGCATTCAGCATTTGGATTTGGATCTATACAAATAATTTTGAACTTTTATTTTGGATTCTTAACCACACCAATTATATCCACATCACATCATTACAAAAAATAACATGGATATTTGGCTGTAGGGTTCGGAATCTTGGCTTTAGTATGAGTCATGATGTGATATATATATTTAGTCATCTAATTTAGCAATTTAGGATCTCAATTATTTTTATTTCAAGAATGATAGTAATAGAATATAATCACTTTGGGATGCTTTTTATGAAACTTTATCAATATCATATGTAAAAAATATGAAAAAGAAAATTTTCTAGTTCCTAGATTTTTATTTAACTCAAGGAGCAAGCTAGTTGTGGATGTCGTGTTTCATGTTTATCTTTTATAGCATAGAGTGCTCAGTGTGCTAGAAATAATACTCAGTATGTGGAAGGGCAAGTAATAAGTTCTGGGACTGTTTTTTCTAGTGAGATGTTCCAAAAAACATTCAGCCTAAAAATTTCATTGAGCAGCTTAGAAAAATCACAGTTTAGTAGGTCCTTAGATATTGGAGTTTCTGTCTAAGTCTGTCTGGAGTCTTGTCTGTAAAACATGTTAAGAAGCTGCTTAGTGTTTTATGTAACAGAGAGCTCAGCAATCTGATCTCTGAGAACTTGAACTCAGTGTTTACATATGTGCTATAGGCTCCGTGGAGTCTACATGAGATCAAGGCCCAAACTTCTCCCATTTCCTATCCTATTTCCATGCCCATAAAGGTTTTGTTTGTGTCTTTGAAATCCTCAGTGAGTCTGGAAGAGCAGCACCAACCCTCACCTAAGCTCAGGATGCTAACTATTCACAGCATCCTTATGGCCATTACCATCTGCATGGTCATCACCGCCCTCCCCAGGGCTAGTTATGGCACATTTACTTCATAAAGAGCTTTCATGTGTATGACCTCCTCATTGGCATTCAGAGCTGAGTGGAGCATTTCATGTTGCAAAGCCTTTGTGGAGGAATCAGGGCAGCATTATTGTTCTTGCACACCTCCACACTATGAGGGTCTGTGGAACTAATGTTTGTAAATAAGGGATCTACATTTCAGAGAAGTTCCATAGTTTTTCTCCTGACAGGCAGAAAGGGAACTGCAGACACTAGAACTCAGTGTCCTCATCTGTTACATCAGGGACCCAAAAAAGCAAGTCGTATGTAAACCCATGGAAATGTCTCCTTGATATCTTAGTTGAATTAAAGTTAAAGAAGAGATCAAAGGCAATGATTCACCAAAAAGTACATGTTCCTACCTTATCTCACTATTACGTGCAGAACAAAGAAAAAAGAAAATTGATGAGGCACTGGCTTAAAAAAAAATCAACATCATAATATTGCCACTGGATGATGATGGAAGAAAAGGAAGGGATTTACCAACGTCACTATAGGTCATTTGTTCTTTTTTGGTCCATGATTTTTCTCAAAGGGAAGCAGTAGTAAGATTTCCTCCCCTTTATGAAACTAAGGACAGTTTCCATTCTAGACTTTGATTTTCCTCACCAGGGGCTAATACAGAGCTAACCCAACTTGGGTTGATACCTATGTAAATTCATACAATTGTTTCTGTTTGTAAAAGGAAATGTGTTAGTTGCTCAGTCCTGTTCAACTCTTTGCAATCCCATGGACTGTAGCCTGCCAAGCTCCTCAGTCCTTTGTCCATGGGATTCTCCAGGGAAGAATATTGGAGTGGGTAGCCATTTTTTACTCCAGGAGATCTTCCCAACCCAGGGATGGAACCCTGGTCTCCTGCATTGCAGGCAAATTCTTTACTATCTGAGCCACCATGGAAAAGGTATTGTAGTAAAATGTGGCAAGTGCTTTTTTAAAATATCCTTAATCACTTAGCAAATATATTTAAATTACTAAGGACCAAGGAAGGCATTTCTGAATCTTGTGTTCTGTTGGAGACTCAATTCTGCAACCACAAAACACCCAGATCATTGGGATACCAACAAACAGTTGGAAAATGGGATGAAATTTAGGGTGTTACGCAGAATGTTCCTTTGTTTCCACCAAAGATCGTAATTCAGATGGCTTTAGCTTGATGAAGTTCCACAGTTACAGGTGAAAGAAAGTTCTGGTACATTGGGATGCTGCAACAACCCAATGAGATAGAAATTATTTGTTTGATTTTTAAGATGAGAAAACAGAGAGAGGCTAAGGAATTTACTGAGGCAGCATAGCATTGAAGTTGCAAATTGGGACTTGGGTTTGAGTTCTAATCCTGTGTCGATTATTGAATTAACTGTGTGATCTTGGGAAGAAAGTTAACTCTGATCTTCAGTTTCTTTGCAGATAAAATGAGGATAGGATTTAGGACTAGGACATTCAGCTGTTTTGAGGATTCAAGTTAGACTATAACAATCAATTATTATCATTAGAGTGTTGAAGTAGTAAAGAGATGAGGTTCAAAGCTCAAGCCCTTTTCATTTTGCCATGTCACCCTTTGGGTAATAATCACAAAATCCGGAATTTCTCATAGTGAGATGAGATGAGAATATAGTCTAGGATGAGAACTTTAAAATGATCTTCATGGTCAATTAATTAATTAGATTTTCCATATATGCATTTAGAAAAAATTTTTGGAGTATAGTTGCTCTACAATGCAGTGTTAGTTTCTGCTACACAGCAAAGTGAATCAGCTCTATATGTATACATATATCCCCTCTTTTTTGGATTTTCTTCCCCTTTAGGTCACCACAGAGCATTGAGTTGAGTTCCCTGTGATATATAGTAGGTTTTCATTGGTTATCTATTTCATACATAGTCATATATATCCATGTCAATCCCATTCTCCCAGTTTATCTCATCACACCCCTACTCCCCTTGGTGTCCATACATTTGTTCTCTATGGCTGTGTCTCTATTTCTTCTTTGCAAATAGGTTCATCTGTATCATTTTTCTAGATTTCCCATGTATGGATTAATGTATGATATTTGTTTTTCTGTTTCTGACTTACTTCACTCTATATGACAGTCCATAAGTCCACCCATGTCTTTCCAAATGGCATAATTTTGTTTCTGTTTATGGCTGAGTAATATTCCATTGTATATATGTACCACATCTTCTTTATCCATTCCTCTGCTGATGGACATTTAGGTTGCTTCCATGTCCTGGTTATTGGGCCAATTTAAATTTGCTCTGGAGAAAGTTGGCCACCTAGAGCTGGGGCACCTGTTATGTCTTGAGTGCTGTCAATGACTATAAGAATACAGAATTAAATGCCACCAGTCTCACATAATTTCATGTCACAGGATATGGAATAGGTATCAGAAGATACAAATTGAGTTGGACAACAGAGAATCTACCTGTCTCTTTAGGAATCAGCTTTGAAGGAGACCAGCTAAGGTTAATTTTATTTGTATACACACACACCTCTTGAGTTCATAGTGTATGAAAAACACCACACAGTGAGGAATACGAAGATTTCAACATAGGTAAAGTGCATACTATTCTATAGTTCATTTTGGCAGGAGACCCAGTGACACACTCAATCCAAATCAAGGCATCTTGTGCCTTGAATCTTACAATATGCTTTAAGAATAAGGAAAAGGGAGATTAGTAACCAATTAGAGGACATCTGTTAAGACTTCATGGGAACGTTTGGTTCTTATCATCTGTTAGGTACATTAACAGTTGGTTTTTACATTGGGTTTGAAGGAAAGATAAAATTCAATAGAGAGAGACAGAGAGACTACCTGGGCTGTAGAGAGCAGTTATGACTGATGTGGTGCAGAGAATTACTCATCATCTTGGTGGATCCATGTTTTCAAAGAACTTTTAATTATAGTTATGTTCAAGTTTTGCCTTGTCACAATACATTCTAAAATTTTACTTTAAATACTGTTCAAATTGTTTTCCAATTTTTCATTTAGTATGCTTTAAATATTTTTGAAACCAGGAAATGTTACTTTTAAATAAATGCCATATAATATAAAAATTAATTTTGAAGTCAGGAAATTGTTCCTATAAATAGGGTTTTAAAACCATCACACAGCTTTGAAAAGTTGTAAGAAATATTGCCTGGATCTAGTTGTTTTTTAATATTGTCCAAAACAATTTCCTCTTTTCAGCTGGTCTGCTTGACTGAATCATATTAATTTTTAAGTTTCTCCAATCTGTCTCCAGTTACTAAGAAACATTTCTCAACTGGCCTTTGAAAATATGAATTGCAACTTTGATTGTCAGCATACTTGATGTTATTTATTGGTTAAATTAAAGTGAATTAGATAGGCATTATTTGTCCAGGTTTACAGATGTGAAAACTAAGAAACAGAGAAGAAACATTTCAAAGCAGTTTAACACTGTGACTAAGAACTGGGTTTGAGTTTGCCCTGAGACTCAATCTTGGCCCCATCACAAGCTAGCTAAAGGCTTTGGCAAAGTAGCTGAGTATCTGTCCCTCTTGAAGCCATTTAAGCTAAGTAGAATTTAGTTATCTAAGTTTTTATTTTTTTAAGCATTTAATTACATACCTGAATATTTGTTAAGTAATAGTGGAGATACGTATTAACCAAATTCTTCTTTCTCCTCAACAAAACTTAAGAACTTACCATGAGCAGATTATTATACTAGGCAGTGGAGATACAAAGATGAAAAAGATATCTTTAGAAACCTTGAAAAAGTTTCCACAAATATTAATATCAAATCATCAAAATAATATACAAAGGGTCAAAATAATTCTTGCACAGACCCCCAAAGTACACAAATATGTCTTGAACTTCTTCATTAACTATTTGGTTTGTTAGGTGTTTGAATACTGTCAAAACTACCATTTCTAAGTAAGCCTTTGTTGCCCTATGAGGAAACCACAGAAGTCCCTGAGGTGAATTTATTCTAACTTGCTATGTTTTGTGTGTGTGTGTGTGTGTGTGTGTGTGTGCAAGTCTCTTAAGGAGCTGGAGATGAGCCAGGATCCCTCCAGTGGGGAACTCGGACTGGTTCATTTGAGTCTGAGTTCTTATTCCCATCCTCCATTTTGCATAGTCTTGGGCAAGCTCCTTCAGCAACCTATGCCTCAGCTCTCTCATCTGTAACATGAGGAGACCATATTCTGCTTCAGACCATCTGGTCCTTAAGGGCAGATGTATTAAAGTGTGGTGAGAAGACAGAAACCAAGCGAGTTGTTTTCACAGACAAAATTTACTATAAAGAATTGTTAACTAGGTATAAAAGAAAGTGAAAATGTTAACTTCTCAGTTGTGTCTGACTCTTTGTGACCCCATGTGGCCCATCAGGCTTCTCTGTCCATGGAATTCTTCAGGCAGAAATACTGGAGTGGGTAGCCATTTCTTTCTCTAGGGGATCTTTCTGACCCAGGGACTGAACCCAGGTCTTCTGAATTGCAGGTGGATTCTTCCATCGTTGGAGTCACTAGGGAAGCCGAACTAGGTGTGAAGATGGTAATAACTGAAAGGGTAAAAAGACAGCTCTAAGATAGGCAGACTGTAGCCACTACAGGAAGCGGCTGCCACTGTTAGGGTGGTGAGTGCAAAGGGAAGAAGTTGAATTATTAACACTTAGACCATTATAGGGGATCTCCACGGAGATAAACCTCAGAACCTCATAGAGAGCATTGCTGATGGAACTGGCGTCTCTGAAACAGTTTGTGATAAAGCTAGTTCTTCAAGTATTTAAAAGACTTCCAACTGATTCAGCTGTTGCCATAGGAAGGAACTGTAGGTTGAAGCAACTTTGTCTTTGTAATGCTTCCAGGAATCCCAAACAGAAAGGAAGCCCCAAAAAGAACAGACAGACAGAGCAAATCCCTTCTTTGTCCACCTTTGCTAACTCCCCCTGAAAGTGAAAGTGTTAGTTGCTCAGTCTTGTCCAAAACTCTTTTCGACCCCACAGACTGTAGCCCATCGGGCTCCTCTGCTCATGGAATTCCCCAGGCAAGAATACTGGAGTGGGTAGTCATTCTCTTCTCCAGGGGATCTTCCTGACCCAGGGACAGAACCTGGGTCTCCTGCATTGCAGGCAGATTCTTGACTGTCTGAGCTACCAGGGAAGTCCTAACTCCCTCTAGAGCCACCATGTTACCAGATCCAATATTGAACCAACTGGCAAAGCAGAACTGTGGTTTGTAAAGTCCCAGCCCCAGTATCTGAGAGGAGAGTAAGAAGGATGAGTTTGGAGATGAGAAATAATAGCTTAATAATTGGTGTAGGCAACAAGTAGACAATTTGCTTTATTGTCGGCACCTGGTGTATTTCCTGAACTGTTCTATTGTATAAATGCTCATGGAATGGATATATGTATAGTTAGATTTTAAAATGTGATTTTAATAGCTAGCATCTTAGTTTAGCTTATAAAAATAGCTGTCTTCATGTAGGAAAAAAACTTGATAGACCACTTTCATTATAGAGAGTGAGGTCCTAGTGGCTACAGTCTGAAGAGAGTTAGAGAAACAAAAAATTAAACTGTCCTTCATAAGGAGTTAGCGGATAGTGGGGTGGAGCAGGGTGAGGGACAAAGCAAGCAGCTGGAGAGGAAAGGAGAGATCAAACAGTCAAAGAAGAGAGTGAAGCCAAGCAAGCTATATGAAGGATAGAGGTGATCAAGAAATGGAACCAGTGAGAAATTCCTGGTAGAGATGATAGAAGGACCTGAAGAAATGATAAATATTTGACTTCAAGTTTTATGACTATCAAACTAAACTCAAATCTTCACAACATTGACCTTTGCTACTCACACTAGTTTACATCTGGAGTATTTGCAAATAAAAAGGCAGTATATTCTGGACACTGAGGTGATCCATGAATTTAAACAAGTCTCTGAAAGGTGGAGTTATAAGTCAGAGACAACTAGGAGCAATGAAGCCTATATGCTTTGTTTGCCACTGACTAAAATTCCCCAGAGATATAGGGCTGTGAGTCTATCACATCAGTCTATCACAGTACCTGGGATGAGCTAGGGAAAATTTCATAAACTCAAAAATAATCAGAGGGGCCCCTACCTCCTACTCTGGTAACATTTGTGTTAGAATGTGCATTGTTTGATGTCTCAGCCCTGAAAAACAAAGTATTTGGCTAAAGGGCTCCATTTTTAAGTAAAGTGCAAGTGTACTGAGTTGCTGCATCATTTGTACATCTGCATGAACTCTAGCCTCCAAGTTGCAGATCCGAACCGGCATAGATTTAAACTCAGAATAGAACCATCTCCTCTATATAAAATAGTAGATATAAAAATCCCTCAATATAATGCATAAAGTATCACATACAAGTGTGATGTGCCAACATCATAGCATCACAAGAAGGAAGAAAATGAAGTAGCAACTCCTTAAGCTCATTGGTTAAAATGCTTTGGGGAAGAGGTTGGCTTATGATGAAAAGATGGGAGTGGGAAGACTTCTAGGTCTAGTTTTCAATCATTTGCTTTCAAGTGCTGCTGTCTCAGTTGCCTCCTTGAGAAAATAAGTTCACTGCTGCTTTCTGATCTAACATTTCTGTCTTTAGGTGACTTACAATGGGGAGTGTTCCAACTCTGGAGGCATATGGAGTTTTTCTGTTTCTCTTGTGTATTAATATTAATATATCATGTTATTATTATATCAGTATATATATTTTTATTATATTAGTATATATAGACAAGGAGATAAGTACATTTGATAGGCACCACTGAGCTTTTGAGAGAAAAGGGATAGAGATCTTAATGCCTTTTCTATATGTTCAAAGTTATTTGGGTATTTCTGATAGACTGAGATGGCTGTAACTGAGGTAAATTGACCAAAAAGAATCTAATTGCAGGACTTCTCAAAGTGCCCAGAACATCAGCATCACCTGGGAGCTTGTGAGATATGTACAACCTGGGCCCACTTCACACCTGCTTAGTCAGAATCTTTGAAGATGGGGCCCAGCAGAGTGTGTTTTTAAAAACCTCTCCAGGTGATTCATATGCACCTAAAGTTTTAAGAAGCAGTGTTAGCAGATGGATTAAACTTTCCATTTTTTTTTTCTTTGCAAGGCAGGAGTAAGCAGGTCCAAGTCAGCCTGGGGTCCCCTGGTAGGTAAGAAGAAAAGAATTTTCTAATAATAACTGAATTGAGGGTTCAAAATTTTTGCATCTCAAAGAAGTAGAATCTCATTTTGTTCAGCACACTGGCAAAGCAGATATATTTGATTCTCTGTTTCTTGGGTTAAACATAAAGTCTTATATTTTCAAGAATTTTAGTTGTCCAATGCAACTTGTTAAAAACCCAAGTCTCAATGATCTGTGATCATTTTTAGAGGTTATCAGACTTCTAGCATAAAAGTTGCGATGTTTAATCTGAAAATTTGCATATTCCGAGGAGTTACATGCTTTTACATTTTGCGGGGGAAATAAACTATTTCAAGGTAGATAGGGAAGAAAAAATACAGGTTTTCTCAAACCAGTATGTGTGTGTGCATGCTCAGCCCCTCAGGTGTGTCTGACTCTTGGTGACCCCATGGACTGTAGCCTGCCAGGTTCCTCTGTGCATGGGATTTTCCTGGAGAGAATACTGGAGTGGGTTGCCATTTCCTTCTCCACAAACTAGTATAAACAGTAGCTAAAACTTTTCCTTTGAAAACATTGTCATTACACAAAAAGTATTTGCCCACTAGGAAAAAGAAAAATTATATTACTGTTTTGGAAAACCAGACATTATTTTTTCCTTTGGAAGGAAACGCCTAAACTTGTAGACTATATTTACTTGGTGTTATTATCTGCCTAGTTTCAAAAAAAGTTCAAGGCTACTACAAAAGTTAATGAAATGCAAAAGATGAAAAGAGAGGAAGCTAGTAGTAAAGGTAATAAAATTATGTGAGATTTATTCTATAGCCAGCCCCTTTTGTAATTTTAACCCCTTCACATTTCTCAGTTCGGTATGATGGGCCAGCAAATCTCTGAAAGGTTCTCTGAAAGGAGGGTCGGCTGCCTGGCCTCTTGTCAAAGGCATAGCAGGAGAACGGCAAGGTGTGTGAGGTTCATTTGCCTTTCCCGCTCTTTGCCATTAAAGTATATTTCCTCAGCTAGTTCTTCTCTCCTCCCCCTACATTTTACTACATTTAAAAATAATAATTCATAGTTTGTTGAAATGCCAGTTATATTGGTGGATAGATTTGAGTAATCCTCTCCTTGGTTATAATAGTAAATGTGATTGTTATATGTAGACAACCTAAAAACAGTCTCAAACATATGGGAACCAGGAAAAGAAAATGACTCTGGATTTCACCAGTCTAAAGGTACCACTGTTAATAATTGGTGTAGTCTCTTCGAGTATATGTTCAGTGATGTTAGAGGGTTGAGATTATTCCCTCAATAGGATTTCATAAGCATTTCCTGTATGAGCAAAGTTTCATAAGCATTATTTGTAATGGCTGCATGATATTCCACAGTATGCAAACAGTATCATTTATTTATTTATTTATTTTTGGTGCACTGGGATGACCCTGAGGAATGGGATGGGGAAGGCGGTGGGAGGGGGTTCAGGATGGGGAGCACATGTACACCCATGGCTGATTCATGTCACTGTATGGCAAAAACCACTACAATATTATAAAGTAATTAGCCTCCAATTAAAATAAATAAATAAAGCTTTTCAGAAAAGAAAAGTATCATTTATTTAAACATCTCTTTCTGGGGATTTAGGTTAATCCCTATAAAATAAATTGTGGCAAAGTTGATGTCACGAAATCTTCACCTAGGTTGAATTCTTCAACAGACTAAAGCCTCATCTTCTTCAGTAAATGGAGCTGCTGGCTTGTTATGCAATGCTCTGTCCTCTCTGGCTAAGAAAAACACTAAGAGGAGAAGAATATTGTGTTTAAGGCAAAATGACTTCAGTCAAGTAGTTACAGATAGAGTCACACACATTGAAAGAATCGATCTATAGTTTTCTGAGAGAAAACCAAAGCAGTACTATGTTAAAAATTGTAATAAAATTTTTGTTTGCTTTGTCAGTACTAGTGCACACATTATCTCTCACTCTCCCCTTCCTTCCTTGCTTTTTCTTTCCTTTCTTCTCTCATCTTTGCTCCTTCCCTCTGTCCCACTGTCTTCCCTCCCTTTTTCATCTGTACATTTCAGTGCTGTAAATCCTTTCTAGAACGAATCTAGTTCAGCTGTGCCTGGACTGCAGCTCTCCAGCTCCTTACCGAGCATCTGTCCTCAGTAACAGTAAAATCACCCTGTCTGTGAAGGTGCAGACAGGACTGGAAGTGGCTCAGATGAGAAAGCTTATTCCAAAGCATTTTAAAAATGATGCTGCCATAATGAGATTTGTGACTCACAAACAAAGCCTGGGTATCTTGTGCACATAAAAGACCTGTTCCTTGTGGCAAGAAAGAACTATTTGGCCCAAACTAAACGTAACCAAAATATCTTCCTAGCAATACTCTTTTAAAAGTATTTGCAGGAGTCACTAAGTTAGCTTCTTGAATTTTTTGATCAATTTATAAAATCCTTTTTTAATATGATACTCTCAGCATGGCTCTTCAGTCTAAAGAAATGTTACTATAATAATATGACTACAGTTCTCAGAAGCTTTATTTTCTGCTTAATGATATATGTGCATATCATGTGGCTGCTTGTAGACCATACGAATATATTACGGCTTAAAACTCAGAATTTAAATTTCATGGACCATGCTAAAATTCAATAAAACTACATTTGAATGCAGGGGGAAAGAGCAACATGTGGCTTGAATTTTCCTTAAAATACACTGAGGGTAGTTAAGGGGGAAAGTGCTTGGGACAGAGTACATCTGGAGTTTTGCCAAACTCATACATTTAAACAATGGCTTAAGACTGAATTCAAACCCAAGCAAATCTCTTCAATCTCCCCCAAAGAGTACAAGGTAGTATTTCAGCTCTGAAAGATAAAGTTAATGAAAGTAGTTTCAATGAACAAAATGAAAATGTTGGACTTGAAGAAATAGTTTTGCCTTTTGGAATTTAAGAACTTCCTACCTTCGCTTGGATTCCTTTTCTGCATTTTCACCCACAAAGAGGTTATCATTGGCTTTTTTAAACCATTTCTTTAATTTTCCATCTTCAATGCAGATTCCACCCTGACCCACACCCCATGTAGAATCATATACACACAGTCTGATGAGCACTAACACTGCTTCAACCCCTTGACACAACATCCAAACCTGAACATGACCCCAGACTACACTTTCTGCCTGTCTCACAGTCAGGTGCAACGGGTGAGAATTCTTCTCAATGGAGAATTCAAATCCCAGCACAATTTACTGAGATCTCTGTATAATTTTTGCATCTCAGAAATGGCAGTTTTGTCAGGTGAATGGAATTTAAAGGGAACCAGTGGCTTTGGTGGTCAAGGTTTCTTCTCCTAAGGCATCACTTCTATCCTTTCCTGCAGTCTTGCTGTACTACTGCCAAGCAGGCAAATGTCACCTTTGAGTCCCAGCAGAACAGTCGTTGATCTGCTTTCCAAACCTCCCAAATGCCAAGATATTTGGAGTTCAGCAGTGCCACTTCCAGCTAACTGGCTCTGACTTCAGTGGATACAACCAGCCCTCCTCCCTGGCTGGACTAATGCCAGTCTACTTAAGGAGATAATTGACCACAAACCAGCCTGACTGACAGGTGTTCAAAGTGCCAGGTGACAAATGTGCTGTTTCTGGCCTTTGCAGGAGAGCTTGTTCTCCTAGGGACCACAGCTAAAATAGCTTTGTCCTCCCTCAGCCCTGAGCTCTCTTCTCAGCTCTCCAAGGAAATGTTATCAAATAGATCATCCCAGTTGTTTTCCTTCTATTCTGATTTTAAGGGCCACTACATTAGCATCTCTCTCCCTCCTCTTTGCTTCTCCCCATGTTTCTCAAATTTCTGTGCCTTCCATGAAGTAGGATACAGGCTAAGCCACTACAATGTTTTCTATCGTCTGGAAGCAAGGTGCATCATTTCAGGTTATCTCCACTAGTATTTCGTAAACTAAGAGTGATTTTATTAATCTTGTGGACTGAGATGGTCATACATTTGTAAGTATCTCTATTTCTATCTCACTGATGTCCAGAACTTACTCTCTATTCCAACATATAACTAGAGAACCACGTGAGAGATCATAATGAGTTCATGACTCACTTGAGAGTTACAGTTAGACTTCAGATCCTACCCTAGTTAAGAGGGGGATCTTCAGGACTGTCAGTATGAGGGTTTAAGGTTTAATTGGGACCTCCCTTGGGATCAGAGCTTTGACAGAAAGCTCCCCCCACTTTGTTTATTTACATGAGCTCCTTTGTTCTCTAACATCAATGCCATGTATAGCTTCTGTTGGGTACCAGGTTCTCCTCTTCGATGAAAACTTGAGTAGAACCATCTCTCAGCTCATTTTACCTTTCCTTCTCCTTTCTCTCTCCTTACAGTAAAAACAAAGCACAACAACCATGCTTTCCCCACAGAGGGAGGAGGGGTTCCAGGAATTTGAGGGTGTGAGACTGAGAGTAACCTAAGAGTGTCCTGGGAAATGCAGAGGGTCAATTACTCATCCTTCTCTGCCAAGTTGGCCCAGAGGCTCCTTGCTTTTCAGGAGAGACTGTCACTTCAGCTAGTCCCCTGGGTGCCTGATGCCACTTTGGACTGTGCCCTTCTTCTATAAGAAGTAGGAAAATGGGCACTGCTAAAAAAGCCCACTAGCTCTTTGGGGCAGGTGGAGAAGGAAGAAATCGCTGAGATCTAGTAACTGCCATTCTTTGGCCTGATGACTTGCCGCCCCTACACTAGGGGTCCCAGCCTGGAGCTTCCAGGCACCAACTCACCCAAAGGTGGAAGAAGTAATCAGGCTCCCAAGTCTTCCCAAGATTATGCTGCCCACGCCAGTGGCTTCCCTTTTCGGTCTTTCAACACTCTCAGATTATTGTAAAGGAAAACCCTGCAGGAAACTTTGCAGTCTCAAGCTTAAAGTTGGGATACACTACAGTTGCTTGGGCCTCCAAGGAGGCAGTGACCTCCATTGAGACTAATCTCCCAGGCGAGCCCGAAACTTAGCTGAACGGGTGCAATAACGTGAAAGAAAGTGAAAGTGAAGTCGCTCAGTCGTGTCCCACTTTTTGCGACCCCATGGACTGTAGCCTACCACCCTCCTCTGTCCATGGGATTTTCCAGGCAAGAGTACTGGAGTGGGTTGCCATTGCCTTCTCCAGAGGATCTTCCCAACCCAGGGATTGAACTTGGGTGTCCCTTATTGTAGACAGACGCTTTACCGTCCGAGTCACCAGCGGAACTTGCAAATAAGGGATGTGTGGACATTTTTATTTTTAAGAAGCAATGCAAATCCCCTTAGTGGCATTACTGTGAGCAGGTCATTTCTTTGGCAGTTTATTTTCTTCTGATGAAAAGGTTAGAGGCGGGCTTCTGTTGGGCTGGTTCAAGATGGAATCCTGTTTGAGGTGCCCCACCACTTCCCCGCGCAGCTCCGCCGGGGTTGCAGCCCTCAGGGTCTCTCCAGCGAGCCAGTTGCGGTTGACTGCGGGCCCCCCGGCTCTCCCAGGACCCAGGCTGCAGAGGATGCGCAACAGGTCCCCTAGGCCGCCGCGGCTGGGCGCGCGCTTCTTGGGAGTGTGGCCGGCGGCGGCAGTGGCTGCGTCCGGGCGCCCTCCTCCCCGCCACGAGCCCGCCCCGCAGACCTAATGGGGCCCCGCGGCACCCATCCAACGACACGGGGACCGGGCCGCGGTCCACTCTCAGAAGAGAGTCAGAGAAGCCCTCAGAAAAGGGAAAGGGCATTGGTGATGTGTTGCTAATAAACCTCAGGTAGCAACAGAAAAAGTTCCTTGTTGCGGTTTCCCCCCCCTCCCCAATCCGGCCTCTCCCACTGAGGCGGATTAGAGCTTGGTTAGGAAAGCAGCGGAAGAATGGGTAGCACAGATACAGTTACTGCCAAATTGATAAAAGGAGGCATGGAGGAGGAAACCTGTGCTGCTGCCGCTCCTCCTGTGAACTCACCCTCTTGATGCTCACAAGTTTGAAATGAAAAGGGAAGAGGAGGATTTGCCACTTCTCCAGACTTTCCCCCAGTGGGCACTCACACCGCGGCCTCGACTCTTGTGAAGCGAAATACCTTCACACCGGCACATCCAGAGAGAAGCTTTAATGGAGAACACCGCGAACAAGACAGGCAGACGTGAACTTGGCACAAAGTCACAACCCGAACGCGGCGCGGACACAAGCCAGAGGGACTCGGGGCACAGGACAGCGACCTCCTCCCTACCCGCCCCCATTCGTCCCCAAACGTTTGCTGCGAGTAAAGTGCTATTCCGGGGCTCAAAAACGAGGAAGAGCAACAGCGGCAAAGCAAGTTTCTTTTCCATTTTCACGGACTGAAACAGCAGAGTTCGCCTGAAAGACAAACGCGCCCAAACAGCACACGGAATACCAAATCGATGGTCATCCTCACACGTCTGTCCCATGGAGGCTGGAGGGCAACGGCCACGAAACGCTCCTGGAAACGTTAAGAGCAATCTTGTCGGGCGACACGGAAGGTTTTTCTTGCATTCTAGAGTTACGGGAACAAAATCCCGCGATGCAAGTAATTAAATTAAAAAAAACCCCAAATGGAACGGATCATGGGAATTCACATTATCTGGGGGCTCCTCAATGGTCTCATCCGATTGATTAACAAGCAAATTGCAGGTAGAAAGTCTCCTTTAATGTCTCTCTTTGGTTATGTTTCCCAAACTTTTAGAATCTGAGGCTTTGTGCTTTAAGCTGCGGCCATTCTCTTTTGTGCAAACTAATTGCTTTAGCCGTTCCTTCTATCCTTCTCGACCCTCGGGTCAGAGCCAAGAAACTTAACTGTTTTCCAAGATCCTTCGTGAGGTTCCCACTGTCCACCCTTCCCCCCCAGGCTTTATTCATGCTACCGTGCCCTTGTCCATTTCACTGACCAGGAAAATAACAGTATCAAATGCTCCCTCTTTTCCATCTTAAATAAAATGAGATTTCCTTAGTGAATAGCAGTTTTGTCTAGAATATTCTCGAGGGGCGGCTGTCTGGGGTTGAGCCCCGCCGGGAGAAACGCGGTGGCTGAGGTCCGCCTCAGCTTCACTCTCTGTTGAATTTCTCCCAGGGAGGTTTACCTCTGCTGGTTTCTGCTCCCGGGAATAAGAATCGAAATCCATTTCCAGTATGTCAGCGAATGAGGCTTAAACTCTTTTGTTCCCTTCCCGCATAACTTATGGATTTATAATATTAATTACAATAGAAACTCTTACCTGAAAACTGGTTTTCATTAATCTGCTTGTACAATATAGTATAAACACAGACACAGTGTTATAGTTATTCAGACCACTGGAGAATCCACTTTCGGGTTTGTTTAAATACCTTCCTTTCCCCGCAAAGACTGAGGCTCGCCAGCTGTGCCCGACCTGGGCAGGGCCAGGCGTTTGTCCGTGAGAACCCCTGGGCACCCTAAGAGTGCACCAGTACCGAGCGCAGAGAGCCTCCTTTGGGCTCGGCCGCGCCCGGGGCTGTGGGCTCCATCAGGGGGGCGGCGGGCGAGGCGGCGGCCGCCGGGCACACGGTGGATGGCGCCGGCGGCTGCTGTGCAGCCCCAGGCACAGCGAGCGTCGGCGGAAGCGCGGCCACTGGAGGCAGCGCGGGCGTCGGCTTGATGGGCACGGGCACCGCGGGGAGGCTCTGGCTTGCCGAGTGGCACAGGGCCTTGACCGGCACCCCGAAGGCGCCGTACTCCGGGCCCACGGGGACCCCAGCGGCGGCAGCGGCGGCGGCAGCGGCGGCCACCGAATCCATGACACCGACGTGCGGCCACACGGAGCTGACCACGTTGCCGAGTTGGCCCGGCACGGGGTAACCCAGGTGGTGCATGACCGACGCCAAGGGCAGCCCGCCCGCCTGCAGCACGCCCTTGTAGTCCCGGCCTATGATGTTTTCGATGGCAAACGGGTGCTTGAAGCCCGACGTGGACGCGGCGGCGGCGGCGGCGGCTGCGGCCGAGCCCAGCCCGTAGGGCGGGAACTGGGACAGACGCCCCACGCTGCCCACTGCAGCCGCCGCCGCCGCCGCTGCCGCCGCCGCCACGGCCGCCGCCTCCTGCATCTTGCCGGGGTGAGACTGCTGCGGAGGCTGCGGCGGCGGCGGCGGAGGCTGCTGCGGAGGCTGCGAAGCGAGGGGCGGCGGCGGCTGCGGAGCGGGAGGCGGCTGCTGGTGGAAATAGTGCACCATGTGCGGCGGGGGAGGCGGCGGCGGCGGGTGGTGGTGGTGGTGATGGTGCGCCGCGGCGTGGTGGTGATGGTGCGGGTGGTGCGCGTGGTGGGGGTGCACGTGCCCTCCGGGCCCAGCGCCCGGCGCGCCCTTGGTGCTTCCAGCCTGCAGGTGAGGGTGGTCCGTACGCAGCACCTTGAAGCGCTTGCGGCGCCGCAGAAAGCTGCCATTCTCGAACATGTCGCCGCAGTCGGGATGCAGTGCCCAGAAGCTGCCCTTGCCGGGCTGGTCGGGCCGCCGCGGGATCTTGATGAAGCAGTCATTGAAGGAGAGGTTGTGGCGCAGGCTGTTCTGCCAGCGCTGCGTGTGCTCGCGGTAGTAGGGGAAGCGTTCCATGATGAACTTATAGATGTCGCTCAGCGGCAGCATCTTCTCCGCTGAGTGTTGGATGGCCATCGCGGTCAGCGAGATGTAAGAGTAGGGAGGCTTTTGGTCGCTGTACGAACTCTTCCCCGGCCGCGGCATCGCCCCCGGCGCCTCCACCGCCCTCTGGCCCACACTGGACCGCAGCGTCGCTCCGCACCCGACTCCCGGGGCCTGGCTGTCTTCACTAACCCGCACTCCGCCTTCCCAGGCCCGCCACTCCGCCTTCTTCCCCACCCAGACCCTCTCGCAGTTTCTCTCCCGCCTTCTCCCCGCTGCCTGTGGTCTCCGCGCTTGGCCTCTAGAGCCAATTTAGCAATCCGACGCTCGCAACTTCTGGCCTCGACGGCTGCGAACCCGCGCGAACA
Source organism: Antilocapra americana (assembly GCA_007570785.1). Classification (NCBI taxonomy): domain Eukaryota; kingdom Metazoa; phylum Chordata; class Mammalia; order Artiodactyla; family Antilocapridae; genus Antilocapra; species Antilocapra americana. The sequence continues at coordinate 17,448,577 of ML661343.1, read as the reverse complement.
GTCGCAAGCGGGGCGCGCCAGCTTCACAGCCACCCTCCCGGCGTCTTCCCGCGGGTCGCCAGAGGTTAAGCGTGGGAGCTGGCAGAGGAGGAGTCGGGAGGGGCCGTGTTTCCTTCTGGCTTCGTCTGGTCTTTCTCTCGGTCCGAGGGAAGCGCAGGCCCAGAGAGCTGGAACGAAGGAGTAGGCAGTCAAGACTCTGGCCCTTTAAATCTGAGTTGGTGCTCGTTGTGCTGGAGGCCGGGGCGGCGGGACTGAACTGCGCGCTGCACGCGGCCCGAGGACCCGTCCCTTAATCCGCTGTGAGTTCTCGTGCTCCTGGAGAGGAGAGGCGAGGTAAGAAGAAGGGAGCTCGGCTGTGGCAGCCCGCGTCTCCCTTCTCTCCGGCAGCCTGCAGCGGATCCGGGGGGTAGAGCTGTAGGCGGTCGCCTTGCGGAGGGGGTGAGGGGTGGGGGGAAAGTTTGTAGGTTTCTGCAGCGGCGGCGGCGCTTGCAGACCCTGAGGAGGGGCGGGGGCTCTGGACGCGGGGCGCAGGCGGAGGGGCTTCTGCGAGCGCCAAGAGGGCGCGGGGCTGGCCCGGCCCCTCTCAGTTGTAGCCGCTTTCCCGGGCCGGTCTGGAGCTGGAGAGGCGGCGGCGGCGGCGGCAGTGGCAGCGACGCGCTCTCCTGACTGCGTTTTGTAATGGTCCCCGAGACGCCGAGACCCCCGCAGCTCGCGCTTCGAGACTATCACATGACCGAGGCTGAGGGACTCCGCCGCCGCCGCCGCCGAGTCTCTTGCTGAAGAAGGGGCGAGAAGGCGCCGAGCCTCGCCCCCGCCCCCTCCTCCACCTCGGCTCGGGCGCCCCCACCCCTAGCATTTACCACCCGCTCAGCAGCCCCCCAGCCGCGGCGGAGTGGGGCGGGCGGCGCAGGCTGTTCGCAGGGTGGGGCACAGTGCCCGGTACGGTCCCCGCCACTGCACCCCACCCGGGTCGCGCACAGCAGAGGGGGACCGGAGAGTGCGTTCTCGTTCCTTTACTGCACCTCCCGCCTGTCCCCGCCCTCTCAGGCTTCCCTCTTCCCACCTACCCACTCTGGTCCTCTCTCTCCTTACACTGCTTTCCTCCTGGACTAACCACTCTGGGTCAAGTTCACAGCAGCGTGGCCTCGAGACCTCTTCTCTGCACGTAATCTCAAAGGCCGGAGTGTTGGAAGGAAAAGCTATCGCAGAGTCGAGCCAGGGGCGTTTTCGCCAAACGTCAATTTTATCACAATTTTATTGGGCGTCAACTGAGTGTCGGCCCCAGGGATAGGCACCTTGTACAGGGAGGCCTGGAACAGCTCTTTGCGCTCCAGAACCGCAGTCTAGTGGGAGAGACTGACAGTAGCTGGGAAATTTGGATAGATACTAAGGGCTTTATGGATGGAGGCCTCACCAGGAGCGGGTGGATGGGACAGCGTTTCTTTGGGTGGTAACATCTGAGCTGGGGCCAAAGGAGGGCTTGGAAGCTCAGAGGTCTCATCACCTGGGTGTGTCGGAGTGCGGTCTTGCTATTTTCAGCACATCGAGGGAGAAGGAAATAGTTAAAATTAAATAGGAGGTCAAAATGATCAATCCACAGGGCCCTGATATGACCTGTGAGGTTGGATGAGCCATAGCGCTGAGGTCTCCATGCTTGATGGGATTCCTGAAGCAGTTTCCTGCTCTACATTCTCTTGCACACCCATGAGCGAATCCCAACTGACTGGATAGAACCTGGAGTTACACTCTGGTTTCGGTTGTCTTTGCCAGAGGAAAGGCAGAGTTTGGAGATTGTTTGTGTACATATATATGTATATGTATATGCAGATACACACACATTCCTTCCGTCTCTTGGCCTCAGTTTCTTTATTTGTAAAATGAGACGTGTGAAGTTGGAAATTTCACAGGTGCCTTCCAGTTCGGAGATTTGAGGAGAAAGGAGCAGTTAAGGACTGTTTATCATTCTGTATTTAATCTCTTCTATTCCGTGCCTAAATGTGGAGGCAGAAAGCTGTTGGCCCAGACTGTTTCGGAGACTGCCCCTTGCTCTTCCCCCTTGACGACACCAGGTCGAGTGTTTCTAGCTTCCGACGTTTGGTGAGCTGCCCAAAAAGAGGAGTAGGAGAAGGGCTGTTCGCCCGTCGGGTTGCAGGAGTGCGGTACAGATTCACAATATTCATCTTCAGGCAGGAGCTGGATTTCTGGCTAGTGCTATCTGGCCAGTTTTTTCTAGGTCCGCAGACGTTTTAGAATAGGCGTTAAAAGTGGAGCGTGCCAGAGGGCCCCCAGGGTTTGTCCTAAGGAAAGGAGACGCTTTCAGAGCAGGATGCTTTCGCTGTCACTTCAAGCCGGGAACGCTCCTTCCGCCAGCGGAGTTTTTGCGGGATTTTTGGTCTGCTGATGCAGTTTAAAGAACTAAGCAGCATTCGGCCTCCTGGCCTCAAGAAATCACGGAAAAATTCCGAGGAGGCCCACAGTGACAGTGACAGCTAGAGCACGCTTGCGCCAAGTGTCCCCTTCTCCACTGACCGATATGGTTCGAGAACAGCTCTGTCCAGGCCCAAAAGCCGCCGAAAGGCTGCTGGTGGGAGCTCGGCATGCCCAGAGCGCAAAGGCTTTTCCCGCCCTGGCCCCGCACGCCTAGCGGGCAACGGCAAATTTTGTTAAAAGATCTTTTCCGCGCGCTCCGGGAAAAGCCGTGCCTTCTGTTTGGAAGCAGCTTGAGGACGTTCTCGCCTGGCAACTGGACTCCGAGGCGTCTGGGGACAGCGAGGGGAGGGGGCCTTGAAGGTGCTCCGGACCAGCCGCGGGCGCATAAAACCTCAGTACTCCAGCTGGAGCCGGACGCTCGCTGGGTGAGCTGGGCCCGGCCCACAGACCTGCCGCCACCACCGCGTGGGGACGCGAGCCGTGTGACCGGCACCTTCCGCCTCGGCGAGCCAGCGGCGTGCAGCGGGCTGAG